>CM056996.1:105288453-105900596 GCA_029891345.1 Dryococelus australis
GACCTCGGGCAAGGCCGAGCACACCTGACGAGGCACGAAACCTGAATCGCTGGCGAGAGGATTCTCACGCCACCCAGGACCAGAGGACATCATGCCTCATGCCTCCCCCCACCCCGCGCCGGCTGCCTACAAGCTACCACTATATAAGTCCGTCCGCAGCCAAGCTCGGCAGTCATTCTTTCGCATCTCTAGCAACCTCCCACAGCACTGCCAATGCTCGGGATCTTCGGAGAAGTTACCAACCTTCGAGTACGCCCTCGCGCCTACTTACTACGTATGTGATGACTAGTCAACCCTACGACATATGAACACGAGCATTTTATTTTAACTTTACTTTGTCTCCTCTAGACACCTTTATTTAGCAGTTTAACTTTAACTCTTTATTTTTCGTCTAGAACCAGTATTTCCCTTTTACTTGGAACCAGGTCACCTACACTTGGAACCACGCAGTTACCTTCATCTATCCTCGACTTGGTAGGAGGTAGTACAGGTCACATGTTTATTGACCTCTCAATAAACACACGTTGCTCTCTACCTTTCTGTTTTTATTTCTAAGGGTAGAGGCTTGGCGGTCCACACGGCTCCACGTCCCTGATCAGCCCGCCTATGATGGGGGATCAGTGGGCTCTTATCGAGCTTGAGTCGGCAAGTCACTACTGGGTTACACTGTTAGTATATCTGTTTCAGTGCGCTGTGTGAACTATAGAGCTGTTACCCTATGCCTCACGAGAGGAGGAGTGGCAGAAAACAGAGGGAGCATCACCTGGCTCACCCTACTCTCAAACCGAGGATAGCATCACCCCATCCTATGTAGGATAGAAAGGTGGAACGGAACCGTGCCGCCAAACTCAGACGATGAGCAGTCGCGCCTGCTCCGGTTATGTTCATTAACTTTCCACCGTTTGTCTGCATCCACAACAAGTGTCACCAGATTGTCACCGGATTTCTGACCGGTACTGAAGCGAACCTTGTTTGGGACAACCACATCTTCTGGTCTAAAGAAGCTCGTCTGTGGAACCTCCGTTCCGGCATCGACATAATTCGTCCCGCCTAAGGACATACCTACCTAGAATAAACAACTAGAAGTAACAGTGTATAAGAACTAGTCAACATGCCTCGTCTCATTCCAGCTACCTAAGCCGCTTTGGTCTAACGGATAAAATCCTTGACTGACATGTCCAGTCAGTCTAATCGGACACGCGTCAACAGTATAAAATGCACTAAGGAATGGATGACATACTAATTTAAATAAATGAACAAATGCGAATACAACAGAAAAATGCCTGTCCTCACCATGTCCATCTTCTCCGGTTAGGATCAATTGGCCATCCTGGTTCAGCGTTGCCTCTGTCACGTTGGTGAGGTCAACCGTCACTCCTCCGTCACCTTGCGCAGATGCCACCTCAGCAAGCGTCTGTACAGTCCCAACAACACAGAAACCTCCAAGTGTCACTACTACAACTTTTTACATCCACAAAATATACTATGCTGCCAACACGCTATACCATCACAAACACTCCTCTTAGACACAAATACATTTTTTACATTAATATATGATAATTTTTTATTCAAACTTCTACTTCAGAAAAATTGAGGGTGGTAATTTTTGCCAAACAAAAAATTTGGAGTCATCAAATTTACCTGAACAGAAAAATAAGAGGTGGTAAAATGTTGAACCCAGATGTGTCAATGTCCCAGGATAACAAACCTACTAAATACACCCAAAAATTATTTTTGGAGTCATTTAAATTTTATCCAGATTCAAGTGAATATTGACGCATGATGCATTCTTGACTATACCACACACTCGACTTCACTTCACCTGAATGTGCCTTCACTTCAACCAAGATGAGGTTACAACAGTACTGGAGGCTGGTCACGTGTCTACGTGATACACCCTTGCAATGAGAGCCTTATTACATACACGCCCGTCGAGCTTGAACTGTTCACTCTAAGTCAGACGTCATGTCAACCTCTCCGAAGTGAGACTGTACTATAGGCAGAGCCCGCTGCCCAAGTTCACGTAGTTCTATGGCGCACCAAGGGATGGCACCAAAAGAAGTATAGCAGACAACCCTAGCAGATGACGCCAGTAGACAGCTTTGCTTGAGGGGGGTGGCATTTGCCAATCCACCGCAATCCGTGTCACAGAGGGCCCGGCCAGTGCGCTGCCCGAAAACATCAGTACGTCTAGCTCCATCCACCACTCTGAAGTGGGCTGGAAGAAGCCTACTCCAGCAGCTCACTCTACCACTCTAGGTCTAAGAGATCTCTGCTGATCACCAGATCCTCATGATCTACCAGATGCTCTTCAGCGACTGTACCAACCTCCGGACCTTCCAGAAGATCTTCACCACCAGCTCATGGAGACACCCACAACACTCTTGCTTCACCTGCTGGTAACGGCAATTGCTTCAACACTACCACATCTGGTAGTACTCTCGACGGTCCCTTCTGGACATCACTTTCGCCCATTTGCACCACCACTAACCCTCTGGTAATGATCCTCAATGGTTCCTTCTGGACAATGGTTATGTTCATAGCTACCTAGCCGGATATCCCTTGTTCAGATAGTACCAGGTTCCCTTCACCTGGATTTATGTAGTTTAACATCCGTTCAACACAGGGATAGTTTAGGAGGTAATACGGGCCAACGTGTTCATATATATATATATATATATATATATATATATATATATATATTCTCGTTTAAAGCTTGTTCACGATAAAGTCACTGCCCCTGCATGCATATATTTTAACAGGCGCAATGAGTGACACGTGCCCAGTAAAGTTGGTAACGTTGGAGGGAAAAGTAGTTCCATATATTAACGTTGAACAAAAAATGATAGATAACCATTTGTGATAACTTAAATTATTTTTCTCGTTTTCTGTTTTTTAATGCATCGAAATACAAGTAGATCTTAAGCAGGGCTTTCAAAAGTGCAAATTTTACTGTGAACAGCCTGTACTTACGAGTGCTCATTTCTCTGTGATAGTCTTACGTAGATACCATGCCCACCAGACTGAACCTCAACCAAGTACGAACCATAGTGCAAGACTACCTTCACCGGGACGCACGTACAACAAAACACACGCATTAGACGGCCACCTGTACTGTACACCTGGCGTACAGTAAGGTTGAGCCCCGACCACTCGTAAGACATCCACAGGGTGGCTAGTCAGCCAGACCAACCTATACTTCGTCCACCGCTCTGAACTGGGCCCTTTTGATCCACACTCAAGCATTGTTTACATGCAGCATGAGGAAACCCTACCACTCTGAAATGGGCCAGACGAAGGAGCACTGGGTACAACTATTGCCTGTGCTGCTGAGGTCTTGGCTTTACACAAAGCTAGGAATCATCGTCACCTGCTTCACTCTTGCGAGGCCAGTAGTTGTACCTTCCTTATGCCATACACTCGGAAGAGTGGTGCTCAGAGGAAGATCAGAAGGGCAGCTAACGCCTC
Source organism: Dryococelus australis (assembly GCA_029891345.1). NCBI lineage: Eukaryota > Metazoa > Arthropoda > Insecta > Phasmatodea > Phasmatidae > Dryococelus > Dryococelus australis. The sequence continues at coordinate 105,291,922 of CM056996.1, forward strand.
CAAAACCAACCTGAGCTGCAACCCAGCTCCAACTGCACTTTGCAGCATAACCCCCCGGGAACAAGCTCACGCCACCTGTCAGCTGGGGAGGCCTCACTTCCCAGCTACCTTGCTTTCGTCTCCTGTGAAGACAGCCGGGTATCAACAACCCCATTGTTGCAGCCATCCGCAGAGGGGAGGCCATCCCACTTGGCATCGCCAACCCCTGGTTCGGGGCAACCAGACTATCCACAGCAGCCCATCCTGGGCCTCGACCAGTTCCAGCAACAGTCGCTGCAGCTGGGGCAGCAGCCACCCCAGCGCCACCATCCGGTCAGGTAAACCTGTGGCAGTGTGCCCACCATTTCACCAGACTGTGAAAGTGGCATCGGACTTTGTGCACAGTAGACAGGCCCACGCGCCCTGCCCTCTACACCAGCCGTTCCCCAGTCCATCACTACTAGGCACTGGCATCACTTAATCTCTCATGTTACTGGCGACATGAACAAAACTATAATTGGCAGCTGTGACCCATTCTCAGCCTACGACCGTCATGCGTCAATACATATATTTTGTATGAACTTCAGTTCTTAATAATATGTAATTGAAAACCACACACTCTTATTTTCCCCATAAGATTTCACTTGTGATGCATTATTTGATGAAAAAAGTGTCAGATATGCTCATGAGAACCCGTTCAGGGCTAGATGTTGTCCAGGTTACTGACAGCATCCTAAATAAACTTACACAATGCAAATAAATGCAAGGGTTTTCACATCCTGGCACATATCAGGACCATGCCAGGGTACCGGTACATGGACTGATGAAAGTAATTTGTTTACTTTTCCCTGGACCCGGCCCTGAACTTCGTCAAAACTTCAATAAATTTCAGAGTGGCAGGATGCTACATTGTTGATGCTAGCATTGCACATGGAGTTCCTGGTTTCATTTGCCCTGCAATATTTTAACAATCTATACTAATAATATAAAGAGGTAAAGTGAGTTTATTTGTTTATATTTATAGGGTAATCTCGGAATCTACAATGCCGATTCTTATAATTCTTTCACTGTTAGGAAGCTACATTCTTCCAGATGAATATAGGCAATGTTTAAATTAAAAAAAAAAAAATCTTGAGAAATTTTAAAATTTGTAAAACAAGTCGGAGAAAAATGAGCTACTTGGCTACTTTCTAAGCATGCTCTACCAAAACCATTACGGATAAATTAAAACAATGTTAAAAGAAATTGTGTATCTTAATATAAAAAAAATGAAAGTAGTCGCACGTAGTCGCAAGTTGTTGCAGGTTGTCGCAAGCAGTTGCAGGTAGTCACAAGTTGTCGGAGGTAGTCACCACGTAGTCGCAAGTTATCACAGGTAGTCGCGGGTAGTTGCAAATTGTAGCAGGTAGTCACAAGTTGTCGCACGTAGTCAAAGGTAGTCATGGATAGTCGCATGCTCTACCAAAACCATTAAAGATAAATAGAGGCAATGCTAGAAGAAATTGTGTTTCTTAATATAAAAAAATACACGAGAAGTCGCAGGTAATCACAAGTAGTCACAGGTAATCGCAGGCAATCACAGGTAGTCGCAGATTGCAGCAAGTTGTCGCAATGTGTCGCAGATAGTAATGGGTAGTTGTAAGCTGCCACAAGTAGTGGCAGATAGTCACAAAAAGTTGCAGGTAGTCAGTCGCAAGTTGTCACAGGCAGTCACAAGTTGTAGCACGTTGTTGCAGATAGTCGCAGGTTGTCGCGGGTAGTCGCAAGTAGTTACAGATAGTTGCAAGTAGTCACAGGAAGTCGCAGATATTCACGGGTAGTCGCAGGTAGTCACCGGAAGTCGCAGCTATTCATGGGTAGTCACAGGTAGTCGCAGGTAGTTATGAGTAGTCAGGGATAGTCACAGGTATTCAGAAGTAGTCATGGATAGTCACAGGTAGTCAGGGGTATTCAGAAGTAGTCATGGGTACTCACGGGTATTCGGAAGTAGTAATGGGTAATCGCAGGTAGTTACAGATTGTCGCAAGTTGTTGCGGGTAGTCGCAGGTAGTCACGGGTATTCATGTCGAAACTGGAAGCTTGAAACTATTGAATTCCAGGTACGTATACGTTATCTAATTTGTAATGTATCACAAGATCATAGTAAAATTTTTAATATGATAATTTACAATGGGCTTTAACAGTTTAAGATTAATTTTCATTTAACATATATTGCAAGCACAAATAGTTGCAATAGCTTACCACAAACTACTAGGCGTTGTTTTGTTAAAATTCAAGTTGTTAAAAGATATACTTTATTCCGGCGCTGTCTTGTTGAAAATCAAATCTTTAAAAGGTATAATTTATTCATATGATTCTCCAGTAACTAGAATAGTGCTTGAAATTTTGACTGCATCATACTAAAATATTTTGTCATCCATTAAATGAAGGAATAAAGCTACAAACTCCTCTAGCACTGGCCTACTTTTCAGAGCACTGTAAACTCATTGTCATTTTCCAACCTCTTAGCATTTCTACACTCTTCCTCATCTTCTAGTGCTACAATTCCTAAGTTACTATTGCTAAAATTTGGTAACACGTAATTACATTTATTGAGAAAATATGAAAAATTTTACAAGACACCTCAATGCAGATTATCCTCATGCTGTGCCTGGCCTGATAGTGGCTATGAACAGTGTGGCATCCATCAGGCCTAGGTCAGAGGAAGGTATACTCTGTCGCACAGAAAGGGCCCGGCTCTGACTCAACACTGAACCGGCCCTGTGTGTTTGGCCATACCTTTATTCAGAAGACTTGTCTCTACTGAAATTAATATTTTAATAATAAATCCTCAGATTTTTCCACAACAAGCTATTAAAAATAGGCTCTGTGAATGTTTCAAAAATTTTTGGCAACAAAGTGACTCTCAGTTCACACTTCTCGGGGTATCATGGGGCAGTGGTGGCTGAGCGGTTAGCCTGCTAACTTCCCACCAAGGTGAACCAGGTTCAATTCCCAGCCAGGTTACCGGATTTTTGCAAGTGGGAATAGTGTCGGATGATGCCGTTGATTGGCGGGTTTTCTCGGTGATTTACCGTTTCCCTCGCCCTTTCAATCCAGCGCCACTTCATACCTCAATTACCCTCATCAGCCCTCAAAACCTCGCTGTTAAGAGCAGCACAAATCTCTTCACTCACTATTCACTCACTAGGGGTATCATTTAATTTGCAAGATGTATGCCTATTGATTTAGACCATTATTTCATTTAAAAATCATGTTGATTTGACACCAGAGAAAGAATCATAATCAGTTTTTACACAAACTGGCACAACCTTAGTGCAGATCATCAAAGTACTGCAGTATGCACTTCATGACATAATACCTACAGTCATAATTCAAAGAGAGCTGAACTTAGACACCAATTTGTTGTATCCTCTCTTTGAAATCAAAGAGGCACTTCATAGAGGAATCCCAGGAGCTGGTCTTTTATTTGGACCACTGTCCCCTTCACTGTCACCAGTTGACAGTATGAGCCTAGGCACATCCCACACACACACTAACTATAAGAAAAGGAATTGAAGCTCTGCGTGAGCTGTCCTGCACTATGACTTCAATCAGAAAGAGGAGATCTGTGTATTGGCATGTCCTGCGTCCCAGCCTAGTAAACCCAATGCACTTATGGCGAGGGACAAGTAAGGAAAGTGGTAGAAGTCTGCAAATTAACATCTTTGAAAATTAATAAAATTTTGGAATACAATACAATATTACACCTGTTGCTCAATTTCAAAACCTTTTTGAATAAAAATATGATAACTTTTCAATGCAGAATTCTAAAATTTAGGGTTATGTAATATTTTAACAAGTATTAACATATTTTTAACAAAAATAATTCATAGCATTTTGACGCGTGCCGCTTACGTCAACTATTTAATTATGATTATGACTCATCTCACTGCAAACCTAGTATACCTACTTCTACCTCCGAGTGAGTCAAACCCTGCATCAACCCGTACACGGAAGTCGTGGCCTGCCACAATCCTGGAGGGGAGCCGGACACGTGGATACGAGGTGTTGTGCATGCAAATGCCCCCCGCGCTGAGAGCCAACAAGCCATCAGCCGGCTCAGGGCATGCCCGAGCGCAACCGAAGTTACACAAAGGCAGAGAGATGACTAGAGGGTGCTACCCTCACTCCAACCTTGCAGCAGAGGGACATCACACGCCCCTCCCCTGCGGCCGCCGCAATATGCGCTACCCTGATTATATAAGTCAGAGCACGGCGGGCCTCAAGAGTTGTTCCTGCGAGTCTTCGAGCTCGCTCCACCACTTCTAGTGGTGGGGCCCTCCGACTACTAGTAGATCTTCAGCAGCCATCCAGAGGCTGCTACCATTGGCATCAACGAATCAACAGCCACCCAAGGCTGCCTACCTTGGACGTTGTTCAACAGTCTTCAGCAGCCATCCGAGGCTGGCTTCCTTGGACTTTGCTCAACAGTCTTCGGCAGCTACCAGCAGCTATCGGCATTGACGACAATAGACTTGAGCATTCACCAGTGGCTGCTACCATTGCCATAACCGTTAGAGCTCTGCAGCACCCGCAACCAGATGCTCCAGTGACGTCAATCGAATTACCAAGTTACCAGAAGCTTCTTCAGTAACTAGACATACCACACACCACCTTTACCGTCTTGAACAGACACCCAAATTACAGTTAGATTTGTAGTAAGTAATTTTTAACAGTTTAATTTCACTTCCCCCACTAGTCTAGGACCAAGTCACCTAGACCTGGCTACTGTAGGTTTACTCCAGCCCCCGGTCTTCTTGGTAGAAGAGCATGCGTCACCATGTTTACTAAGCTGTTAATAAACATGGCTTTGTTTCTTTTTACTTCGAGTCTCATTCATAGAGTACTTTGTAACCAACTGCTGGGAGAACCTCAAGTAGAGTACCACCGACCAGGAACGGGAGATTATTACTACGAACAAGCTACAACTGGAGACACTCCCTCACACGGCTCCAGTTGCAATGCACACATTAGACGGCCATCTATTTTATTCCTGCCAAATATACAGGTACTGGAGGAGTAGAATAGAGGAGCCCCGGCCACGAGCAACACTTTCCACCCAGGGAGAGACAGTACACTGAATTATATCCCTACCGGAGCACCTGGGTGCTGGTGGGAGTATTTGCTTAGGTGCTATGGCTGGCCTTAGTTGGGATTGCACACCCAGTAATAGTTTTGGTAGCCCACACAGCTTCCATGCTTCTGGTTCGCCTGCTAAGGTGGGGGGCCTTCTGAAGCACCGAGCTCGTGGTACCAAACCACTACTGGGCAACACTATTCTAGGGCTACTCGTGTCTGTGATGCTCAATTCATAGTTCTCAGCAGCCAAACCCGCTCTATGCAATTTAAGATGAGACTTGGGGGGGGGGGAGGAGGAAAGTCTTATTGAATACAATTGATTGTAGGCCGACAATGAATGGATGCCAAACCCAAAGCTCTAAACCCTTTAAAAAAGAAAATTATATGACACTGAATACAAGATGAATTTTGATAATCTTGTGTGCGCTCCATCAGCTGAGAGAGTGTGGAGAGATTGTATATTGTGCAATGTGTTTTCGGCGAGCTTAGCAGTGGGGGAGAAGCATCAGCATATTGATAAGATGGGATGAGTGAATGAAGAGGCTGCATGAAGATGTGTGTGCGTGTCAAGGGCTCGGTGTGCGCAAGTGGGGAAAGTGAAGTGTGCAACAAGAGAAAAGGAATGCAGATTCTGTTGTCTGACATAATAACAATATAGCAGTTAGTAAAACAATCAAATCCTGTCTTGAATAAAAGTTATCATCCTGACCCTCAAATATAAATATGGCACTTAAAATGTAACACACGCTACACACTAGCCCACGCAAAAACTTGTTCAAAGCCAGACGTTAACTTCCAAGCTGTGTTCAGAAGCACCGTGCATATGTTGAAATTTGATACACATCATGTTACAAGGGCACACTAAGAGTTTTGTTACATATTAACGCAATGTTCACAACATCAATTAAATGAAAATGCCTTAAAAAAATTAATAACCTGTTAAGATTTATTGCACTTTCAGGCGAAACCATTTGCTTTGAAACATGTGGTTGATAAAACTATTTTGAGGGATGATAATCTTGATAAAATTTGTTTGGCCTCGGATAGAGCTGGAAATAATACCAGTGCAGTGCCATACGGGACTAGTTACATACTCAGACAGCTGTAACCTTGTTGAAGGAAGAAGACGAAGAAAGAAAAAAGCAGCAGCAATATGCAAGACATGGTGGTCAAAGTACACGAGCAATAAAATATATTTATGTGTTGTAATGACGTTGCCCCCAATTGGCACACATAAAAAAAAAGTAAAAATTGGTCAAAAGCTGTAGTTTAGAGAGCGCATCATTGTAAAAGGCAGGGGACTGACTCTATTGGCCCTTTTAAGCAACTATTTTCTCATGTCACAGTAACATTGTCAACACCAAAAATAAATTACATAGTTAGGATAACCAAATACCTCAGCTCACTTTATTACTGTCAGGTGTTTAGAAAAATAAGTCAAGTGATATACAGCAAATTAAACAACAGTAATTTTGTGACTTCATGAGAATGTTGTACAGTTGCTTCTCTGTTACACTTGATGCTTTGCACCTTGCCCACTGTTGTGTTTACTGAGGTAATTTTTTTATTGTGAAATTGGTCTGTTGGAAGGACGACGAAAATACAAAGGAGTTTGATAAAATGAGGAGTTGTCAATTTTCAATGCCTAGTTGTAGAAAGTACTGGAAATCAACCCCAAAAATAATGAATATTGAATATAGGGGGGGGGGGGGGGGAAAGAAAAAAACCTGTAAAGTTACCTACACAACATTTCTTCTATCTTTGCAAAAATGGGTACCCTAGATTCGTAATGTTTGTGTTATCAGAGTAGCAAATACCTGAATTCATATCTTTTCATCATACTGATGTGCTGTGACGAACATATTTTTGATGGCATTAAAAATGTGATGTGTTTACAATTTGTAGCTTGAAATATGTGCTTGACCCAATACATGGCAGCAATACATGGCAGTGTTGTCTGTACTTGATTGCTCTGTGGTAAAAAATCAACTAGTGCTATTAATGTGTGGAGAGGAAGAACATGCTAAAACCACTTGCAGTACCTCCACAGAATCATCTATCCCCACTTGGTTGGTCACAAGAGGAAGGGTGCGAAGGCCCCATGCTGGTTGCTAGGCAACTATCACCCATTCACCACATGATTTGCCAGCTATGTAGGTGAGGAAACTAAGTCACTCAAGGACAGTCAAAGCTTATCGCTCTTTAGCCATTCACCACAGTTTAGTAGATGCGGGCCTTTTGAGCAATTAATATTTAATTTAAAAAATTTGTAATTTTTGAAACAGACTCACTAAAATAATTTTTTCTACAACATTCAATACCACATCTTCTGATTCTTCTTTTAAGACTGTACTACAGCTCTCCGTGAGTTAACGCAGTGCTCACACTTGATGCTTAAACATTATTTCATGATGAAAGGGTGTCACAAATGGCCTTCCAGGATGCCAGTTTACTCAGGAGAATTGTATTCACTGAAATAAATTAATATTTCAATGATCCTCCCATTTTCATGCAAGAAGCCACTGAAAATTAATTCCGGCTCAGTAAAACATACGTATTGTGCAAATTTTTAAAAAGATTTTTGAGACAAGAAGTTAAAGAATACACATCTAGGGTATCATTTTATTTGGAAGACACCAGGCTATTGAATAAAAATCACAACTTATTTTACAAAATAATGTATTTTTTACGCCAATGACCATCAAATACAAATTTGACAAGGGAAAAATGCACTTTAAACTTGATTTTCGGGTTTATTAGAAGTGGAAAAAGGTCAGTTTCAATTGTCCAAAGTCATTCTTGGGACCAGCAGCATTTCAAAATCTGAGAGTATGCTTTATCATTCCAATTTTTTAGTTTTGAAATATTTGGAAATATAGCATCACAAAAGCAGTGTGGGTACCAGTACACCTTACTTCTGTTGGTTCCAATTTTTTTGAAACTAATAGGAACAGAAATTTTGAATATAATAATGAAATATCAGTGAGTAATTTGCAGTTTTTGAATATTTGCAGACCCCTAGAAAAGGGGCACAAGTTTGAATCTCGACTCACCTCATCAGACATGCCTAGGATCAGGGGTAGTACAAGTGAACTGGATCCCACAAAATGCGTAAATGTACACCGCACAGTAGCAAATGGCACAGTCATAAGAACACATAGAATAGTAACACTAGTGACACTAATAATGACCACAACAAACAGCATGTTGACTCATAGAAGAGACCACTGCGTAAGTGAAGTAGGCATACATAAACCTGAGGAAGCTGATGAGAAAGGTTTCTCACCCTTTATTCAATCCCAACATGCAATGAGGGACTAAATATACCACCATCTCATCTGCAAGAAGTCCGGCAGCTTACCTAGTTCCCCCAAGAGCATGTCATACATTTGGCACAAGCCAGAATTCTTTCACGAGAGAGATGGGGATGATACTAGCCAAAGAAGGTTTACTATCTTCTTGGCTTGCTAAGAAATACTGTAGACTGTATAGCCTCCAATTCCAGTATACCTAGAAGATGGGAGTGGAGAGACTGTATTGTGGATATTGCACTCCTTCCTGATCAAAAAACCTGTGACCCCTTAGTCAGTGGCCTGAGATATGAAAGCTGGACGACATTAAAAAAACAGAGAATTATTTTGCGCTTTCAGATGCACAGATGACACCAAAGACATTTTTGAACCAGCTGCTATGCAAGCCTAATGACAGCTGCACTTTCAACATGCTCCTAGGAAACAGCCTCTGGGGTTATTATCCAATGAGTTCACAGATGTCACTAGCAATGCACAACATGTTACCATACTGATGCCTGTAATAATCTACGACACAACACCAATGTCCCAAATATCAAAACTAACCGTAGCCACTCCTTGCACCTGAGCAGTGGTCCCATCAGGCAGTGTGATGATGGGGTTGCTGGGATCCACCTGAATGATGGAGACGGTGCCGTCTGGATTGCTTATCGTCTGTAGCACTGTCGGGGTAAACTGTGCTGCCACCTACAAGCAGAATATGTGGAACTGCACAATTACATCATATGATATCCTCGCACACTTTTAATGCTCCACTTGGCAGACATACAATCAATGGAAACAATCAAGAAAAATTAAAATTGCACTGAAAATAAAAACAATTAAATCGCATTTGACTAACATGAAAGGTAGTCTCCTAAAATATAATGGAAATTTTAAGAGGTGAACAGATTTAAATGTACACAGTGTTCAAAACTACAAATGAAAGATAAGAAATAATAGGTATGGTAGATATTCGTTCACAAACTTGTAGCCACATGTGCGACTTGTGTGGTCTAGCACTTGAAAAACACTTCAATCTTTGTTCCTTTCTGCCATTGTGAGAGGCAGTGCTGAAAAAGATGATGCTGGTGATGGGTTGTACACAAAAATACAAAATATCCACTGTCAAACAACATTTATTTAAATTAACATGAATCAACAATGGTAAAGGAAATTTGTATAACACAACAGTCAACATACAGAAGACTATGACTGCAAAGACAGCAAAAATAAAAGAAAGTTGGGTCAGCTTCAAAATGAGGAACTGTATAGTATAGAACTACAATAAAAACTGCAACAATTTTAAAGCTGCAGTAAATGATCACTGTTAAAGTTAGCTCCAGCACTGTCTCCTGGTGAGAAGGCACTGCCCGAAGATAAAAGCTGAACCTATGGATTAAAGCCTCAATAAATTAATCCTTCAAAAAATTATTACCAGACAGTGCATTCTTTAAAAATATGTGCTTTTAAATAAAGTTACAATACTTAATTCAGCTCGATGCATATTGTTTTGTACTGCACAGCATGGCTTGTATCCTGTAATCAGCTTCAATGATATATCTGCAATGTCTTGGAAGGATTCGAGGGAAGGAGCACGAGACATTGATATCGGAGATGAGAGCAGCACAGGACAGGTACCATTCTGTTCCCTAGAGGTATCACATGTTTCTTCATGTCTTTCCCTGTCATCCAGTAAGCAGCATAACTGAGGCAAGCATAACCATGGGAGTTTTACTCATTTCCAAGATTTGAGACACTTTGGTTGCAAACCTGTGCAGCAGTAGGAAAATGCATACAAATCAGCATTTATGTGAGAGAATAAGTTGTTGGACTTGTTCTGAGTCTGGTCAATGGTTTTAGTCATCAACAGCAGGTCAAGTGCAGCAGAAGCTGTAGAAACACAGGATACCAAAATCTGTGAAAAATTCAGTCTGCCAAGATGGCAAAACACTTAAAACTTGAAAGATGGGAGGGTGACAGCCTGTTGTGCATGGATGATGGCTATTAGCCAATAGCTAGTTCCATTGGTATCCAGCCCTTGCATATCTGTTCCAGCTTCTTAACCCAGGACTACTATGAAAATAGATATATGATCACGAGCAGCACGAGTTAAGCGTGCAGAGATGCAGATGTAGCCAGCTTGAGATATCCCTCACTCATGACATCATGACTGTAGGTGCTGGCCTCACTTGTGCAAGACTTCAGTGCCCTGAATGAGCAGTGAAACACAAACCCAACTGGCGAGTCTCTACCAACCCTGGGAGACCAGTGTTCTACAAGCATTGGACCTGTACATCTGCTCCCAACTGTCAAATATTTGCAGTTTACTTCATTTTATAAAAGTCATGCTGCTAACATAACATGGCAAACAAAAAAAAGTACCCATAAGTTGCCTCATATGAAACAACACCTTTTCTATCAACCCTCAACGAATGCAGCATGTGCATATTTTTCCTTTCTAGGGTAGTAATTGGGTTAACATAAATTTTATTAAACATGAATAAATTAACATAGAAATTCAATATAATCACAGAAACTGAATTGTTTGGAGTCATACTGTTGCATTTCTGTCCCTGACAAATGTGGTAAAACTGGAAGTCATCAATTACAAATTTTGCATTTCTCTTGGATCATTTCCAATTTGGTAGTCAGATATCAATCACTCTTAGTATATATACATTTTTATGAATATGATCAAAATATATATAATTAACATTTTCTCTCTCTCTCTCGCTCTCTCGCTCTCTCTCTCTCTCTCTCTCTCTCTCGCTCTCTCGCTCTCTCGCTCTCTCTCTCCTCTCTCTCTCTCTCTCTCTCTCTCTCTCTCTCTCTCTCCTCTATATATATATATATATATATATATATATATATATATATATATATATATATATATATCTCTCTCACAGAAGATTAAATAAAAACAGTACCTTGGCAGTTGTCACTTACTCTCACGCATATTGAATTTTACAATGTGCATTAATAAATGAAGAGCAAGCACTCACAGGCTTGGTATCTACCTTTCATTACCAAATTGCAGAACAAATTTTAACAAAAACATACAACTCTCAAGACAAATCTTTACACTAGTAATCTATATGCCAAATAACTGCAATGCTTAAAAGCCATTAACCCAAAATAAAACCCACTTCTATGGCTGGTATGCCAAACAGGTGTATTCATGGTTACATGCTTGTCAGAAGCTGCAAAAATTCTCTCAATTGAATTTGCATCTTGCTGTAGGGAAAAAGTAGAGATGAAACCGTGTGTTCCTTACAAGTTCCTTTTTGATTAATGAGACATCTTTAGAATAAATAATAAATATCTGGGTAAAGGAATAGGTAGTGGCTGGCGGGGGAGATGGCGGTGACGTTCTGTTGAGAGGCTTTGGTAAGTGCTTAAGACTGTTGCATGGTTGAAAATTTGGTATGGGAAATACATGTAAATGAAATTCAGTTTCTTGAAGCCAATTTTGATGATATAAGCTTGGAATAAAAACCTAACTGTGAGAAATTATACTTTCACGGTCTAATTTGAGGTAAATATAATAATTTGTATTGCACAAATTTTTTATTTAATCATTAAGATTTCTGGTTTTTCCAGGAAGAAAGCTAAACATTTTTACAAAAGGTGTTGATAGCAAAGAAGCATGCATTTTTTCTGTTCCAAATTGTCCCAGGTGATATATTCTATCTTTATCAGGAGCACCAAAAACCTGATTTCATTAACATGTATTTCCCTATACCAAATTCTCAACAGGCAACAGCCTTAAGGCTGCTGCCTAGTGAGGAGTGTGTTTGTGTGTGTGAGGCAAAAATTGAAGTACTACAAGCAATGCCACCCAGCACATGTAAAGCAATATCACACACAGTTGTGAACTTGTACAGTTTTCCTGTTGTACCGCTAGAACTATAGAACTTTTAAGTGGTGACCCTGTAATTTTTTTTGGATATGACAGTGTAGTGGTCCAACGCACATTTTGAGAAATAGCAGTCCGAAAAATATATTTTCAACCATGATGGAGGGCATTAAAATAATGTTTACAATGTGTATCACACCTTGAATGTACCATACATGACTAGACTGCGATGTATTTTCTTTTCATAGAAAAACACATTTGGATGCACGTTTGTTTCTTAAAAATTGGGATTTTAAACACACTGCAATGTAGTTCAAGGTTTTTAGTGTGAAATAAAGTGAAGATGGATCAGCGACAGACGGCAAGGGCAGTGCCCCAAGAAAACCAGTCAGCCAACAGCAACATCCACCACATTTTCCAAGTTCGAGTGTCCTCACTGAGGGAGAGGAGTGGGAAGAAACTGCTGCTAACTTTGTACACAGTGCTGTAATCCCAAAATTTTCACAGGGTATACAGAAATCCGGTAATGACACATCCCAGGGGTCATGTCATCATGGCGCTAGAATTAATCGGCAGCACCTCGTTCACAACTAACATCCCACTATTTGCACCTCCCTAACTAACTACAGCTCAGTCCCAGTAGAACTGCATGACAATGATCACAGGTAAAGCGGCCAGTGCTCTGCTACGTCACCACCTGCCACAGATCCAAAGACACAAGACATCCTCACTATTTGGATGGCTTTCTTGTATATTCATGACATAAACAGTCAATACAGCAGACACGCGAGTAAAATTAGCCAAACACCACATATATTCACTTAAATAAACATGTTGAGCTCTATAAATTGTATTTATATGTTAAATAACATTTAATATTAGTCTGACTAAATAAACAACAGTCTTATAGCACAAAAATATAACAACCAAACAATAAAAATAACTTTAAAAGTACGTGACATTGTGGCATTCTTGTACATCAGTTTTTATTCACGGGCATGTAATTGTTATTTAGCAAAATAATATGTCACACAGTTACCGGTACGTTTGTTCACCAATTAAAAAGTCACCACTCCATATTTTTCTATTTTATGTCTTAAACGTTTATTAATTCATTAAGTAACTTTTACATGTGTTAATAATAGTTTGTTATGTCTAGCATTCAATTATCTGTGTAATAATTCTGAGTTATTTGGACAACTCTATTAAAAGTTGTTCAAATAAAATTTTCCTTATAATTAGAAAATATCAAAGATTGTTATAAGAGCATCATTTTCCAGAAAACAGAGTATGCTGATTTGTTATGTATAAAAATAGCATTACGTGACTACGAACTGCTCCCCGATTTGAAGCATTTTAATTTTTAAAAAATAGTATGAAGTTACAATTTTCCAAAACCAAAGCATTATTAGAAAAACAAAACATTACGAACATGACACAATGTACACCCACAAATATAATGTTAATTTTGAATGGTTTTGTGCAGTCAGTGTTTATGAAGCATGATGCTTCCTATAAACTGTTCTTTTAGACTTCACATTATCGCGTGCCCTGAGGAAGATGAACCCCGACTGGCTGCCTCCAAGGCCGTCACCAACTTAGTAAAAGGAAGACGCGTCATTGCCCCTGCTGCTTGTAAACCTACTAAGAAGCAGCTGCCGGCATCAGAGATTTTGTTCCTACATGAGCTGCAGATACCGCCGGCACAGCTACCAAACCACCCTGCTGCCACTTCACCAAGAAATGGCAGCAGATTCGTCGCCCAACGCAAACCCGAAGGGTAACGGCCGAAGATAACTGGAGTGTCAGAGACATGAAGGAACCCCTTCCCCGCCCGGCGTATATACGGGCTGGCGACCAGCAGAAACGCTAGTTGTTTCATAGCTCGTGCTAGCAGCACCTCGTGCTAACACACTGTACTGCAGCCACAGTCCTCCTGAGGACTCTCAGTCTTCTACCAGTTCTTCAGCTATCCACTACTTCCACTTAGAGCAGTCAAAGTATCAAAACTACCCCCGACACATGCCAGCAAACATCACCACAGCCCTCACATATATCATACGTGGTGCACGAGTTCCTTCAGGACTGAGAGCTACAATTGGGGTCTAGTTTTCACAGCTACTTAATTGCTCGCTCTCGTTTGCCCTTCAGGCTAGGCTCCTCAAGCAGACAGGCTGCTTCACTTGTCCTGGCCTTAGACAAAGTCCGTTGAACACCTAGTGTACGTTGAAATAGGAGGTAGTACGGGACACCGTGTTCTATTCTCAGGAGAGCAAAACATGTATTCTAGCAAAACTCTTGTCTTTTCTTGATCTGAAGTGGATAAGTACCTACACCCACAACCTGGTAACCATCACTCTAGAAGTGAACGGCAGGGAACCGCAGTTCGGCAACTGTTTACCAAAGTAGAGTAGGACTGTGGGCAGCCCCTAACAAGGACTGCACGTATGTTGCAAACACTTCATCAACCGCTACCCATACTGTGGACCCGGTGCGTGGAGGTACCTGGTGCACAAGTATGGTAGAACCCCAACCACTAGAAATACACACGACGAAGCATCTTGTTCAACCAAGTCAGTTAACCCATTTCCTCAAGAGCATATAAACTCGCCGGAGTCAGTGCCAAACCTGACGAGGCTTGACCAAGGAACTTCTGGTATACACCTATCTAGGGGATCATTGCTTGCCGTCCTGTACAGGATAAACCTTAGAACCAACCTGTTCATGCCGCTCACCCACCAACAAGGAAGCGGGAGAAATGCCGGGAGGACACCTGCTGTTCTCACATCTCGCCACCCCTTAGTTATCAACCCAAGCTAGCACTCAGCTGCTTGTCCCACTGGAACGAGCACAGGCTGGCCACCTGACACCAAAAGAAGCCTAACTTCACTACCCTCCCAGCCAACTTCTATGGCCTCCCCATTAAGGTTCCCGGTGCTGCCCACCCCACTTCCCGTGGGAGTGGTTCCTTTCAACCAACAGGCCACCAGTGCGATTCCAGCACCAGTCAACCACGTTCCAACCAGCCAGCTGGCACCTCAACCCCAACAGACAGCACTCGAGCTAGCCTGCCCTGCCGCCTGCTCCAGCTGGAGCCGAAGACAGCGGGTCCGAGCCTGTGACTGCCGAGGGGAAACTACGCCAGTGGTAAGCCAGTTCATCTATGTGTGCCCAACACCCCGAGGCATCACCCCACCCTCACAGACTTTGTGCTCAGTAGGTGCCCGACACTGTACAAGGGAGCAGTGTGAGGCAAACAAAATATTATTCAGACGTCTCCCCAATAGAGTCTACCAGCACCCTGAACAACTGATTCGCAAAGAATCGAAACCACCCTACTTTGACGTGACATTCCGTTCCCTAGGCCGTCAAGTGTCAGTGTTAACTCAAATAATGTTATGCACAGCAAAATAAAATAACTTCAAAAGCATATAGTTTAACTTAAACAATTGCAGTTGATAAAAAAGATAATATTTTGCAAAGGAAATTAAAAATATAAGCAGTTCTAAATATTATTTACACTTGTGTAAGATATTGTAAGATTCGTAACAAAGTTTCTCATTACACAAAACCTACGTAACAGCAGAATGTGAAAAAACAATACTGTATAGTTTTTATGAAATTAGTACTGGAAAAAAATGTGCTTTGTCAACATTTCTTATGTTTAAAAGATTATACCTACATTCAGTAATAAATATATGACTATAGGAGAAAATTAAAAGGTTGGATATCCACAGGATTTTTTTTAGTTCTTTTTTATTTTTGTAGGCACACAATACTTTAAACACTTTTACGGGTGTGGCTGACAAGACAATTTCTGGTATCCGCCATCATATTCCATCGTTGTAATTTGCAGTGAAGGAAGGTACTGTATATGCAAAGAGCAAAATGGACAACTGACACTCTGCTAAGATTAAATGTAGAGCAAAATTATCTTCATTTGCAACTACAGAATTGACTGTTACTGCAACAAAAACTATAAATGACAAACTGGTAGGTTTTAGGTATGTACAAAAGTTCTGCAACCATTTTCTTTTCCAAAGATGAAGATTTTAAAGATTTTGTTTATGCACTAAATCCTTTAATCAGCTTCCCAAGTGACACACAATATTGCAATCATTTGTACCATCTATGTAGGAAGTGTGTCTCAACAAGTGCAGTGACACTGCATATACCATCACATTATTGTGACTGACATCAGAATCTTAGTCATCCAGAAATAGTGACAGCTATATTGCAGTCACTATACACTTCGTAACTAAGCTTTCTGAATTAAAATCTATGTTGCTTGAATGTACTGAAATGGCTGCAGGACACAACAGTTGAAATATAGCGACTGAAATATTGAGAACACTTATGGATTAGAAGATTGATAATGCATTGAACAATAAAAATGCTTTGAATAAGGAAACTTGCTGGGAAGTATTTTTGGTGCCTACGACACACTATTACTATAATTTAATAGTGAATGATGCAATACGAGATGAAAGTACTATTTAGATATTCCTGCAAAAATTAAGACAAAAGTCACCCATTCCAAGAAAATCAGTTTATCCAACCAAAACATTACGATGTGCCAGAAAATTGGTATGCACTTAAACGCCTCTAAAATTGCTTCAAGATGTACCTGCCAGACGGAACTCATTGGTTTATATAATCATTTTTTTTCAGTTGGAAGAAACCATTAAGAGCATATTTGCCAATCTGAATAAGGACCTCCCAATTTAAAATGGATATGAATAGCTAATCATTTGTCAACTTAGCAAAGTATTACAATCACTTGAGAAAGTGAAGAAAACATAAGTGGTGACAAGTATGCTGCTAGATCATTGGTAATTCAAATAAAAAATAGGTTAAAAATTGTGCTGGAAACACTGTCAAAGAAAGATCAAGATGATAGTTAAAAAAATTTCACAAAGAAGTTACGTGATTGAGTATAAAAATCCCTAGCTAAAGTGGAATTTAGCAACATAAACACTGAGATTTTTGGATTCATGTTTCAAGATGACGGCTTTTCCATCAACTGAATCAGCCATAAAGACTAAAAGGATTGTAACAAATCCGCAAACTACCCAGATTAGTGAGCAAGCAAGCGAGTGGGTGAGTGAGTGAGCAAAGAGGGCAACTACGCCAAAAGAAAACCTCCAAAAATTGACAGAGAAAACAAGGGCCAATACAATGAACTTTCAATATAGTACACACCACAGAAAAATATAGCTGCATCCCAATACAAAAGTTCCAGGACAACCCCTTCACAAGCTGTCATAAAGTTCAGCATTATCTTGACGTATAACACTTTTTTTTAACAATGGTAATTCAACAACTTCATCACCATCCTAGGCTTAGCTTAGATTAGGAATTTTGAAGTAACATTACAGTTTGTCCCATTTTGTAATGAGATCGTTTTATCTACTGTGTAGATGTTTTATTCACCAGCCCACCGTAATTATACATATAAGCAACGAGTTCTTTAACCCACCGCTAGATAGCACTACTAGTAGGATTTCAGTTTGTCTTTGCTTCCCATCCTCCAGCCGGCCGGTGATGTCACGTTTTCAGCTGTACATTCGCAACTCCCCGCTCAACGACCACCCCTCGCCCTCATGACGTCAGCCAATAAGCATCGTGCAGTGGCCCGAAGGAGTATAAAAGGAGGTACAGTTTTCGACTCTGGGCCAGTTCTCAGTTGTCCAGCACTCGCTGCTCGGAAACCGGCCAGTTCTCTTACGCCCACCACGCTAGTGGCCGGGAAAGGATCAACAAGTCTAGCACTCGTTGCTCAGTCACTACCCTGCTTCAACTTCGCTATGTTGCAGTCTTCAGCACTCGCTGCTTGGAACTGTTTGTTAGTTAAGCCCCTTTGTTCTACAAGTAGTCTGACCACTCAATCTCTACGTTAGTCAGGTGTGTCTCTTCACGACGAACCCTGCTAACCTACCTACCTCACTATTCTGCATGTATGTGCCAGAGCAAGGGAATCCTATTATCACAGTCATTCTCAAGACTAATCCTATATTATCCTAGCTTAGTCATCCTAGCAGAAAGTTTGCATCTGAGCTTTACATCAGGACACACAGGCAACAATAGGAGAGGGGAACTGCGTAGTTTATTCAACGCTACACACCCACCATACTCCAGTCAGATTTCTACTGGTCGCTTCTACCGGAATTTCAGTAATTCAGCTTCCTGGCAATAGCTTGTGCCAACGCAGGAGTTAGAGTACATCATCCCGTGTATTTCCAGTCAAAAGGAAATAAACATGTGCTAGCTCAATCCTTGGGTACTACAATTTCTGTATACTTAGTACCTTCCACCCAGTGGACTCCTCAAGAGAAGAGAATGCAGGTGATCCCAGGAAAGGTATTCAAACAAGCCAAAACACTCCCTTTTACCCATAAATACCTAGAACTGCTATCCTTTCCTATACAGCGTAGCTCGAATGGGGGTGCCAACACAGGTACACAGACCCTGCACCAGCTTGTTGACTCTGTATTCGCCAATCTTTCCACTGCGTATCTGTGCCAGGAAAGGCGGACATCCCCTGAGTTGGGAAGACTCAGTCAGGGCAAACACTCACATGTGTGACCCGAGACAGTGCGGCCTGACTTCCAGTGTGTACTGCGCATCCGTACCAGGTACTGGAATAGGGTGTCCACTCAGTCGATGGCCCTCACAAGGTCCTACATGTAAAGTGCTATACAAGGAGCCTGCCTTTCTTCTTTCACTTGGGGAGGGTGTTTGTTTATCCCGATGACCTATTCCTTGTCATGGCCACATGGTAAAGTTTCAGACACTCTTTTCCACCCAGAGGGGAGGGAGGGCCTTAGCTTTCCACAATTGTAATCTTGTTTTTTCAGTTATGGTTGTAATTTCCTTTGATTTTCTTAGGAAACTCTTCCTGAACTTCAGTCTGTACACGTGCGGTTCATGCCCATGTAATGGATAAGTTCTTTCATGGAAGTGTCTGAATAGGCTGAGATCACGAGTGGGCAGATCCAAGGTTCATCTGGCTAGATGAGGCTATGCTAAGGATGACAACATCAAGTGTGACTGTGGGGATCAGACTGTTCAATACATGCTCCAGTGTCAACTGTGTCCAGTCTCCTGCGCAGAAGATTACCTACATCAGGCCTCGGAAAATTCATTGGAAGTGGCCAAGTTTTGGTCCAATATTATTTGATTTTTGTTACTGTGTAAATATGTATGTTTCTGACACGAGAAACGTAATTCCAGAAGGTGGGGATTGAAGGAAAGAGTGAAGCCAACCTTGCTTCTAGATGCCTGCATGAGGTATCCCCTGCACTTGTAGCCTTCATAGCTAAGCTCTACCCTAGGAAGCAGGCCCAGGCCTTAAGGAACCTCAGCCAACCTGAACGTCCACCCACACCGGCCATACCGTACTTGGTCCCAGCTGTACTTCATACAGCTCCTCAACTCAGACCTGCAGCACCTTCACCAGCTTCCTTGCAACCCATTGTTGAATGCCAACCTACCACACTCCGTCGCTCTGGTATCCCCATTAAGACAGTACCCCCAAAATGCAACATAGTATTAGCCGAACCCGACTTTGTACCCTACTGGCAAGCAACCAGGCCAGTCCTGTATAATGGATGAGCACCAGTGCTCCATTAGGACTAGGACCCCCCTCTAGCCTAGCACATAAACAAAAAAGGACCACGCCTCCACAACGTGTAAGTACTTACTCCTGGGTACACCATGCGTCATTATGGAACAAGAATTTTTTTTTACAATTGACAAGGATCCATTAACATGGAGGAAAATGAACCTGTTTCCCAGGTCAAGTAAACTTATACATAAAATCTGTTGTGTCCTAGCACAATCTGTTTCGGATGGAAAACTACAGTGGAAGCCCGGAATAAATAAATAAACGGAAAGTGCATGGCCAGGTAGGCGCATGGTCATGAGTCGGGGACATTAATGGATGAGGCGGAGGGAGCGGGCGCATTCTCCCTCCTTTCAGCACCGAGATCTATTTTACTGATTCATTACAGCCAATATTGTGTTTTTCCGTATTAAATCTTGTTGGTGTGGTGCGAAGCTTTGACATAAGAATTCCTAGTGGTCCTTTTTTTTTATGTGACCCTGTTATACCTGTTCCGCCATGTGATTCTAAACAGACAAAAAAAAAAAAAGATACTGTGGCAACATTTCCACCTTATCTGGGTGTTGGATCAGTATGGGGGGAAGAATAGGTCTGCAAAAACAAATCCATGCGTAACAGAAACGTGTCACACATTTACTAGCACTTACAAGTTAACATGTATTGTGGATGTGTTGTATAGCGTAGTACATATTCATTATAATAATGCTGTAGACACTTTAATTACAATGTGTATATAGTAGCTATAAAATTCCCAAATTTCATGCAGGCCTTGAAATTTGTGCTTCTAAGTCAGCTCTATGTAATCATTATAATTATGATGTAGACACTTGGATTATAATGTGTATATAGTGGCTGTTCGGTATGTCTTCCCATTTTCAAAAAAAATAATTCCGAAATTGAGACGCGCCTCAAAATTCTTGCTCCCGAAGTCATTTACAGGCATATAATTAATCTCCTATGGAATATAGTGTTACGGAATTACTATAATTATGATGTAGACACTTTGATTATAATGTGTGTGTGCACGCGCACGCGCGTGCACACACACACACACACACACAACCCACCTACAGTGCAAGCGTGCATTCGACATTTGGACGCGAGCTTCCTTTCTCATTCTCACTTCCTCCCAACCAGGCCCAGCAGGTGGCGTAAACGAGAGAGAGAGAAAAAAAAAAAGGGGGGGGGGGGGAAACCCCCGTCTCCAACCCGCGTGACAAACAACTCACAGCGGCTGCCCTTGGTGGAATAAGTACATCCTTTGCCTGGAAAATGTGATGTATTTTATTTACTCTTGCTTGAATGCATGTGACCCCCTTCATCACAGCGCGTTTCTCTTCTTCGGTTTCCCTCCCTTGGGTGCTATTAAGTCCGGTAATGCAGATTAAAAAAAATAAAGTTCCGATAGCAAGGGGTTAAACGTTTCATGAGTTATGGCAGTAAATAACAACACTTGCCCAGTGTTTGCCCATTAGAACACTGCCTTTTTTTTGGTACTGTACTTGGCCACTCCTGGAATAGCGCGGAAAGCTATAATGCGGGTCTGAGTATGTCCCCAACAGGCGCATTATGTTGTGCTGTTACTGTACTTTCAAAAGGTGGAATCATACTGAATGACCAAAGAAATCTTGTTTTTAAATACTAACCAAAATATTTAGAACTTTACAGTTATTGTACATGGCTGATATTTTATTGGAACCACCTACCATGGAGTGGAATGGAGAGATTTGGGCAGCTATTAACATTGAATGCATGGGTGGGGGAAATGGGAGATTACCAAGAAAACCCATTGCCTGACATCATCATCCAGCACAATTTCCAATGACCCTGTCTGGAATTAGACCCAAGCTACCACGATGGGAGGTGAACAGTCTCACCACCATATCACTGCGGCCTCACCTACCATGGAAATTGTGAATTTAAAGTGTGTTAATAAAATATACATTAAATACTTTGATGCTGAAAAAACCACATTTTGTGTTCAAGACATAGGCTTTATCACTTCTTTGCTGGCCTGAAATAGAGGTATGCATTATTTATTCTTTAATTTTGTGAGAGTGAAATTGTTTTGATTAAAGAATAACTTTGGGCGGCTCTTAACATTTAGGTCTTGAGAGGGTTACGATTAAAACTCAACTTCTCAACATTATATTAATTAGTAATAAAAATGTTAGTACGTACATTATTTTATATGTGCAACAATTTACTGTCAAGCACATTCGTTTCAGCCATAAAGAATGTAAAGTATTGATTTTGATATTGATTTAATACTTTTTTCACATTTTTTTTTGCATTTATTAGGGGTCAAAACATATTAAAGTATATAGTGCACTGTTATTTATTATTTTAAGTTATGTACAAGATAAAGGTACGGTAATTTACTACTGATATGTTGCTATGCAAGCATTAGTTACCTTTAACTGCCAAACATATGCATCTAATGGTCACAGCGACTTTGTTGCTAAAAGCAATTGCTTGCTGTTTTGGTTGGGTACTAGCTTAACTTCTGTTAGATCTTGAAGGTATGTATAACAGTGATCACTGGTGGTTGATTAAATAAACTTATCTGATAACAGTACAGTAAAACCCCTCTATTATGATCCCATTTATTACGACCACTTCTCCATTACGACACAATACCGAGGAACTGTGAAAAGTTTGGGTAGAAAAAGTTGAAATTTGAGGCACGTCTAAAAATAGATACAACAATCCCTCGCCAACCGCGGTATCTTCAAACGTGGTTTCAGTTACGCACGGATTTGTTTTTGCAGACCTATTCTTCAACCGCGGTAAAAGTTTCTATTATCCATGGTTTTCAGTCTATGGAAAACTGGCCTTTACTGATATTAGCAGTCACCCATTTTTCAAAACTTTGACAATTGTTGTTCCAAGCAGCGTGAAGCAATAAATTACTTCTAGTCAGAAGGGGACTGTGGTATTTGGAGGGATGGGGAGGGGGTTAGGGTTACACGCCGGGTTGAGTATTCTTTGCCTAGTCACCTACAGTACCCTACCGCCACCTCTGCCTTACCCCTCCCACTCATTTTTTACTTCTATCAAACCTCCTCTGCCTATACCTACGTAAGGTGTCATATTTTATGGTGAGCAATTTATTTTGGCGAGTTTGGCCATGTCATGTATATGCCACATCAAAATGTTTCCACGAAAAATTCGTGTTAATTAATATTTCAAGTAGGTCGCACTAAATTTTTGTATTCCTGTAAAGATTGCTGGGTGTCATTGTACCAGTACAGAGGTCAACACGCAGTCTAAATTTCGTAGAAATTCAACACATTGACGTGAATAGCATCTATCAACATATTTTCCCAACACCAGCAGTAACGACGGCAGTGGCGCTGGCTAGCCGCCGTCCACGAGTAATCTTATAGCGATCGATCGACAGCTGTGCGAGGCAGTCGGCCCTGATATGAGCAACAGCTGAGCGGCTTTTGGGCAGCCTGGCACAGGCGTGATGCTCGTGCCAGGGCCGCTTACTTCACAGCCCAGCGAGGATCTAGACCTGAGCGACACCAGTAAGCTGCAGCGTCTGGCTGCGCTGCAGAGAATCTAGGCGCTCGCCCAGCTACGTACACACGACAATGTATTTGCTACTAGCTGCAGTACACGAGTGATTTAATCTAAATAATGTATCTTCATATCTATTATCAATAAATACAGTGCGGTGTTTTACTTCAAACGTAAGGCATCTCCAACAGTGTATTTAGTTACTGCTTTGTGCGTAATACGTCCGATTTTCTAGCAATGAAACGGCCAGACCAAAGCGAGAGTATGACGCGCACACACGTATTGGGCAACGCCACCTAAACTTTTTGATTGCTATGTGCCTCATAGTAATGCATGACCCAAGAGACCCGTGTAATAGATCTTTAAAAATAACTTTATATTTTAATAATACATAGTCTAATCTTTTCACACACTTACAATATCCTTTTTTATGACAAGGGGTGGTCCAATATGCCTTTCTTGGGTATTAAATTAATCAGGAGATGTCCAGTAATTAAAATATACATATGTATTTATATTTAATTTAAAAAGTGGTTTTTTATGCGTTAGAGGCGATTGAACATGAACTTCATGCACAAAATGGCAAGTTTGGTGGCATACGGGTTAGCGGTGGGTCAAAATTGGCCCAAAATTATCCAATTTGTTTATTACGCCCCCCCCCCCCACCCCTCCATTTCAACCCTATTCTTGGGAACCGTGAGGGGTCGTAATAGAGAGGTTCTACTGTAACTGCAACATCAGTGAATCTCAAATAACTATATAACTCATATTTTCTTTATAGTATGAACCACAAAAACAGAAAAAGCCCTTGTCAATGCAATTAATATTGTTGACTATAGCAGGAAAACACATAAATGGCTGGCAATGTCTGTGTTTCACCAAATTTGTGCAATAGAAGTGTAATTTTTAGGGTGCCTCATTGATGCTACTGTTTGAAGAATTCGGCGAAGGCAGTGGCATAAAAGCTAAAGGTAGCAGGGTATATAACGCACCTTCCCTAAATTTAGCAAAGCGCATCAGAATGACAATATAAGTAAATAGGTGCCCAAACTGTTTTTGTTCACAGAGATATATTGATATATTGTATAAAATCTTTAGAGACGATGGAAAAATTGAATTTTTCCTAGAATTCAACTTACTGTGAAACTGTGAACATGTCCGACAGTTTTACTTCTTTATTGGCTCTCATGCACATATTAAGTTACTTTTACATTTCATTGGTCAAATGAGGATTCTGATCCTCTAAAGCAGAACATTTGTAATTAGCCTGCAAAGAACTCTCTCATCCAATTATAAAGGGATAACTTGGCTAAAGTGTTATCTAAAATCTCTTGGCTCAAAAATTTTTCGCAATTTTACAGTGTGTGTAACAATCTTCAATGAATTTTCACAGTTGGTGCGTTACGCACTCTATTGTGTGGTGCAATCTGCACCACGTGTTCGTTAGCAAGCTCACATGCACGCTCGACTTTCACCTCCTGTTTCCTCTCTGTTCCTTGGTTCCCCCTCTCCCACCACATGCACGTTTAATTTTTATTGACCGGAGCATTCTCTTTAACTTTTTGCAGCGGTCTCGGGAACACCACTCTTACTTCTGAACTTGCTTATGCTACTAAACTTTTGTTATTCTACTCCTGTATACCTGCACCATGTTAATTTAGACATGGATAAACTATGGAACATCAAGCATTTTTAAGTTGAGTCGTGAGTGTACATGACAGCGGTTGGCCTTTTAATACGTAAATCTTTTGGGGCGGGGGAGTATTGTAGTGATAGTTTGTTTTTCAAAATTGTGGTTTGGATAGCCATTCAAAATTCTGTTTGGATTAACTTGACACGTGATGCTTATTTTACATATATATAAACACGAATTTGCCTCATCTTCACGTGTCATCACGTCACCTCAGGCAGGGTTGGAACTCAAAACAACTTCCTACCAGAGCCTACCAGTACGCCCCAAGAAGCAGGGGCACCCAGGGATACGTCAACCAAGATTATTTCACCCTTATGTCAGACATCACGCCAACCCCCACACGTGTGATAAAGCCAGCCAAGTGGCCCAGATAAGCGCCTGAGCTCGCGCTGCAGAGGCAACCCAGCAATACAGAGAGGCCTACTTTTGCCACAGCACAGACTGAGAGATGGCACTATTGAGTGCAGCTCCGCTCAAAGAGGAGAAGCTCACCCCCGCACCACCTCAGACAAGCTCGCGGACAGGTCCGTACACCGCCGCACAACGGCAGTTCATTCTCAGCAGCTCGCTCCACCACTCCCAATGCTGAAGCTCTCTACCAACTCCAATATCTTCGCGACCTACCACAAGCTCTTCAAGACCTGCACCAGCAACCCACGCACTACCCTTCTGGTAGTGCCACCCAAGTCCCTTCTGGACAACGGCAATGAGATAGTTAGGGACAGTTGGTATCATCGCTATCTAGCCGCATCTGCTCAACTACTTTAGACCCAGGTCCCCTTCACCTGGTTAATGTAGTTTACTTCAGTTTCAGTTCCTTGATAGAAGTGAGCACTGATTCTAGGGTGACTGAACTTTTCCCCCCTGTCCACAAGGGGAAAGCTCGATACAGTCTCTTTTACAAACCAACTGCAGAACATAAAGTAGGACTACGGGTTCTCTTAACCGGGCACACGTACGTCACATAGACATCCATTAGACGGCCACACATACTGTGCATTTGGTGTACAGTATGGTAGAGCCACAACCATTAGAGACTCAATCCTCAAGGCAGTTAGTCAATCAGCCTGGCCAATTCACTCCATCCAATCGGCTGAATTGTCACCAGTTGAAGTAGTCGGGTACGACTCTGGTTGGCTGAGCCTCGACTTGGCTACACACCTAGCTAGGAACCACAGTCGCCAGCTCTCCCTTAGTAGGGCCGACTTCATTACCTCAGGGTTGCCACCTTTTTTCCATCGGAAAATTCCTTGACATTTCCCTGATTTCCAGACTAAAAAATCTCTTTTTCCCTGACCCTTTCCTTTTTCTAATATGTTTTTTTCTGTAGGGATTGAGACCTTTGTATTATAACATACTTTCACACCAAAATACTTCTCTGCTTACAAAACTGCTCACCACATAGATTGCAAAAAAAAATGCCTAAGCACTTAGTCCACAATCATTAAAACAATTTTATATGATTCTGGCAACGGTGTACGATTGATGACAGAACTGCCAAATATATCATGCATATCCCAGAATTCCCTAACATTTAGCTAACTAATTTGAATTTCGCTAAAATTTCCCTGACAAGTTTTTAAATTCCCTGATATTTCTGTTTTCTAGGTTTTCCAGACCTGTGGCAACCTTGTACCCACATGTATGCTGTACACCCATAAGTGGTGAGAAGTGGAAAGCTAGAAAGGCAGCTACTGTCTCCAAATTCAACGGGAGCTGTAATCCAGTCCCAAATGCACTTTGCAGCATAACTCCCCAGGAAACGAGCTCAAGCTGCCAGACAGCTGACCAGTCGTCCCTCCACACTCCATCTTTCAGCCACTCCACAAGACTGCCGAAAAGCTGCATAAAGTCGTAATTGACTTCTGGCAGGGATGTCATGTCCCACTGGAGATAGCAAACCTATGGTTCCAGAGCAGCAGCCCTCCATGGGCTCCCATCAGCACTGCCCGCCGCAGCACTATTTCCGCTGAAGGACTGGGCACCAGTTCCAACCAACACCAGCAGCAACAGTGGCCAAACCAAGAGTTGCACCGGGCTACATCCAGCACAGGTAAACCAGTGGCAGTGTGCCGACCAATACGCAGGACACCTAAACCCACACCTGACTTTGTGCCGTGCCATCAACCCACGTGCCCTATCTTATATACCGGCCGGGGCACGGTCAGCAGCCAATAATGTCAGCCCAGTCAAATCGCCTGTGTGTTTGACCAACACACAAAACACTTGCCCGACCGTGACGTCGTCGTCTTTCCCCCGACATCACGGGTCAAATTAAAGCCACTTCACTGGCAGTGTCATTTCCTTCTTATAACGTGTTGTGTTGTAATTTTTCACCCTGTTTCTGTTAGCAATTCATTTAAAGGGAGATGGTATACTCATAGCCCATCAGTGTGCAGTTTTAAGTGCTTGTTCAGTAACATTTTGATCTTTTCGTGCCTTTGTTCACGGCTTAAATTTTTAGTGTTTTGTGTAATTTTACTAATGAAAGGCCTTTGCCTAGAGTCCATCACTTGTGACTTTTTCTGGTTGTTTTTTTGTAAAATTATTTGTGCTTGCCAGAAATGTTAATGTGTTTCTGTTTATATACATCTCTGTTTCTGAGTCGTAAACTTTCTTCCAACTTTTGTGCAGCACATATGTAGTTTAGGTTTCAAATGCATTAAAATGAAATTTGCAAGAGAAGCAATAAATCTGCAGTGTGGTGCCTAAATGCTTTCCCCCTTAGGAGGCACCTAAAGACATGCTCCCTATAAAGTTGGAGATGATGTATTTGCCACTGGTTGAAAGGGAGATGAAGAGAATGTCTTATTTTCAACTTATTCTTACAATAATGTTTATTTTTGTAGCTCATATAGACTTGGAACAGTCTATTAAAGTGTATCTAATAACTGAAAAATAAATGAACATAAAGGAGCAGGAAAAAAGCTGATACAACTGAACAATTCAGCTATATAGGAATTTTCAGTTCTGCACTTATAGTGTAAACAGTTCCACCACCTTTACTAACTTTGTCACTCAATACTTCTTCCATAATATTAAAAAATTCTACTTCTAACAGTATAAATAAAAAAAATTAAGTTTAGTGTTAAGGTTGATATGATAATTACCTTCGTCTTTATTGCAATCAAGAAACAAATGTGTCAACTTTTCATAAAATTGATAAAATACTAATGGTAGTGGAAAATAGTTAAAATTGATTAAGCTAAACCTTATAGCCTAACAATGATTTTAATAGAGTTGTTCCGATACCAGGTTTTCCGATACTGATACCACTGCTGATACCTGGATACCTAAAACCGATACAAATGCCCTTCACACTTAATTTTAGAAACAGTATAACTGTTAATAATACATTAAAAACATTTCTCCTTGACTCATTTAAATAAATAAATAACGTCTTAAAATATTGTATATAATTTATTGTAATACGACACAAAATGCAAGCTGACCTAAAACTTTCAAACCCTCTGAAAAAGCAAATAATATGACACCAAATGAAAGTCAAATTTTAAATGTTCCACGTGCTTTATCAGCTACGAGCGCAAGGAGACGTTATCGATCGGGCAGTGTCATGTCTGTTGATTTTCGAGGGGAGCAAGGGGGGGGGGGGGGCAGCAGGATGACCTCTCCATGCCGCTACCTGTTGGTGACACCTTGCACACATGGCAAATGTCTGTCTGTTAAGTAATTAATTATATTTTACTGCAAAGAAAACTTGTAATTTTGAGATGCAAAAGAGGTGATTATAATTGATTTCTTCACTGTCTTTAATAATTTATCATACAAAACCACGTCCTCTGATTTTCCCCGTCATGAGTTACACTGCACTCGGCTCAGTGCTTACCTACCCATTATTAGATGGCAGAAGGTGTTGAATAGGCACTTACATATTATCAGTTTATTCAAAGATGTATGTCTATTGAAATTAATTAATACAAATCCTCCGATTTCCCTGCAAGAAGTAGCTGAAAATGAACTTTTATAATATAAGTCACTCTATGTTCAAACAATTTTTTGGTGACAAGTGATAAGAGTATATGCTTTGGCCATATAATTTTATTCGCGAAGATGCTGTCCTTTGAGTTAAATAAATATTAAGTTTTAAAGTCATGTTAATTCTATGCCAGGTACAATAAAACACCAACCTTACTGGATAAAACAACCTTTAAACACAAAAGAAAACATCTTAACAAATAATAATTCCTCGTTAAAATGTCTTGCATAACATTTTCAGGTGAAACCATTTGCTTTGAAATAAATGTGATGTTAAGTGCAACTATTTTGAGCGACACGTACCATATTTACTCGTATATATGTGTCACTCGTGTTTAGCGAGCACCACGATTTTTGCAACAATGTATGGGTTAGCAAACAGCAATGCCAGTGATGCATAGCATTCATACAGCGAGAGATGCCCAGAACAATGTGCCTAGACACAAGAACATTTGAAGAAATGCATCACCATATAAGGGAACATTGAACATTCCAGAGCTCACTACTGGCAACAGGGGGCTGCCCCGATGGACGAAGGCACTATAATTGGAGGCAGTTCTCAGTCTAGTCGACAAGAACCCCAGTGTCTGCACAAGGCATGTAGCAACTACAGTTAATGTTGATGCCTAATACACTCAACATGGTAACAACAAAGGTGTACAGACCCAGTATCCCTCTAGAGACTAGGGAAGTGAAATTTTCCTTCCCATTTCCTTTCTATCATTCTGCTCATCTGGAAGTGTGTTCAAGAGAGAAGTGTGTTGATGATAGTGGGCAGGTGCTTAATGAGGATTTTAAGGGGGCCGTATAGGCCGATGTGGTTGCACTTTAGGGGCGTCTGGCTCACCAGAGCACATAGCTGGGCACTGAGGGTAATGCTATCCCTTTCATGGCCCGTCCGGTGATTGGGCATCTAGGAACAGCTGCGAGTATATAGCTATGCAACATCAGTGATGGTACGTTAATTTCAGAGGATAAAAATAAAATAATAAATTGTATTATTCTTTGGTGGATTTAGCGGGAGTCCGGGAGGCGCAGGCACGACCATAAAGTGTGGTTTCAAAATTACGTAGCAGTGCGGGGGAGGACAGATTCTGGCGTGGTCCATCCAGGAAGGAATCTACTCTTCCTGAGTCCGGTGCCTTGGGATAAACCCCTAAACCCCTGCCGGAGTCCTATCACTCATTCGGCACATGAGTGTGCGCTTCACAAGGTATAGTGCTCAGGCCTATAGTGACTTGGGAAGAGGGCCCTCCTAATCCCCCTAGGTGAGAAGTTAAGTGAGCAGCACAACCTGCTACAGACCTTAACTATCCCTTTGGATCCACAGTGTTCCCCATGTAGGGACCTACGGATCGACCAAAAAGAGGTAAACTTGTATATAGTATATATGTTTTACTCCGTCAGTAGGAATTTACAAGACATATATCTTCGACTTGTGCCCGCTAACGTCTGATGGACGAGGGACCAAATTTGCCAAGCTGTTTGCAGCGGGGCGACAACAATAAATTGATTGTAGTTCAGGGTGAGAGGACCCCTGTAAAACTATGCCAGACACGGAC
Source organism: Dryococelus australis (assembly GCA_029891345.1). NCBI lineage: Eukaryota > Metazoa > Arthropoda > Insecta > Phasmatodea > Phasmatidae > Dryococelus > Dryococelus australis. The sequence continues at coordinate 105,322,571 of CM056996.1, forward strand.
AAGGCACGTGGCCACCACTTGAAGAAAAAGGAGAAGGCTCCACAACAAGAGATTCTGCCTAATGTGTTAAAAAATACAAGATTTGACAAAAGTAACGTTATACGCTAAGTCTAACTGCTACTGCTGAAGGCAAGCGTGGCAAGATAGCGAGAGTTGCAGGTGATGCTCCAGTTAGAATTGCTCGCGAACTGGCCTGTCTGAAGGGTGTGCATAGGAACAAATATGAGAGATATGGCACGCAAGGCGTGGCTGGAGCAGGCCGCATGGAGGGGGAAGCCTTCCTTGATGTGCGGTGTGAGTACACATTTGGTGCCTGCCCGAACAAAGCAGGCGAGGGGGTGGGTCCATCCACTCAGGCTGGAGCACGGCATTGTGCGGATTGCCAGCCTCTCAGGCGGCAAGGGGTAGACTTGCTTGTGAATAGGAATGGTACAGAGGCAAAGCGAGCTGCGGCATTCAGCGCTAAGGTACACTAGGGGAGCACCATAGGCTGAGGCTGAGGTATCCGACAGCGCTCATGGCATGTCAATGTTGACACAAGTGGTCTGCAGAGTGCTGCATGAGAATGTGCTGTATCTCTACCACATACAGTATGTGCAGACTCTGACAGCAGGAGTTTTCCTGCACAATGTACATTATGCCTTTGGTTTTCCAGGCAACGTGAGAAACCAGCCTTTATTGAATTGTATTATTTACAGTTAAGGCAACATTCTAACAGGACCAGATCATTATCTATCACAATAAACATATATGGGTACACAAAAATCCTCATGCAATTGTACACACATGGCACCAACAACAATTCACAGTCAATATTTGGGCAAGCATAATGGTCAAACATATGAAGCATTTCTGACAAACGACAAGCCTGTTCTTTTGGAACATGTCCTATTACAGATACAACAAAACATGCAATATATGCAAGAAGGCATTCCTGCTCATTTCTCTGGCCGCGTTTGTCGCCGCTTAAAATATTTGGTGACCACTAGATAGGTAGTGATGGACCAATACCTTGATCCTCGTAGAGTCCTGATTTGGACCTATTAGACTTTTGTGGGGATTTAAAGGCACTTGTGTATGCAACTTAGTGCAAGATGTGGAGATACTTCACTGACAGTATTGTGGAAGGCTTTGAAAAATCAGGAATTTTCCAGGGATACATCAGCAATAAAGAATTCTACAAGGATACACCAGCACATCCGGGAGTCCGTACAATGGCAGGTTAATGCACATATCCATGCTGATGAAGAGCATTTTGAACATTTCCTATTAAGTCTGACATATGCCATTGAAGCTTACACACATAACTAATGTGTGTACATTTCCCAATTTTTTTGTGTTCTGGTGATAAAACATGTTTTCAATATGTAACATTTTGTTGACCAACTTCTGTTACATATTACTGATACTACTACTGTGCAACGCAAAGAAAACTGTGGTTAGAAATGAGAGCAACATTGGCTACACTGGGTACAATGGCAAAGTTGAAAATATTTTTAATAATATCTCCATGTTCTCAGATATAAACACACTAGATTAAAAAGTAATGAATCACTTTGATATTCTGCTATATTTTTAAGGAAAGCAGATGTTTTGCATACCACTTTTTACCAAGATGTCTATTATTTGCCAACTTTCACTAATATTTACATCACTAAGAGTTTCTATAAAGAATTCCCTTTTTATTCATTAGAATTGATTTATGGTATCCCTTAATTATTTTATTTGTATGAATATCTACAAATCTTTTCAGGATATCAAGATGATGTTATGGAAATGAAAATACCTAAATGACAAACACAAATGTTCAGGCTTTGAAATACACCATTTTCTGACATTTAAAAACTTCAGAATTTCTCAGTCCCTATAGTTATGTATGTTACATGGCTGACTGCGGCACTTAAACAAAAAAATGTTTATGGCGACAAGTTAATACAGTATTTTACACAAAACAGCAAAAACTAAATGAAAAGTCTCCATTTTCAATTGGAAAACCTTAAGGGACATGCATTATTATGCTAAACCAATTACATCACTAATTAAATAAACCATTTCAACCTAGCATCAACTAAAGATGATTTACATCAGACTTGCTTTCACAGTGCTAACAACATACTCCTCTTAATTTTACTATGCAACATGTCAAAACAACACATTTAATGTGGCAAAAAGTTGGTGAATTTACCAACAGGTGGGATGAAATGGTTCTCTGAAAAAACTGCTGAATTAAGTGGAATGAGAGAACAGAAGTAACATACATGTGTTCCATACTCACAAATTAACTACACACTTAAATAAACTAAACTGTATGCCATTACATTGATAAAATACCCATATGCTATTACATCAATGAAATACCAAGATATAGTTTTCTACATTATCAGAGCAGCTCACAAAAAATTACATAGATGCAAAATCATAAATACTGTTTTCAATAACTAACATACTGTGATGTCTACAGGCTCAACAATTATTTATAGTTCATAGATTACAAAACTTTGCTTTTTCTAAGACAAACAAAAAGTATACATATATATATATACACACACACACACACGCTTACATTCAGAATTCTCAAACACTGCGCACACAAGCACATTAAATAAATAAATAAATTGTACGAGTAATTTGTTTCAAGTGTGACTATTTTCCCACTTACAAACCTCAATTGTTTTAAAAGTTTTCAATTCCCAACTTCCCACCATGCAATAAACATGATAAAATTTGCTCCTTAAAATAAGTTGGGAGTCAAAAATAAATCAAAAAACCAACAGCATTCTAAATCTTGTCAACACTACAAATGATACTAGAAACTTACTACACAATGTTTATGAATCAGTAAAATTTTGTACAAAATTTTATGAATGTAATTTCTATTATTGCAGTAATTTTCTTCACATTCTCAAATATTAAGAGTTCATTCTATGTTATCCCTTTAATCATGACCTAAGAAAGTCATATGAACTAAGAAGCAGTATGTCATGGAGCCTATTACAAAAGCAGTAATTTATAGTACTGAACTTGTTATGCACATATTGGAACTTGAAGGGAATACATAAAAAGTAAGAAATTATACTTTCTAATGTTTTTTTTATCAAGGTTAATAATACATTACCTTTTAAAAAAAATTCTGAATAAAAGTTTCACTAACTTGTTCCACACAATTAAATTTCTGGTTAAAAACTTTTCAATAAAACATTTAATAAAAAGTACATCCATAAAATTCTTATCACAGTCGATTCACAATAAATCCAGAGTTCTCATGTTTAACAAACTAAACAATTACAATGAAACATCAGCAGCACGTAAAAATGTAAACAAATGACGAAAGGGTAGAGAAAATAAAAATTATCTTTAACATGAGACAGTCTTGCAACTTCTTTAATATAAATTTCAATGTAAATGTTTCTCTGTAAATATGTAAGAAGTCAAAATTTATTGTGAAGCCACTATACTTGACAATTCTATCCAACTGCAATGAAAATATTAGATAATGCAATGAAAGCATGTTTTCCTTATTTTAAAAATACTGAAGTTGCCGGCAACAAACACACCCATTTTTCTGAATAATGGCGATAAATTAAATAAAGACTGTCCTACCTCCAAAATTAAAAACTTCATTCCACAAAAGTACTGCACACGAAACTAAAATCAGGCTACATTTGTTTTCAAATACATAACTGCCTCCTTAAACAAGCATAAACACTGCAAGACAAAGAGGCATAAATAATAAAAATAAAAGTTTAATAAACTGCGCAACTTAAAAAGAAAATCTACATAGACGGAACCAGTGACTACTCCCCCATTTTCGAGGCTTGTCTGCATTCACATGCCAAATTATGCTTGTCACACCCGCTGTCCAGACAACAAATACTTTAATAGCACCCAGTACCAGAACTCAGCATACTTGGTCCCCCAGGACTGTTACACTTATCCTAAAAAGCACGCATATACATTAGCAACACACATGGTCTAGTAACAGCAAAAAAATTAAAAAGCATGACTTATGATAATGAAATCTTGTTAAAAGGTTTAAAATGCATAGAGAATATTTTTTCACACAGTTATAGACCTATATAAAATTAGTTTCACTAATATTACTGTAATTAATCCCACTTGGAATATCTCTAATCCACTGAACCACTAAGGCCCCACTTGGAATTACTCTATCCACTGCGCCACTGTGGCCCCACTTGGAATTTCTCTACCCACTGAGCTACTAAGGCCCCATTTGATAAATATCTATCTACTTGGTCACTGTGGCCCCACTTGATGTAGTTCTATGCACTAAGCCACTGTGGCCCCACTTAACATAGTTCTATCCACTGAGCCACTGTGGCCCCACTTAATCACCTCAATATTGAAGCAAGACATTTAAAGTAAAGAAAAATGATATTCCATTACCTGCATATCTCTATGAAATATCCTCTATGCATTAATACAAAACATTTCATAGGAAAAAAGTAATTAAAAAACGAATTTTTAAAGTAAAAGTTAGTGACTGCATAATCTGATCTTGCTGAAATTCGAACTTGACCTGTATTTTACCCTGAGGATTCGCTCTGCAAAATCTGAAGAACTTCTGTTGAGTTTCAAGGGATTTAAGACGTACTAAAGACGGACAGACAGACAAAAATAGTCTACTTATTATATAAGAGAATTAAACATTGTCTATAGATATATTTAAATTTTTAGGTAACACTGAAGGAAACACATTTCATTGTTACACATACAAATATCAATGCAAATTGAGGTGCATAGGCCCTAGTGACATGGTGTTTTTTTTTTGTCAGAGGAAGAAACGAATACTCTGTGTGTGTGTGTGTGGCGTGCATGTGTCACACACACACTCTCTCTCTCTCTCTCTCTCTCTCTCTCTCTCTCTCTCTCTCTCTCTCTCTCTCTGTGTGTGTGTGTGTGTGTGTGTGTGTGTGTGTGTGTGTGTGTGTGTGTGTGTGTGTGCGTGTGTGGCGTGCCATTTACATATCAGAAGTTGGCAGAAGTGGCAACTGGCGACTGCGTGTTGCTCATAGAAAAGAGACTGAACGAAGTGATATTTTCTCTTGTGAAAAATACTGAAAAGTACCACATCAAGTTCGTACACGTCATTTATAAACCTACCTACGCAAGTTACGATGCAAACATTTTTTTCCCCACAGCAGGAATAAATATACTGTAATGTGCGCAATGACCGCTGTGTGTGAAAGAGTGTTGGCTTTATGTTGCGTTGGACCAGTGTGTAAGTGATTGCAAATATTGGACATGCAAAATTTATACATTTTAATCGTAAACTGTTTTTATGGCGATCCATAAATTATTGAAAGTAACATATGTGTATCACAATGTAACTTTGAGCTATGCGTTTGAAACATAATTGTGTAATGTGCATATGTTTCTGTGATTTGAACGTTTGTCACAATCTAAAAAATTACTAAGCCCAAACAGTTAAATTAAAAAAATAAATAACGAAAAAAAAAATCCTAGAAAACAGTAAGTACCAATGCATAGAAATATGAGCGGAATAAATGTTATGGCAGGCCTATTTGTGTGCATGTTCACCACTATTTTTTAAGTTTATCACAGCAACATACAAAATTTAAGTGACACCAGTTGTGTGCTTAAATTTACTGTGTCTTTTCATTGGACTGGTTGTTCATTCATATTAATATTTTGACGCATGATGCATCAGCAGTAATGGTAATTAAATGACAGCCTCATCAGCATAGCATGCATTGCATCAGACCACAACGGAGTTTGTCAAAGTTGGTCGCCACCTAACTTCAAACTCGTACTGTACACAATGGCAAGAATGGGCATTCCCGCCAGCCTAAGGCACCGAGTACTACTGCTCATCGTTAGATGGCTAATACAGTATGTTTTGTCGCTGTCTTCCATCCTTCTCCAAGTCGGCCGGTGATATAACGCCAGAGAAGCTATGTTTTCACCACCCCCCTCTCAGCAGCAACCCCTCGTCCACAAGAAGCCAGCCAATGCACGTAGAGGCAGCCACCCGGCAGAGTATAAGAGGAGTGTCAGAATTATACTCGGCACCAGTCTTCAATTCAACACTGCACGCGCTGCCAGGGAACTGACCAATCTGCCTTACCACGCTAGCTGCAGAGGGACTGACCAGACTGCACCTTAAGACTTTGCTTACCAAGCTTACCAAGCTTCACTGCAATTTCAGTGCCAAAGGGACCCCTAATTCTTGATCTCCTTGTCGAGATCATTCCTCTCACGCCCTGCTTAGTAATCCAAGCATCGTGCCGAAGAGACCTTACGTCAAGTCGTCTACACTCTTAGACACAGCTGCCTCTTGTGAGCAACAATGGAATAGGGAGTTAGGCATGCTATTAGTTGTTTCCACAGCGTTATTCTACCCCGTCCCATTTAGTTCAGGACCAGGTTGCCTCTACCTGGAATGCGTAGCCTTTAGCTTCCCCTAAACTCTGGTGCACGGAGGAGGTAGTGTGACAACACATGTTTATTTCCTTCACAAGGAATAAACATTGTGTTCAGCCCAATTCATGAGTAACACATTCCTGTAGCCTTTGCAGCTATCCTAGTTGACCTCTCCCTTGAGAGAAATGCAGGTGATCCCAGGAACTCTACTCAATTGAGTCAAAACACTTATATATATATATATATATATATAACAAAAAAAACACACACTCTCGCGCTCTCAATAAGCCAGTTTTATGCATATCCCGATTGGTAGAACGGTGGAGCCCGCTCACTGGTACTCTTGACTTCAGACCAGCTTGTCAGTTCGCTGCTCACCCTCTCTATCATACTTTCAGTGCCGGAGGGGATATTTCCTGGATTGGGAAGACTCGGCAGAAGCAGACACACTGTGTAGGAAACACATTTCCTGCATTTTGCCTCACGGACGTGTCTTTGTGTGAATCCAGATACCTTTTTACAAACGTAGTGATATAAGGGAGAAGGTTAAACAAACACTCATTGCCTCTGGCCATTTATAGGCCGTTTATGATAAAGTGAACACTTTTGAAGCCCTAGTTACTTTTTTCTTTCAACCAATTTATATCCTTCCACCACTTGTTAATGTAAACCCTGCTAAGTGAGTAATAAACACGGCGTATACATTCACCATACCCTAAAACAAATTCAGAGATCATAATGAAATGTATTTATTGGTTATTTTGTCTGATGAAACAGCTTCAAAAAGTACTCACTTTACCGTGAACGGCCTATACAAAAGCTGACACCCTTCCTTGTAGCTTTCATAGATCAGCTTACACAAACAGAACAGGCACAGGCCCTGCACCATCTCCTTGTACCTGTCACACCTGCAATCCTGATAGAACTGTTCAAGGCCCCAACTCATTTCAACGGAGAGGTTTCCCCTGTGGCTCAGTGAGTACCCCACTCAGCTGGAGCAGCCACCAACAGTACCCATCACCTACCTAAGAATCGACTTTGTTGCTCTGCTCCCAACGGCACGTACCAACGTTCACAGTCAAAACACACACTACATGCAGCGCCCGTGTACATGTCACTGTACCACCTATGGCCTGACCAAGCACAGTAGAAGTGTGTCAGTCAGTTATACCTCCAGCAGCATGTAATTTGAAGCGTAAGATCACATTGCCAGAACCAGACTTTATGCTCTGCTGCAAAGCTACCAGGCCAGTCCTGTACACTGGACGCTCTCCAGTGCCTCACAAAGACTAAATCACTCACAACCCCACCAGAATAGGACACGTCTGGTCTAGCATCCAACAAAACCAGCACTAATCAACGTAGTGTTCTCCCAGACAGCCGGGGCATCACAAAGTAAGTAAGAGTTTTTTTGGTGCCCTACGTGGGGCTTAACTGCTGTAGTTTTGACGAAGTAATATGAACAGGTCAGCCAAACCCACTCGAGAACCAAACAGACTTTGGGGAGTCCCAGAAATACCCTGTGGCACCCATACCATGCTGCAAAATGTCAATTGCCAAAATGAGCAAGCACGAACTCTACTGCACTGCTGCAGCCGGAACCGAACACAGCTGCTGTTCAAGACCAAACTGCACCGGCACGGGGACCCATAGGATACAATGCACCCATTACCAACAATGGAGTCATTATTCCTGCCTTGGCTGGGCAGACAAGCCACGTTATACTGACGGCCTTGAATACTGATGTGAGGTCTGTTGAACCAGACAGATAGCATTCTGTAACTGGGGCACATGACCAGGCCGTGAGATCCACACAGTAAGGTACATATTGTGTAGCGAAACCTATCATCACACTTGCATCGGGTGTCCTGATGAACGTATAAGCAGACCAGGGATGGTTTACCAATAATGTGAGGTTTCCCGTCGTACCTCAGAGTACTGACCCCGAAATCCCGGACTGGCCTCACCCCGCAGTATGTCTCACTCCTCAGGGGAGAGGACCCGCTAACATTTATGGGCGAATGCGAAAGGGAATTCCGTACGCACTGGATACCCGAGAAGCAATGGCTCACACACACTCAAACCAAGCTAAAGGGCAAAGCCTTTGAATGGTGGAACAAATATGAACCCAACTGAGCAGCCGTATTATGCAGCAATTTACAGTTGAGGAAGTGTAGCCACATGCAGACACCAGGAGAGGAAGTGGAAATTTTTGTCCACAGGAAGGTACAAATGTACTGCAGGATTTTTCCTAATGAGGACGAAGCCAGCTGTGTATGCCAGGTAACACACCCGCTGTTGCCAAAAATCAGAAACTTTCTGCACTGTCCCAATCCACTTACAGTGGAAAAAAATGGTCGACAGGGTGCGTGAAACAGAGAGAAATTTCCGGGAGCAGGACGAGATTGACCGCCAACAGCATGATGCCAGAGTGATGCCCTCCCCTCATCCACCAGTGCATTTATTCATTGACAACTCACAGTCTCGCCTCACACTATGCACGTAAAGAGGGAACGAGGAGAAGCGAAGCCAACAAGGTCAAGCCCCCCCCCACCCCGCTACAGTGCTGCACCGCGAACACCACGTCTGCCCAGATGATGGTATTGTACCAACACCATTAGAACAGAGATTACCCGCGCAGCAGTCCACGCCAAGGCAGAAGTATATGGAAGAAGGGGGCACAAACTGTACGCCATGACCCACCACTGTTGAGCAGAATCCGAAGAGTGCACCACAGAAGGGCAAAACCAGAGTTGACCCCAACGTCAAGCTACAAACGCTGACACTTCCAGCTGCTCTACGAAGGACCACGAAGCCCATACAACTGCTAGAGTTATGGGTCATGAGAGCCACTAGCCATGAGCTGACCAACAAAGAAGACCAGGAGTCAAGACCAATGAACCAGACACCATAGGAGGGTACTTCGCGAGGCTGAAGTCAATAACCTGCAATAGCCAGCCACATGATTACGGACATACTGCACGACGTTGAAGAATCATCTGTTCACACCCCGCCCAAGGAAGTACAGATGTTGCAACCTACATAATGGTATGGGGCAGAGCAGCCAAGGGGAATGTTGTATTCTACACCCATCAGGATTGAGTTTTCCAAAGCCAAGTCCAGGTATTCAGAATGGACGCTGCCGATGACAACATCCGGAATTGACCCTCAATGCCGAGGCTCCCAGCTTCGAGTTACTGACACTGCCTCATGCTGAGAAGGTAACATGTAACCCAACACCTGTTGTCATAACTACATCTCTAACTGATTACAAGCCACCAGTGATGCCCGATGCCGCAGCTGCCATGCAGACCACTCTTCCTGGAGGGGAGAAGATCTCGCGGAGACACCTGTCTCCCTCGCTGTGACTGTCTCTCACCTGGCTAAGCCTTGCCAAGGAGAGGTAATACAGTGTACTGCTGATGTTCTAATTCAGAATGTTTACATGACTCCCACGTCACCCGATGTCGTGACCTGTCCCCAAGACATACTGTATGCACAAGAGGATTCCGTTGCAGAGAATCCGATCATAGATGCAGTCCCGTGGGTGCCCGCTGCATCTTCTCCTGGACGAGAGGAGGCAGTTGTGGAAGTATCCTGCCAGCTGACAGCATCGATCAAGTCCAGACCTGCCCTGGGGCCCTGCCAAGGGAACACGTGCGGCAAGACTCTACCATGCAGACAAAAGAGGAACCACAGTGAAGTCGTCGTTGAACAAAGGCCCAGACTCTGACGCATGTTCCGATGCCGGTGTCTCGAGAAGTGGGAGCACAACCACAACTGCCACCTCTGTCAAAGCTAATCAGATGACGGCACCCTTCATCGACGCTGATCCAGCCCCAGTTGCAGTGGACGAGATCAAAGGGGAAAACCCCATAGCCACTAGACACCTCCTGAAAATGGCTTCACCCACATTCGACATTGGGAAGAACAGGACCCTGGGGTAGGCCATGCAGCCTACAGTTAACCCTGGGCAGCAACACAGATCGCAGAGGAGCACGACAGACATCCACGACACATCCAGCAGCCTCGCACCTGCCAGTCTTACTTAACCATGGGCCACTACAAAGAGACTCCATGGCGGCATCCAGCCCACTTTCCTGGCCGAACCCCCCCTACACACAACTGAGGAAGCGGGGATGACCAGTCAAAATGACAAGAACACTGTAAAAGTGAATGTTGTGCTATGTGCACGTAAAATTAAATAGCCGCCAGATGCTATCCAGTTGTTGACCGTACCCCCTTATACAAAGTGAACATCAGTGCAGTTACGTAATTTCAAATGTTTTCTAGACTCTATCGAGCACAATTTTTCTATCAAAACGGTATTCAGGCACTTGCCTTAGTTTGCAGCTATCTTAACCGAGTTCCAGTGTAAAAAAAATGGCCAGTAAAACTGCCATAGTGGACCTGTAAATAATGCGTGGACACTCAGACACATTAATTTTTGTCACGTGCTACGAACAGTGATAAGAAGACGTCAGGTCAGTGATATCATCAAGATGCAGATACATATTGTAAATATAGACAGAGACAGAGAAATAATGTAAGTTCAGTATGTTTAAAGACTTGAAAAGTTTATATTGAATCATATCAACAACCAAATAAAACTTTGTATTATACAGCATCAAGTTCAAACATTGCTCTGTAAAAAATTTTTAAAGTCACTTTCAATGAGATATTGCAATTTTGCGTAAAATGTATTATAGCGTGCAAAATAAATTTTTCTCCATACAAAGTATTGTTAAAAATAAGGTAGATACTAAAAAGATATCTTGAGTCATGTTGAAAATATCTTAAGCATTATTCAAATGATTCTGTCAATGTAATCATGTTTACAGATCTCATCTTTCAGCCTGCAACCACAGAGACCTTAAAGCAAAGCTAAAAAGGTTGCGAGAAGAAAAAGTATCTTATTTCCAATTGAAAATGATTGATTTTTTAAAGTGTTGAAGTGCTTGTTGTGTGCTATCTCTCACTATATCAATGTAGTGGGTTCGCACATCAATTTGTGAATAGTTAAATTCTCAGCCACTACACTTGTTGCTAACTCTTAACAGTCTACTGAGTATGGGAAGCGCTCAGTCGACTAATCCCATCAGCTTGTTTCGTAATACACAAGTTATTTTGTCTGCTGTGCGACACATAGGAGGCTACGTAAAAGCCAAGCTTAAAATTCTACACAGGCGGCCACAGCAGAGCGTCATCTGACACGAACAGATGAGTGCAATCTTTTTGTGGCAATTTTTATTATTTACTTAATACTTTGCTTTTCTAATAATGATACTTTATGATTCTCCAAGAGTCGCTATTCCGTGTGCAGCCTGCTACGTACTCTGCTCATTCACTTTTTACACAGCCCAACAATGCTAAATAAAAACATTGTATGTAACCAAGCGTTAAAGCAAAATTTGTAAGACTGCACGCAATAATGAAAAAAGGCTTGGGGCATACCGTTCTGTTCCCTTACCGTGACATGACCTACCACAAAGATCCAATAGCCCCTCCACTGCCAATTGAAATATAGGCACCCAGGTTGTACAAAGCCAGCCAAGCAGCCCTACCGTCGAGGGATCAGCAAATGGGACCACGCAAAAACATAGGAGCAGTTTTTGTTAGATAACTGCCCCCAACGACTACCAGTTACACTCGCAACCTCGCGTCACGCATGATAGAACCCTCTCAGCAGAGTCCAATGGACCAAGAATCCAGACAAGGACCTCGCAGCTCCAGCCAAATTTTGGAATGATTCGAACCTACGCAAGCAAAACAGGTGGAAGATCTTCACAGTGCTCCACCACCACCTACTACTACTCCAGAACCAAGGGTCGACGCTTCCAGCCCGGCAATATAGTCGATTGCGGACCCAGAGGTAGTACAACCAGCGTTAACAATGCCGCCCAGCCCCGGCGAGACCGACGGGCCCGCACAAACTGTACCAGAGGCAACTCTAGAGGTCAGCGAGGGAAAGGAAATTACCGAATCCCCTTAGACCTCTACCCAGGTAACAGATCAAGTGGACCACAAACCCAATGACAACCGGCACACGCCAGCTGAACGTACTCATGCTCAACCCTCTCAGAGGATGAGGAGCCCAACTGCGCACTCGCTCGAGGACCAATTAGTACACTAGGGATAGCTAGCATCAGCAAAGCCAATGCCCTGCAACCACATGCCGACGACGTCCAAACCACGACATTAAACCTGGGTACTGTCGGGGTGGTAGGGACCCCTTCCACTGGTAGCTCGAACAGATGTAGATGGCAACACAGTCCAGAAGCCACCACACCAGCAGAAGTCTTTGCCATTCAACATGAGTGCCGTCGAGGTGTTAGGGCCATCCCTCCCTCTGGCCAACAGTATGGATGTCGATGACTCACAATGGCGCCCAGAAACTGCCTACCCCTCGGGTAGGAACCTGTGCAGTCAAGGTGGAGGGCCCTGGAGGGCCGCTCCCTCGCACTGCCTCATCCTCCTTGGTAGCCGTGTCCTCCCCAATGGTTGCCGCAGAAGACGATGCCCCAGCGTTCTGTGCTGAACCCAGAAGGTTGATAACCCCTCGTGCCGCCAAAGCTGGATTAACGCCTGACCGGTTCAAGGAATCACCATGGCGAGACGGCACTTTTCACATGGCCATATCCGACGCACGCTGTTCTACGGCAGAGGGGAAGACCAACGAAGAGCCAAGCAACTAAAAAGTAAGTCAGTGCTCTGTAACCAAAGGACTTGTTATAGACATACTTTTCGCAAAGTCTCAGTTTTCGATAGCCACAGAAAAAACAATTAGTTGAATAGTGTATCATAATTAGCCACGCTACCGCTAGCTATCGACGACAGGGTAGGAGTAGACAGAACAGACAGCGTATTGAGTAGCAGATTTTTTGCTCTAGTTTGTAAAGGCCCTTATTTAAAGACAGACAATTGAAGGCATCAGTAAACAGTCACCAGTTATAACATGTATAAAATAGTATGATACATAGATGCTTGTTACACGCGCAATGCCAGTGGTTCAACAATAACAATGCACAGTACTCAGTAACTATGCCAAGCACTTGTAAACTCAGTAGACATTTATCAACAGTAGATGTTGCTAAGATGCACAGATGAAACTACGAACAGACAGTATTATGAAAGAGACATAATGTGGAATTGGCAGTTACGCAGCCATTCCCAACACAGTGCTACACGTAGTTATCACATGTTAATTGTAAATAAACAATGGCAGACAGCCCACATAAGAACAGGTAACACCGATAGACACTCGCCACAGTTACAGTATTACACAAAAATAAAGACATCATAGTGTACCTGAGCTTTGAGAAATCAAAATGGACTCCCTCCAAGGAAAGAACAAGTTAGTTTAGTACAAATTAATCAATCACGCATATGTAAGTTAGGTGCATCTATAAATATCATAATACATTTTTAGCGCAATGTGTTGCATTTATTAATTTTTGCATCAGGGTAATATGTTTATTTATGTCATTTTGCAGCTTTAATCATGTATAAATTTAACTGAGAGACGAACCCAAGACTAGGCCCGAGGGCTTCATTGTACTCCAGTACAAAGAACAGCTACAGCGCAAAATTATTCAAGTGATATTATGTTGATCGAGTGCCATATTTAGTTTGTAGGGTGATCTCGTACAATATGTTTTATTCATAAATATATTTGTGTACTTACATTTCAATTGGTGGCTTGCCAGCCCTGGGAAACGGAAGGCCTGGGGTTGGCAAACTCTATTATGTCACAAGCAACTGTTGGCTTGCGGTGATACCTACAGTTTGTCTAAAAGATTTAACCACGGTTTCCTCCAACCTAATTCACCACCGCAAGCACTGTGATAGTTATTCGCCTCCTGCCTTCCATGAGTAAGGCTTGTATATAAGTGTTTTCCCATGATTTTCACATGGTGTTTTTATTTGTGTAATTCTCCTTTGCAGGTTTCAATTGTATATATTTTATATTTCGTAACAACAGCCTTTATGCTGTATTTGTCAAGACATGTCTATTCACGAAAGTTGCGTAGGACACCCGGCACACAGCGTCAACATTGACAATAATCTCTCCACAGGGGGGTAAACACATTAGCAGCACGACGCCGGCTGTGAGAGGGGAAGAGAGGAAGAGCCAGACCGCAGTAAGAGTGAGACAGAGCTACGGCTATCACTTCGCCCAGCCTGACATGTTTCCATGCCGCCCCAGCACATAGCGCGAGTGCAAATACAGATACAGATGCCAACCGTCTGAACCTTGATGCGTGCTCCCCTTTGTGGATAAGTGGTTAGGGTGCTGATTACCCTTTCTGACCTATGGAGAGGTAGAGAGGGATCGAACCCCAGAGTAATTAGGAGGGTTAGGCTATCCCTTCCGGGCAGCCTTACTCTCCGGACCACAAGGGACGTAAATAGTGCCAGCTGTCCCGACAGGGGGTAATGAGTTCAATCGGTTATGAGTGATTGTGGGGGTGAGCGATCTGGCTGGTACTGACAGGATTAATCCGCTATGGCCTCGTGGGTTGGCGAGCGAGGATGAAATTGGCTACGGGTTGTTCCGGCTGATTGCGGGGAACTGCTATTGGAGGGATTCGAACTCTGATCGTCCATCCGGAAGCCAATGTGATGGTGCAGAAGTTTGGAGGCACTTCTGTTCTCGGGTGTTAAACCCGAAGTATCCTGCCAGATTTTAGTGTCACTAGGCTAGATCGACTGGAAGGGCTCTGTGTGTCGATGTTCGTGGGCAGTGCTTGAATTAATGTGGGATGAACAGGGGTTTCCTTGGAATCCGATTCCTCGTCCGGCTCACTCCAACCTAACAAATGTTTTAA
Organism: Dryococelus australis; assembly: GCA_029891345.1. NCBI lineage: Eukaryota > Metazoa > Arthropoda > Insecta > Phasmatodea > Phasmatidae > Dryococelus > Dryococelus australis. The sequence continues at coordinate 105,337,801 of CM056996.1, forward strand.
AGGTGTTTCGTGATCCGGAGGTAACACTACATTATAATTGATCTGGTGGCTCTTGGATTCACAAGTATACAGAGTAATAGATTATGAGTAGGTAATTATTTGGTTCAACAAAGCTTGCTGTAACAAGGCACACCTCTTGCGTCGCCTATGACGGCTTCCAATACCACCGTGTTGCTTGCACATGGATAAATGAAAATAAAAAAATAAAGAGAGGCTGTCTACAGGGGTTACGTACAAGCATTCCAGAGCAGGGCGAAATTTACAATGACTCCTGTGGACCTGCTGTTTGTAATGGCAACCCAAGTAACAGAACCTTATGTCAATTATCGGCAGCGGGTGCACTGGAATCTCAGGAATTAAGTCCGATGTCAGGCCCTGCTTCCTGAGGGATTCAGCACACTGCACGGACAGATAAAGACGTGCACTAAGTTAGAATTAAATGCACACTTAAAGGAACATAATATTGAAGTAATAAGCAACAATAACAAAAAGTGGTACAGGTTCTCAAAGAAAAATGACAGCAAATGACACACAAGAATTTAAGACTGATATGTAATATTTTATTACGTTTAAAACAATGAGATAGCAGAGACCCGGCTACATAATTACCCACTATAAGCTAGGTAAGGAGTAATAATAAAATAATGAATTTAATTCAACAGACGAAGGCAAGCATGGGAAAAGTTAATAAAAAGAAATAATTAATTCCTACGAAGATTCCTAATTAAGTTACCAAATTACAGTATACGCTATTTACAGCATGATTGTTAGAAAGGGGCTCTATCCAGGGGGACGTAAATCACGCAACAACCTGTTACCGTGGAGTCAAGGGAAGTTGACTGAGGTAAGGTTAAGTGGGTACAGGTGTGGGATTTACCAGAGTGCCAACTTGCAGTGTTGCGGATACCCTTGCCACTCGTGTCATTCAGTGGAACCTCAATTCTCCATCTGCACCACATTTTGGTGGGTTGTGGGAGGCAGCCATCAAATCTGCTAAGTACCATCTGAAAAGAGTTTTAGGCCCGCAGGTTCTTACATTTGAGGAGATGTCTACTCTCTTTGCCCAGATTGAAGCTGTCCTTAACTCACGTCCATTGTGTGCCACTTCTTCAGAGCCAGAAGACTTAGAGGCCCTGACACCAGAACACATCCTTGTAGGCACCATCAGTTCCAGACCTTACAGAGATCCAGTAAACCAGACTGGACCGTTGGCAGCTGGTACAGTGTGCCACTCAGCACTTATGGCAGAGATGGCACAATGAGTACATGAAAACACTACAACCACATGGAAAGTAGAGTGAAGGTTAGGTGCAGATTGGCGACTTTGTCCTAGTCAAGAAAGACCACTTGCCACCCCTGCAGTGGCAGCTTGGACGTGTTGTATTCTACATGCGGGCAAGGATGGAATCTGCAAGGTGGCCACCATTAAGCAGCAACATTGAACAGTGAAGAGCCCTGTTATCAAGTTGTGTCATGTACCCATTCACTGAGAACCACAAAAATCATTGTGGCATTGTACTGATTTTATAGTATGCTTAAAAATGTTATTTTTGGTGGGCGGTATGTTTAAGTTTGTGTCAATTAATGTATGTACTTGGATTAAAATTCAAACTTAGCACCAACTGTTGCGAGAGCCATGATTGGTGGCCATCTTGACTCGCGGTGCCATCTATGAAGGAAAACAGTTAAAGTAAAACCTTGTTAATTCAAAGTCGATTAATTCGAAATCATATATGATTCGAAGTGTGTATTCACGCCCAAATGGAAGAATAGGATTTGATATGCTTTCAAGTTAGGTTAATTCGAAATTTGCCTTTTATGTAATTGAAAAATTAGATTTCATCCAAAAGTGTATGTGAAGTTCAGATTAAGTAATCAAAGCTATAATAATTATGACAATAAACATGCATCACCTACATTGCCGAGGGTGCAGGCTCGTAAACCAGTAATGGGTGGCGGTGCGTTAATCAGCTGATGCAGCCACTGCCGCCGCCCGCCACAGTGATGGCATTAATAGTGCCAGACCTTTCACGTCTGTTGACTGGTTTTTGTCGCCTCTTCCGCCCGCTGAAGAGGTGAAAAGATGTGACAGCTAGTGCCATGCACTGCGTGAAGTTAGGGAGAGTAGGGCAAACAAAATTCCAGACTGCTTGTTGTGACAGTTGGAGGGAAGAAGGAAGCTTGGTGCTGTGCGGCCATGGCTTGATGATGGAGACAGAAAAGGAAAATAGCGGTGTGGGCGTAACTGGAGGATAGAAGGAGGAAGGAAGTAAAGCGGTGTGGGTGGCATGGCTAAGGGGAGGGATGACTGACAGCTGGTAGACTGAAAATAGGGGTGGAGGGTGAGCAAAGAAAAATTAGGGAGGGAGCAACCTTTTCATAGGCCAGACCAAGCTTAGCGAGGGGCGCTGCTTGACACAAAAACCGCATGGCACTTGGCTCCAGCACCTGGCTGGATGGCCAGGCCCCCTGGGATTTAGACAACATTCACTTGAAGTGTATTCATAATAGAGGGAGCGACAGGATTCTGGCTACCACTGCTGCATATTTTATACAAAATTTAACTTTTTTTTTTGTTTTTTATATCTTGGCATAGCAATTAAAGGCAACAATTACAACACCTATATTGTACAGCATGTAAACATATAATTAATGACCAAGATAAATGCATCAAATTTTTGCCTTTTTTAAACCAACAATTTTATAGTTCCCCAAAACAGGGCTGTAACATTGAAAGGATAGTTATTTCCGAAGCCGTAGTTGTGTTTACTTTGGAAAAGGAAAGTGTGTATTTCTTTAATACACAAACTTTTTTTTAACTTCCTTAATTCAAAATTATGTAATTCAAAGTCGAAAAAATAGGTCCTGAGCACTTATAATTAACTAGGTTTCATTGTAGTTACTGCTAGGGGGGTTAAACTTTCCAGTAACAACTCTTAACAACATCTATAAAATCACCTTGGACGGCCACCCTTTTGCCACACCCATGCAGTGAACGGTAGATGTCACACTAGGATTTAGCTCCACACGAGATGGACTGCCAGTCTGGGGTCGGCCCTTCTCAACGCACATTAGTGGTGCAGTGAGGGGTACTTCCTCGGGTCTCGGTGGACCGGTGCCCACAGGGCACTCACCGTACCAGTGAACACATGCCAGGTGGGAGCAGCTTGTCAGTTTGGAGGTTAAGTTTTTCAATGCACACTAGTGGTGTCGAGAGAGGTACCACTCTAGGACAGGAGAAGCCACCCCGATGGGACACATGGTGTCAAGACCACTGTCAACATAGCGCTGGCCCCTCACCCTGGTGTTGGAGCCTGAGATGAATATCACGTGGTCGAAGGCCCCGTCACCTAAACCATCAAAACAAATACGTTCAATGCCCCACTCCAACCAGGTCAGGTCGTAGATTTTGTCCATATGCCATTTACCTACCATGGTGGTGTTCAACAGAGGGTGAAACGGGCAAGGGCTGCCTGTAGATCTCCCTCGGGTCTGCAATTCCGTCCTGACGGGTACAAACTGTTGAATCCGTGGGAGCAAGTCGCCGTACTCCATAGACTAACTGTACCAGCTCAACCCAAGATGGTCCCGACCATTTTCGAGCCACCAACCAGGATCACGAAGGAGTACCATCCAGTAATCCACCCTATCCTCTGCGGCGCTAACAATCTCCGAGAAAGGAATTTCCACACCGCCACATCTGACTTGCCCACAAGTACCTACGATCACCCGCCAGCCACCGCAGCTATTAACACAACCAGAGACCGGAGATAGCTTCACCCAAGCAGTATAATCAGCGTAACCCGAAGCCACCCCAGGGAACACAATGGCCCAGGTATACCTAAACGAGCCCAAACTGTTACCCGCCGAGTGGTCCAAACCGAACCTGACTTTGTACCCAACTGTCAGCCCACGAGGCCAAAATTACACACGGGCAGAGCATACTCCACTCATACAGAGTAGCTCTTCACCTATGTTGCGTCGAACATCGTAATGGACTGTATTACATGAAAGTTTGTTGACATGAGAACTGGCAGGCAATACCAACCATCATTTCTCCTGAAAGAATTGCGAACAACTGACTGTCTAAATATACTAGTTCCTAGAAGCACTATGAACATGCCACTGATGGCAATGGTGGGAAGATCAAATCTGTACACAGTAATATTTACAAAGACATATATTACACACACAGTACCAAACATCACCGCCCACCTTGAAATATTCATTTCAACCCTTAAAGGGCAGCGGGCACAGTTTAACGGCGGGGCATTTAACGGTTCCATCCACTGTAAGGGCAGTGGCTACTCTAGGCACTATTATGACCAGAGTGTAGCTCAAAGATGCGTCCTAAGCGCCACTGCAGTGGAGGAAGCCTGTCCTCTTTTACTAATACAAGCTGCTAAGGGTGAAGAGGTTGAATTTCTTCCTGCCACTTTGGACGCTGCTGTAAGGTATGAAGATAGTCCTGATGCCAACATTTCCAGAAATCTTGCAGAAGCTACTCCACGAGCTGCCAGCACTGTAAACGATTCAGCTGGACGTCTTCCAGATTTGGCTCTGGAACTGTGACAAGTGGCTCAAGAGTCACAAAATTACCAGGAGTAAGTGCGGACAAGTCATTCGGGTCCAAGCTTAGTGGACAGAAGCCTGGAGTTGATGATGGCTTCGATCTGCACTAGAACAGTATTCAGTTCCTCATAAGTCAGAATTTGCTCTCCAATAACACGTCTCATATGGGACTTGACCAACTTAACTCCGGCTTTCAATAATCCACCAAAGTGAGGTGCTGCGGGGGATTTAAATTCGAAGTTACTCCAAGGGTGGCCAAGGAGCTTGCCATGGTCTGTTGGTGGTTGGGAGAAGAAAGCAGCTGTCGCAGCTCATTCAGATGGTTATTAGCACCCACAAAGTTGGTTCCACAGTCACTATATAGGTCAGGTAACCTGTCATGATGGGCAAGAAAGAGTGTGTATGCACCTAGAAATACATCAATAGAAAAGTTAGATGCCAACTCAAGGTGCATTGCTTTTGTTACACAACAAACAAATACACAAAGATAAACTTTTAACAACACTGGGCGACGAACTCGGGCTTAGTAGTAAACGGACCAGCATAGTCCACCTCGGCCTTTGCAAAGGGTTTCACCTGCTGAATCCTCATGGCAGGAAGGTCTCCCATTAATGGTACTGAAGAGGCAGGTCTTGTCTTAAAGCACTTGAGGCAGTGACGAAGATAGCAACGAATGGCACACCTGTCTGCAAGTATACAAAAATTGTGTCCTGAGGATACACTGAAGAGTTTGAACACCTGGATGCTGATTGACTTCATGCTAATGACTTATTACTAAGTCTGTAAAACAGTACAATTTGGGAAGTAAAGCAGGGTGTTTTTGCTCTAACAGTAAGTTTGATTGAGGCAGCCTACCACCCACCCTGACCACTCCACAGGGATCAATAAATGGAACCAATTTCCGGATCTGAGGTGATACAAGCTGCTTCTGCTTTAGAGCATTAATATCAGCTTCAAAGCAAGAAGCTTGGACATACCTCAGCCAAATGTTCAAGCCTTTGTCTAGTTCATGGGGTAGTAAGGCATCAGTGGCCTGTTTTGTGGCACTGGACAATTGTGAATAAAATGTACAACATATGCTGTTATGTGGATAAGATTATTCAACTTGATGCACCTCTCAAGCAATAACTCCAGGGGGCTGGTGTCTACAAAGTTGCCGAATGAGAGAGTTTTCTGTTCAGGAATGATGGAGGCTGATGCCGAGGTCTCTTCTGTGGACATATAGCAGGGCCAATGATCACTGATTTCCTTCAACCACCATGGTCCAGTCCACCACAAATGATGTTGCTGAAGCTGTGCGGGCGTAAAACCCCGTGAGGTGCTGTCAGCAGGATTTTCCTCCAACCGAACATGATGCCACCATTCAGTTGATGTGTAATCTTCAATTTCACTGACTCAGTTGGCCACGAAGGTCTTCCAGAGGTGAGGTGGTGATGTAATCTACGATAAAACTACCCTAGAATCTGTCCAGGCAAAAGTGGCCACAATGTGCAGCCTCGATTCATAGTTGTTGATGACAAGACGGAGAAGCTGAGATAGCAGAAGAGCCTCTCACAGAGTTCTAGGCGAGGTAGCAACACCTTCTTCACAGGCACAACCTTAGATTTCGCAACCAACAGGGGAACTATTGCTGGACCCTGCCGAGGTTTCACATGAAGGTATACAACAGCAGCATAACGAATTTCGGAAATGTCAGCAAAGCCGTGAACTTGATATGTGCACCCTTGCAGATTAACTAGTGGACGGGCCACAGCGATGGATGACAATAATGACAGTTCAGATCTAACACGGTCCCACTTTTCATGCACTTCCAGGCGTGGTTCAAAATCACAGTCCACACCTTTCAGCCACAGCATCTGAATCAAGTGTTTGCCAAACAAAGTTAAGGGAGCTAGCCAACCAAGCAGGTCAGACACTCGAGCCAAGTCTGACAGGATGATGTGTTTTGTAGGCGGATTGGAATTGGGATGGAGTACATATGAAAATGAGTCAGTGGAAGGGTTCCATTGCAGGCCTAGGATTTTAATAACCAAGTCATGATCAAGATCAAACGAGTGAGATGATGGTGCATGAATGTCCTCCGTTGGGAGCCAATCCAACAAGGCTGCATGGTTGCTCATAAACTTTCTCATTTGAAATCCACCCACCTTCAGTAATGCTATGAGCTCCTGCTGTAGATTGAGTGCAGCCTCAACACTGCAAGCTTCTGTGGCTACATCATCTACATCCATGTCTGACAATAAAATCTTTGCTGCAACAGGAAATCTGCTCGTCTCATCCTCTGCGAGTTGATGGAAAGTGCGTATGGCGAGATATGGTGCAGATGACACCCCATAAGTAACTGTGTTCAGTCTGTAATCCACGATAGGTTCATCATCCGAGGACCTCCACACAATCCTCTAATAATCTCTGTTGCTGGGATGAATGGATATATGCCGATACATTTGTTTGATATCTGCAGTGAACACAATAGGGTACATACAAAACTGAAGCAACACATCAACAATGCTGCTTTGGAGTTTTGGCCCTATAAGAAGTATGTCATTGAGCGATTGGCCATTTGTGGTTCTTGCATCGAACAACACTCGCAACTTAGTGGTGGCGCTATGAGGCTTTACTACAAAGTGGTGAGGAATGTAGTAGGCCTCACTTACAAAGATTTCTCCCTCTGGAATCCTTTCCGTGTGTCCAGATGACAGGTAGTCTTCCAAAAAATTTGCATACTGGGCTCTTATTGAGGGTTTCAGTTTCAGTTGCCTCTAGAGACGATGAAGCCTATGTATCGCTTGGTTCTTAGATTCCCCTAACTGTGGTCTTGGTTGACAAAAGGGCAAAGCAATACTGTAGCAACCTGTTTGGTCTCTTGTATGAGATGTTATGAACATCTCTTCACAGAGTGCTTCCTGAGGAGAGTGACGTGTTTTCTGCGGAACTTCTTCTAATTCCCAGTACCTTTTGACAACATATTCAAGTGATGGGGATGATGTAAACAATGAAATACATCATGATGTTATTGGTTGCGATGGAACAGCAATTTTATCCCTTCCCATGAGGATCCATTCAAACAGTCTCCAATGCGGTGGGTATTTCCTTGCTTCCATCCCTTTTGTGGCCAGTCATCAAGTGCAGAAACGACTCGGCACCTATCAGCAATTAGACTGGGCCTGGATAAAGTTTTCTTTAATTTTTGCTGGTTTTGAGTAAGTCTAGCACCATTAAGGTTTTGTTAGTTGGAAACATATAATTTTCCAGTGACTTCTGTATTTACTGGCATAATTCTCGCTGACACAATTCACGCACTCAAATTTTATGATGGCGAATTAGGGAAAAAAATTTTATTTCATATTTTACGCATCATGTTTCTCTCAACGAGGCATGTAATGCTATAGGCTGTTCACGGTAAATTGAATAGTGGGTAACTTGACATGTATATGTGTTTGAATGTGACTGGGTGGCTCCTTTGTCATTCCTACCATTGCTCACTATGACACGGTCATATATGGCCATTACAGTGTAATACTCATCCTCAAACTTGATAAGCCATTGGGCATGGGCCTGGGTGTCAAACTCACCACTGCCTTTGAGCGCAACTTCCAGTGCGATGTGGTCATCATCAAAACTATTCCGAATTTGAGATAAGTCCCGGCAAGTAGAAAGGAAGAGGCGTGCATCAGTACTGTCACCTACACAGAAGCTTACAATGTAAGTGCATGGTGTAGTCGATTTTCCGCTCTTTCGAGACGTCTCTGAAGCGCCAGGTGTTTATCAGCCATGTTCATCACTATTCCACACTATTAAAGCCAAAAAGCAACAGGCATGCGAAGCTTATGTATGCTGATAATCCTGTTCGTAATAGTGATTAACTAACCATGATCAGTAACAGTGATTTTATCACAGTTTATGGAACTAAGTAGCTGTGATTTCTTAACTGTTCCACTGTACATTAATCTTATCCTCAGTACATGTAGATCACTGTGACTACGAACAAGATACACACATCAATACAACTAAATGCAAATATGCCAGTTTTGGCATATACAGGAGTGTCCCGTTATAGCGAGATGCCACGGGACCAGGTTCCTTGCAGTAAGAGTGTCCTCGCTGTCCCCGAATTAGGCACATTTTGATCCCTAGTACGAGTTACTACTTAAATATTGCCATAAAATTGCTTTTACATTGTGTTTGAACCACCATAATGTAAAAATATATCCTGTTATATAATAACTGACTGCATGAAAATGAGCAGAAAATCTGACTGCGTCACGTAAGTACAGCCGCTCAGCCTACAATTATTCCTCGGCCTACGGAGCACAGTTCTGCAATCAGTTGCCCGGCCTATGCAGCATTTCCTATCATTTACTTGGCCGCCAAAGCACTGCCCTGCAAGCGATAACTCGCCCGTCACAGCTTCACACACATAATTCTCACACCTTTTTACAGGATTTTAGTGTCAAAAATTAGGGTGCGTGAATTATGCAAGAAATCCCGAAGACATGTGCACGTAAACATTAAAATAAGGTCTACTGTAAGTAATACCTCACCAACTGCGGGAGATACGTTATTTAAAAAAAAAAAAAACATAGCACTTTATTTATTGATAATAGATGTGACGATACATATTCAAAATTAAATCACTTGTGTGCTGGGGCTAGCAGCGAAAATATTGCAGTGTGCATGTAGCTGGGTGAGGGCATAGATCCTTGCAGTGTGGCAGGGTGCAATGGCTTGCCGCTGTCAGTCGCTACACGATTATTCTGGCGGCCGGCCACCCCCGCCACTGCCATCGTTACAGGTCCAGTACACTTAGTAACAGCGGCCCGGTATTGGGAAAACATGACATGTACGTTAAACTCGGGAACAGTGTATTTTTGGCTCGCTTCTTTATTGCCGTATTCCTCTGCACACGCAATTACCTGAAGTTTAAATGCAGCAGTTTGACGTATATTTACCCATTATGCATTCGTACAAAACAAAAATTAATACTTATGTAAGTTATTCCTTTTGCATTAAAAAAACTACTCGCATACAAATAAGTTCCTTGACTGATTTTGTTTACATGTTTGCAGCGCGGGGCGCAGCAGTCAGAAATCGATAACAGGACCAGTGACCTTGAAGTGTTAGCGATCTAGCACGGTCGAACAAAGTGCACGCCGCGCAGGCCGGTTATATGCTGTTCACGGTAAAGTGAGCACTTTTGAAACCACCTTTGTTTGGAATAATTTTAAATAAATAAATGTTATTTTAGCCCTAAGCATTAACTCCTGAGTGCGGTGGAATCTATACACTATATTTGGTATTTAGATGGCAATATTTATTTTAAAAGGTGGTTAGAGGATAAAAAAAAATTGCAGAAATAAAAAGTAACTAGGGATTTAAAAGTGTTCACTTTACCGTGAACAGCCTATAGCATTACATGCCTCATTGAGAGAAACATGATGCGTAAAATATTAAAGAAAATTTTTTTCCCTAATTCGCCATCATAAAATTTGAGTGCATGAATTGTGTCAGTGCGAGAATTATGCCAGTAAATACGGAAGTTACTGGAAAATTATACGTTTCCAACTAACAAAACCTTCATGGTGCGAGACTTACTCAAAACCATCAAAAATTAAAGAAAACTTTATCAAAATGGATTAAAATTACATTTGTTGTAGCACAGCGATGAAATGTAGTAGTAGGTGTGTCCCTATATTTAATGATATGCCAGAGTATGGAAAAAAATACAGGTGAAAATCTATTAATATGTAACTGTATTCGATTCAAACTATTGCTTGGACTGTTATGTTTACAAATGGAATTTGTTTTCATTTAACAATAATGTTCATAAGCCAAGTTGTTTGAAACCAAACACAGTTGACAGCACAATGACTGTGAACGACTACGGAAATACGGAACTGGTTCATGAAAACGGGGTCAAGGTAGAAAGGGCAGGATTCTATTTATTGAACATAGTGCCTGGTTTTGTTAAAGAGGGTGGTTAGGAGGCAAGGCGGAAGAATCTCAAACATGAGAACAGCACGCGGAGGCGGCACGAGGGAGTGGAGTTACGGCAGACAGATAACAAAAGCACGCTTCACACTGTCAAGAGTCTTGCTGCAAGCCTACTTCACACGGTCACGAGTACCGTCGGAAGACTGCTTCACACGATCTCGTATGTTTCAACTCGTAAAATTACAATTTTTCACGGAATATTTTTGCAAATTTTTTGACAGTTACTCAAAAAGACCTTGTTATACCAGTGTTCTCGCAGTTGCCGTACTCACTACAGCAGGATTCTACTGTATATAATTGCTCTGACAACGTGCTGGGACCAAATTCCCCCACAACTTCTGAAAACTCTTGATGAAATACGAGTCACGACCGAGGTAGCAAGAGTCACGAATGAGGTAGCACGAGTCACGACCGAAGTAGCACCGCGCGATGGGGTAGATAATCAACTATGCCAGAACAATATCCGGTGCGGTTGGACCAATAAATGTTGCGTCAAACATCATGATGGACTGTATTACATGAAAGTTTGTTGACATGAGAACTGGCGGGCAATACCAAACACCATTTCTCCTGAACAAATTGCGAACAACTGACTTCTAGTTCCTAGAAGCACTACGATAGCGCCACTGATAGCAGTGGCGGGAAGTTCAAATCTGTACACAGTAATATTTATAAAGACATCTATACACACAATATAGTCCATTCATGCTTTCTTCGGCCTTTTGGAATTGAACCTTTGAAAAATCACCCTAGGCGTATTATGTCAACCTGTTTTTCCAATAACTTGTATTCCACAAATATTTGACACCGTGATTAACTTTAGAGTACTGTATTATTGAATAAATTAAACTTTACCTTTGTATCTTATATAACTTGTAATATTATTTTGTATTAAAAATGAATTAACTGTGAGAGCAGCGACGTGTTGGCAATGGCCAGTAAGAAATAGTTCACAGTTACAATATTTTTTAACCTTGTAGTTATGTATACTATTTGTAAGTTAAACATTGCCAGATGATATACTTGTATTGTTAGGTAGCATTGACGGAAACACATTTAATTGTTGCAGTTAAAAATATCCGCGCAAATTCCTGTGCCTAGGTCGGTTCCCCCCCTCTCCGCCTCCTCCCCGCTCAATGACACTGCGTGTTTCTGAACGAAGCGTCAAGTTCGCACTCGTGTCTTTGAAACATCCTAGGGAAGTTACAATGTTGTGATAAATATGTGTTTCCACGGCAGGGATAATTAATATACTGTAATAAGTGTTGTGATCGCCGCGTGTGCAAGGGACTTGCCGCAACTTCGTCTATGGTGGCTGTGTGTAATCATTGCACAGGCCAGATGTGTATGGATTTCAAATATGTGCAAAGTTTATACGTTTTACCATGAGCTGATGTTATGAGAAGTTAATTATTTATATTCATGTCTGTTTATCACAACGTTGTACCTTCGTGCTAGGTGTTTGAAACACAGTTGTGTAACGAGCTTTCGTTTTTGTGATTTGAATGTTTGCACACGATCCCAAAAAAAAATACTAAGCCCAACCAGATAAATTTAAATAAATAATAAAAGAAACCTACAAACCAGTAAGTACCAATGCATGTATATACTAGCGGAAAAAAATGTTATGGTAGACCTGTGTGTTTGCATGTTCACCACTATCTTTTACATTTGTCGATGCTACGTACAATAAATAAACGACACAAGCTGTGGGCATGAATTTAGTGTGTCATTTCACTGGGCTGGTTGTCCCTTCATTTAAATTTTTATTCCAAAACATATTAATAACAACAGGGTAAATACTACTGTTGTTTCCGCCACAGTTGTAACAAACACCGTCGTGGCTAAATATTAATGTGTATTATGTGTAACGTGCTATATCGTGTATAACAAATAGTTATAAAGACGACCTAAATATTGTTATACGTCTAAATTGTGAACATTCATAGGAAATATAACAACATTCTTTGAACAGCTGTAAACAGCAACCAATGCATTCGACAGTTATAAAAGTAGAAGTCACATGGCAGTGTTTCTGTTTACGTGTAGCGGAAGGATACGTAATCAGTAACCAAAAGTAGAAATTTGGCAGGGCTTCAGAAAAGGCTGAAGTTATCGTGAATCAACTATACCAAACAACCTCTAAGACACGTCTCCATATAGTCACTTTGGGTCAGTGACTGGCCTCACCGCCAAAGTCGGTCACGCATCAACGCTCGTCTACCTACACATTGTTAGACTACGAACAGGTCACCTTCACCTGTCTCATGTAGGGTTAAGCTTCTGTAAGCTCAGACTGGTAGGAGGCAAGTACATCACCACCACTGCTTATTTCTGTCACTGGAATTAACACAGTTTTATCCACTAAAGGGTATCCATCCAGTTGCAATAGCACCCTTCCTTCCCTGTAAACATTGGCCCTGTCAGAGGGTCAGCATGTGACAAGGAGATTTGCTATTACAGCTACACAACTTAGTAGAGTACACACACACAAATTGGACGGCCACCCTTTCTGCGCACCACAGTGCCAGAATGGTAGAGCCCCAACATTAAGTACTCTCTCTCCTGAGGTAGGCTTGTTGGCTTGGCGATTGCTCTCTCCACCGCGTTTCTGGTGCTGGAGGGGGCATTCCCTGAGTTGGGAAGACAGGTCATCAAGCGAAGCTCACCCACATAACGAGACCGTCAGCAAGTGTGACCTGATTCTCCATATCCACCACACTTCTGGTGCCGGATTCTGGTATACGCATTGGGTGCGCGGAGGTGGTACGTGGTTTGATACCTGAATAGGACTACAGTATCACCTGCTCCACTTCTTCGAGGTTTGATATAAGTGCTGTCTATCTCGACTTTATGCCATACTCCTTCTGCAGTGGTAGTCGTAGGAGGGTAAAACGGGCTGAGACAATCTACAAATACCAGTTGGAGCTTAGCCCAATCCCCACCGGACTCAAACACCTCAGTCCCCGGGATCAACCTGCAGCATTCCGCTGCCTTGACAGACAGACCATGCATGACTACGAACTACGCCTCTTTGAGCGACCCACCCAGTTGCTGGCAACATGCACCCAGTTTTAGCAGCCTACTTAAGCGGACAAGATTGGTCACTCGGCATTGATAATTTATGGTTTTGGAGAATGCCATACCCTCAGCTTTCACATGCAACAGCTTGCACTAAAGAGCCTCTGCACTACAACCCCCCAGACACCGAAGCTCAACCCAGTGTACCATGGTTGGAAACCTCGCAAGTTCACAGAGTGAACTGTTGCCCAAGTACACAAGTCAAGGGAATTCCACCTAAGTGCAAAATGTCCTAGTCACACCTGATTTTGAGCTTGTTTTATATTCCGGGCATGCAACAGTACCACGTTAAGGTCTCCTGAATCCACAACTGATGCATCTGGTCTAGCTCCAACCAAAAACACTTGGTGTTGTGAAGTACTTTTGAGTAACCAAAAAGCATCATGCGTCAGTTTCTATTACTTCCTAAATTTATTTTAGTCTATCATTGTTAGCTTCCAATGAATTTACAGTGTAATCAATAACCTGGTTATCAAAATTTCAACTTCAGTTTTCGGTTGTGGTTCTCACACAAAGTTATAAAAATAAAAATATATCCCTTTTTAAAAATAGGTATAGCGTTATGTAATGTAGTTTAAGGGACAGATGAGTGGCTGAATGATCAAGAATGAATATGGCACACTGAATGGTAACACTATGTTAATGTTAACTAACAATGAAAATAGAACAAGACAGGGGAGGCAAACAGATATGCTTGTTCTTTGATGTACAGTTAAACATTTAAATGAAATTTTCTAATTAATCACCTGTAGAAATACTGTCAAAGCTATGAAAGACATTAGGTGTCATGGCTGTAACCACAAGTATGCTGAGTTCTAGCAGCATCACCAGGGCAGTGGGTGGCACGCAACATGGTGACGAACACGACACGACACGGAAGCAGCAGCAAACCTGTGCCGAGGTGGCAATAGGGGAGGCTGCCGCGGTCAGCTGTGTGACCGTCGACTGGGTGACACCAGAGGCGGAGCCTGCTGACTGAAGTTTGTGGCCGTGCAACTTGAGCACCGTGCCCACCGTTCCAGTTCCTCCGCCGCCTCCAGGCAAGCTGGACTTGTCGTCGTCCTCGCTGAACGCCGGCAGCAGGTCCTCCCGCCCGTGGTACTTGTAGCAGTTGATCACGATCTGACGCAACGCATGCGTCCACGAGATCTGCAAATTACGGCACTAAATCTCACATATACACACTCCCTTACCCCGGGATTGAAGCTAAAATTTTATTGTCTAGGATTTTACATCTGAGATTAAGTGTATCCTGTTTCTAATCACAATTACTGTGAAGCATGACATAGATATACCTACTAGCAACAATACCACATTTGCTGGTTGAGATGCAACTATAAGTCATTCATTTTGCTCTGCAAAATATTCATTTCTAATGAAAGGCAAACAATACTTCCCATTGATATTTCTGCTTTACTGGTCAAAATTAAAGACTGCTGAAACAAATTTATATATATATTTTTTAATGTTTGCTGTGAGCCTTTGTTAATACAATAGATATTACACTACTACAGTAATACATTACAGGCAGAAATTCTCTTTAAGTCAGGAATTTTGTCAACCACTTAAAGATACATAATACAA
Organism: Dryococelus australis; assembly: GCA_029891345.1. Classification (NCBI taxonomy): domain Eukaryota; kingdom Metazoa; phylum Arthropoda; class Insecta; order Phasmatodea; family Phasmatidae; genus Dryococelus; species Dryococelus australis. The sequence continues at coordinate 105,353,029 of CM056996.1, forward strand.
GGTAATAAATTAATAATAAAGCAAACAAGAAAAATTAATTAACAATTTAAGATAAAAATACAAGAGCAAGTCAAAAAGTATCAGCACACGATTTTTATAGCTATTCGAAAACAAAACCATACAAAACTTACAATTATATAATTTTTCAACATAATTCCCTTGCTTTTTCAATGCATTTGGTAAATCATAATTACTCCACTCCCCTCCTTTTTGCTTCCTTCACTGCTTGGTCTGTGGTAAATTGACGGCAACTTAAGATATCTTTAAGTATATCAATAATATGATAATCCAACAGGGCAAAATTTGGAATATAGCAGGATGCTCCAAAACCTCGAAACAAGAGTTTTTCAAGAGTTTCAACATTATGAATGGTAGTATGTGGGCACGCGGTTATATAACAAATTTCGTTAACCATTTTCTTTAGTGTTTGGTTTGAATTGCAGGCTTCAGCTCTTTCTACAGCATCTCACTGTAATGTACATTGTTTACTTTTGAACATTGTTTTGCACTATTTTACTTCTCCAGGTTGACGTATCACATTATCTCACTATACCACACACTCGATTTTGCCTCATCTTAACGTACCTTCACTTCAAAAGCAGCGGGGTCATAACAGTACTGTCATGTAGTTTTATGGCATGGTGCAAAGAGATGGCACCACCAGTATCAAGGGATGACACTTGCTCCATCAGCAGAAAATCACCAGCAGACAGCTTAAGGGGTGGTGCTTGTGACACCCCCCCCCCCCCCCCCTACATGTCCCACAAGGCCAGCAGACAAGAATATAACTCTGTGCACTGCCCGAATATCTTCCGTACACCTCACTTCTTTCATTGTGCTGAACTGTCCCAGAAGAAGCTTACTCAACAGTAGTACGCCTTCTTCATTCCACCGTGCTGAACTACGCCAGAAAGAACCTACTCAGCAGTCACTCCTTCCACCATGCTGAACTGTGTTGGAAGGAGACACCAGGTCCTCACGATGAATCAGAAGCTCGTAAGCGGCAGCAACAATGCCTTCTAGACATTTTGAACTCTTCACCAACACCTCCTGACGACGTCGTCAACCCTCTTGCCTTACCTGCTGGTGATGGTAATTGTGCCAACACTACCCTTTGGTATTTGGTAGTGGTTGTTGACAGTCACTTCAGAACCCCCTCATGCTCGCCTTACCTGCTGGTTACAGCAATCATTCACCACTACCCCTCTGGTAGTGCTCATCAATAGTTCTTTCTGGACAATGGATAGCTATAGTTATGGGCAGTTTCATAGTTACCTAGCCGGATTGCCTTAATCCAATCAGGACCAGGTCTCCTTCATCTGGATTCATGTAGGTTATCCTCCGTTTAACTCTGGAATACTTTCCATTAAGTAACTGTGTTAATCCTGCGTAGATACCACACACGTCACAATGAAGCAGGAGACCGGAACTTTTATTAATTACACACCAATTAGACAGCCACCCTTGCTGTGGCCCTGGGGTATAGTACAGTAGAGCCTCCACCACTAGCAAGACCTCCCTACGGTGGCTAACCAGCCAGACCAGCCTATACTCCGTCCACTGCACAAAACTGTGCCAGAGGGAGTAAGAGTTTGGATCTGGAGGACTGACCCCTTTTGGATACCACACCAAAGTGTCAACGGGCAGCTTGAGGAAACCCAACTTTCTGTATCCACCGCGCTGAACTATGCCGGACGAAGGAGCTCCAGGTATGACTCTTGCCTGTTTGGCTTCGGCCTTGGCCTTACACACAGCTCGGACTTTGCAGCATGCTTCTCTCTGTCGAGGCCAGCCAGTAGTAGTTCCTTTCCCATATGCCATATATTCAGAGGGGTTGTATTCAGCGGAAAGTGAGAACGGCAGCTACCACCTCCTAAACTAAGCAGATTTGTAACCCAGTTTCAACTGCACTTTGCAGCCCCTCCAGCCGCCCACCAGCTGGAGAAACCTCATCTCCCGCCTTCCTCCCAATATGTATTTCCAGCACTCATTAAGACCGCCAGGAAACCCCATCTGATAGTTGTCGCCATCAGCAGGGGCGAGGACATACTTTTTAGTATCGCCAACCCCTGCAGCTATCGTAAGTTTGGTAAAAAACCTATTGCAAAACTTTTATCCACAACATTATACCGAAAAAGAATAAATAAGAGAAAAATTTTAACATAAATCTAGACTGCTTATAGTCCATTCCCCACTGGAAGCAACTTTCTTGGAGCCCTGCTAAATATCTACTTGCAGGCCCGTTTTGTATCCTTCCGCCAAATGTAAACAAACATTCCCATGTGACTGCCATGTAGCATCTGTCAAAATCAATGTTTACATGCCATTGTGTGTGTACATGTGTTTGTATACTTTCGTTACACCTAAATATAAACATTGAAATATGACTTCTACTTTTATACCTGTCAAATGTTTTGTTTACTGTTTACAGCTTTTCAAACAATTCGGTCGTAGATCTATTTCGAAAACCATTTCGTACGACTATTCACAGTTTAGGCCTCCAACATTATTACAGTCAGCTTTATGATGTTTTAAAAATGCCTGAATGGATGATAGTTCTTACGGTTATGTTACATTAACAGATTTGTTTTCCATGACATAGCACATTACATGTAATGCACATTAATATTTTGCCACAACTGTGCTTAACACTGTTACAACTGTGAGTTAATGAACTATAGTATTTAATTTTTTGTTTTTGATATGTGTTGGGATATTTCTTTAAAAGGATGGCCTCAGGTTGAATAATGAAGGAATAACCAGTCCAACGAAAAAGAAACATTAAAATCAAGCATGCAATTCGTGTTGCTTATTTTTTGTCATACAAACTTAAAATATTACTGTGAACATGCACACAAAAAAGCCTACCGCAACTTTTATTCCGCTCATATTTACATATATTGCTACTTACTGTGTATTAGGTTTATTGAAATTTATTGGTACTGGTCTTGGTTATTTTGTTGGGATTGGTGGTAACACGTTACACGACTGTGTTTCAAACACCCAGGGCAAAGGTACAACGTTGTGATAAATAAACAAACGTGGATGGAAATAAATAACATCATAAAAACAGTTCAAATTTAAAACATATAAATAGTTCACATTAAATATTTGAAATCATGCACATACAGAGATCCAATGTAACAATCACGCAGCCACGCCACGCTATTTCACACACAGCGGTTAACGAAACACACCATAACTTGCTTAGGTAGGTTTAAAGAACACATCTACAAACGTGATGTGGTAATTTGAAGTATTTTTCGGAGTAAGTATAATTTGTTTCTGCCCCGCCATAATATCTAAATATACCGGGTATCCATATATTAGCTTTACAGCTATAGACATTAATAACGTGAAAACCAGACTAGATAATAACGAATGGTTTTCAACATGTGACAATAAAACTCATAAAAGTTTTGTTCAGTTCCAGGTGACACAGATTGGACGGCAAATGTGGACACCCCAGGAGAAAGCTTCAACTGTAGACTTGTTCACAGAGACGAAGTCCGATACTCAAGTACAAAGAAACTTCCGGACACAGTATGGAAGGAAACCTCCGTCCCGACACAGTATTCGGGTTTGGCATACGTCATTTATGGAAACAGGAAGTGTTCTCAATAAACAGCGGACGGGTCGCCCATCTGTTTCAGACGCCACCGTGGACAAGGTACAGGAGGCGTTTGCAAGGAGTCTGACAAAATCAGTGCGTACGGCGGCCAGACTATTGGAAATGCCACGATCAACAGTGCACAAAGTCTTGCATACGAGATTACAACTGTATGCCTACAAGGTTCAGCTTCTTCAGGTACTAAAGCCTACGGACAAACCTCAGCGCAAATAGTTCGCAGTGGATATGCTCGCCAAGATCAACGCAAGCAATGACTTCCTGAAAACAATTTGTTTCTCAGATGAGTCAACGTTTCATGTATCAGGCAAACTGAATCGATATAACGTTTGTATTTGGGGATCAGAGTGGACTCATGTGGCACGTGAAATGGAAAGAGACAGTCCCAAAGTCAATATGTGGTGCGGGCTTACGCACAATTGCATCACTGGTCCATTCTTTTTCATCATAGTGTTTACGTGGACATGTTATAGGAGTTTGCCGTACCACAATTGGAACACCTACAACCTGATATATTCCAGCAGGATGGGGCATCACCTCACTGGTACCTAATTATCTATCCATTTCAGGATGAAACATTTCTGGATAGGTAGATTGGACGCGATGGTCCGATTCGGTGGCCACCACAATCACCTGACATAACACCCCCTGACTTCTTCTTATGGGGTTTTGTCAAGGACCACGCGTACCGAACCAAGGTTACAGAACTACAGGTTGAATAAACGCATTGGCCAGAAATTGAATACCGACTGGACGTTGTCTGTGCCACTAGGGATGCACACATTGATGTGTATGAATGAGGGAACAAAACTTGATGAGTTATCTTGTCACCTGTTGAAAACCGTTTGTTATTATCTATTCTAATTTTCCAGTTATTAACGCCTAAAGTTGTAAAGATAATTTATGGGCATCCTATATTACAATAAGTATTTAAACATTAAAATCTCATTTCAGTTGTAAATTACAAATTCAAAAATCATTATTTTGCTGTAATAAGTATGAAATATGCTACAATAGAAAACATATATAAATTTATGCTTACTAGAGAAGTGAAACTTCCCAAGTGTGAAAGCGCAAAGAAATAGAGAGTGACAAACCTCGCTCAGCTGACAGTTGCTTTCTCGCTCGATAAAGCAACACTGTACCATTACGGCCTACTCATGATATTTGCTGGTTATTTTAAACTGTAAAAATTAGATATGTTGCCATCGGGGCTACCTAAATATTTTAATATTTCAATAGGCACCATTTAATTTACAAATAGTATACTAAAAAATTTAGTTAAAATATTATTTTTAATGTGAACTATTTCTTACCGGCTGCTGTTAACTCATGTTTAAAAAGAAATTAATATTACAAGTTATAGAAGATATTAAGGTAAAGTTTAATTTATTCAGTAATACAGTACTCTAAAGTTAGCCACAGAGTTATATATTTGTGGAATACAGGCTATTGAAAAAACAGGTTGACATGTAATGCCTAGAGTGATTTTTCAAAGGTTGATTTTAATAAGTCGCTTCCAATCGGGAATGGAGTGTATTAAAATTTTTAGTGTTGTTTTGTCTTAGAATAAAATAGTATAAACTTAAGGATCAAAATTTTGTACTCCTTTTTCATACATTTTTTTAATTGTGACAAAATTTTTTTTTTTCACAGAACTGACATACAGTGGAACCTTGCAAGTACGAGTATGAGCATTAACAAGGCCTTCATAGTTGCGAGCAGTTTGTAATGCACCGTCAGTTTGTATATGCTATTTATAGTACAAGTGTTTGGTATTTACGAGTGGTATTTTCATGTGCACATTCGTAGATATGAGTGATATTTGCCCTAGAAAAATTAAAAATTACAGTAAATATATTATATTTAGATGCATGTAATAATTGCCGTAAATACTGTACCATGATGACACATTCATTTAGCGTGCTGTCGATTGCACGGTGTCGAAACAGATGATGTGGCAACGGTGGAATGGCCGCTGCATCTGGCAACCCTGCTATGAGCTTGTTTCTCTCTCTCTCTCCAGCCGACTGTCCACATATGTTCAACCAATCATCTGCTCGTGCTCGTATTGATCCAATGATGCTGTTCTAACTAAATGCCTGTGCCCCTATATTATAACGGCCATCTTGTGAAACCTTTGTTCAACCAATCATCTGCTTGCACTCGTATTGATCCAGTGTCACTGTTCTAATTAAATGCCAGTGTTCCAATATTATAATGGCCATCTTGTGAAATCTGAACAGCACGCTGCAAGCTGATCCAATACTCTGGCTGTTCACTTTACCTGCCAGTGCCAGCGCAAATAAATAATATGTATTTTTTCAGGCACAAAAACTGTAGAAAGCTAACAAATGCTGTAGTCTTAAAAGGGGTTTGGTGTCTTATATTACTATTAATTATTCAACGGACATTTTTCACAGTTATGCACGTATGCATTAAAACATTTAGAAAAGGTTTAGAGCAGTGGGGGAAAAGTTATGTAGGCGGACGTGCCACGGGCTATCATTCATTGGCTCATGCCCTTGTTTATACTGGCAGTTGTTTTAGTAAAAAAACTCAGGTTAGGAAGCACATGGATAATTTATTTTTATATACCTATAATCAATTCTTAGTGATATTTGCATACAAAATTTTGTTACACTGTTGCTGATTTTGTGATTGATCGTCAAACTTCGTTGTATTGTATATGCAAGTTATTTCCATTCTGCAGATAATAAGTTTTTAGCATCCAGTCGTTTGAAAAATGTCTTAACAGAGTTCCATTGTACATCATCATTTTCGTATACTAAAATGGGTCACGCAACCATTTAGTTAACTAATACTGCAAATTGGAACACTGCTGTATACAGTGCACACACATTTTTTTTTACTGTCATGAAGCCTCGTAATTATGAGGTTCCACTATATTAGTTTCGTCCCGTTGTCTGGGAAACGTCCATATGCAAATTTATTTAGCGCTCCTGTCAGTGTGCTCGTGATAAACAATATTACATTTTAAAAAAAGAGTTTTGTTGCTCTCAGAGAAAAACTTAGCTATTGCAGATTTAGTACAAGATGATAAACTGGCTTGTCTGCAGCTGCATAAGAAAAATTATGCTTATACTGCTCATACCGAAATCTGTTGTGAGTGGTGTGTATCCGGAGTTGTTGTAGTTGTGCAACTTTATGGGAATTCTATTGAATTTATTTAATAAGTGTGCCTTTATACAAATTGCATTTTTGTAAATTTTTTTCAGCAATTCAAATTTTGCTTCAGATTTAACTATGTGGTCGGGGAAGGGGGAATTTCCTTTCCAGACTTGCCTGGTACGGCAGTCCTTGTTATAGTGCTGACCCGGGCAATGTCAGCAGCGGTGCAAGAGGGCGGCAGGTAGTGGAGGGGTTGTGTCGCGCCCAGCAGGTGGTCTAGGGAAGGCGAGGTGATCCCACGTACTTGACGGTGCATGCCAGCATGTTTCTGCCAGACAGCGGGCGGTTCTTTTGCTCTATTCCTCTTGCCCTTCCCGCTAACTCCTCTACAGTCTGCGGCCATGGATTTAGCAGGAGGTTTCTGAATGAAGGGAGGGGCGTGCGGGCGATGCTCCTTATCCTTTGATTCTGGCTCTGTTACGGGTATATAAGTTTGTGGATCCGCTCCTTCCGGCAGATGAACAGTTCGACATCTTCGTTGGGAGCCTGAGTTCGTGAGTGGATGTCCGTAACAAGTCCCGACAAAACTCATCTCCTGTAAAGCGTGCAGAGAGCCGGGTTCTAAATTGAGCCCATTCCTCAATGAACTCACAGTACTTCTCCCACCATTTACTTGCCTTTCCACACAGCTGGTGGCGTGCCCTGCCTACCCACTGTTTGGAAGGTATGAGATGCTCTCGCATTTTTCGTTCACACTCGTTTAGAAAAACGACTTGGTCCTCATGTGGCCTCGCATTAAATTCTGGTAGCTGCATTTCTACGTACAGACAGGTGGTCACCGGAGGTCTGGTGTTTGAGGGTCGGTGCATGTGTTCTCTTCTACACATGTTGCACTGGTACACCTGACCTGGATGGTTTATCCTTTCATCCAACCACCCTATGCATGTTTGATGGTACTCTCTGTTGCATAATATGCAATGTACCATGTTCTGCCCTTGACCATCACACGCTGGCCAATGACACGTGACTATTTGTGTCAGTCTGCATGACTGACACCTAAACTCACGACCGTCAGTGTATCTAGGGGTGTCTTCCCACCCTAAACACACATAATAGCATAGCCTACGGCAATACGTGCATTGTATCACATTGACACCTGTGCCTGTACATCCTTCTACAGGGCATTGTGTGTCCCTGTCTACCACATAGTCGGCCTGGGGCGATACTATTGCGGGGTCATGTAAACTCTCCTCTGAGCCAGACATGATTGCTTATCTAAAGTTGAGAGCCACGGAATATTTAAACCTGACTCCCCGAAGTCAATACTACAACTCCTCTGCAAGGAGGGATGGGGTCGGGGGGGGGGGGGGGGGTGACTGGTTTGGTCTAACTGCCAAAGCTGAGGAGCTACATGCAGTTACGCACCATGTTGGGCGCCAATTGATGCGCCGCTCACACTCGCCTAGTCGGAGGTGCGTAACTTACGTCACACGCTGGGGCGCAAATTGACGCACTCCTGCTCTCTCTCTAGTCCTAAACAGTTATGGTGAGCTAATCTAGGCAGATGAGAGATGAGAGTGCTGATTCCCTCCGGAGTATGACTGTGCTAACATTGTGCAGTGTAACAATGTCTGGGTGGTGTTTTGCCTGGTGAGTCGGGACTCTGCCTACGTTGGGGAGATCTTCTAGTGGAGGACTGACTGCATGAAGGGCTGAGAGAAGGTGGAGGGGAATCACAAACCCCGGGTGAGTCTGATCGTAAAGGTCAGACCTCCCAGGGAGCTCGACCTTACTCACTCTAAAGGCTGTCAAGAGTCGTGACGCCAAATTTCACTAGTAATAATAAAATAAAATAGAGTGTGGATGGTTGATTAATCAAAATGGAATGATCCAATACTGCCCTGGGCAGCACTTGGTCAGTTTACCTTGCGCTACCAGGGCATTTGTATGGGACTGGCCTGATAGGTTTACGCACGGGGACAAAATCAGTTGAGGCGGTCACTGCCTTACGTGTGCGTACAGACTTTGGGGGAATGACAATATTAAATACCTTTCCTGTGGCAGTGTGTACTTGGTAGGTTGTAGGGGGTGTATTATTGACGGGGCACAGTTGTGATAAGGGCTTCGCTTCTGGCTTGGGTTTAGGGAGCATCAAATAGCTGAGGTGTTTTAGATCTGACCACGGTCAACAAGTCCCTAATAAAGAATATAGGAATGAACTACAGTCATTTGACATGGATGGTACTTCCCTGACTGGGTTGACTACTATTGCTGTTGGTTGAGGGCAGAGTGGAGTAGGTTCACTGTGCCAATTGGAGGTTGTATCACTGGTAGGCTGTCTTAACTCATGTTCAAGTGCCCATTGGGGTAGACATCTTAACTGGCTATTGCGCCCACCTCCTTTTATGTACATTAGATTAAATAATAAATACTAAAAAGACACGAAACACTCTAATTGGCGTGTAGCAAAACCTCGTAATTATGATGGCGCTCTCGGAATCTAGCAGCGGCGCTCAAGCTATCCTGTGTTTCGTCTTACTCAGATGTACTGAGATAATGAGCGTGTAAAGCAACTGGCTAGATTGGAGCATTTCCCGAGTAGGCTCGGGTGCACCGGACACGCCTCAGGAGGTTCCAGGCTTGTTCAGACTATAGCCTTATTCAGGCTCCAGGAATTCCAGTAGGTTTGGACCAATCGTAACTGATCTGGAGAGGTCGCTTGGTTCCTATTGAGCCACAAATTAAAATGAATCAAATCACACTTTCTCGAATAAAACAATGATATGGGGAGAAAAATAACTGTCTCTCAAGAATTCAAGTTTGCCACAACATATTTATTATTATCTATGTGAAAACACAGGGATGAGTGACTCTGTATAAATAAAATAAAATTTATTCAAAGTTATGTAATGGTGAAGGCGAACCTGCATTACAAAAATAAAAGACAACTCCAAATTTCTAATTGTAATTAATAGCGTGTTATGAGGGGTGGTTGTCCAGAAGGAACCACATATACGGCCTGCTACCAAGGAATGCAGAGGATTGACTCGGATAGTGAGGTGCAGGGGTAGGGACATTGGGATACCTGATGCGGGGTTGGAGTTGAAGCTCATGGTAGGTGGTAGGAAAGCCTTCTTCAGACTGTTGGTGAGCCTCGCAGGTTGGAGAGTTTTTGCAGATTGTTGGAAGGAAGTCTTTGCAGACTGGAGAGGGTTCGCAGGCTGCAGAGTCTTCCGCAGACTGAGGAGAGCCCTCCAACCCTATTCAGGTTGGCGGGCCGACGAAAATTGGCGAGAGTGGTGTTGCTTCTCCTTATATAGTAGTGAGAATTGCAATTTTTTGCTGCCCCAGGGGTGTGGGGTTTGCTAGCCTCATATCGCATGGGTTGTTTAAAATAGGGCAGTGGGCCGCACCATAAATTTCTTATCTCCCCGTCTGGAGGATGTTGACATATTTACCGCCTCTTCACGAGGCTCGGGCAGCAGTGACAACATCGGCCGCAGGGTGCTGCTCTCTCTCAGCATCCCTGCTAACTAGCTTCTTCCTCTCTGCCATGTTGGTGGTGGCTCAGCAGGTAAAACAAGCTTCGACTTTGGGGGGTGGCGACCGCATGTCCGTTTATGAGTGGGTAGTACAATTTCCATTTAACATCAGCGTGTCTGTAGTTGTCCGTAATGCATGGATCGACCCTGTAGCCACAAGATGCCTTGCCTTCTGGCAGGTGACTTGCCCCGAATTGCTATCATCGCATGATGATGGTGCGAAGTCGTATAGTAGGATGGGTATGCTCGCTGTGCAATAGAGTGGCATGTGTCAAATTATAATAATTTGATATCCGTACGAGTAAAATTTTCCACTGGATCATCAAAACAATGACCAGTCTAATTGCTACTTTCTCGTAAGAAGAGATGCTAAACAACATTGTCTTGCGAAAGCGACAAATTTTAAAAACTAAAGTACCCCGCCCCAACAATAAAATACTAAACAGAACCTTGATGCATATTGCCCCAAAGAACTACAGACACGGGCAATGTGGTTCGTGTGCGCTAGGTCAAGCACGCTCAGGTTATAATATGAGTTATGCTTTTGAGTTCGGTTTATGACTTGCTACCCGAACTGGTTGTGTCGGTTGGCGACTGGGTACAAAGTTAACCACTGCTGGAACTACGATAGGTCTGGTTGGGACACTGGTTCGCTTTGGTGTACCTGTCTTACCAGGGACTGCTTCTGCCACAGCAGCTGAAGTTACTGCTGGTTGGTTGCAACTGGTGACTCTTGGAGAAAGGTGGAGTGCGCTGATACTGCGCTCACAAACACAGTACTGTCGGTTCCACTCTGCTGCTTCTCAGCTCCAGAACAAGGTGTTGGCTGCCCCGTACGTAACCTCTGTGCCCGCGAGAATAGCACGTACCACGGGATGGTAGTCTTGGGCTAGGCGAATATGTGCAGGGAAATAAAACAAAAGTAAACACTTTATGCGTGCCACTTACACCATTACATTATAAACGACTACAGGTCATCCATGTGCAACTACCAACCACAGGAACTAACTACCAGATGTCTAACAGGAAGTGTTCTCGCCAGAGACATGGAAGATACTTGGTTTCCCAGACTGTTCCTGAACTGCCCTTCTCCATCTACTAAGAGTGTTTACACACATGAAGAAGCAAACCAAGCACAGCGTATTATGAAGGTGTAGAGCGGGTTCAACTCAAACACACTTTGGAATCATGATACAAAAGATATTTGAAGCGGCCGCGCAATGCGCCAGCCTCCCCTGGCGCACCTGGCAGACAGAGTATCTCCATACCACCAAAGATAGCAGAGCACTGCTGAGTGCCCGAGGTGATACCACGAGCGCGAGAGGGTTGTTCTACCACCCCGCGCACTCCAGGCAGACATTGCAGGGGCACGTCACACCTCCCACTCCAGGGGAAAAATATATAAGGCGTTGCATGGCCGAGGTCGGGAGTTCATATCCAGTAGTTCGCCTCAACACTTCTTGTGCTGGTGCTCTTTACTAACCACTAGGAAATCATGGTCCTCTCTAAGAACTTCCAGTTCTTCAGTGGTTGCAGCCACTACCTGCCAGAGGCTTCTACCACCTCTTGGCACTGACGTCACCAGAAACTTCGTCTACCTGAAAACATCGAACATGACTTAACACTTTAGTTGTTGTGACCTGATTCTTCAGCTGACACTACTTGCTCGTAGTGGCTCCTCAGTTATAATTACAGCCTCTGATAGGCAAACCCAGTTAGTGCAAGTTGCCACAGTAAAGCTAATTATTTCCCTTGTACTTCAGTAACCTAGGAGCAGGTCACCTTCACCCGTTAATGCATAGGTTAAGTACTTCCGCAGCACAGACTTATTGGTAGCACGTACGAGTCACCTAGGTGTTTGCTGTGTAAATAAATACCTAATCTTAAACGTATCCAGTGTTCCTTATTGTAGTACTATAGTCTATCTCCACCAGTATTGACCAACAAGTGGAAAGCAATCGGCTGAGAGTTTAACCTAGAATAGAACGTCAGTCCCCCTTCAGGGGTCTGTCAGAAATACACACACTTCATCTTTCGATGGCCACCCATTCTGTTCACTGCGGTGTTCAGAACGATAGAGCCCAAACCACTAGGACACACTCCACATAGGCGGGACAGCCAACCCCAGCTGTATCTCTGACCAGAGCGCCTAGCCAAGGTGCTGGCAGATAGCTAGGGGGATTGGAGGCCCTATGTTTGTGGTTAACACCCGGCAGTGGCAGGAAGGTGGTCTACGACCGACTCTAGGTGATTGCACTGTTAGGCAGTCAAGAAACGCATCGCCAGCCATTATCGTCTTACACTCTTAAGTCAGGGATTGTCGATTGCTTGCCACCAATAGGAAATCTGCTACGCTATCAACCTATACCATTCCACAGCAGGTACAGAGCTCAAAGAGCAGTTAATAAGGCAGAATTTAGTGCTGCCAAGCAGGTCTGTGCGGCAAACCTAGTTACACCGGGAGTCGACACTCCTAGGGGGCAGGCACAAGCCGCCTGTCGGAACCCACGTGTTTCACTTTAACCCGGTACGAAACAGCTATAATGTGCATCCAGTAGTCCGGGCCCTAGTCAGCGGGAGCGACACCAGGCTCGGGACAGCCAACCCACACATTGGCAGCTGGGACAGCACAGAGTAGAACCGTCGCCATCACGGAGACCACTAACGCAACCTGACTTCCACCACATCCAGCGGAACCAAGGACTCCATAAGCTCCACCTACACTACGGTAACGCCACCAATGAAGAACACCCTGCCGAGCTCTGGTAAGTCATCCTTGACCCAGAGGGCCACTGTTGTTGTGAGGCACGTTGCCAAACCTAGTGTGAAAGAATACATACCTAGTAGACAGTCTACAATGTGCGTCACTAGTATCCAGTAAAAAGGGGAACTGAGTAACCCTAATAGTGCGATTGATCTAGCGCTAAAGTTCCTTGCCCACTAAAATTAAGTGACACACGTCACACTGGAGAGGAAGACCTCTCCAGTTGGCAGGCAGTCTGAGCTCTCTCCTGTTCGGCTTGTGTGCTAAGTGGAGAGGGGTGTGATATAAACACATGCTTGGCAGCAGTATAGGCCACCTTTTGCTCCTCCCTCTGTGAGCCGTGTCTTTTTCCAAAAGGCATGTAGGTCTTGTTGACACTTAAGTACACTTCCCGATCGACGTGAACTCGAGACAGATACCAAGTTAAGTCTACAGCCAATAATGGTTGACAGTGCGAGCTCGGTGCTCTAATCAGTTCTCCATCACTGGCGTGCAAACCTAGAGAGGTGAGCCATGTGGGCCGTCTTCCTACCACTATTGGGTGAGGTCGCAACAGGGTTAGGCCTTCAGTTCCAGGCAAATACTCCTTCCAACAACATAAGCGGTGTACCGGATGTCCCCCAACCTAATTCACTACGTGTGTCGTCGAGAAATTTAGCATAATGTTGTGGTTTCTAATTACAATTATATACAACAAGAACCTGTGAAAATAAATTACATAAAATGACACGCAAAAAAAGATTAGGAATATAAGTATGTACAAGCCTTACTAATGAGAGGCGGAGTGGAAGATGAACTATCACATCGCTTCCTGTGGTGTATTAGTTGAAGAAAGCCTAGCACTCTTACTTTGGCAACCTGTGGGTCTCACAGCAAGCAAAACAGTTACGTGTGACAACATGAGAGTTTGTCAACCTCAGGCCCTCCATCACCTGGGCTGGTCGGCTAACGAAACAAAACGAGCACACTTTATGAATGATTTGAACGTGGACATAATGCGCAAGTTGGTAATCTTAAAATTAATAAACAAAACTCTCAAGCAATGAGTAAATTCTAGATTATTTATAATTACACATGGACCTTGGTTCTTTGGGACAAGTTCATTTAAGATCTGTGGTTCTGAGTTCTGGTTCGACTCTTGGTAGATATATAAGGTACTTAAAATATTCAAAATATGCAAAAACAATCAAAAATGTAAACTACAATTATTTCACCAGCAAGATACTACATGTCAGATACAGGGATGAAAATTAATTATCTTGGGTGCATTTAGCGAGTCTGTCGTGATTCCTTAGGACCATATATCTTCACATAGTACACTTTAAAAACTCATAGCTATATTTAACTGTGTACCTACACATCAAGTAATAATTATAAAAAAAAATCTAAGCTAACCATCTCTTCTTTTAGGGAGTCCATTTCTACGTCATTACTAATATCTACAATGGTGAAGTATTTTTCTCCATGTAATGATTGGCAATGTGGATAGTGTATATATGTGATACATATTCAATGGCACGTGATTATTATTCTTTATCACTATTGCCAGTGTCTGAATAACTATCACTTGTAATTATCACAAGTTCCTTCCCTATCTCAGCTTAGTAATGGCTGTGTAGGTTTCGTTTACAAGCTTGTCACTGGTTACACTGATATTAAATAGCACTTTTGTGAGTGTCTCGAAGATAATCTCACTGTCTTTAACTGGGGACTCTTTAATTAACTTGGTATTTCAGGTCTATAACAAGTCCTGGTTGTTACTGAGCACTTCACTTTGTTGGCGGTCTTGTTCTTCGCCGGTCTTCCCCTCTGCCGTAGTGCTGCATGGGCTGGATATGGCCACATGAACCTGACGTGGGCCTCCACTGCAACTCTTTATACCAGCCTGACACTGCTTCTCCTTTGGTGGCGCAAGGGGGTATCAATCTTCTAGAGTCAGCACGTGCTGCTGAGGCATCATCTTCAGCTGCAACCGTAGGGGGCAACTTAACACACACCGAGAATGATGAGGCAGTGCAAAGGAGTGGCAGAGTAGAGCCCTCCACCTCAACTGCTCAGGTTGCTACCCCAAGGGCAGGAAGTTTCTAGACATAGAAGTTCTCGCTGTCCGGATTGGTGACTAGTGGGTGGGATGGCCCTTCGACCTCAGCGGCTCTATGTGAATGAGGCTTGTTTCCTCTCCGATAAGAGGAGGGAGTAGTGCGTCGGTATGTTTCTCGACATCCTTGGATCGTTGGTAACCATTCGAGCAGGGAGCAGAATGGGCCTCTCATTCTCGATGGAACCAACGGGATCTTCCTTCTGCGTAGAAGATGGAAGTGAGGTGTCTGTGTCTCTGATGCTCGACACACCCTGTTCAGATTTGGCTGCTAAGGGAAAGGTTATGATTGGCTCTTTTTCCTTAGCTATACCAGTTAGTCCTTCTATGTGCCAGGAAGTTTGCATGGATTGCCAGTGTCTATGTTGCTCGACGATCCAGATGCGGTTAATGCTTTTAGAGGTGAGAGTAAGACCTGCCCTTGTTCCTCGTCGACGTTGCGGGATGTTTTCTGTTGCAAAGAAGACCAGTAGGGAACATCGGTGTCTCTGTTGCTCGAAGTTGTGTTTACCATTTGCGGTATTTCCTCTACATCAAGGGTCGGCTTCGTGGAAGCGGGTAGGACCTTGGCTCTTGAGTAGTAGCAGTTGGGGGTAAGGTGCTTGTGGTGCTTCCACCTCCTTCGCATGCGGTGATCTGGATCATTCTGAAATCCGAATTGGCCTGCCAAGTGTTCAGCTGGATTCTGTATCCATAGGACTTCACCATGACACTTCCCTACACATCGGGGTTGCCCGATCACGTTTAGCGGTGATCTTGTGGGCATAGCTGATAGGTGTTGAGGGCAGGAATCTGACAGAGACTGCTCTTCGACGCTTTGGTAAGTCTATTCTCGCAGACAGAGAATAGCTAGGCTCCCTGTCGGATTCCGGGGTTCGTGCCTTGGGCCTCTTGGTTGGCCTTAGCTCGATTTCAGGAGGTGCCATTATTGGCGTCAGATCATCTGCTTCATCGGCCCGCCAGGAGGGATCATCCACGATAGGTTCATCCTCTTGGTCTGGTACTTCACCTGAAAAGGGGCGTATTTGGCCTCGAGTGGCCTTCCAAATACAGCCCCGTAAGTCTTCAGGCCAGTAGACATTCTTTTGCCTGCCTACTATATAATAGGGTCCATCCCATTTGTCTGCAAAGCCAGCATTAAATTGATTGCTAGCTTTGCTGAGGGGATGACTCTTTAGCTGTATGGCTTCACTTAGATTGAAGTCTCTCACCCCTGTTTTTGGTTATGGATACATTTTCCGTATGTATGTATCCTGGGTGTCTTGGGCGTCTGTTGTGCATGCCAGTGTGGCTAGGCAGACATCTTCTGGTTGTGGCATGACAGTGGGTTCATTTTCCCACTGCCTGGTCAGCGGAGTGACTGGCCCAGAAGAAGTTGGTTTGGACTGGTGTTCACTGCTTTGTTTGTTCAGCGTCAAAGAGCAAAAAGGATGGTGGGGATATGTTTATCACAATGTTTATGGTCAGATTCAGAGGGATTTTTTAATCTCATGGATCCTCCGCTCAGTGGGGTCGGCCTGGGGGTGATATCAAGGAGTTGTCCACATCTTAACTTCCCATCCCTGGCATGCTGACTGCCACTGGGTGCTGGTAAACTAGTACCATTATCGGTTAACATTGCCCACGGATATCCCCATCGTGGAAACACTTCTGATTCCAATTGGAGTGGTTTTTGGCTGGGTAGCAGAAATGCCTCTAACCACTGGGAAAACTGGTATATAATCGCTACCAGCAGGTAGCGATTACCTTTCATGCTCCGGGGATACAGTCCCATTAGATCGCTGGCTATGTGAGTCCACACCATCACGGGGTCTCCTCAGCTTCGCTGTAGGTGAAGGTACGGGGTAGGCCTTGCCGCGACAGCATGTTACACAGTTGCTCACAACTTTTGGAATTTGCAGCTCATTTCGTCCCAGCTGTAGTGGGTTCCAATGTCCAGCAATGTTTTCCGGGTACCAGGGTGTCCTGCCTCTGCGTGATTGTGATGATGTTGACAGATGTCTGGTCGCAACTTTTGCGGAACCCACATTTTCATTACTGCTGTAGGTTGTCCGCTACAGGTCCACATGACATCACTCAGGCATCTGGAATCTGTGTGGCTGTTCTTGCAGGAGGTGACAGATTTTGAGGTTTTCTTGTTGGCTCATTGTAATATGGTGCCGAGTTATTTAGAGTTGCACCAGACGAATTTGCTCCTCCGGGCTGCATTCGGGAAGAGGAGGAGGGAACATTTTCTCCCCATTTTCTTCGGCCTTCTCGTCCTCTTCCAGAATTTGGGTACCGGGACAGGGCATCTGGCAGGTCGTTACTCTTGCCCGGGCAGTGTTGCACCTCAAAATCAAATTCCATGAGGAACATGTCCCACCGCCTGAGCTTGCTTTTGGCATTATGGGACTCTTTTAAACATTTTTTCACTATTAGAAAGCTACATTCTTTCACATGGTGATAGACTATGTTAAATTCAAAAAGAAAAAAAGTCAGTGAGAAATTTAAAGATTCGTAAACCAAGTTGGAGAATAAATGAACTACTTGCTTAAGCATGCTCTAACAAAACTACAGAGCCGATTCTTATCATTCTTTCACTGTTAGATAGCTACATTGTTCCAGATGAACATAGGATGTGTTAAAAAAAAAAACCTTGAGAAATTTCAAAATTTGTAAACTAAGTTGGAGAAAAATGAGCTACTTGGCTGCTTTCTAAGCATACACTACCAAAACTACAGGGCCAAGTCTTACAATTATTTCACTGTTAGAAAGCTACAATTTTCCAGACGGACATAGGCATGTATCAAGTGGGGCCACAGAGACTCAGTGAGTAGAGTATGACACGTGCTGTTTTCCTATATAATACTACGACGACTATGACTTATTTGACTCAAGTAATTTTACTTCACCTGAGAGAGAGTAAAACCAGGCAACTTATTACACGAGTGTCTTGGATCGCCACAACCCTGGACACCGATTCCAAGCATGTGGAAAATAAGGTTGTGCAAACCAGAAAGCACGCCACCCCCTTCCCCAAGGTGCTGAGAGCCAACAAGCTGTCATCTGTCTTGGGGCTTAACCGAGCGCCGCTGATTATGCACAAAGTCAAGCAGCCGGGTAGAATGTAGCTACCACCCCCCTCCATGCCAAGCACGAGGACGTCATGAGGCGACGTCACACCTCCCACTGCAGCTTGGCGTTGCACCTGTCCTTTGAACAGCGCTTACGCTTGTAAGATGTCAAGGTACAAAAAAAAATGGTTATGTGTTTTTTATGGATAACCATAGAAGTTGTTGTAATGTATATAACACGCCGCCCAGTAAAAAAAATAAATAAATAAATAAATAAATTGCATAAACCAACAATTTTCTGTCGTCCTGCAGAAATTCATATTTAAATAATGTTAACGTAACCTTTTATCATTTATTGCATGTTGCAATGATCTAAGTATATTTTGGGCCCCGTCACCTAAGATTTCCCGCAACAACAGTTTTTAAGCTGGTTGTTTAAGCAAACAGCTAGTAACTGGATGTAAAATATATTAAGTGTGTCGCCATTTATAACTGCTTTGCGGCGCACTATCTAATGTCCTGTCTTCTCAACACGTCTGTCGATACTGTTGCCGTACGACGTGGTACGAGACTGACTTTCAACTTCCCCCCTCTCTAACCTTTCTTGTCTCTCTTAGCACGCACCTTCCTTCCTCCCCTCACATTCCATACACTGCGCCGAGAGGGAAAGTTGTCAAAAGATAAAGCACGTCCTCTCCCCCCCCCCTCTCTCTCTCTCGGTCACGCAAGTTTGGCTTGCCTTCCACACACTGGCAGCTGCCGGCAGAGCAAATAAAGTGCGCCTGGCGAACGTAATTTTATCGATATTATTCATCGCTCAAAATAGTTACAGGTAACATCACTTGTATTTCAAAGCAAATGGTTTCACCTGAAAATGTTATGCAAAACATTTTAACGAGGAATTATTATTTGAAAAGATGTTTTCTTTTGTGTTTAAAGGTTGTTTTATCCCGTAAGGTTGGTGTTTCATTGTATCTGGCGTAAAATTTACATGACTTTTATAACTTAATATTTATTGAACTCAAAGGGCACTTTCTTTGCAAATAGAATTATATGCCCAAAGGCATATACTCTATCACTTGTCACCAAAAAATTGTCTGAACATCGAGCGACTTGTATTATAAGTGTTCATTTTCAGTAACTTTTTGCAGGGAAATCGGAGGATTTAAATTCATTTATTTCAATAGACACACATCTTTGAATAAACTGATAATATGTAAGTGCTTATTCAACACCTTCTGCCATCTAATAATGGGTAGGTAAGCACCAAACCGAGTGCAGTGTAACTCATGACAGTGAAAATCAGAGGACGTGGTTTTGAATGATTAATTATTAAAGACAGTGATGAAATCAACTGTAATCACCACATTTGTGTCTCAAAATTACAAGTTTTCTTTGCAGTAAAATATTACTAGTTACTTTAAAAGACCAACATTTACCACGCGTGCAACGTGTCACCAACAAGTAGCGGCGTACCACTGAACATTAACTTGGATATAGTTTACTGGTACCTGCGTTTTCTGTATAACACTTCTGGGGTATCAATGTATTTGGAAGACTAAATTAAAATTTTATTTAAAAGTCAAGCTGGTTTTACCCCAGAGATGAACAAACACAAACTTTACTGGGGAAAAAGTTTTTTAAATGCAAATGAAAAACTCCTTTGCAAAAAAATAATTACACTGGGTCAAATGCATTTTAAGGCGAAACCATTTGATTTGAAATACAACACTGATAATACAGTAAAACCCCCTAATTACAACCCCATTTATTACGGCCACCTTTCTATTACAACCCAATCCCGAGGAACCGTGAAAAGTTCGGGCCAAAAAAATAAAAAATATGAGGCAAGTCTAAAAATAGATACAATTGACGCATGCCACTCCTACACCAATTATAATACTTCTCCGATTAACCACCTAGGAGTACTGCTCCCATCTCTACAGACGTGAGCAACACTTTGCCTACCCCTATAGGCAACAGGAATTGTGAGATTTTCCTGCTCACCTGGAAGGCACGCATCCCATCAGGTAGCCCCCCCCCCCCCCCCCCCGCACACGATGCCAGCAAGCTGATTAGACCTTGGCATGGCCAAGCAGACCTGACAAGGCACGAAGCCAGAACCGCTGACGAGATATTTCTCATGCCACCCAGGAGGATGTCATGCCTCCCCCGCTCCGGCAGCCAACAAGCTACCACTATATAAGTCCGGCCACAGTAGAACTCTAGAGTCATTCTTTCGCATCTCTTGCACCGCCCACAGCACTCTTAGTGCTTAGGAGCTCTAGAGAAGTTCGAAAACTACAAGTACGCCTTTGCAGCAACCAAGTACGTACGCCGATGACCAGTTAACCCTGCGACATACAAACACGAACTTTCTTCTTTTAACTTCATTTGTCTTCTCTAGACACCTTTAATTAGTAGTTTAACTGTAACTCTTATTTTTATCTAGAATCAGCTTTTCCCCTTTATTTAGAACAAAGTAACCTACACCTGAAACGACGCAGTTACCTACAGCTATCCTCGACTTGGTAGGAGGTAGCACACGTCACGTGTCGATTGAACTTTCAATAAACACACGTTGCTTTCTACTTTGCTACTTTTATTTCCAGGGTATATATCTGTATTCACAGTTGGAGGTAGATTACACTGTGCACTGCCAATGGAATCCGGAGGGAAGTTATTAAACCAAACTATGACATACACACTAGACGGCTACCTGTTTCATCCCATCAAACACACAGCACTATTATTGCTCGTGGGGAAGAAACAGTAACGCCCCAACCACTAGTAACACCTTCACACAAGGAGACATAACATACTCGGGTTGTTTTGTACAACTTGCACTATTAGTGTGCGGTGACGGTGACCTGCAGTTCTGCCGGGTATTCTGGGTGGAAGCGCAACCAGTAGAGGCTTGGCGCGACTCCGGCTCAACATCCCTGATCAATCCGCCTACGGTGGGGGATCAGTGGGGACTATTATCGATCTGGTTGACAAGTCACTATTGGGGTATACTGTTTGTATTTCCATTTCAGTGCACTGCGTGATTTATAGAAATGTTACCCTATGCCTCATGAGAGGAGTGGTAGGAGACGTAGAAAGCAACATCTGGCTCACCCTGCTGCCTGGCCGAGGATAGTATCACCTTATCCTACACAGGATAGACAGACGGAACAGGTCCGTGCTGCCAAACTCAAGACGTCAAGCAGTCGGGCCTGCATCGGTAATATTGAGTTTCCACCATGTGTTCGTACCAGATACAAGTATCACCAAGTATCACCGGCTTCTTAATCGGAGTGGAAGTTCGCCTAAGTTGGGGCAACTTGGTCTTCTGGGCGAAAGAACCACGACTTCCAAACATTCGTGAGGCATTCACCCCGCTTAAGACTAAACTTACCTCAACTACCTAACTAGAGGTGAGAGTGTATCAGAACTAGCCAACACCTCCTCGCCTCATCCCAGCTACCTAAGTTACTTTTGGTCTAGCGAGTAAAATCTGTAACTACCATGTCCAGTCATTCTAACTGGACACGTGTCACAGTAATCCTTCATCAACTGCGGTATCTTGAACAGCAGTTTCAGTTATGCGCGGATTTGTTTTTGTAGACCTTTTTCTCCAACCGCGGTAATAGTTTCTATTATCCACGGTTTTCAACCTATGGAAAACTAGCCCTTACTGATGTTAGTGGTCGCACATTTCTTAAGATATCATTATAGTTTGACATTTGTTGTCGCAAGCAGCATGAAATAATAAATTACTTAATACCAGAAGGGGACACTGGTGTATTGTCCGAGGAAGCATGCAGGCCAGGTCAGAAAGAATTCTTTGTCCTAGTCACATGCCGCCGCCTCTGCCTTATTCTCCCCGTCTTTTTTCGCTTCCATTATCCCTCCTCTTTTGCTGTAAAATCAGCGGCACATTACACAGACTAGTTTCTTAATCAGTGTATGTATGATAACTTCAAATTTAATCAAATGCCCTTTTTTTTAATGATTATATTTAATTTTATGTGCACAAACACCTACGTAAAAAGCAAATTTTTTTCATGGTGGGCAATTTTTTTTCTTGTGATGTAATTTTATGTGTAAAGTGAATAAAGATAAGTGTGTGAAAATAAAATGTGTTCTTATGTTACCAGTACCATATTATGGCGAGTGAGGCAGTGTGCATGTATAGGCAACGTCAAATGTTTTTGATGAAAAATTCGGGATAATTAATATTTCAAGTAGACCGCACTAAATATTTATATTCCCGTAAACATTGCCGGCCTCATCGTGCCAGTGCAGAAGCCAACACGCCACCTACATTTCATATAAACTGAACACATTGACATGAACAGCATCTATTAGCATGTTTTCCCAATGCCAGGCCGTTGTTAGGAAGTGAACCGGCCCTGTAATGATGGCAGTGACGGCGGGCGGGCGGGCGCCACCCGCCAGAGTAATCTTGTAGCAACCGACCGACAGCTGCCCAGCCTAAGAATCTAGGGCCGAGCTTCAGCAGCAAACAGCCACGCCCCCGCCCGGCCATGCTGCAGAGGATCTAGGCACTTGCCCAGCTACGAACACGGTCAAACCAAAGCGAGAGCACGGCGCACACACGTATTGCACAATGCCAGCTAAACTTTTTGATTGCTACGTGCCTCATAGCAAAGTATTATCCATGTGACCTGCATAATAGATATATTTTAATAATACATAGTCTTAATCTTTTCACACACTTTCAATGGCCATGTCATATCGTGTTTAGGCCTAGTATGCCTTTCTTGGGTATCAAATTAATAAGGAGACATCCAGCTATTAAAATATACGTACTTCCATTTAATTTATAAAGTGCTTTTTTATTCGCTAGAGACGATTGAACATGAACTTCATGCAAAAAATTGCAAGTTTAGGGGCATAGGGGTTAGGGGTGGGTCAAACTCGGCCCAAAATTTTACAAATTTTTTATTACGACATCCCTCTATTACGATTCTATTCTCAGGAACTGTGAGGGGTCATAATAGAGAGGTTGTAATGTAAGTTCAATTATTTTGAGCTGATGCGTGATATGTATTGACATATTTACAGACTTTGCCTTATCTTCACGTGTCATCACATCACCCCTGGCAGATTTTGAACCCAGGACAACTTGCTACCAGAGCCAACTAGCATGCCCCTAGGCAAGGGGCACCCGAGGACATATCAGTCAAGGCCATCTACACCAGTATAACAGATGTTGTGTCACCCCCACGTGCGATACAAACAAGCCAAGCAGCCCAGCGTTGCCTACGCTCATGAGAGCACTGCAACCCGCATACGAGGTAAACCACATTTCCAGTCTCCTCCAAGAGATTGCTACCTTCACCAGTAAGGGAGGAGCTCCAGCCCGAAGACACCTGACTGGCCGAAGGAAGCCTAAGGACCCACAGCCAGCTGTCCATATAGGCGACTGCACAACCCCCGTCTCGCCAATTGATACTCAGCAGTTCGCTACACCACCTCGTGTGCTGGAACTCTCTACTTATACCGTCTTCCTCACGAAGGACCACCGCTACCTTCACCCGACTTGACACCCTGCAATTTTTTCAGGTGGAGATGTGTCAAAGGTCAAATTTATGTTCCACCTCTACTACAAGACCTAAATAACTTAAGACATTTCAATGCCGCAGCTGTTCTTGCTGTCACTCCTGGTATGCTAGGTCGGGTATGAGCAGAAATGGCATATAGATAGGATGTGTGCCATGTGATGAAGAGTGGACACACAGAACATTTATGAAGATTATCCAAAAACTGAGAGATTGTCTTTTCTTAGTGTGCGATATATTAAATATTTCTCAAATATTCACGTGTACCAATTATTTTATTAAATATTCCTTGGACTTTAAAATTATTCTGTATTGTTACCTACAAATGAACAGAAGCTGTATGTGGTTGGTGTAAAAATCTTGGAAAACTCAAATGCTTAATGCTTGTAAAGCATAAATAATTGCCTTCTTTTTAACATTCCTTAATTTGGCAACATTTACCAGCCATAAACATATTCACCAGACGAATAGCCACAGTTTAACTGGAGGATCTTGCTTGGTAAGTTTCCAAAAACAGTTTATAAAACAGCAAAATAGAATAAATTACAGTAGTACACTACAGCAATACATGAGTACATGTGTTTATTCAGAAGGTACTCATAGTAAATAAACAAAACTGAAGATTCAAGTTTATACATGCAACCAACAGCATAAACCTAACACAGTCAACAAACTGAGTCAATAGCATAAGGATATTACTACATGAACTACTCAAGTATGCATGTACTAATATCCAATAATTACAAAGTAATTTCTCCACTGGTTTTACCATAACTGCAAATTACAACCACAAATTAAAACAGCCATACAACCATCAAAATCTCCCTGAACTGAGAAATCTTTCACTGATTCAGCCATAACTGCAGCTACAAAAACAGCATAAGACTACTTCTATATCCATCAACTACTGGTACCTTCTGCTTCTCCTCCTCGGTCCGGGCATCCATCCGCACATTGGCCCACGGCAATTCTTTAGGCCACCATGGAGGCCGGGTGGATTCCCGGCCCCATCCTGGCTTACCCCGCCCCGTCGAATACTTCAGCATGAGTGGGATGAACGCACGCAACTGTGCTTGCGTCATCTTCTCAACTGGGGTGGGGATGCCATCAATGATGAGTGGGGGGAGCTCGTACAGAGAGGGGTCATCCTGGACTGGAGGTGGAGCCTGTTGGGCCAATGCAGACTCCAACTCCTCCATGATCATTGCTCTAATATTCTTCATCTGCAAAACCGTAACTATATTTAAATTCTTAAACATTTTTTTTACGGTGCAAAAGATAAACACACAATGTGTCAGCTCATCCATGCAATGCAAAACAAAATTTATGACGTGAACTAAAACAAAATCAAATAAAATACTGTATACATGATTAGTTATTATACGTACAACTCACAACATAATAAACAAAAGCCACAGAGTTGTAACAACAAGAAGTGTCAAAATTATTTCATTTACTCACCACATCTTCCAGAGGCTTTGCTCCAAACACTTTGAAACTGTTCTGAGGTTTCCCTGGAGTAGCCACGACCACAACAGCTTGCTGACCCACTCGTGTCGCAAACTCATCAATAGTTTGCTGAAAAACAAATAATGTAAATATACAAAGTTATGACAATATGATGAATGTACAGAGATCTTAGCAAGAGTACCAAACATCACGCACTCGCAACTTCCTCAGCAGCCTGTTCTGCTGGCGCTTCCTGATAGAGGGATTTGTTTCGAATGAGTGTGGACGTTTACGTTTCTTTGCGGAGACGATTGCAGCAGCTGCTGCCACACCAACTGGCCCTTAAACAGAATAATATATTCTGCCATGAGCTAATGTTGAAGACTTATAACCGATGTTATATCTACTGCTGCCACTTAAAAAGAGTTACTAGAAAATTTTTTCTTTACCAACAATAAAATCACACCCAAGAATGTTTATTTATAAAGTACTGTAATTTGAAGGAAGTACATTCCATAAAGTTATTATTAAATTAATTTATTAATATTTATACAAAATAGTCATGCAACATACAGTACGTGACTCATAATTATTTCTTTCATTATTATTGCAACTACAATTTACAGAACCATATTTCAACTATCCACAGTCAGTATAACACCTCAAACTCTAAACACATCATGATTGTAGAACCATTATGATTACATAGGCCTACAGTATCGGTCAAATAGTAAAATGTTATTTTAAACAATTAACTAAGTAGACAAAAACATTTTCAGCATTCTACAGACTATTAATTTGGGCAAATCAAATATTGTATTGATACTTACCAACTTTTGAATTTCTATTAATATTGAAAATAATAAAACCTTTATTCAAGCAAAATCAAACACATTAACTCTTATTCTAATATTTACAATATTTTATTGAAAGATGTTAAAACATTTTAATTAATTAGAATCCTGCAGAATGCACTAGTTTACATAATTCCTTTCACCTCAATTACCAAAAAAAGGTACCCTCACAAAAGGCAGAGTGACACGACACTTCCTGGAAGCACTGCTGTTGGTAAAAGCTGATGTTTAATGAGATTTTTCACAGAACAGGAGAGAAAAAGAGTGAGAGTGAGTGTGAGTGAGAGTGTGTGTATAAGAGAGAAAGAGAGACAGAACGAGAGACGTGCGCACACGTGCATGTGTGCGTGTGAGCCTGTAAAATGAATTCTTTAAGTCCTTAAATTTTTTACATGGATCCCCAAAAAAGGGTTATTTTGAGAGGGTCTCTATGTTCCAGGGGCCTTATAATCAAGATTTAACTATATAAACAAATAAATAAATAGTAATAGCAATATTGTTATTGCAGTCACTTTTCATTTGGATAAATAGTAAAGGAGGCTGTGTGTGTGCACAGTCTCTTCCAAAGTTGGATAGCTAACAATAAATGTCAGTTCTGAGTCTACAATATATTTTATGAATAGTTTGCACGTACGTACATAACACAACAAATTTACAAAAATTATGTTTTCTATAGGCCGTTCACGGTAAAGTGAGCACTTTTGAGGCCCTAGTTACTTTTTCCGTTCAGCAGTTTTTTATCCTTTAACCACCTTTTTAAAAAAAAATATTGTTATGTAAGTAATAAACATAATGTGTATATTCCATCGCACTCGGAAGTTAACGTCTAAGGCTAAAATAAAATATATTTATTGACTATTGTTCCAAATGAGAAGGCTTTCAAAAGTGCTCACTTTACCGTGAATAGCCTATATCAAGTTTGCAGGCTATTAAGACTACAACCAAATTTAATAATACTACCTACAATACATTTGAACTACAATCAAATTCAATAATACTACCTATGATACATTTTAACTAACTACATTACATACCAAACAAAAAGCTACAAAAAAAGTAGTACTTCCAAAGGCAATTAAAGTCTACAAATACTAAGAATTTGTACTAATAAGAAATTAAAATTTTAAAAGAAAAATTAAATAACTAGATAAGAACAATAAATTAACAACCACAATACAATATCTGGACCATTGCAACTTACCATTCACTCACCCTTAACATAATAGCGCTACAAAAACATTTTCCATACATGTAATTGACAGATTACTTAGACACCAACACTACCACTAGTGACAAACAAATCCCTTTTTCAAAATTACACCTAGACAACACACACTGCAAATAAAACAGTTAAAAAAATTAATTCAGAAAGAAATATGTGGTGTTCCTTAAATGCAACTATCAGTTACAGCCACAAACATTAACAAATTCAATATTTTAAATATGATATCTTAAATAAATATACCATGATTATTTAACTATCTGTCATAATTTTTCTAATCTGTTCAAGTTACTGAACATTTTAATGTCGCAGATATATGTATATTTTTCTTTTCAGTTTAATTTTATTTTTCTTAATCCTGATATAACACATCTAGATAACCTGTGTTAACTTTATAGATAAACTTTCTGTATCAAGAAATTAATTATTCTTTGGGTTGTTCACCGGATATGATTTTACATTTGTAGCCCCTGTAATTCATTCTCTCTTAAAATTATACAGCGGTCAGTCCTGTAGGATTAGGACCTACTGAATTTGGCTTAAAATTTAGTACATTGCAGATCCTAACATAGGGGACAATGGAGGAGAGCGTGGGCGAAGGAAGAGGCCCAAAAAGCACTAGTACTTAAATTTTATGAGTGTCTCAAGCCTTTGGATTGGTGTCCCAAGGGGACGCTAGCGACGCCATCAGCGCCGAAACTGCAAATCGTAAGATTCAGCCTGACAAATATTGTTCCGAAGAGTAAAATGCCCTATGTTTGAAGTGTTTTAATTTTGACCTCAGATACATAACAGTTTGAAGAAATTGTATTTAATTAACATTGGATGATGAACTATCTAGAGGTCCTCTGTAGAGACTGTTGCTAATAACATGATTTTAGCAGGTGCTTTACAAGTCGTGAATTGAAAGAACTTTGAATTTAATTACCTGAAGTTTTGAAATAGATTGCAATATTGGAGAATTAATAATTCTGATCAAGATCCTAATTTCAATTACAAATATATCCGCATCAAGTAATGTTACTCTTGAGTACTACTAACTTTGAGAGAGTGAAATCAGGTTGGACAATTCCTAAAAAAATGTTTTAAATGACACACTTTCGAAAAATTGAAATATTTAGTTTTGACTCTGAATAATATTTCTTGATGCTGGAGAATTCTGCTGGTTCAACTTTGAGATGTAGCACGATGAGTTCTCGAGAAAGAGATGTTCAGGTAATATTATAAATTATAAGGTTGACACTTAACAAAATATTATTTATTTTTAACACAGAACAACTTGGAGCACATCTTATAACCTTGAGAATAAAAACACACCAAGGATGTTTATAAAATAAAAGAACTTATGTCAACAATACAATAGACAAAGAGATATAGATATTTTTATAATAATTGATGTACTTTAACACCTTCCTTCATCAATTAATTGTAAAACCTTTTAAATTAAGGAAGTCCAAATATTGATACAATTTTTTTCAGTTTTGGACTTAGTAAGGACTTGGTGAAACCATCTGCCAATTGATTCTGGGTATCAACTCTTCTGATCTTAATTTCTTCCTCTTGGATCTTTTCTCTAACAAAGAAATGACAAATTGAAATGTGTTTTGTGCGTTTATACCACACATGATTTTCTGCTAATTTTATAGCAGCATTATTATCGACAAAAAATGTACCTTCCTTATAATCAATCATTTCTTGAAGAAGTTTTTCAGCCATATCATCTCTCATGTCCCCTCACTGGCAGCAATAATTTCTGCCTCTGTAGTACAAATAGAAACAGAACACTGTCTTTTGATAAACCACGAGATGGCACTTCCAGAGTATAAACATAGTCAGTAGTAGATCTACCAGTCTTCTTATCACCACCAAGATCCGCATCACAGTAACATTCAAGAATTCCTTTTATGCAGTCTTTCTTGTAGAAAATTTCAAGTTCTGAAGTCCCATTTAAATAATGAAATATTCATTTGACTCTGATAATGTCACTCTCGGAAGGATTCTCAAGTGTCCTGGAAGTTATATTGATTGCATAAGAAATGTCCGGTCTTGTGCAAATCATTAAGTACAAAAGGAACCCCACAGCTTCCCTGTAAGGAAAATCCCTTGTCTTAATGCTTACATTTTCCTTCACTGACTCCATATTCTCCTCTTTCAAAAAAAGGTATACTTACAGACAGACACTCATTCATTTGAAATGTCTTGAGAAGCCTTTTAATGTACGAAGTTTGACTGACCTTAATACCTTCCTTACTCCTTTTAATTTCCAACCCGAGGTAATAATCAGCTGGTTTAGTTTTGATTTTGAATTGATGTTTTAATTTTTCTATGAGCGCTAACACTTCTTTTTCTTCTGATGCAGCAATTAAACAGTTGTCAACATACAATACTAAAAATATTTTTCTGCCATTTACATCCTTGATAAATAGAATGGGGTCTGCAGTACTAATTTTAAATCCCAGATAAAGCAGGAAAGTCTTTACTTTATCGTTTCAACAACGTGGAGCCTGGTCAAGTCCATACAGGCTTTTATGAAATCTGCACACCTTTTTGGAATTGTCAGTGAAACATTCTGGTTGGTGAATATAGATCTCTTCCTTTAGGTGCCCATTTCAAAATGCAGCTGATACATCAAACTGATAAAGACCCATATTTTCATTTGCAGCAATACTAACCACTGTCTTAACTGTAGTTTGTCTAGCAACTGGGCTAAAAGTTTTGTCAAAATCTTCACCTTTCTTCTGCGCAAAACCTTTCACAAATAAACTAACCACTCTTTGTATCGGTCAAGACTTCCATCAGGTTCATACTTATAAGTAAATACCCATTTTGAAGCGATAGCTCTTTTATTAGAAGGCAAATCACAGTGTCCAGCTTTTATTTTCCTTAAGTGAAGTAATCTCTTCTTCCACGGCTCTGCACCATTGTTCCGCATCATCACACTCTATAGCCTCGTGAAAATCCATAGGAACAATTTCATTCCCCTCAACCAAGTTGTCATAATCCATCATAAATGTAGGTTTATTTATTTTTATCTTGTTTCTTCAGATTTATGGCTCTTTTCCATTTTGTGTCTTCTTGCTCTACTTCTAAGTTTAAGCTATCTTCATCCATCACTTCTTCTTCTCTTTCTTCAATTTCTGGAATTTCTTCTTGATATTTTACACCTATTTCTTCTTGATCTTCTCTTTGTTCTTTTAGATCTTCTTCTGTTCCTCTTTCATAATATACACAGATTCCTTTTCCACTGATCGGTTGAGATGGTGATTTTTCAACGATTGGTGCTTTAAGTGATTCTTGAAAAATAATATGTCTTAATCTTATGAGTTGATTATATGAGAACACTGTATCCATTGCCCCCTTCATATCCAACAAGCACCCTTGGTTGAGCCTTTTTATCAAATTGTCTTCTTTTTTCTTTGGGTATATGGACCCAACATTTTAATCCGATTACTCGTAGGTTCCTTATTCCTGGTTTTCTACCTATCCAGAGTTCAAAAGGAAACTTTTTTTTTTACTGATGATGGACCAGTTCGATTTAATATATAGGCCGCTGAATTTATCATTTCTGCCCAAAGCTCCTTGGGAGGAGATTCTCCTCCAGAGTGCATACGAGTTCTTGCAGTTTCTACTATTGTGTGGTTTTCCCTCTCTGCAAAGCCATTTTGTTGCGGAGTATAAGGCATTGTGCATCTGATTTCAGTCCCTTTGGTTTTCAGGAAACTTTGTAAACTTTCATCACTAAATTCCCCACCATTATCACACTGAATGCACATCACTTTATGACCTATAACACCTGCTTCTGTCAAAAACTCCTTTAACTTGCCAAATACTTTGTCCTTATTTTTAATAAAATATATTGTTCAAAATTTTGAGAAATAATCCCTGAAAACCACAAAATACTTAAAACCACTTTTTGAGGAATTTTCTCAGCTCTCTTCCCTCGTCCAAACTTGAGTCTGTGGGCTTTTCCTTTAATGCAACCTTCACAGAACCCTCCATCAAGTTGTAAGTCTAAATTAAGTTTCTTTTAAGTATTTCTTTTGCATGGTATTACCCTAATGGCTAACTTGTAGAGGCCACCATTTACTTGACGTTTTCCTAAAACAAGAGTTTCTTGGCCTTCTAATAATCTACAATTAACAGCAGTAGATTCAAATTTGCTGCGTGGTCTACGGTCCTGCGCAGCTAATAGTGAAAAAATATTTTTAGAAACATTAGGAACAAGCCAGACATCTGTGAGCTCAAATTTTTTATACTTACCATTTGAGCCGGCTTCAATCAAAATAGATTCTCTGATGTGCCTTGACATGAGAACCATCTGCAGTAGCTATAGGATAGTTGTCTTTAAATCACTCATCATTCCTAAACCATTCCCTCCTATTGTATATATGATTTGTCCATAAACCAAGCCTTATTATTAGTCTCTGACGCAAAGATTCCTGAGGTAACCATTTAAAGATTGCACCTTCACTTGAATTATTTTGAAAAAAATTAGCCTTAGCTGGTTTAGGCGGCCGACCATCAGCAATCCAAACTTGGTTTGAATTTTTCTTTAGTGGTATCTATTGACCCTTTTGCTATTAAAATTTTTCTGAGGTTTTTTACGATAAGTTACATTCAAAAGTACAAAGTTTCAGTGTTACATTTTCTATGTTCTTATTTTCTTAATTTATCAAGCTCCAACCAGCTGTGAAGGATTTGAATTTATCTGGTACTAACTTCAAAATTTTACAAATGAACAGGACATCTTTGTTTCCTTCAGGCTGTTTGTTAATCTCAAACTGTAATTGGTCCCAACTATTGGATAACTTTGCAATAAAACTTTCTGCATCATCCTCTGATAACCATCTAGCTTCAAAAAATGTATTATATAAATAAAAAATTCTACCTTCAGAAAAAGTATCAAAGAGTTGACATAGTCTTACTCACATACTACGAGCAGATTTATATCTTCTAACTTTTCCAAACATTTCTTCAGTCATATTATTTGACATTAATTAATAAAGCCTGATTTTCAATAATAATAAACATATTTAACTGTTTTGAATAGTCTTTAGAAGCTTGCTCATCCTTTTCATTAGCTGGGGGTTCTCGACAGATGTACTTCCCATCTATTATGTACACGGCTTTGGGTAAAATCTTTAATGCCATCCTCACTTTGACTTTCCAACTCTCCCAGTTGGATTTGCCTTCTAATAATGCAATCTGGGGAATGGAGGACTTGGATAATTCCATTTTAACTAATTAGTAGTATGAAGAAAAAAAAAGATACCTTGGATGAATTAATTTTAACAGGTTACTGTCCTGTTCTCTCGTTGTAGTCCTCAGTAAACATCAATGAATTAGCTCAGTGTGAGTTGGAGACTTTGACTACATAATAATGAAAATTTGTTGATACCACGATTGCCAATGAATAAAAGAAGTTAAATGTTTATTGGAGATTTATCGTCGTCTCGGCAAAACAAACTATTGACACTCGCAGCTGATGAACCAAAAAAAAAACACAAAACAGAATGGCAGCCTTCATAAAACAAAACTTCTCGCTTCAAGAGTTACGAAGACAAGAGAGAATCATTACTTTTCTTTCTTAGCACCCTATTGACTCCTCGCACAGACGGAAAATAAATTTAATAGATATTTGAAATTAAATGTCTGAAATACAAAAGAAGGTTAAAGTCGCGGGCGCTGGTCGGTGCGAGTAACGTGATCACTCGTTGCAGGCTGTCCGACTGACAGCTGACAAACAATCGTGCTGCGATGAACTGTTGTGATGTGATGCACTCATCGAATGTTGTGATACTCGAGAAAGGTCGCGCTTCCTTATATTTTGGTCGAAAGTTTCCTCATTGAAAACACATTGTTTTCGAGCAGTCTGTCACGCAAGCTAAAGGTGACCTCTGTTATTTTCCTCGTTTCACCATGTTGTGCCTTGCGGTGGTGATGTTTTTAGTTTACTAACCCAGCGAAAAGGAAAAGATGCCCTATTGTGACGTCTGTTGTTGATATCTGTAACTACTGATGAAATGAGGAAAGAAAAATAATAAATTTCGAAAAATGTAAATATATTAAATACAATCAAGTTGTCATTGCCACGACCTTTCAAATATTACATGAATTACTATCCTTGACTGAAATATAGACAATAGAAATACTTCCTGAATATATCAAATATATCTAACTGCAATGCTACAGAATGCAATGTTAATATCAATTATTTAAAAAAATCAATCTTTTTCCTGCCCATAACCTGTTCAGGTAATATTATAAATTAGAAGGTTGACACTAATTAACACGATATTATTTATTCTTAACACAGAACAACTTGGAGCACATATTATAACATTGAGAATAAAAACATACCAAGTTTGTTTACAAAATAAAAGAACTCATATCAACAATACAATCGACAAAGAGATATAGATATTATTAAAATAATTGATGTACTTCAACAGGAGAGGGGAGTTGCACAAGTTCCTTGTAGCTCACATTCTCTCTCTGTAACAACATCTCAATCAATTGGGCAGCTTCCTCAGTTAATGCTGCAGCATCACTGGCTCGTCACGAGTTTTACGGCCTATGTGGCTTGTGCAGGTTTTATTATTACCCATGGGGCAGTGTGTTTCTGTTTGTGGCCCAACTATATGTTATTTTGGCTATAGTCAATTACCACATGCTGACTAACAAGCTACTGGTTCCCAAGCCAGTTAAGTCATCCACAAGGTAGAATTCTTCTTTCGGCTTCTGTCCCTCAATGTAGATTGTTAAAACCACGTTTCCATTGGTTCGCAGGGTAGTGCCATTTTGTGCCATATGAATTACATCTCAGATCAGCTTTATCACATGTGCTGGTGGAGTTATCCACATACTACAGATAAAATTAGCATGGGTGGTATGCATGTTGTCCCTGCTGAGCTGATGCAACTGGTACACGACAGTGTCTGCCAGGTGGAAGTGGCGGTGGTGTTACTGTTGGCGAGCAGCTTTGTCACATAAGTGAGTATACGCCTTCTGACAGATGGTTCCCTTCCCACAGATCGTAAAGACTGAAAAGTGGCTATCTTCACAGCCTTTGCCCTCCCTGCTCTGTAGAGGGGCATAGAGCAAGGTAATGGCTCATTACTACACAAGCTCTGGAAAGCAGACAAGTTGGTCTAATTGTGTGTAGCGGGCCTTCCGGAAAGCCCAAATCTCTCTCTAGTGCCGGTACTTGAGGTTCCGTCCACTCCCCAATGGAGAGCGTCCCTCCACCTGAAGATGGCGAGCCCCACTCCACAACTCAGTAATACCCAGAAAAGTGGCCCAATTATCACTAGTAGCCAGACGCTCAGCTCAGTCGGATCACGTATCCAACTTAAGGGGTGCATATGCTCCTAAGAGTGGTGGTATGCCTCGCTATGCCCACTCTACGGGGAGCCCAGAAAATCAGTTAACCCAGGTAATTGTGTTTTATTCAAGTAGGTCTCATAGCGAGGGTAGTCACTGCCCGAGTGGTTCCCAAAAAAAAAATTGAGATCCCTAATAATCAGATGCACAGCTTAAGGTAGAGAGCGGATCCCAGTATGGTTAGTGTAATCCTAAATGTCTTTGGGAACTCAGGTCTTACAAGAACCTGAGAGGATGGTGGATCACTGGGTAGGAACCATGGGAACAGAATGATAAAAGACTGAGGTATGATTTAGTACATGGGTTTATTCAGAGTAAACCAGATTTAATCCCAGCTTCTTCCCAGAAAGCCTGAAGGGTAGGGTAACCTGACTGCCAAGAAGGTTTAAGATTTGTGCAGGAATGGTGGGGTGAGGGCAAACCCTGATAGCACAACTCTAAGTGCCTGGTGCAGTTGTGCCAGCACGGCAATACAAACTTTCTAGCTTTATAATAGGAGGGGGCAACATGAGAGAGACAGGCTAGTGTGCAAAGCACGGAAATTGATCTCACAAGAGTCTTTAAGACAACGAGCTAATCTTGACCACGAGGTGAGCAGGTAAAACTGTTAGAAAGGTGACAAAAAACTGTCCCGAGGTATTCTTTTTCTAACCTGGGGCCTGTGCTAACCATATTCAGTATATCAATCTGGCAGAGGACGAATGAGGGAGGGAACGCAATGGAGAACAGGGAGCTTGTCAACCCGCTGCATGAGCGGGAAGCAAGTTTGGTACTCCCAACTGGAAAGTCGCTCCAAGGGGCAGTATCGCAAGCAGGCCACCAAGGCAAGCACGTATGCAGCATGGATTGCCTGCATCAGGTAGCAGTAGACCTATAGAGCCAACACATAGGTAACTGTGCCAAATTTTCGAGAGGCTGGCAATGGCATAGCTTAGTGTGGGGGAAACGCAGCTGAGGCAGCGGCTCCAGAGAGTTAACAGACGTCACCCGTGGCGCATCAAACAAATTCACAACACAATGTACATTGTAGCATGCTTTCTGTTTCACAAAGAAAAAATTTACAGAAATATATAATAATTTCTGTGATAATACATATATTGACATAACCAATTTCCGCTTAATGTTGCACAGTAAAACTATGATTCACAAGTTGTTGCAGAAGTGCTAGAATTCAATATTTAAATTTTAAATTTTTTTCTAACAGTTTTATCTAAATTCCCTGAATTTCACAAATTTTCCTGGCATTTTCCCAACTTTTCAAGAAATTAAAAATTCTGCAACTTTTCCAGGTTTTCCCTGATGCTTGCCACCCTATTAAATAAGGAAAAATTTTTAATTATAAAAGTTAAATTATACATGTTTATATAGACTAGGTGAAAAATATATGCACTTATTAAGAAGAAAACTTCTTGAAAGGTTTTAACTATATATATATATATTAAAGTTGCAGTTTCTAGAAACAAAAACCAAGAGTTAGTAAACTCCTGATTAACCATGTTAATCGAATTTACACATTTTTACTATTAATGGAAAAGTGATATTTTCTCTGAAAATCGTGATAAAACACAGTACCTATTATACATTTCAAAGCAAACACAAATTACGCACTGTATGTGCAGGATTTAAATTGCACGATACTTTAACTAATATTTATGTTGCACCCAGTGTAGGTAATTCATGGCACATTGGGTATACATAGCCTTTTATAGGCGCCTGACGAGCATGTTGGGTGGGCGACCAGGAGCAATAGATAAGCGGTCCGTAGTTGTGTGTGCATCGCTGTCTCAACATGCGTCACTCAGACCTGTCCTTTAGATGGCAGAGTTAGTTGACAGTTTAGAATGAAATGCAATAAATACTAGACTAGACTATAATGGGACTTTCAATGAGGCAACCTGGCATTTAAACAATACAGTACAATCCCCAATTAAAAAATAACCCTTAAAATACAAAAGCTCATTACAATTTTACCGAGTTACAAATCTCTAAAATGTTTAGTTTTTTATCATCATTTATACACTTGGCATGAAAGAAAGTAAGAAAAGCTAAACCGTACCTTTCTTGAAAAAGGCCTTAATTTTATTTTGTTTGGCACCGGAATTGATGTTTTTGTTTGTGAAACATCATGTTCAAATTTTTATTATTTATAACTTTTCCATGATAGTTTAAACTTCAACTGTCCTTTTAAGCTTTATTGACATTGCAAAAATGAGTGGACAGTGGCCCACAGTGGCCCGAGTCGGGGATCGATAAACTGGAATGACGTGTTTCTTCAGACAGGGGGAGGGGATAACTGAGGCCGTGTCCGAAACCGAAATGGCGAATTCGTTATTTTGTAATTTGTCATCTCCAAAGTTTCACTTCAGAAGTTGTCGACAGTCACTTGTTTAGCATTCACAATGACACATTTTTACATTAACAGTGAAAAATATTTCTACAATCATCACTGGGATGCTGCACATACGTTAATAAATTATGTGATAACAACTTCAAAAATATTTGTTGTGAAATATATAAACAAAGCACAACAGTTACCTGCTTTCTAAAACATGCCTAGTGCATTTTATGAACAATTATTTGTTTTATAAAACATTTGCACATGTGTTAATTTTGTATGTTTGCTAGCATCTGCTGCTGGATTGAAAATATGAAATACCAAATTACCAAAAACGTTAGCATTTTTGTATACAAAATCGGGTCACGTGATGATTTAGTCAACAAAATCTACCATTTCGGACACGGCCTGAGATGAGTCAGAGTCCGACGCGCTTCAATGGACAGAACTGAATGTCTCACGGAGGTTTCCGCGACAGGCTGACAGTTTAGAGAGATAAACATCAGCTCACGCAGAACAGCGATAAACGTAACTTACCGTTGCTTGTTAAACGACACACTTTACAGTATTGCCTGACCGCCGCACAGATACGCCGAAAACCAGCTAAGCAAAGCACGATTAAACGGGAGTGTACGTAGTAGGAACTACTTTAACAACATATAAGTACTTTTGTTCCTAGTCAATTTTTGTTGACAGTATTACACTATCTACCAGAGTACAAACACAACTTGTTTACCCAGACTGAGACAAACATTATCTGGATTAATGCGCTAAAATATAATACAGTGATACCACATAAATTACATATTGTAAACAAATAAATTCACTTTTATTTTCACACAAATGAAGCGAATAACAAAATTAAATATTACAGTAGCATACATATTGTATTGTAATTAATGATTGGAATTAAAACATTTTCAAATACCTCGTCCATCAATGTTTTTGAAGAACTCCTGTATTTTATAACTTTTATAATACCACTATTTTGGTACATAGAAGCAAAATAACTCGACAGTGATATTCCACATATGTATGTGTGTGTACAAACTAAGTGTAAAATATGTGCCGTTTTTTATGGCTGACCACATTTATGGAACCACCACACATTCTACAGATTTGCAGTTATTTGAGCACTCAGCATTAATTATACCACCCTTGTAAATAACATGAACTATAAATGGTTTAAATACTGGGAAAAAAAGGGCAAGCATGTTGTTCTTGCTTACTACTGTAGCTAAGACCCTTCTTATTGGCCATGTAACAAACATATTCCTCCTCACTATGTACTACCATAATTGTTTGCACAGTATTTATTACTGTTAAGTTGCATATCTGGTGGAACCTGTTTCAAAACAGAACGTACTGGACCGGATGTCTATAATCCTTCAGTTCCTGACAAATATACGTAAAGAATGGAAAAGGGTTCAGTAAGGAAACTAAATTAAGAGGTAAAATATGAGTTTCCAGATAATGGTGTTAAAAGATATTGTTGTGCACTCACTTTCCTTGACCCGCCCTGCACAAGTGGGCAGAGGAGAAGGAAAGAGAAGTGATATGACTGCAGGCGGCGAGTCACTAAGGAAAGTTTCAGTGACAGGTGATTGACAATCCTACCAGGGTTTCAAGTTTACAGGTATGCCATCGCACATTCTTCTGCATTCCACCGAGATAAATATTTTCTGGTTTGTACACTCCTGACCTTAAGCAAATTGAATTTGTGAAGAATGTTCGCTGATTGCAGTATGCTCCTCACGTTTTCAATTTGCTGCCACTCCGCTGTGCTTCAGATTTCGGTAACCCTACTCCTGCTCTATCTCAACCTACTTCTTGGTTACCCCTCCGTCCATGCATGCAAGCTAGCTAGCCTCCACCTCCTTTTGTTTGGGTTAATTTTTGCATAGGCCTTCTGGCATTCACTGTTTGTTCGGGCACCAACTCGTTTGCGCTTCTCCAGCCTTGATATGGTTACGTGATTTACTGGTGTAAACGGACGTGCTACTTTGCCATGCACATGGGTTGAATGGTTTGGAGTGTTTTACAAAAGTTTTTATAAAATTGTTTAAGGGTTACTTAACTTCACCCAGATTTTCGTTGATCATTTGTATTCAAAAGTCCTTTTTGGCCTCCAATTTTAAATAATGGTTTGGATAACTTTACGCAGTTCTTAGTGATGGTGTTGTAAATGTTCTAGTTTATCTCTTTACAGTTTTTTAATGATTTTACTACGGTAAGCCCAAGCTGCTAATGTGTTGCAAAGTAATGCAGACATCAAATGTACTACTTTCGCTCAGTCACATTTAGTTGAGGTCTATTCTTCACCCACTTGCAGGTTTTTAATTGATTCTTCAAGTGTTGTGATATTAAGGCACTCTTTATTACGCTTTGAGGTTTTAAATGGTTTTATTTAAATTGGCCATGCTGACGACTTTGTTTGGCTCAATTCTAAGTGTGCCTCGTGTACGCAGATATCTGTTGTGTAATAGTTTCAATATTATGCGTGTTAATTATCTTCTTGTCAGGCACATATATTTTTTGGCCTTTTATATTAATTGTGAAAAATAGTTTGAGTGTAAAATCTGCAACTGTGAGCATCGGTACGGAGAAGAATGCGACTGGCAGGCTGGACTATTGGTCTGGATGCATGAGTGTAGAACATTACAAATGATGGCAACAGGCAGAATGAACATGTGTTATGTGTTAAGGATGAATGTGAGTTAATTGACTATAGTCAAACATAGACATTGACAAGGACTTTAAATAAGGACATTAAATATCGCACTTACTGAGAAACAAAAAAAGTAATACTGGATATAGAAAGATTAATGCTGTAAATAATAGCTGTATGAATAAATTAACGTCAATTTTTGTTATATTTTCTATTACAACCTCCATCCCCCACGAACTCTGAAACATCCCTCACGCATCTTGTAACAATATTATAGTCTGTGGGCCAGACCTGATTTTGAGAAAAATAGGCTTAACTTGAACATAATGCTGAGCCTTTCATATTTTGTTAATTAGATACCACTGATCATGAATACTGACATGGTATAAAAGTTTTATTATAGCAATGATTTTTTATTTTTATTTTAAAGTACTGTATGTACATATTTTCTAAATTTGTTATGATATAAAATAAAAAGGATTTTGTGCTCCTTCGAAGCTAAGTCAGGATCCACCTCTCAATATATATGGTGCATTTTTGTATTTTTGCTTAATTTCAGTAACATTTTTATTTTGTGTTAATAACTAACATATTGATTACATTGTTTTGGTTTAATGTGATACTAGCTTAGCTCAAGTAAGTTAATAGCAAGGAGGAATTTAAACTACATTGAAAGGTGCATTAACATTTTTACTGATATGTACTATCAAATTTAATTACGTAATATACTTCCGGGTTTTGAACTTTCTTGATAGCCCTGTTTTTTTGGTAGTAACTTTTGGATGTATCACCGCAACAAATGGTTATTATAAGTTAGGGCTCCGAGAAAATAATTTTGTGGTGTTGAAATACTGCATAATCATAAATATTTGTAGTAATCCAACAGGTTGAGAGGTCTGTTTGAAAGTAAGCAATCATGAAGAAACTCCCAAACATTCAAAAATGGTTCTTTTTGTGACATCAAGAAAGAAGCCAATGTCAGTCTTGAGATGGCGCCATTAATCCAGCCATCCTGCAGACCAGTGAGGCCTGTCACACTACCTACCTTTCATTATTCACCCTTTGGACACATTGAAGTCTTGAATTTGTTTGGCAGTCTTGAAATTAAATTCAAATTTATTAACTGTTCAAATGCAATACATTTAAGCCCAGAGGACAGTTGGATGAAAGTCTACAAATGCTCTAATGTTTCACAGAATAATTAATGCTATTAAAAATCTCTGGACTTTTGCATCTTTTAAAGAAGTCATGACACGAAAACATTAGATTTTTATCTGTATAACTGATGAGGGTCTAAACGACAGCATTTCTACGGATGTGTCACCTAAAACAGTTTTGTCGTTGATGACTTCGTCAAGGGTTCGTTGCTGTTACTGTGGCAAGATATTTGTCTACAGCCAAAGTGCAAGGAAGCATGAAAAAACTATATGTGTGACAAGTGCCAAAATCTGATCAAACATAGTGATAACCTGAAGAGACATAAGAAGAACTGTAAAGGTAGAGTTCCTACAGCTAAGAATCAATACTAGCTGTTGGCAAAATTACATTGAATGGATTCTATCTTAAACAATCAACATTAAATGGTACTTTAAAAGATAATGTGATTGGGAATAACTTTGTTGGTACAAAGAACATATGTACATACCATGACCACATTAAGCAAAGGATAATCAATCAAGTAACAGAAGAAGTCGAAGCAGGTCACATACTATGTAATGTTTGGCTGGAGTGTACCTAGGAACAGTCATAAACTTTAGATGAAGTGCACGCACACACACATAAACACACACATACACACACACACACACACACATGCATGCATGCATGCATGTATGTATACACACATATATATAATTTCAATGAAAATGAAAGAGTGTTTTATTTCTTGCTGGTGTTGTTGTACCTTGCCCTAGAATGCCTATTTCCCTGACATAGAGAATGTGATAAGACTTGGGTTTTATATCTGTTACTACATGATGGTACTGTAGGTGAACATGATAAAAATAACTAAATAATACAACCAATGATATGGTAATAAAGGTACATGTTAAAATTAATTGCATAGAAACTAAGAATGGATTGACATTGTTATACATTCTAAGCAGTTTGAATGCAACGGACATGAAAATATTCTGTTGAAGTGGTATAAATTTGACCCTAAGACTTGGAGGGAGGGGACAGAAAACGTAGTCAGGCCTGGCCAGACCTACTTCAGTGTGGTAAATGGCGAACAGATGTCCTACATAAATTTATACACGACTGGTATTGCTGTACTACACCACAGTTATTTTTATAGTAAACACAAATGACAAACTAAATTGAAGATTTCAATGATTAAAGGTTAAAATAATATAACATAATCAAAGACAGAGGAAATGATGAAACCTAAGATGGCGGCTCGAGGGGACTGAGTAATCAGCAGGCTACTAAATTGAGGTGGAAAGACAAGAGCTTGAATAAAATCTGATATGATAGCCTGGTGCCAAAATCAAGAAGGAACGACAGTGAACCAACGTAACAAAGAAAAATCAAATCAAATAGAGTGAACATGACATGACAGAACATGAAAGAAATGAGTAGTATAAATATTATGATTCCGAGCGCAGCCCCCAGTTATCAGAAAAACAACGGTAACTTAAATTCTCGAGCCATCAGAAAACCATCAGAAAAAATTCCTCTTAATTTTCTGATCCAAAACATCAAATGACGATTCGAGCGCAACAGCAAAAAAAATGGCTCAAAAAGTTGCGTTTGGGAGCAACCGCAAAAAGTGGCATTTGGGAGCAGTTGCAAAAAAGTGACTCAAAAAGTTGCGTTTGAGCACAACTGCAAAAAAGTGACTCAAAAAGTTGCGTTTGGGTGCATCTACAAAATACGTGTAAAAAGTTGCGTTTTGAGAGCAGCTGCAAAAAAGTGGATTAAAAAGTTACGTTTGGGAGCAGTTGCAAAAAAGTGGCTCAAAAATTTGCGTTTGGTTAGATCGTGGTCTTTAGAAACAAAAGTCATGTTAAACTTGCGTTTGGGTGCATCTGCAAAAATAAGCGTAAAAAGTTACATTTGGGCACAGTTGCAAACAAGTGGCTTAAAAAATTTGAATATGTAAAAAACAAAATATTGTATATAGTAAAGATGGATCAGTTGCTAAATGTATTAAACGGAACCAAACAATTTAAGAAACTTTCCGAACTTACAATTGGACAGTCCTATCCCATTAACCATGCTGAAATAAATGATACACCGTATGGATACAAAGTGGTAATTACTTCTGGAAATTTTAAAGTAACCTTACCAGACAGATATGTTCAGATTTTCAGTGAAAAGTTTTTAAATGATGTTAATCGTGGAGGTATAAGTTTTGCATATGATGGAATGGTGGATTGTGGTGCTAAACAAATGCATTCTATTCGGTTTTTAAAAGAGTAAATGATTGTCGTCGTATAATTAGACATCAGATGATTTTTATTTGTGCTCATATCTCTATAAAGTTTTAATGGTTATCCAATCATTAAAACATAATTATCACTCTGACTTCCGGCAATGTGCTATAATATAGTATAATTAAAAATTTAGATACACATCTTCAAATTCGACATATTAAAGTAGCCGAAAAATTGAATTCTTTTTCTAAATCTTTCATTGCACTTTCTCTAGAAATATTATTCATCTTTATCACATGAAACTTTAATAGTTTAAAAACTATTAATGTTATTATATATAGAATATGACTACTTCCAACCCAAAAAATATCTACGGTCTCATCTCTATTACCACTGTTCTTTCAGACAAATCACAGTTAATTAACTTACCTTTTTCATCCATAATTTAACATATTACTTCATTAAATTGATTTGTTTGCACTGGAAAAAATAATGGATAAGCTGGTTCATAATAGATCATGTCGCCAAATCCAAATGTTGTTCTTGGTTTAAAAGTGGTAATTATGTTAGTTTCTCTATGATTATATTCATTGTGTTTTAATATCATACCATTTACTATATTACAGTGTATATTTATTGTTTCAAAAGGAGCAAATTTTGGAATTGTATCTCCATAATGGTCCACATTTTCTTTCCGAGTTTTATTTTCTACGAAACCCAAAAATTTTCCTATTGAACCCCGTTCTCCAAACTGTAATTTAAGCGTACATTCTACTTCCACTCTGTTTGATATTTTATCCAGCTCAAAAGATATATCATTTTCTTTCCCACCCATTGAATCTACACTAAATGAAAAAATTGCTTTTATAGTTTTTTCAAGATTTTTTAAGCTATAGTAGCCAACTGGAATATCAATTGCTGATTCCATATCATTCTGAACCCCAAAATATAGCTTATTTCTCCCAGAGATAATGTTATGCGTTAGATACGTAATATAGAACTGAACTAAAGCCAATGAGTGCCCCTCTATCTCTAAAGGGTAATTTAGTCTCTTCTTCAACACTGATTTGTTATCTGTTAGTTTGAATACTTTACTCATTTATTATATTATTTAAAAAAATCTATTAATAAATGAGCAAAAACATGTAGAGTGGGATATTAAAATATGAATACCAGCCAAGACTGTATCGACAAAACGTCATGGAGAATTATTACCTAATAATATTAGATGTTTGATAGTGGGTCCTAGTAACTGTGGAAAAACTACACTTATGATAGATAATTTTATATATGCTCAGGGATGGTTGGACTTTGGTACTCTCTATGTATGTTCAAAAAGTCTGGACCAACCAAAATATATCAATTTAAAGAAAGATATAGATGTAGCATCAAAATTATTTAATGAACCAATAGCATACTTCTTTCCATCAAATGAAGAAATGGTTGATGTAAATGAATGTCATAAAGAGTCTGTAGTTGTTTTCGATGATATCAAACTTGAAAATCAAAATATGGTAAGGGATTACTTTACTCGCGGTAGACACAAAGATATTGATTGTTTCTATTTAGCCCAGACATACTCAAAAGTACCTAAGCAGCTTATAAGAGACAATGCTAATTTTATTTACATATTCAGACAAGATGATACAAATCTTAAACATATTCATAGTGATTTTGTTGGTGGTGATATGTCGTTTGAGAAATTTAGGGAAACTTGTTCAAAATGTTGGAATAATGAATATGGTTTTGTTACAATAGATATGACTCATAAGTAAAATAATGGTAAGTACCGTA
Source organism: Dryococelus australis (assembly GCA_029891345.1). Taxonomy (NCBI): domain Eukaryota; kingdom Metazoa; phylum Arthropoda; class Insecta; order Phasmatodea; family Phasmatidae; genus Dryococelus; species Dryococelus australis. Next base: position 105,397,901 of record CM056996.1, read on the forward strand.
ATAAAATTAAAGACTTTTTTAATTCTTAGATTATAAGCAAGTTTTGTTTTTAATGGAAGTGTTTCCATTAAAAACTAACATAATCTGATTTTTTAAATGTATTCATATACCATAGCTATTTCAATAAACACAATTGTACCTTCGGGTACATTGTGGGCTTTTGGTATTTTAAAATATATCATATCATCAGGGTATACTTGAAAAGTTTTATACATGTCAATTTTTTCCGTTCATGGTATAAGATAACACTTTTATATTTTTCTGGTTTTATTATTATTTCAACTATAGTTCCATCTCTCATACAAAAATATTTGATTTGATTACCAAAGTAAAATACTTTTTCTTTTGAACTGTATTTCCCAACTAAACGAATAATGTTAATTCTGTTTTTCTGATAGTACTCTAAATTGACTGCATCCATCGGTGCAATGGGATCTCCCACATGTCTTAGTCTTTTTTGTTCAAAATCTATATTATTATCTACTTCCAAGTAAGTAAGATAGGCTTTATCCAATATCTTTTATTTCTTGTCAGTGTGGCTATAAAGTCGTTGAACTGCGTGTAGGAAACAAAATCATTAGAATTAATCTTCTCAGTAGTTGTATCATTGTCCGTGTGTTCTTTAATTTTATCTTCAATCCAAGAGCTATTAATGCATTTCCGCATATATCCATTGCTTATTAATAGTGAAATAATTTTTGGAAATTTAAAATTATGTGAAAAGTGATTTAGCACAATTACACACAAATGACCACAAGTTACTTGATCAAAATTTTGAATTCTATCATCATTATAAAAAAATATTATTTGAGATATGCTATTAATTGTCGCAGTTGATTTCCGCCAAATGAATCAAAATAATATTTGTTTGCTTTTTTCCAATAGCATACCCAGTGTGTACCAGAGTTTGTAGAAACATCTAGATTAACAATCCCACATTCATTATCGAGTGGCGTGTTAAGTAGCTCATCGATCATAAATACACCCAAAAATTTTTAATGTTTAATTTGTTAGCCATTTTATCAATATCAAAGTTACTGAGTGGAGTAACTTTTTCTTAACATTCTTACCCCACTTAACTTACTTCAATCCCTTGCCGTATTTCTCCATAGATAAATTATGTCTGCGTTGTTCTTCCAATTCTTGGTTTTTCTTCTTAGCATTAATTACTGATGTAGCGATAGATGATGCACCACCAGCTAACATTCCTAGAGCTCCCAATGCTGCGAAAATTAAGGGTAAAAATCCACCCTCGTGAACTGTCAAATCATTTCCAGTTTTCATTTCTTTGGACATTTTCTTAAGTTGTGGAACTGAAATTATGATAGTCATCCCTTTGTCCTCCTTTAATTTCTTGTTTTTACGTTCCAGTTGGTCTTTCGTTAGGAATGAATCAATATTCAAACCCTTCAACTCACCGTTAGGAACTTGAAATACAATGTTTTTTACTTTCATTTATTATAAAAAATATTTTATCATTTCATTTTCATTCCCCAACCAAGCTTATGTTTAATATGCATCGCAGATCCAGTAACACCAGCCCACAATCTCTCATTGAAATCAGCATCTGAACTTAATCTTTTGAACACTTTCTTTTCTAGTTCTTTGTCAGCTACAGGTCTTTCAGCTAGCTCTTTATGATGATGATAAGCTATATCATGTTCCATTGCAGCCGCATCTAGTGGATTAATGGGTTTATCACCATGCTCAATTCTCTCTTTTAATCTGGTACCCGGACCTAAGTACTGATAACTGGGTGTATGCAACTCAAAAGGTAGTGAATTTATTATGTCATTGAATAACCCTTTTCATGATGCTCCGAATCCCAAAAAGTATGTGGTATTGTGTTAAACACTCATATCAGATATGGTGTACCTTTGGATTACTCACAACAAAGTCACTAAACTTGCTGTTGAGCATATTCATTATTCCAACTTTTTCATTGTAATAGTTATAATTTCCAGCATTCTCTTCGCCATAAATAACAAGAAATAGCTCAATAAGCATCCTAACATCATCCATCCATATGTATTCTTTGGGATAGTCTGTATACTTCTTTAGACCTTCCCTTTTTAAGGTGAGGGACGTTTCTTTTTAATTGAATCATAAATAGGTTAAACAATAATTTTCTAATTTATTCCCTTTACTCGATTTTGACATTCACAAGTTTGGATCATTGTTTTGAAAAACTGCATTTGTATCTGCTAGGATACGACTATAGTGTTCACAGTCGGTTGCAGTGTAGTCACCTTCTGTTACTTTCTTACTAGTTAGTAATTTCATCAAACCATCAGTTCCAGTGAATGTCCGGCCTTTCACAGTAAATTTCTCATTGATGTATGTTACTTCGCTATCACCAATATACAATATTCCTTTATCAGCCTTTAGTCCAAAAACATCATCTTTGCAATCAATTAAGAAATCTGCCACTTTCTTATCAATAAATGTTGTTTTGTAGTTAGTTAACTGTGAGATATCAGTTTTCAAACGTCCCAATGCTTCGTCATATCGTTCGTCATCGTCATAGCGGTAATTGTCTTCACCAATCCATTTAACGCCATCATCATAGCGTTCATTGTCATCACCAATTTGTTTAACGCCATTGTCATAGCGTTCATCTGTGCCTGTTTTACTAAACAGTTTTCTTTCAACAGATGTTTCTGTTGGTATCTGTGGGTAGTCTAAATTCTTAACAGCAAATGGAACAAGTTCTTTTATTAAGTTCTTATTCTCATTTGTTACATGTCCAATTTTTTGTCCCAAATCTTCTATCGCATCTATCAATGGCTGATCGTGTTTTTTATTTTTATCATATTCATCTTGGTGAAATGTTCTAAAAGTTTTAAACTTTTCAATTATCTGTCTTCTTCTCTCTATATTCTTCTCTATATTGTTTACAATTTTTTGTTGTCTCATTTTTTATATAAATAAATAAAATGAACAATGATAACTTAAATGTATACTGTCTCAAATATATGAAAAATACACTAAGTTCATATGAGCTTACAAATAAAAACAAAGTAAGAATTAAATGTGTTTGTAGATGTTGTGCTACCAATAACTCGATATTCACTGTTGGGGGTACAAAAAAACGATATTGTAAATGAAATTCATAAACCAATGCGAAAAAACTTCCCCAGAAGAACTGTTCTATCTTTTGGTATCAATGATCTTTGGCAAGCTGATTTAGTTGAGATGAATTCTGGATCTTTAAAAGGTATACATAGAATTAACAAAGGGTTAAAATATATGTTAACTGTAATAGATGTTTTCCCCAAATATGCATGGGCAATACCAATGAAAGATAAAACTGGTGAAAATGTTACGTTAGCATTTAAAACTATTTTGAATGATCGCAAACCCATGCATTTACAAACAGACAGGGAAAGAATTTTACAATAAATCATTTAAGGCATTAATGGTCAATAACAACATAACACACTATTCAACATACTGTGGAAAGAAAGCTAGTGTTGTAGAAAGATTTAATAGAACATTGGAGGAGAAAATGTGGAAGATATTTACTATGCAGGGAAACTATAAATGGGTGGCTATATTACCTAAACTAATACGTGAATACAATAACACTGTTCACAGTACAATCGGAATGAAACACACCATGTAAATGCAAAGAATGAAAGTTCTATTCTAATCAACATGTACAGAGGAGAAAGAAAAATGGTTAAACCAAAGTTTGCAATAGGAGATAAAGTTCATATAAGAAAAAGTAAAAATTGTTTTGAAAAAGGATATACACCAAATTGGTCCACTGAAGTATTTGAGGTGTGTGAAGTATTGCACACCAACCCCAAGACATATAGAATAAAATATTTAAAAAATGAACTTATTAAAGGTATTTTTTATGAGCCAGAGCTGCTTAAGACCAAATATGATAAAGATTACTTAGTGGAAAAAGTTTTGCGAAGAAAAGGAAATGAGCTGCTAATTAAATGGTTAGGTTTTGACAGTAGTCATAATTCTTGGGTTGATAAGAAAAGTGTAGTTGTTTACGAAATTTTTTTTCCTATATAATAAATGGATTAACAAAAAATTGAAAGTTACGAGTGTCAGTCGTTTTCATAAACGACCAAACAAAAAATAATTTTTAATGAATACAACAAGCGCATTGAGTTTGATATTCCTATTGGCGATGCATTTTCACATCCGAATGAAGCTTATGTATACCAACAGTATAAGCTAACTAAAAGAGATACAAATACAGATTATGAAAAAACTTCAACTTTTGATCTTTGTGACAATTTCTTCCCATTCCACTTCTCAAGAATGGAGATCTCTAAACATGGTTGTATAATCAAGTATTGGCAACCCTGGCATCACTTCAACAATGATGCGTACATTGCTAGGTTCGGAACCAGAATCAGCATACTTCCAAATGACGGGGATAGAACTAGGTAAATATGTTAGGAAAGATAAGTGTAACGAAATTACCTATCTATTAAGATATTTGTGTGGGTTTATGAGAGACTGTAATGAAATATTCTGGGAAGGTGGGTACAAGATCACATTCATTCGAAATTCTAACGATGATGTTTCTTTTTACAGAAGACAGCCAAAGAAAGCAGATGGATCTGATGATGGAGATAATATACCAGATGCTGGTAAAATTGTTATTGAGAAAATGGAAATTCTGTGGCCAATTATTGAATACGATCCTATTTATGGAGACGAAATTAAAGCAAAATTATACAAACACCCCAAAATTAAAATTAGTTTTAATTATTGGCAATGTCTTGAAAAACCAGTACCTGCTAATGCAAACTCATTTCAGTTTGATATAAAAGATCAGTTCAATTCAATCCAATTCGATATGCCAGACTTTGTCATTGTTGGTTTTCAGCACAGCAGAAAAGAAGATCCTGGGCAATTCACACACGGTTCAATGTTTGACTCTTGTTTTGTTAAAAATATTTCTATTAAGAATGGACAGAATGAAGTGTTTCCCAAAGAGAATTGAAATTTAAACATTGATGGTAAAATTCTCGATAAGATGTACATTGCTTACAAGGATTTTAGAAATTCAAAGTCTTAACTAGATACCCCTTATCGTAATAATGAACTGCGCTTCAACTCTGGATAATTAATTGGGAGAAGACCATTGTATGTTATTGATTGTTCTTACAGAAAAACAGCTATTGTAAAAGATAGAATTAATCTGAAACTTACAGTTGATTTTAATAAACCAATATCGGCTGCAACTATTTGTACTGTGGTACTAGTAAGCCAAAGAAACCTAATTTATGATGTTACAAGTGAAAGAATCACCAAAGTCCAATAGTGCGCAAACATGTATGGTTATTAGTTTTTAATGGATGGTTATCCATTAAAAACATTTACTGTTATATAAGTTTTCTTTAAAATTATATAATAGTGCAATAAGGGTGTTTTTAAATGGGAAGTATCCCATTAAAAACATAATAATATTTAAGAAAAATTTAATGTATGGAGATCATCTCTATTTGCATCACTAGTTTTTTGAACTGATTAAGAATATCTGAGTATGAGGATGGTAATTTAGAACACTTTACATTGAACATTGAAAGATCAAATCTGTCAGCTCTGGTCGACATGTTTGTAAACTCACTGAATTCATAGTACGTTGTGTTCTTGAAGAAGTATAATAATTCATTGGTGTATCTAAAAGTAGAATCTAACCCAGCTGGTAAGCCCGGAAATTTCTTTGAAATTAAACCGAAAGATTTAGATCTGAATAAGCACTCGTCCAGTTCCATAAAATACATTTCATCGCAAAATACAAAAGTGCGACCAGAGTAGGTGTTTACAACAGCTTTTATTTTGGAATTCTGAGGTCCAGACATGAGTTGCAGACTAGGATATTCAAATATACACAAGCACGCACGCATGCACACACACGCGCACGTGCACGCACACACACACACACACACGCACACACACACACACACACATATATTTGACTCGGTAAACATTACTATTTCCGATGGTCTCTGATAAATCAATGTAAAGCTTTCAAAATTAGCGGGTAAGAAAAACAGCCAGTTAGTGATAAGCTCTGGTTTACTAACTATTTTATCTACTATGTCATATGTCCAAACATATTTTTTATAAAAAATATACATCACTTGGTTGACTACTATAAGAGGGATCCCATTTTGGGATCCCTCATAGTATCACTCTTTTTTCAATTTTTCAGTGCCCCCATGGTAGTGTGTTAATACCATCTTTAAGAATAAATCTTTTATCATCTTTGGGACTTAATGCTTTTTTTCTCAACGCAATCGTACAGAGTTCATGTTTCTTACTTTTAATAAGATTCATACTTTTGTACAACACTTTTTTATCAAACACTTTTTGTAGTCACCAAAACTAATCTCATTTCCAACTACAGTGTTTTTCACACCCTTTGCTCTTTTCTTTACACCACCTTCCACATTTATTGCATACATTTTCAATTTCAATCCAATAAATTCTTCCATTATTTTTCCATTACATTCATCTTTCATTTTGCCAACAATCTTTTTGGTAACTAATAGTATACCATATGGATCATCTTTTTTATAGTCAGACGTATCAAAATGATCGACCATTTCTTTCATGTCACTATAGAAGTCTGGTGTTTTTATATAATAGATGTATGAATCAGTATCTTGGTAGCACAGTTCAATATTTTCCCCATACTTTGGTTTCATTATATTATAGTGAAAATCGTACATTAAGACTTTCGATAGATCAAGTATACTCATTCCAACATAAATGGGTTTGTTAAAGCACAGTTCTGTTTTAATCATATGAACTGCAACCAAAGAGTTAGTAAAAATAGTTCTATCTTTAAAGTTTGGTTTAGCCACTAGTTTATCCATTTACTTGGAACTTGTGCACAACCGTATATCTACTCTGTTTCTAATATTTTCTGTTGTTTTTCCAAAAACGGAATTGTTCATTAATTTGTAGAAAACTTTTTCAAAGTCATTTGTAGACTTTTTTCACATATTTGTGTTTAGATCAATATAGGACTTGAGCCAATCTGATTGATCAAACTCCAGAACTCCATGGATTTTTTTCAACTTCATTCCAAGGGATAGATATTATTTAAGATTTACATAGTGTAATACACATTTTTCTTTATCATCCAGATTAGTTAAGAGTTTGGGATTTTTTGAGCCTTCTGGTATTTTATTCTCTGGTGCCAATGGTAGATCTTTGTGGAGATTGTGCTGTTCATGTTCCAAATCAACTTCCAATATATAACATTTGCTAGAATCATCTTTTATTTTTGTTACATCTATATTTGTATTTCCCCACTTAAACCCACCATAGGATAAATACTGGCTCTTAGCCCATCCATATAAGTTATTGGCATCCAGATATGTAAGATAAAATATTTTCTTTGTACTATCATAAGCATTCATATATTTATTATTTGCTTTAGCATATCGCTTACAACATTGTGAAATTCCACCACGAACACCTTTTTCTATCATCAAAATCATGTCGTAATCTGTTAATAATTCTAGTTCTATTTTAGTATGTTTGAGCATAGCATCCCACGCTAACCCTGGGACTGTGAAATACCACGTTGGATCTAGCTTATATGTTTTAAAACATACACCTCTAAAATTTTCCATTATATCGGACAATATCAATACATCAGATTTGTTATAGAGTTCTGTGTACTCTCTTACAGATTTTATGTTGAATTTTTCCCACACCTTTCTCGCAAATTCGTAATCTTCGTCTGTAATGCCACATTTATTGAGTTTGTTGTAAAATGCATCTTTGGATGGAAGTGATGTCTCACAAAATTTTTCAGCACTATCCATGTAGTCATATGGGTAAACACCTTTCTTATAACAAAGTCAAGAAGTTCATTGGAAAAATGCTTACACGTTTCTTGGAATTGGCTTCTGGAAAGGTTGCTAGAGAGTTTATCAATACTACTAGCCATAAATTTAAATGAGTCAATAAATCTAAGATTTACACTTTCACATACGTGTTTCATAAAAGAAATATATTTTTCTTTGTTGTTGGGAATTAGATCAATTTTATTTTTATCGATGCCAAGCTCCCTTATGAATAAATGTGTGTCATAACTAGATAGATTGTGTATAAACATTGGGACAAAACATGGATTTCTATACGATAAGTTACAATCTCTGTGTGCAGCTCCCCTAAATTTCCCTGCACGATGATCATGATCTCTCACAGAATCACCATTCAAAGACTTTTCACATATATGACAATGGGTAGCTGTATCATAAACAATTTGTTCTTTCTGAGTTAGTGGAAGCATTGGTTTTTCATTTGTGTATATATCACCAATAGACTTTACCATTTTAACGAATACACTAGATGCATCAGAGCCTTCATAAGTTACTGGTGGTTTATAGTATCCATGTTCGTATTTTACATAGTAACAGAAGCTAATATGGCTCATGTTTTTGGTATGGTTTCGTAACATTTGTCGGGGTTTGGTTGGCTTGTTTCAATTTTAGTCAACAAACATTCAAAATCAGCATATATCACAAACGGAACTCTCAAAGAATGATTTTTGTTTTTAAATCTTAATATGTCATTTTTTCTTTAAATGGTAGTTCAACTCTAATACCATCGTGATCTCGGCAGTCTTGTTCGTGATCTTTTAGCTTATTTACAGAGTAGAAATATTGAAAACATCTATTGCATATAAATATTTTGTGACCTATTATTTGTTACTTGTGATGCAATAAGTCTCAAAAGACTTTTTATCCAGCAGTAGTGGTCGTTCTTTTCGTCTTTGATATAGAGTAGTTTTATGTGCTTATCAGTCTTATTTTTTGTTGTTTTTAATGGATAGATTATATATTTCTTACCACCATCTTCTTCTTTGCATGCGTATACATTAATAGAAATTCCCCTTCTTTTTTCAAAGGTTGGTATGCTATCCAATTTCATTGGAAATTCCAAATCCTTAAGTGCATCATCAAACTCATGTTCGTAAACTATGTATTTATTCACACTTTGAGGGTCTCTTTGTACTTGATGCAATGCAGATACAACAGACAGCAAAAAACATTTTTGATCATTGTTCATAACATTAATTACCGCCTGCTTAGTTTTGATTTCTTCTGGGAGATCAACATAAGAACTGGCCTTGAATAGTACATATTTATTTATTCACACTTCTAGTTTAAATATTCTGTTGAGTACCCACTGAGATCTCTTTGCTTTGAAAGCCCCCATTTCAGCTATGATTTTCGATATGCTGTTGGTATAATATTCTTCCAGATTAGTCTATTTCAGTATAATTTCGTTCTTTGTTTTAAAGGAGCTTTCTACATATTCAATATTCTCACCAATTCCCCTTTTGTACTCAGTGAAGAATTTCATGTTCACTTTGAGTGATTTAAAATGTTTACTAATTAGTCCCGTGACAGTTTCTTTTACATCATTTAGGAAATGATTTGGGTCTTTGTATGCATTCACATTCTTTACAGCATAAGTCTTAATCCTACTTTGAAATGCTGTTTCGATTTCTTCTACACTGAATCTGGGTGTGTGCTTATGAATTTTACTTCTCAAGTGACTTCTTATGAGAGACGGTTTGTAATAGTGACTACACGTTTCACATTTCAATTGTTTCTCTCGTGGGAACTTCTGTTTTGATATTAAATGTTGTGATATTTTAAAAATGTCCCATGCATGTGTTGGTTCATGTGATTTATTTTGTATTGGTGTAAGACCTTTGCGCAATATACTTTTAAGATGACTTCTTATGAGAGATGGTTTGTAAAAGTGGTTACAAATTTCACACTTGACATACTTCTCTTGAGATTTCTTCTTCTTTCTTTCCGCAAAAACATCTTTCTTAAATTTATATTCTTTCCAAACATTACCAGTTGCGTTAGCCTTTTTAATTGCCATGGTCGTCATCATATTAGACATCAGTTAATTTTTATTTGCGCCCATTTATTATATACAATATTTTATTTTTATGTATTCAAATTTTTTGAGCCACTCTTTTTTGCAACTGCGTCCAAAAGCAACTTTTTAAGCGTATTTTTGCAGATGCATTCAAACGCAAAGTTTAACACAACTTTTTTTTCTAAAGACTACGATCTAACCAAACGCAACTATTCGAGCCACTTTTATTGCAGTTGTGCTCAAACGCAACTTTTTACGCGTATTTTTTGCAGATGCACCCAAACGCAACTTTTTGAGTCACTTTTTTTTGCGGTTGTGCTCAAACGCAACTTTTTGAGTCATTTTTTTGCAACTGCTCCCAAATGAAACTTTTTGAGCCACTTTTTTGCGGTTGCGCTCGAATCGCCATTTGATGTTTTGGATCAGAAAATTAAGAGGAATTTTTTAAAATAGTTTTCTGATGGCTTGAGCATTTAATTTACCGTTGTTTTTCTGATAACTGGGGCTGTGCTCGAATCTGCATTTTTATACTACTGAAATGTGTTTTTGACAGCTTGCCTGGTGGCTAAATTGAGAAATTAGCATAACTTAGGTTATGAAAATAAAAATTCAATATGGCGGCCATAGACAGCACCACCTATACTTTAAAAACAGAAACGAATACAATGGAAGCCCTGAATACAGCGGCCTGTTATAGAGTGCAATTGGTTATGCCGTGGGGCAATTTATGTCCCCCGGCCTGGATAAATAAATAAGTGAAAAGCATGCGGTCAGGTAGGCATGTGGTCTATCGGTGGGTGGACGTGAGTTGGGAAGGGAGAGAGACTGAGAGAGTGGGCACACGCTCTCCCTTCTTTCAGCACCGAGATCTATTTTACTGATTCATTACAGCCAATATTGTAGGTTTTTCCACATTCAGTTTTGTTGGCATTGTGCGATGTCTTTGATGGGAGAATTCCTAGTGGTCCCTTTTTTATGTACCCCCTTATACCTGTTCTGCTGTTAGGTTGTAAAAAGGCCAAAAAAATGTTACCATAGCCACCTTTCCATCTTATCTGAGCATTGGATCAGTGTGAGGGATGGCGCGACCACCTTCCAAGCCATCATACTTGCAAGTGTCCTGCTGACACACATTTAATGGCACTTACAAGTTAACATGAAATGTGAGGCATTGTACAGTGTAACACATTTAAGCAATTACAATTATTTGGTTCCAAAATGTTTAGTAAAAGTAAATTAAAATATGCTGGAATACTGCCATTAAATGGATGCCAACTTATGTGGCACATCCGGTATAAAACTGGCTTGCAATGCGAGGGGTTCTGGGTTCAGATTCTGAGTACGGTAGGGACTAAGACATTTACAAGCCTATAATTAATCTCCTATGGAGTATAGCATATATAACCATTATAACAATCTAGTGGACACTTTTATTATAATGTGTATATAGCGGTTATACAGTTTTCGGAAGAAAAAAAAAATCGGAAATTTGAGGTGGGCCTTTAAAGTCATGCTTCAAAGTCATTTACAGGCCTATAATTAATCTCCCACAGCATACAGTGCTACGTAATCATTATAATTATGATGTAGACACTTTAATTAAAATGTGTGTATAGCGGCTCTACGGTATGTCTTCCCATTTTCAAAAAAAAGTTCCAAAATTTGAGGCGTGTCTTAAAATTCGTTGTTCTAAGTCATTTACAGACCTATAATTAATCTCCTAGGGGATACAGCACTATGTAATCATTATAATTATGATGTAAACACTTTGATTGTAATGTGTAGGTATATAGCGGCTATAAGGTATGTATTCCTGTTTTCGAAAAAAATCAGAAATTTGAGGTACGCAGTGTTATTGTCCCCAAAACACACACGTTAGGACATATGTCCATGGACTGTGGACGAGCTATTGTGGATACGACTTAATGTAGAAAAGCAACCTTTGCATGCCAAAGATAATTCCTTTTTTTTTCCCTCCCTTCCTTTGTAAAATCCATATCAGACGAACAAGCAACATGTTTCACAACATATGAGGTACTGATAGATCCCATCTGCAGTGCAAGCGTGCACTGGATCTTTGTTAGTTTCATTTGGACATGAGCTTACTTTCTCCTTATCACTTCCTCCCAACCAGGCCCTAGATGAGGCGGGGTGAACCCACTTCCTCCAACCCACATGATAAACAATTCACAACAAATACCGCCCTTGATGGAATAAGTATGTCATTTGCTTGGAAAACACTGTGTTTTTTAAGCCACTCTTGCTTGAATGCATGTGACTCCCTTCATCTCACCAGTGATGTAGATAAAAAAAAATAAAAATCCAGATAGAAAGGGGTTAAATGTTTCATGAATTACGGCGGTAAATAACTACACTTGCGCAGTGTTTAACAGATAGGTGCCAAGCCCCATTAGAACACCTGTTTTTTTTTTACTGTACTCGGTCATTCTCGGAATAGCGGAGAAATTCTAAAACGCATATCTGAGTTATGTCCCTCAACAGCGGCGCTACATCTGGCTTTTACTGTATGTCTGCTTTTTGGTGGCTAAATCAAAGCTTACTTGGTGACGAAACTGAAAATTAATACACTAGTACTACCTATACATTGAAAATAGAATATATGGCTGCTGCCCAGGAGCTAAAATTATAAATAATAAACTAGCACCACCTATGCTTTAAAGTTTATTCTGAGATGGCCACATACAGAGCAGCAAACAATGACAAACAAAAAAGACAAGATGGTAGTCGAACAAAGGGGAGAGACAAACTCCAGAAATGTAATTAAAAAAAAAAAAAAAAAAAAAAATGGCATGTGGAAAATAGGCAAGAGAGAACGGCCGCTACTTTGGCTGTAAAATATATAATTAATACACTAGCATCGCCTAAGTGATGAAAAAGTAAATACATTAAATCCAAGATAGCGTGACTTGCATAGGCAAGAGACAAACTACAGCGACATAAACAAATGACAAAACAAAAAAATTAATATGGTGGGTGGAGTGCAGACAATACAATGGATGCAGGAGAGAAGTGGGGAAGGGGAATATTAAGACACCGAGAAACATTGGTGGCGGGTGAGTAATAAACCAATAAGAAACACTGGTGGGGGTTCAAGCGAAAAAAAGTAATCAACAAATGAAAAACATCGATGGAGGGAGTGGAGGGGAAATGACTAATTATCCCACTTGCATCTACAGGCGTACTGGTATGCGGCCGAATATCTGGCCGATAACACCCTAGTGTACTGGTACGCGAGATAGCACAACTGCTGTTGAGGAGCTAGCAGCGCTATCTATGAAGCATATAGTTAATGTCTGTACTCTTGGGAGTAAAAGCAGCTTGTTGCGACATCTCGCGATACATACCATGACTATCTTATAAAGTGTTTCGTTATGCGGGCGCATAACTGGCCGATAACACTGCAGGCGTACTGGTACGTGGGAATGTTTGACTGCAGTTGATGAGCTGGCAGTGCTATCTACAAGCATTTAGTGAATGTCTGTTCATTCAGACATGAAAACAGCCTGTTGCGACACCTTTGTATGTATATCGTGACTATTTTATCATGTGTTTCGGAGCGAGTATGACATATATAATGACAAATTTTAACTGTAACATTTTACTAATAAATGATGCCACCTATCATTTCAAACACTAAATTCGTTTTCATATTGGTGCATATTGTTTATGTTCATAATAGATACATATATCAGGGACAGTAATATAATTAGTTTACACTATGTGTGTGTTACGTTTATTGGATGTTATTTTAGTAGCAGTTTAGTGCGAATTTTATACTAAAATATAGACTGTAAGACTTGCAAAACTCCTTTTTTTTTTTATATTGTGGCAATGGCTTAGAGTACATCAGTTCTGTGAAACTGTGCCGAATAAGTATAATTTTTCTGTAAATTTTATTGTATATCTTTAGTAAATGTGGAAATGGCAGCACGAAAGAGAAGCGATATCTTCATTTGTGGTAAAGACGATGAGGCAATGATGCATTATTATGAAGTGCTGACATCTGAAAGTTCGAGCAGTGAAGATGAAATGGATTGTGATGATATTAGACTAGTTGTAGCAAACCAGTCATGTGCAGCTGATAATGAGACAGATAATAGTTCTTCAGAGTCAGGCGAAGATAACACTGCTGTGGATACTAGTTGTGGCGATGTTGTTGACTGGAAGTGGGAACAGAGTCTTGTAGAACCCATGTGTCATCCATTCACCTGTGTTTCTGACATAGCACCAAATCTAAATTTAGATGATAACTCCAGCAGAGCAGCTATATTTTTATTGTATTTGAATGATAATATTGTAGAGCATATTGTTGAACAGACTAATAAATATGGCTCAAGTGATAGCACATTAGTTAGTACAACATCTGACGAATTCAGAGTGTATCTCGCTCTTCTGATATTGATGGGTATCGTTCAAAAACCTACACTTCAAAGTTACTGGAGTAAGGAAGTTACTGTAGATACACCATATTTTAGGAGTGTTATGCCGCAGCGGCGTTTTGTAGCCCTAAACAAGTATTTGTATTTAGTGGATAACGAAACTCTAGACCCCGCAGATCCATTACGCAAAATTTGCCCTACAATAACTATGACATCAGATTCGTTCCGGGCAGTTTATACACCGTCAGGTAGCGTGTGCATCGACGAATCATTGATGAAGTGCAGGGGACAACTACATTTTATTCAATACAATAAATTGAAACGTGCCAGATTCGGAATAAAGTTCTATAAACTTTGCGACTCAGCGAACTCGTACATCTGCAACTGGGGAAAGACAAAACAGATGGGACTCCCACCACTAGCACAGCAATTGTGATGGAGATGATGCAGAAATGTGATCTGCTAAATAAAGGATACACATTGTACACAGACAACTGGTATAGTTCACACAATCTTTTCCATAGACTGTTCTCTGCAGGAACAAATGTTTGCGGTACAGTTCACACCAATAGGAAACATATGCCCAAAGAACTTGCGAAAGAAAAACTGAAAGTATGAGAAGTTGTAGCCTACAGTACCAATAATATTACAGTAATGAAGTGAAAAGATAAAAGGGAAGTAACCATGTTGTCAACAAATAACACACTTGATTTCGCAGAAACAGGGAAGGTGCATCGGAAAATGCAAACTAAAATTATGAAGCCTACTGCAGTTATTGATTATAACATGAAGATGAGAGGTGTCGATGTAGGAGACCAAATATTGAGTAAATTCCATGTAATGCGTAGATACAGCAAGGCTTACAAGAAAATATTTTTTTATGTTGTGGACATGATGTTATTGAACAGTTATATACTGTATAAAAAGTTACATGGTAAGAAGGACAGAACGCTCCATGCATTCACACAAAAATTAGCAGAAGAACTTCTAGAATCTTACTTCAAAGAGGATGTGGTCAAGAGAAGGTCTGAGACACCTGGAGATTTAACTTCACGTCTGAATGGCCGACATTTCCCAGAGAAACTTGCTCCCTCTGCAGCAAGGGGGCAAAATTCACAAAACATTGTGTTGTGAGGTTAGAAAAGAAGCAAAGGAGGGAATCAACTTGGAAGTGTGACAGCTGTAATGTTGCTTTGTGTATAGAGCACTTCAAGCCATACCACACATTCAAGAATTACTAGAGACAGCCCAAAGCGATACTGCTAGTTTTATTGGTATTTTATTGGTAATTTGT
Source organism: Dryococelus australis (assembly GCA_029891345.1). Lineage (NCBI taxonomy): Eukaryota > Metazoa > Arthropoda > Insecta > Phasmatodea > Phasmatidae > Dryococelus > Dryococelus australis. The sequence continues at coordinate 105,413,492 of CM056996.1, forward strand.
AATTAGTTTTCTTTGAAGCCACATATAATTGCTTTACTTATTATGTAAGTGAATATTTGTACTATGTTTATGGGGAAGGGGGGTGTGTGTGTGTGTGTGTGTGTGTGCATGTGTGCGTGCGTGCGTGCACGCATGCGTGCACACGCGCGCGCGTGTGTGTGTGTGTGTGTGTGTGTAAATATACAATTACTCATCTTGTTATTTGATTGATATTTAGCAAATTATTGCCAAAATATATTGAAAGTGTTGTATATACATTAGAAATTGGACTAAAAATACCACATATAATGAGTGGTTTTGTCAAAACAAATTTAAATTATCATGCACTCCAAAAATTTTTTAAACAATTTATTAAGACATATAATAAACAATTAAATTTAAAAAAATAGCTTCCATTACACTAATATAAAAAAAGTTGGTGGATTCCATGGTCTTTTAGGATCTTAAGATCAGTGGATGCAAATGGGTTAACCAATGAGAAACATTGGTGAGGGCCAGTTGTCTGCTGGGCGTGATGCTGGGGGAAACCTCTGGAACTTTAAGTTTTTAAAATAATTTTTATAGTTTTTCATAAATTTTTAAAAATACAATTATACATTTTTTGGAAATTTCTGGGTGTTTTTTGGATTTTTTAAATATTTTTTGACTAAGGTCGGGGCCATGGGGTCAAGGTCAATCTCAATTGGATCCAATATGGTAGTTGGATGACACTAACATGAAGGCCAGTTGGCTCTGGTTCCGATCCCGTTTCTCATGATGACCAGGAATTTGAGATTTTAATTATTTAAAATCTTTATTTACATATTTTATACTTTTTAAAATAATTTTTTGGAAGTTTATAGAATTTTTTGGGTTCAAGGTCAAATATCACTAGGGCCAAGGCCACCTGTATCCACCATGGTGGCTAATATGGCTGATAGATTCAAGATGGCGGATGGTCAGCTCTGACTCTGGACCCTGTGAATCAATGTGGCAAATCCTAAGCTTATAAAACCAATATGGCCACCACTGTTCTTCCCTAGAAAATCGAGCCTCCCAAATCCTTCCAATGACTCCAAAAGTGCCTTTGGGAGGCTTGTTTTTGCAAATGGGAGGATCAGTGCTTTTTATTTTAGGGAAAATAGGAAATTTTGAGGGGGGAAAAATTTTTTGAGAAAAAGAGAAACTTTAAAGGGAAAAAAAGAAATTTTGATGGAAAAATGGCCACCAGGCAACCTGAATGACAGAGCACGAACAGCTCGATGCTCCATCGCCACTTAGCCATTGTGCCAAACTCATATTTTTAATTCTACTTTCTGTGTTAATTTTACATGCACAACTGAATTGTTTCTGGTGGTGCTGTGCGACATCAAGAGCCTTCAGTGTTAGTGGCTGTGATGTGTTATGTTAACGTGTATGGCAGGAAAGTTCAGATGGAAGCCAGTACTTGATCAGCATGCGTTTCCATGATCCACATTTGTGTTGTGTGTCTGTCATTGTAGAACAGGCCTTAAAAAGATTGAAGGGAATTATTTTATTTTACTTGGTACATATCTTGTGAATATTATCTGTGATTAACTGAACCACATAGTCAGTACTGTGTATGCATGCAGGAGATATTTTATTGGCATAGTAAAACTGAGCATTAGAACATGTGTAAACATGATCACAGTCATACAGTGAAATGTCATGGGATAACACTAGTAACTGAATGACTCGAGCACCACTGCTGCAGAACGACATTGCATGGCCTAAACCAGTCTCAGTTGTGAACAGGTGGTCATGTCATTCAAATTGACTGTTGTTTACACGCTCATGGCAATGCGATGCGAGTTATCATTAGAGTTCAAACGGGACATGATTGTGGGTGCAAGAATAATGGGACATTCAATTTCAGAAGTTGTGGAGACCTTCAATATTCCTCGATCCACTGTGTCACGCTTGTAAAGGGAATATCAAAATCAAGGAATTATGATACACTGTTGACAATGCAGTGGCTGTCCAAAGTTACTTGATCGTGACCGGCGGAGGTTGGGTACAATTGTCCATGCTAACAAAGAAACACTTGCTCACATCACAGCCACATTCAACGCACGAGGTGTCAGACATGTACCTAGCAGATCTGTGCAACGTGCATTAGCTTCCATGGGATATGGAAGGAGAAGACCCACCAGTGCCCCTGTTAACAGCACGACACCAGATACAACTCACTTGGGCTCCTGAGGTTGCTAATTGGACCCTGGAGGACTGGAAACATGTGAACATGTGGCCTGGTCCGATGAGTCGCGATACAGATTGTTTCGGGCTGATGGCAGGGTTTGGGTATGGTGCAAACTCAGTGGGACCATGGATTCCAGTTGTCAACAAAGCACCGTGCAGGCTGGTGGTGGTTCCATAATGGTGTGGGGTGTGTTCACAAGGCATGGGTTGGGTCCACTTGTCCATGTACCCACAAAACTCAATGGTAACCACTACAAAACTCTCCTTGGTAACCATTTGCAGCTGTTCAAGGGCTTCAGTTTTCTTGACAACGAAGGAATGTTCCAACAGGATAATGCACTTTCTCATCGGGCTGCGGATGTCCAGGACTGGTTCGAAGAGCATTCCGGAGAGTTTCAGCAAATGGAGTGGCCAGCAGGTTCCCTCGACATGAACCCAATTGCGAATTTATGGAACGTGGTGGAGAGAGCCATTCACACCAAGATCCTGCACCTAGAAATACCAGGGAACTTTGGGCAGCTATTCAGACAGCATGGCTTAACATCTCCCCAGAGGTCTTCCATCCACTTGTGGAGTCCATGCGACATTGAGTTACGGCATTTCGTCGGGAGAGAAGAGGCCCTACACGTTATTAGATGGGTATCCCATGACTTTTGTCATATCAGTGTATATACATATTAACTTTTTCCTAATGTCATGAAAGCACTTCACCTTTCACTTTTTGCAGTGCCCAAATAACTTGCAAAATACTAATATAACTGAAATGAAAATAAAAAAAAAAGCAAATGAAGGCAAATCACCATGTTTCTTTTGCCAACCTGCAGCCGCCAACTGGGCGGTAACCTCATCGCCCATAGCAGCTGCCATGAGGTCCCCACTGTCGTCAAACTGAGGAGAGCCAGGCGATGACACACAGCCATCCTCGTCGTCCGACACCATGTTGCTGGGACCCACTGAGATGGTCAGCGGCTCACCAGCTCCGCTTGCGTTCATTATGGTCACCATGGAGGGCTGTACATGCACAAAAGACACAGTTGCTAGAGTTACTATTATGTAGCTCCATAGTTACAGAAGCCAAGCTCTCAGTAAAATTGTTTCAACAATAAAGATATTAAAAATAAATAGAAAAAATTTCATATTTTTTACAATGTCTGGATATTTACAAGATTTTAGAATTATATGTACATATGCTGCTTGTTAATATCTGTTGAAATCTTGCTTTTTTTACAAATTGAAGATCTAACAAATCAACACACAAATTTCGAAACCCCTCTTCATCAGGCTCAAGTTGTAACAATTCCCATTCATCTACTACCATATCTGTAGGTACCATCCATGGCATAGCTTGTATACGTTCAACAATATTGGAGCAGCTCTTTGTGTAAAGTCTTTCATAAAGTTGGGAGCACGAATACTCCTCAGCAATGAAAAAGACAGAGAACATTTTTTTATAACATGCATGCCTTCCATATAATACTTCTGAGCTTGGAAATAAAACGTGTTTTATCTTTCACTGCCAGAGCCTGCAAGCACAATGTTAGCAACAAAAAGTAATGTTTAGAGCCAAACATCCTATATTGCTCAAGTTTCCATGCTCTAAAATATTATTGTTTACATACTCTATACAGTGAAGTTCTCCTTACTAAAAAGATTCCAATACAACACATGTATTGGTGGCACATTCTTCTCGAAAAACTGTGAAGTGGCTAAAAATAGCAGCACTGGAAATTACAAGCATGAATTCAGACTAGAATATATATATATGTTGTTTTTCTTCTAGAAAATATTTTATTACAGCATCCCGCTGCTCAAGAAACCTCTCAGCTGCTGCCTGTGAAGTAAGCCACTTACTAGGGACAATTTAGTGAACTCCGATGAAACGGAACTTCAAACTGCCTTGAACGTCACAGTAATCACCCCAGCAAGATGCAGTATCAATTTTTAAAGTAAATATAAAACAAAAATATACTATGTGTATTGCGATTTTAAGAAAGAAAGAAATATTTCCAAAAATATTCATTGAAGCTCTTCTGAAATAAAATTCTAAGTCGGGCTGGGTTGCAACAGTCTGCAGCATAGTTTCTAAATGGGAGGAAAAATGTTCACCTAAACATGGGCAACTGGAGTTTTCCACAACAGTAAGCAAATGCTTTCTAGCAGAAGTCAAGTCACACGCCGACGTTCTATTGGGGTACAAACTCACCCTGTCCCGCAAGTTCAACTGCCTGCAGGCAGTTGGGAGCAGTGAACCAGAGGACAGTGACTCCTGGCATGAACGGCTTGACAGGAAGCACAAGAGTTATGCATCATCCAGCAGCGCTACATTGTACAATGGCTGCCAATCACTACATGATTACCACGTCACGTCGCCTCTGGCCAGGGCAACACGTCTATGTCCGTGTGCACCTGCAATCTACAGCTTCCAAGGACTCCTTCCCCAGTAGTCAGTCACTAACTCCTGTGGAAGGAGTCAGTCGGCATTTCGCAATTGGGAGAACTTTCTTCCGGGCATAGAATATGATGGCGAGTGTGTCACAAGTTCAAGTCCCGCTCAGATGGTGCATAATCAAAACACGTAATGCACATGCTTGCGAGTCAGCAGTATTGATGGTAAGTTTTCCAGCATATTTTGTTTAGCTTGAGAATTCATCGGGCAATAGTTTGCAAAACAGTATCGCCCATGCCCAATATGACGGATGGCTGATACCCGACATGACATTCAATAAACGCGATGAATGAACTGCATATACAGAATGTTTCGTAACATATGTTACAGACTTTGGGAGGTGATTCCTTATGGAAAACATTACGAAAATGCAGATTAACTTATGTCCGGGTTGAAAACACCCCTGAAAATTGGGCTTTAAAAATAGTTTTTACTTAATAAAATGGCAAAACAAAATAATATTGAGTTACAATACTTAAATATCTTAAGTTAATATGAATTAGTTTCCACTTTATTAAATAAAAATGAATTTTAAAGCCCAGCTTTTGGGGGTGTTTTCCACCTTTAGACGTCATTTCCGGACATAAGTCAATATGCATTTTCATAATGTTTTTTCATAAGGAGTCATCTCCCAAAGTCTGTAACATACGTTATGAAACATCATGTATAAATGAATATATTCACGCCTCAGGTTAGTTGTTATTAAAACTGCAAATCAGTAAATCACGACAGGAGTCAGTCGCCAGGAGACAGTTGGCAGGAGTCAGTCTGTATGAGTAAATTGTATGAATTCATGTGTGCTTGAAGATGATTGAAGCCACTGATGAAGTGAATTTGAGTATGTCATGTACGACTACATACATACCGTCAATGAATGGCAAAAAATTACGTGGAAAACAATGCTGCTACTCCACCAAGATCTTCTGTAAAAGTTGCAAGGCACTGTGACTTGAGAAGAGTGATTGTTTGAAGATCCCATCTCATGCTTTTCTTAGGTGCTATCTATAAATGTTCCAGACAATTCACGCGAAGTGATAACTTAAACACATCAAGGCCGACAAATTCAGTGTTCTTACGCTCACTGAGAAACAGCATGCATTGACTTCGTTACCTCCTGTTAATACACTACATAAAATGTTTGCAGATGATGAAGGAACTCGGATGATGTATTACGACAATGGTCACATGCTGTTTATGCAACGTAATACATTGAAGAAATACATCAAGAACTGCTAGGACTCGTCTTTTGAGAGCCAGCAAGTGATGCTGTCAATACCCCATGCTGCATCGAAGGGTATTGATTCCACAGATGATTATTATGTGACAGTTAATGCTAATGACGGAATGAGAGACCTACCAGACATGGTAGAGTCAGTGTTCATGGAATGGACACTTGCAAGACGTTCACTTGAAGTTGGCAAACTTCAAAATAAACGGTCGTCGGCTCTAAATACTGATGATGACTATGCAACTGCTACAAAGAAAAGTAAACTTGATATTGCAAATGAAACAGGAAGTGAAAATTATCATGAAGGCAGCATTGATGATAATGAATATGAAGACAGTGTTGAAGTATCTGATGAGAAGAATGATGATTCTCTCAATGTTCCCACCCACTTAATCAAAAAGTTTCCTTTAACAAGTGATGCGAAGAAGGCAGAAGACATCAAGCATGCCAGATAGATATTTTGCGAAGACACAAATTAACTTCTCGAATAGACTCAGATATTTCATTGACCAGCAAAAATGTGGGTATATCACGTGCATTGTTGAGATAAATCATTGATGAAATGAAGAATCAGAGTTATATCAGAAGAGACTGTTGGCTACTATCTTTGTCTGCAAACTTCTGAAAAAAATTAAAGATTGAATGTACAAAATAATTAGAAAGATAGTATAAATAAATACATTACATTTATGTATACATAGTAATGTGTAAAATACTTCATTATGCAGTCCCTTCTGCTTCTCTGAAAGACTTATTAATTCAGTGGTGTAAACAATCAATTGAGAGAGATTGGTTAAGCTCAAATTTATGTGAGTGCATGCAGTAGGAGGACTATAGTTTGATCTAAGTATTATGCCTTACTCTGGTCATTTAAAATCCACTGCGTTCTATATGGTGAACAAATGAAAAGAGGGGAATATTTTTGAGGAATGTTTCACAACTGGTTAGTTGGCCTAGTAAGTTGGCTTGGTAAGTTAAAATGACCAGTTGGTATGGCTAATAATTGGAGTTATGCTTGTGTTAATGCATCAGTGCATAATTCATACTAGTATTTTCCGTTGCCTTCGTTTTTATTTTCTCTCTTCTTAATAAGTAAAAATATACTTAGATTTGTTTGTTTTTTTTTGTCACATGCTGTTGGTGAGTCTTATGCTTCCAACTGACTGAGTTCCAGTGCTCTATCTATCTATTTATCTATCTATCTATCTATCTATCTATCTATCACTGAGAAATTTATAATACAGTAGTTGTATTGGTTGACTGTTTGTCTAGCTTCAAATTAAATTTACAAATATGTATCCTTGTAGGCAGCACACGTGACAGATCGGCAGCCCAAAGACGTGGGGCAAACTCTGTTTTGCAACTGGAGTATGTGTTATATACATATACATGTATTATACACACATGTATATGTGTGTATACACTATGCATATGTATATATATTATACATTTCTTTTACTTTGTCAATAAATAAATAACAGGGTACAATTTAAATCTATAAATCAAGGATAACACATTATATGGCACTGTAGTTACAGCGTATTTTAAATGATGACTCTACTTCAGTGGTGATTACATGTTTCTTTGCACGATTGGTCAAGCTGCTGAATAACCATCTTATTTCCGTCTACCTTAATTCAATTGAATGTCTGACAAGCACAATCGCTGCTCTTACTTCTTAAGAAGTACCCATCTCGAGCCTTTTATTTCAGATTATCCACCCTTTTGTGTGATGGATACTGTTAGTACTGATGAAGGTAGGGTACAGGCAGATGAGGCCCAGAATGAGACCGGAATACACCCATCGCTGCAGAAATAGTAGGGCAAGTGTACACCGAGATTAGATGTGGTTCAGATGTGCCACGGCTAACTTTGCTGAACAGTATACAACAAATGCAAATTAGTTCCGATCAGAAAATGATTGAATAGTGATATATAACAAATGCAGGCTAGTTCGGATTGGAATTTAAATATTTGAATAATGATATACCACAGATGAGAGACGCCATAGTCCGCAAAGTAGAGCAAAGTGTTGCGTCTCTGCACATTGAATTACACTAAACAGTAACTCGCATGGAAAAGGCTGAACATAACATAAATGACAATGAATCAGCAGTGGAGGTTATAAGTTAAGATTTAAAGTAAATAAGTTGATGCCGTCGGGTGAGACACGAGACGATTACGATACACCTTTTTACCTGGTAGATGGGTGCCAGCAGTGTTCCTACACCGCACTTTGAAACTCAGGGATCTTAGGGATGCTGTGGGTTCTGTGTGTTCGTCTCACACGAGCATACTTACAAAACACAATACTAAACATTGCACTTCAAAACACTGGGAGAAAGCTGGGTGCTAACTCTACAAGAATACATACTGTTTACTGGTAAGATTTTGTTTATTAATGCAAGTCACATCTTGTGCCAAAATGAAGTTTTAAGGTTACCAACTTGGACGTGACTAGCCAGTTCCGGTGGGTGATTCCCCCAGCACGTTACTCAACTTGGGCACTCATAGATGGATGATCCTCCGCGGTGCATGAGAACACAGTCTTCAAAAGGTAAGGGGTCTACAGCCAATGTGATGGACTATAGATTTTAACCAGAGACGGAACACAGAGTATGAACATGAAATACTAACACGTACCCTTATCTTCGCCACTAATGCCTACTCGGGACATGTCCCCGAACCACGTGATACGTGGCAACGGTCAACACACATAGCAGGTTAGGACGGACAATAAATACGCAGTACAAAATTTACATAAATATCACTTGATGAGCATGGGGCACAATATGAACAGGCAGATAAACACGCAGATGCGTGAAAGTAGCTTTATATGGCACGGATGCTGCTGGATGAAGTTCTCAGTGGACCCCATGTGCAGATGTAAAACACATTATTTCTCGTTAAATCTGGTGAAATATTACTGGCCAAAATGATAACTGCATTAGGAAAATTATTCCCTTCAATATGCGAGCATACAAAAACTCTTGAGATGCCGAATGGGGGGAAAAGAAAAAAATATATGAGCGACCGCGTGATCATACATAAAAAGCATCAAACATCAAAATTACACAAACCCTGAATGAAATCAACACATATTACCCTGAGATCAATAACGGCACACAAGCTAGAACAATAATTAGCCCTCTAAACACGGTGATAGCGCAGATACAGACTTGGTGGTTGCGAACCATGTGGCCATACACAATTAAACACGATAAAAACCCTGAAATACATACATACAAATATTACCCTTGAGATTGCTTGCCGCAATTAAGCAGAAATTACAATGAAAAGCCCTTAACATTGGCGGATGGCACCTGATAACACAAGTTACGCGGGCAGCGTGGCCAATTCGACATTATCACCTCTCATCTCGTTTAAGTTGAAAAAGCCACAAGGGCTGCAAATTATTACATTAAGTGGATAGTATTACACTGGGGATGTCTGGCAGAACATATGCGAAGTAAAGGTTAACTAAAATGAACTATGGAAATATAACTTAGTGCAAAAGTATGAAGTACGTACATGACACAGCATCTTAACTCGCTAGCTCTCCTAGAACGACTGCCCAGAGGTAGGGGTCATGCGGACCTACCATGGCCGTCTACGGGGAAGTGCTATACACGCAGAGTAAAATATTAACATTCTGGTTTTAAATGACACACAAAGCATTTTAATACAGAATCGCAAATAGACTGTTAATGCTGAATTTATGTTATTATCTCAATGTCTTTGATAGGCATCTTAGCCTGAATATCAATGTCCTGTTTTTCCGCGCCATGTGCACTTTGAAAAGTAAACATTGCACAATACCTGGAAATGAACATATTACACTTTATAACATATTTTAACCCAGAAAAGAAATACATATCACACTGGTGGAAGAAATATGGCAAATTTATTTTGGAGTGGGGCCAACTCAGTAAGAGACTTTCACAGCAATTTACCGGCGAGGAAGTACTGGCACACCTCTATAGCAGCACCCAGACACCAGAAGAGGAAGTAAAAATCTTTGTCCACAGGAAGGTGCAAATGTACCATAGGATCTTCCCCGATGGAGATGAGGAAAGTTGTGTGCGGTAGGTAACATGCCTATTGTTGCCACGGCTGAGAAACATACTACTCATCCCTAAGCCACTCACCGTGGACGACCTTGTAGAGAGTGCACAGGAAACCGAGCGTAATTTCAAGATGGAGGCACTCCTGGACCACCCCAAACCTATGAAACAAACAGAGCCAGACAAGTTGCCTGAGCGGCGTAACAAAACGCCGCCACCCACACTGCCAGATCCATGCCTAACAAGTGTTGGTATTTCCCCACATACCACTTCAAAAGAGAATGCTCGTAGCTGCCCCTGCAAAGGCAGGAACAAATGGAAGAAGGGGGTGCAAACCATATGCCGTGAGCCATCCAAGCTGAGTCAAATCAGAAGAGTGCACCACACAAGGGAAACGCCATCGTCTGCGGGTCAAAAGAGGCGATACCATTGGGCAAGAAGGGCAAACTGTCCAGCTCCTAGAGGAGGAAGCTAAAGTACCCAAAGCCCCACACATCAAAGTACACGTCAACAGGAAGAACATACTGGCACTGCTCGATTCAGCCGCTTCCGGGAATTTTGTCAGACGAGACATCCTCGCTGAAGAATAGCGGGCAAATCTATGACACCAAACCAAGACAGTGAGAATGGTGAAGCCGGAATGCATGGTGATTGTCAATGGCCGTACAACCCTTACCATTGAATTGCTCAAGATCAAGACCCAAGCAGTTTTGTCGTGTCACCTGACATTCCGGAAGATTTGATACTAGGCCACCCATGGCTTCAGCAGCAACAATGCATAATGGATCACGGGCAAAGGAAAGTATACCTGGGCAACAACCACCGCGTAACCGTGAACTGGGATCACCGACCTGACCATCAGAAGCCATAAGCAAAGAGGATATTCACGACGAGCTTATGGAGATGCAATTCCAACAATTGAAGTACTTCCTTGACGAACATGCTGGAGCTTTTGGATCTGGGTGAACACTATGCCAGACCCGCATAATTCAGCATGAGATATTGTTGAACTCATCTGCCCTGATATATAACAGACCATTCAAGGTTTCAGCTAGGTGCCACTGCCTAATAATGGAGCAGCTGGAAGACATGAAATACCAGCGAATCGTTGAGCCGTCAGATTCATCCTATAACCCACACATCTTTCTTGTACCCAAGAAGAATGGACAGTTGAGATTCTGTGTGAATTACAAGTCCCTCAACAATGCAATGCTACCAATTCCGCTCCTCGCTCTCGACCTAGCGCACACTTTGTGAGACATTGGCGAGGCAATAATCTTTGGCCCCTTGGATATGCAATCTGGTTATTGGCAGATAGCAGTGCATCCCGACAGTCATAAGTATACTGCATTCACATCATCTGAAGGAAAAACACTCCAATTCAGAGTCATGCCCTACGGACTCAAGAATGCACCAGCCACCTTCCAATGCCTCATGTCTGCCAAAATTTTGACTGACTACATTGAACAGTTTTGTTTCACATACCTAAACGACGTGTTCCTCTAGTCCAAGTCTTGGGAAGAGCATCTCATGCATTTGCAATGAGTATTAGAGCTGCTGGAACTCCACAGTATGACGGCCAAACTTTCGAAGAGCCACTTCGGAATGACGTTCGAGTACCTGTGGGTCACCTCATTTCAACCGAAGGCAATTTCCCTCAAGAGAAATCCATCAGGGCTATACGAGAAGCGGAGGAATCATGTACCAAGAGGCAACTACTTCGCTTTCTCAGATTGTGTAATTGGCTCTGAGACTTCATGCCCAACATCACTGACATCATGGCACAACTCTACCCATTATTATAAAAGGAAGCACGGTGGCAGTGGATATCCGAACATCGTGCCACATTCCAGGCCCTCAAAACCAGCTTCCAACACATTCACCGTTTGCATCGACCACAGGGAGAGGGACCTTTGATTCTGCAGACAGATGCGTGCCAAAATGGTCTAGGTGCTGTATTGTATCCAGAGGATCCAGACAGCAAGCCACTTGTGATAGCGTACACCAGTACTTGACACAACGCCACTGAACAAAAATACCACATTAAGGAGCAAGAATGCCTCGCTGTAATTTGGTCAATACAAAAATACCACTACTACCTGGAGGGAGCTCACTTTATCTTGAGAATAGACAGCAAAGCCCTTAAATAGCAGAAGGATTCGTGGAATAACAAGGCAGAGCTCAAAATATGGGACCTCTTTCTCTCTGGGATAGATTTTGAAGTCCAAGACAAGGACAACGACCTACCCAACGCCTTATCACAACAGCCTAACCTGGATGAAGAGGCCAATCAGGGGGGAAATGAAGATCGCCTCCTACCACCCTTATCACCGGAGAACAGCCCCAAAGAACAACTCCTGCTTCTTCAGTTCAAGATAAGTCAAAATCATATTGCATGACACCAACAGCAGCATCCTGAAGTGAAGGAACTTCTACGAAAACATCAGCAACGATTCACACTGCGTGACCATGTTGTCTGGTCGAGCAATAATCCGTAGAGCAAGTGGCGGATCTGGATACCAAAGGATTTGCGCATCGATGTCTACTGGAATTTCCCCGACCATCTCGACACAGGACACCATGGAACCCAAGAAACCCTCGCCGACATCAGCACTAGGTATACCTGGGACGACGTGTGCAAAGACGTCCGCCAGTACGTCCACAACTGCACCAAGTGTTGTAAACACAAGGCCTACCCTGCCAGGCAAACTACGGCTAAGCCTAGAAAGTTGCACACCCCGTGGGTGCAAATAGCTGCCAATTTAATGGGACCTTACCCCCGAAGCACCAAACGAAATGGGTACCTGTTGGTCATGAAAAATTTGTTGTCCCGGTGGGTAGAAAACTTTCCCCTGCCAAGCCCAGAGACCCACCATATCATCGGAAAGTTCAACAATGAAATTTTACCATGCTGGGGATACCAGCAAAGCATACTGATTGACAACGGGACCCAGTTTACTAGTGAGAAGTGGCTACTAGCGTGTTAAGACTGGGGAGCTGAGACCTGGACAACTCCACCATATCACCCACAAGCCAACCCTACTGAGCGCAGAAATCAGGAATTCAAGAAGAGTCTTTGCCTCAGTAAGGGAGAGGACCAGAGACGTTGGGAGTGCCACATTCCCAAAATACTCTTCACTCTATGACGCAGCACAAACTATTCCATCAACACGAGCCCAAGTCAGCTCCTCCTGGGTCAGACACTGCGATGCTCTGGGCACTGGCAATGGGAGCACAAGCCCACAAAAACACCCCAACCTGAAGCTATACATCTAGATGCACTCAACCAGGTAGATAAAGCCAGGGAAAGCCAAGAGGCCTACATCACCAAGAAGTACCAAACACCATGCACTGGTGAACGAGCTTTCAAAATGGGGGAAGCCGTCCTACTCTGCAGTCACTCCCTGAGTTGAGGATACAATATATTCAGCGCAGGACTTGCAGAAAAGTGGGAAGACCCCTGCAAGGTCATCGGATGCCAAGAAAATGTGTATTGGACGGAGGACCACAGGGGGACGCATACGCAAGACCACCAGGGGACAGATGTGGAACTACCCCGAAAATACCCCAGAACCTCCTGTACACACCCCCGCACAGAGTAGTTCTGACTAGTGATGAGAAAATCAGTGACTTTGCTGTCACAGCCGTACTCGTGACAGTGACAATGCAGTATCTGTGACATTGACACAACGCCACTGAACAAAAATGACGGTGACTCACAAAGATGCACATGCCGTGCCCATGGTCAACGAGACGTTACCTGCTCCGACCAGTGCCATGTCATCAACTCGACCAGGCTAAGCGGTAACAGGCAGGCCTGTAAGTGTGGCGGTGACAGGTGACTCCTCGAGCGCATCAATGTTAGGTAACAAGCCAAATTAGAAAAAAATTAGCAAACCAGTAGCTTTCAATCTCACAACAAAGAAATATTTTGTTTTGTTTTTCTTATTAATATATGTTTTATTTATGAGATCAGTTGCCTCGCATCTGCAAACCAGCCTGTTTATTTTGAAAAAAAAAAACGTGTTAAAAGTTTTTTGCGTGTAAAGTAGTTACAAGTTCGGAGATTCATAAAGGCAGATATGAAAAGCGTTTATTTTCTAAAAATTAAAATATAATAATGTTATTGTTTTTTCATAGAATTATGGCTGCGACCAATATACATGATACTATTGGATTATGTACAAACGTTGCTTTAGACAAATTTTACTGTTTTCTGATTTTATAAGCATAATAGTTTAGAAATTTAAATACAAATTTCCTCTTTTATATCAAGGTGATACTCCTTACAGTGCAAATAGCTATATTTAAATAAATTTGACATATTATTGCACAGTTATTTCCTTTAAAAGATGTGATTTCCAATACGTGACACATTTTAACATAATTATTATGTGATATACCGAGATATGTTATATCTTAAATGGTACTTTACTTTGAAACCTAATATTTATTAAGTTTCCACTATATTTTCGTCTGTTATTTTCCTCCATGCTACAAAATAAATAGTAATACTCAAACAACAAAATTAACGTAACAATTGCGTTTCTGCCAGTCGGAAATAAGTGACAAATACTGCAGATATATCAGCATGCACTCAGTACCTGGAACAAGGCTAGACGATGACAAGTCAGTGACAGTGACGACAGTTTTTTCGATAGTAGGGTTGGAAAAATATAGAGGGGGGGGGGAAGACTGCGTGCGCAGCATGCTCGAGTTTTTTTTGTATTAAAAGGGACAAGGGACGAAAGCTGCATAGAGCATGTGCGCTGCATTCCCGTGGACAGTTTCACAAAGAAAAAGAGCCGAGTGTGGATATTCACGCGCATGCGCATCTATCATTACTCGCTGCCACGCCGGCACCAGTGACGGTGACAGTATCTATTAGCACTCTCGTCGACGTGGACTGGAAACTGGGCCCGGACTCTGGTGACACGCTGTCACTGATACTTTGTAAACTACGTCACCGGACTCACAGTGACTTCTGAGTCACTGATCCTGAATCACAGGTAGCAAAATATCGCCCACCACTAGTTCTGATGTGCCGGAAGACATAGAGGAACCTGCTGACTACAACCCTCCCAAGGAAGCACAGATGTCGCAGCCTTAGGAGCAGGATGGGGCAGAGCAACAAACCAAGGGAACTGTATATTCTGTGCCAATACGAGTTGAGTTTCCCAACCCCAAAGACAAGGAATCAGAGTGGACACTACCTACAACGCCATCTGATTTCCACAAGAAGTTCGCCAACTGACCCGGGAAGTGGACACCTTCAACAACTGAAGTCTCTTGGCGAAGCATGCTAGATCGAGCACTGAGACATCTACGGCCTCATTAGAACACCCTCGCCAAGGACACCAGTCATTAGTCTCATTGAACGAACAGTGCTCCAGAAGCCTTTGTCTCGACTGATGACTCCAGTACTCCCAGCTCCAGCGAGCTGACTTAGCGTGATACCTGCTGCGTCGGACGACATAGCTGCCACCCCCTTCCACAAGAGAGGAACCTACCAGAACTACCAGTCTACACAGGACCATCTCCCAGGCCTCCATTCAGCTGGTATCTCCAGCTGCGATCAGCCCAGATCGCACGGCCGCCCTAGCAGTTGAGTCTACCCTCAATGCGGAGGCTGCTGCCTTCGAGCTCCCAGCGCCACTCAGCACCCTGACTAGTGCACAGGCCCAATGCCCCAGATGAGAGGAAGACAGTACAGCGGCCATCACCTCACACGCCAAAACTGTTATTTTTGCTAACTCTCTCAGACTGTTCACAGATGGCCACTCTTCCTGGACGAGAGAAAAAAATCAGCTGAGATGCTCGTCTCACCAGCAGTGCAGGCAGTTTACCCAGCAATGCCTTCCAGGAGAGGAGAAATTCCAAACACCGCTATGACTTTTGTTCTATGTGTTCACAGGTCACCAGCATCGCCAGACGCTCAGACCTACCCAAGTGTCACCCTCTGCGCACGAGAGGGTGAGGATTCCAAAAAGTCTGTCTCAACCGCAATCGCTCCACCTGGATTAGAGGATTACCGTGCCAAGACACCCCGCCTACCGTCAACCCAGGTTGTTTCCTTGACTACCTAGACCTCCTGCCCAGGGAACACGTTGGCCATGTCTCTGACATCCAGGCAGAAGAGAAACGACAGTGAAGTTATTGTTGAGCACGCGGCCCAGTCTATGGACCCACTTCCGGTGCAAGCATTCCAGGGGGTGGATGTACCACCACCTCTGCCGATGATGCAGCTGACTCCAGCACCAATTTTGACAACTGAGGGGGAAGGTTAAGCAGTCTTCGAACTACCCCTGATGACAACAGTCCCCCGACATCAGGGAGCAGCACAGATAATTGAAGAGGAGGACCGCTCAGCAAAGATGTTGAACCAGAGATCTCTGTCGATGCCGCAGCTTCAGCTCCAACTCCAGTTCCAGTAGGCAACGCAGTCACCGAACTACCCCTGATGGCAGCGGAGAACTTCACACCGCACGACAGCCACTCTGTGATGGCCAACATTACTCAACGGGTCCAGCTGCCCCGAGCCTGCCCAGCCCACTTGGTAACAGGCCATTACCGACAAGAGACTCCATGGTGGCTATCTGCCCGTTTCACCTGGCCGAACCCGCCGTACGCACCACCACGCAAGCGGGGACGACCACCCAAGTCGCCAAAGATGCCAAATCTGTGAGTGTTAGTGCTACGCACTTGTCAAACAGTAATAGTATCAGAACGCTATTCCCCATTCAGTTCCCCATACATGTTGCGTATGTTTCAACACTAAATGCAGTTACGTAATTACAGAAATTGTTCTGGATACTTATTAAGTGCAATTCTCTCACCAAGATAGTTTTTCAGGCAAACTTACTTTTTGTAGCTATCCTAGTTACCCCTGCATTCTATAATTACGTAACTTAACTATGAAGAATGGCTTGTGAATTGCCAGGTGAACTGTGTACATATATTATGTGGACACTTAGACACGTTAGATGAGTGCCACATACCCAGTGTAACGAGACATACGATGTTGAATGTGTGATAACGCCAAGATGCCAATACATATAGTGTTAAAATTATAGACAGAGACAAAAAGAAACAAGTTTATTAGTATGCCGGCCATTTTTGAGAGACTTTATATCATGCCGCATTCTTTTAGTTTATATTGAGTCGCGTCAAAAACCAGTACATACTTTGCATTCTGTAGAATCAAGCTTTTCTGAATATAAAAAATTCTTTTCTTAGTAAAATATTTTTAAAAGCAAAATAATGCAATTTTCATAAAATATATAGCTTGAATTATGTACAATTCATTTTTGAGAATTATTCAATGAGTATGTTAAAATAATCAGATTATTTAATGACTGCAAGTTAGATTATACTGAGTTGTTACATCAAGAAATGCAGTCCAACAGACATTTTAAAACATAATAAAAGGTTGCGAAACAAATAAGAATTGTAAACATTTAATTTCATTTTAAATGCACCTGTTGTTGATGTGTTCTCTGTGTCTATCTTGTCTGTACTCTGTAGTGGTGTTCATATGTCATTGTGGATAGTTAACTTCTCTGTCAACACACTTGTTTGCAAACGCTTAGCAGTCGGTTGAGTATGGGAGCGCTCAGTTTGACAATTTACTTTAGTTCATCTTATTATACAAGTTATTTGCCTGCTGTGTGACACGTAGGAGGCTCAAGGTAGAAGCCACTCTTATATTTCTGCACAGGTGGCCAAAGCAGAGCACAGCTGGCTCGACCTAACAGGTGGGGCCTAAAGCAATTAATATTTATTAAATTTTTAATTGCTTTGCAACAATCAAATTATTTTGATTCCCCAAGGGCCATTACTATTCCGAGTGCCGCCCACTATGTATTTGCTATCTCCTTTTTCTACAGCTCAGCTGTGATAAATAATTACTACTGTTAGTAACCAAGCCTTAACGCTCTTTTTGTAGGTTGGCACGTTTTAATGAAAAGAGGCTCGCTGCATACAGATCCAGTCACTTGCGCGACATGACTTTACACAAAAGAGTAAAAATAAATGCACATGAAGAGCCCACGAAGACGAACAGACAACAAAACTTCATGCAGCCTGGCATGCTGTAATCTGAGACCAAGGAGTAAGAAGAGAGACAGAATGCTTGTTGCAACGCATCGGAAATGTACAGAATAGCAGGAGCTACAGAAGCAAAACCAGAACAGAAATAAATTGCTGTTGAGAGGACAGTACAACATTTTCTGAAAGGAATTTCTTTCTCCACCCATACCATCCCTCCGAGGAGTCTAACCACTACCGAGAGAAAAACAAATTCTTCTTGCGGGGTCAGTTCGACATTCCTTCAAAAGAATTTGTTTTTTTGACTCGCTTCTCAAGGATGAGCTTCTATCGCAGCAGAGAGGGGGGCCAATTGACACATGACGCTTTGGCAACAAAGGTATTTTACCAACTTCAGCTAACCAGTAAGCATAGCGTTGCGTTCTATTTCAACGGAGTTTATATTGTTGAACGACATGAGACGTCAAGGGATTTTACTGTTTGTCACAGCAAGAATGGATGTTCCAGCTTGTAACTTTTATTATTCACTGGCCCACTGAGATTATGCATCAAGGCAATGAGTACCACTGCATGCTGCTAGACGGCTATACCAGTCTGCTTTGCAGTCTCCTTCAAGTTTGCTTCACTGCCTTCTTCATTCTCCAAGCCGGTCGGCGACGTCATGCCTCTATGAAGCTATGCTATCGCCACCCGCCTCTCCGGCTGCGACTCCACGTCCACGAACTTGCCAGCCAATGACAGAAGAGGGTGGAATCAGCCAGAGTATAAATAGTGGGCCACAAAACCTGCTCCGGACCAGTCTTCAATCCTTCACCAAGCTAGCGCCTAAGGAACTGATCAGTCTGAAAGACCAGTCTTCAGTCAACCATCACACTTGTTACTGGTCACCAACCAGCCCGCTCAACTACGCTCTTACCTCTACCTTCCTTCCTTCATCACACTTTTAGTGCCGAAGAAACACCTAATTCTTGGTCTCCACCACGCCTTGTCACCAAAGCCATCCTGTCTAACACTGTTAGTCTTCACCGCATTTGTGCCAAAGAAGCCAAACCGCCACGTTGTCTACACACTTACACACTTAAGACACTGTGGCCCCTTCAGGGCAACAATTGCATAGGGAGTTTAAACCAGTTAAAGTTTTTCTCACAGTGCTCATCTACCCAACCCTTTGTCTAGCTTAGAACCAGGTTGCCTCTACCTGGACAGCGTAGGTTAAAGCTTCCCTAAGCTCTTACCAACATAGGAGGTAATAAGACGCCACATGTTTATTTCCTGTAAAATGGAATAAACAGTGCTAAACTGACTCTAGAGTACCGCCTTCCTGTAGACTTTGCACATATCCTAGTTGAACTCGTCCCACTGAGAGAAATGCAGGTGATCCCGGGAAACTACTCATTAGCGACAGCTCACTGTTGAATACCCACACACACTAGCAACGGCCAACTTTTCTGCAAACCACCGTAGGCAGAACGGTAGAGAGTACACACAGGTACTCTGCTTTTTCAGTTATGCATGTAGGCTTGGTACTCGCCGTCTTTACCGCGTTTAGGCGTTGAAGAGGTCGTTCCCTGGGTTGGGAAGACTTGGGATTGGGTCATATATCCATGTGCAGGGACTGTTGACGACGAGACCTGACTTCCAGTGTTCACCATGTTTAGGTGGCGAACACTGTGATAGAGTGACCGTTGAGTCAGCAGACGCTCCACGCAGCTCTACATGTACGAGAGCTACACAATCCCTGCTTTTCGCCTCACGGACGTGAGCATGTGTATACTGTTCATCGAATGCCTTACTCTCATCATAGGGTCATTTGTGAAAAAGTGAAACAGGTGCTAACTGCCTTTGGGCGATTACAAGAGTTTACTCCCTCCCTGGTTGCTGCTATTAGCCAGCTTGCACTCAAACAAGCTCAGTCTCTGTGCCATCTACTAGTACCTTGGAGATCCCCAAGGATCTATTCCAGGCACCAATACGTCAGAGTGAAGAAATCCACTCCTGGCTTGCCGAGTAGGACCTACCTCAGCTACTTGGATCAGTCACAGATGATTTCTACTGCGTACTTCCAACTTCAACTAGTTGCTCTGCCGCCACAGTCATGAACAATCGTCAAAAGTCAGTTCTCTATTGTATATGCCACACACGTAAACCAACAGCCTGAAATGAAAGATTGTCTTGTCCGAACCCAACTTTGTGCACTGCCGCAAAACTACCAAGCCAGTTCTAGACACGATACGAGCACATCGTGCCCCGTATGGACTAAGTACCAATCAGCAACCCCCGTCAGAAGGGTGCACCAGACCTAGCGCCCACCAAAATCCTTCTCTCCTTAACGTAGTAGACGTCAGCCAGCCAAGGCAGCATGTGTCACTGTGTTCCACCATCCTACAAAGTATTGGGTAAAAGATATCCGTACATATTCTGGTAAAACTACAGATAACCCAGATTATTTTATCCAGCATTTCAAAGTATACTGTATGTGTTTTGAGCTGAACAAGCAGGACAAAATCACATGCATCAGTTCTGCACTTAAGAGCACTGTCTACTGGTGGGACTTGAGAATTGTCAATCATACAGGTAATTTAAAGAAGAGTTTCTGTTGAATTTCTGGAGCACAAAAATTCAAATGAATTTATATAGTACATTACAGACCGAAAAATTTGACCCCTAAAGAGGACAGCCTGTTAAACATTTACGTGACACGTTTGAGAGAACCCTTAATCTAGAGCCAACCATGTCCTATAGTGAATTTATAGCTTTAGTTCTATGCCAGCCATGTCTACAATAATATCAAATGTAGTGGTCTACTAACTAAGTCTCATCTATCAAAGAATTTCGTGACCATTTGGTGAATTTTGATCAAATGGAGAAATTGTCACACAACTGCCAGCAGCATGAAACCGATCAAACAATGACTCAAAAATCACCAAGGCACGCACATTCTTACTTGACAGCATCAGTAATACCACTTAACCCAGCTCATGAGTCTTAACACTATAAACATGTAACCAGCAGTTTCCATATTTTACATACACCACTGACACTTTACACTCTGCCAACAACAGTAACATTTTACACAAATAAACCAAGCACGTCTCACGTACTTTACTTTAAAATGTCAGTAGTTTCTCAACACTTAAAACGGTATGTTTTAATGTTAAACAGTGAATGCTAGGAGGCTCTAAAAGCTATTTTTTTTTAATTTATGGTGTATAATAAAAGTAAAAGTTCAAATCAGATTGAGACTTAAAAAAAAATTAACAATAAACAAAAAAAAAAGTTACATTCTGCGTCTTGCAACTACAGAAAAAAAAAAAAAAAATTGTCGTTATCCTCACTGTCCCGTTCGGGAGGCAGGCCACTGCTGCTCCGCTCGTGCACCAACCACATGTGATGTGCATTAATGCAAGTGTCTCCAGAGTTGTTCATGTACGAATGGGTAAGTGAACCATTCCATGACCTGAATGACCCGCCTTGCCAAAAGTAAACAACGTTATATGTGTTTACTGTGGTGAAGTGTTTCGTCCCCCACAAAGCAGAGTTAAAAATAAACACGGGAAGGTATTATCTCCCGTTTGTTTCTCTTGAGTGTCGTGATATTAATAAAGAGTGCACGACCACGTGGACTACGTATATTTATGAACCATTGATTTGTGACACTCTTAATTCCTATTATAATTTTATAGTGTTTGTCACGCTTGTTTTTTATTACTAAACTGTGTATTATCATTTTTCAGTTTTGTTAAGAAACAAAAGTCAACAACTTTGGCAGTTCCGGCATCCGCCATACCAAACCCTGAAGTTTAAATTCTCTGCTCACTTATTAAATTAATATTTAAATTTAATAAGTTGATTTAAAGGGTCTTGTGTGTGTAAAGTGCTTTATATGTTTTTATTTTGGTTTCCTATGTGTTCTGCAAGCAGTCCCGGCTTTTCTCAGGTAAACTCATTTCCCACGATACGCTTAGCAACAAGGTCTACAGACATTATTAAAGAAGTCTAATGTGTCGGAAATGTTTATTTAAATTTGCAGTGTGTTTTGCTTTGTTTATCCAACTTGTATATGTATGCTGTTCAGTATATGTATTTTATGGTTTTTCCCTCACTGTGCTGGTGGGAGATCTCCGTTGGGTAATGGCATCTCTGAGCCACCATCTTTAGTCTTGACCAGAGGGCCAAACAGAGGGATGTGTGTGACGCACGCGCCATGGGAGCTTCATCTGTTTGGATCAACCACAGTAGCAATAATAGCACGTCTTTAATTTGCTGGAACATTTTTTATCATTTTGCTCCTCCCGCGTAAACACCCTTCTCTCTGTCAGACTCGCAGCCCTGGAGAGTTTCATATAAGTAATTTACACAAGCAGTTCAGCACTTTATTCCGTGTCAGCCTATGGCAGACCTTGTGTGCCAAGTCCGTTTAATTCGAGGGACAGTGTATTGTTTTGTATGTGTGCTCTCATCATACAATATACAGAGTTCAAACGTACCTCATCTTATTTTATTTCTGGCCCACTCCAGAAACTACCCATCTTCTGAGCTTTTGAACTGTAAAAGTGTGTTAAGTGACTCTTGTATTAGCTTCTTTTGTTAATGTGTGCTGCAAAGGGAAATCGCCACATGGCTGTTGACCTGTTACTGCCCTGAGATACCAACATCATGTGCTCACCCGTGTACTAGATGAGCTGGTGCCCTGGGAATTTATAACTTCTTTACAGAACTATATCTCCATGCATCAGGGTTTATCTCAAATCCAGCATATTCCACCTCCGCTAGCAACCAAGCCACGTTATATGGCGCCACAACTTGTGAGGCGTGAAAAAGCGCTTCGTAAAAAACGAGCATGTGGCAGAAAAATGTTGTGTTCCGGAAGTCCACCATTGTTCAAGAAGCCACATGGAACATTGAATTGGTGCCATCTTGTGCGCATACAGAACCTCCTTGTGTCCGGAGGGCACAGATACCCATGATGTCACCGCAAATTGTGGAGTTTCCTACGACTTCATAATGTGCCTGAAGTCTGACATGTGTGCTACGGTTCGGCCGCACGCTGACCACTGCACCAAACAGGTAGGGTCTACCGAGTTCTGTCCCGAAGGAACCCCTTGCAAGCGTGGGTTCGTGTAAAACTGCGACAGTGACTACTGCGAACACCAGCAGCATGGAATTTACAACCGACATGTGGAACATGGGAGGAAAATGTGCATAATGTGGAAAACCTGTCTCATTGGACCCGTACAAGAAATTCAACCTGCTAGCCAATATCTGCCACTGTATCCCAGAAGGAAGAAGTGTATTATTCGCTTCCAACAAAGAAGTCAGCAAACAGGGTAGCACACTGCTCACGCCCTAATTCGACGACACCAACAACGACATCGCTGTGAGTTGTACCAGCTAGGAGCACACTTTGTCTGCCTGTCAGCATAAGAATGGCCATCAGTACAACATGATGTGTTCCAGTGTCAAATTGGCACAGCCAACGAGACCAGCCAGCCTACAGCAGCACAGCTGATTGCACCAAGCAAATTCCTGCAAACAGAGAAATGCCAAGCAAGTAACTGCAATGTCAGACTGTGCCACAGAAAAGGCCGTGCTATTGTCACATGTAACTTGTGTGACATAGCTGCCATCCTAAGTGTTTAACAGACAGTGATTGGAGCAGTTTTTGCGAAAGAATATTCTGATGTAAAGAGTGTGTGCCGGTCTTGGTACAAAATAACAACATTGTACATGCAGAAGTAAACAACGTCTGTGACATGACACAACAGCCGCAGAGGGGAGTGTGGCACGACTCTCAACCACGAGCGCCACCATTCCACTGCCCAGACAACCACGTGTACGTGTTGAATTGCCAGTACAGTGACAAGAACCACCTATGGCTAACATGCCAGCTCGTTTACAGACACTCCCAACATTTTCTGAACAGGGAGCAGAAGATTCAAGGGTACTTTTGGCAGACTGCACTAGTCGGCTGCAAAAATATGGTGTCAGTGTCGAAGAGTGGCTGAATGCCATAGGAGTGCAACTGACAGCTGACAATAAAAATTAGTGGTGTTCAGCAAATGAGTGCAAAATCACCTGGACACAGTTCACGATGAAGTTGACCACCTGGTACACAAGTATATAGACGATGCTGAAGCTACAGTTATCCCTGTTTACAGAGGAGTAGAGACAGCTGGAGAACCTGGAAGCATTTGTGGGTATAAATCTGTTTGGCCAACCATCACTACCAGCACCTGTCTTAGGAAGATGTGCTTAATTCAATAGTGGAAACAGTGCTTCCAAAACATCAACCGGCGCTTCATCTAATCGTATACAGTAGGTACCAGCGGTTCATCAGGGCTGCCTTAAGTATCGTGCGTGACTCAGAACCCAGGCACAATTACTTTTTTGAGTCTCTGGATTCAAAAAGGTGTGTGAAACTAAGTGACAGTTCAACGAGCTGCGTAAACATACCGTGCCAAGGGTTGAATGGCCTGGGCTGTTTGTCCACCCATGTGACCAGCCACGCTCACGCAGACCACTCTGCAACTGCGCCAGGGAACAGTGGGTCCAAGTGCCGCGCCCGCCGAACCACAAAGCGCTGCCAACGCCAAGGTGCAGCGCCAGGCACCACTATGTCGGATATACCGTGACCAGCAATATCATTGGCACTGGATGTGCCCTAACAGAGCAATATTGGCTACAGGAAATGCACCAACGGGGTAGGACTACACCACGGGCCTCCGTACTCAGCCAGCATGCCAGCCACAGCATCCTGACCAGAGTTAAATAAACAGCCAGATGCCTACTTGGGACAAGTGAGTACTACAATTGACCAGTTATTGAGAGTGCCTGTCTACATTTCCAATGTCTCAACTGTTGCCTTGATGACACCGCAGCCTCGTATAAATTTGTCCGCGAAGAACTTGTCACGTATTCAGACATACAGGGTAGTAGCTTAACTGTAGAGCTTGCCACACTGTATGGCACAAGCAATGTCATTGTTACCACTCTGCTTAATGTAAAAATCAGAGACATAGAAATGTGAGTTCCTGCTTTAGTTTCAAGAGAAAATATCAAAGATGTCATCTTTGGAGTACCTTGACTTATCAATCAGGATGTAATTGTAGAGATTCCAAGGAACAGGATCAATTTCGGCAAACACGTCAGATGTACTGTTTCCAATCTAGGCAGATGCGTAGCGATTAGTTTGCAACCAGTAACCTTAGATGACTTTGACCACAGTGTTCCGGCAGAGTACCACAGCACCTTTGAAAACATCTTAAATGAGCGAAAAGATGTTTTCGCACAGTCAGATCCTCTTAAACATACAGCAGTTGCCGAACATGAAATAAAAACAATCCATAATGATCCACTCTGGACATCCTCTACAAATTACAACGTACACCACCTGAACATAATTAACCACCAGATTGTGGAAATGATACACAACGGAGTAATAGAACCGTCAGAGAGCAGGTAAAATTCGGCTATAAATTTAACACCAAAGAAAGATGGAGGGTGGCGGTTTTGTATTGATTTTAGGCCCACAAATCAAATAACACAGAGCGCCCCAACTGTTTTCATTAGTGTAAACATTGCACTTAACATCCTCGGTTTTTGGAAAATTCCAGTAAAGCAGGAGGACAGGCATAAAACAGCTTTTACAGCACCAGATGGCCGATGGTACCAGTTCTGTGCCATGCCCTTTGGGCTTATGTGTGGTTCTTCCATTTTTCAAAGCATGATAATAAAAGTCCTAGACGGAATAATAGGTGAGTTCACAATGGCCTATCATGACGATGTGATTGTGTGGTCAGAAACATGGGAGAACCATCAGAGCCACCTAGCTATTGTTTTGGAGTGACTTGCAATCAATGGCCTAACCTGTGCCAACAACAAATGCAGCATACGCAAAACTAGTATCAAATATCTTAGTCACCTTGTCGACGGGGAAAGAAACCCCATGCCAGAACAGATAGCCATCATGCAGGAGTACCCAGTGCCAACCATGCAGAAAAGATTACAGAAATTCTTTGTCCTAATAAACTGGCTTAGGCAATACATACAAGATTTTGCAATAATCACAACCCCGCTCATTGAGATGCTCTTGCCCGCAAAAAAGTACAAGTGGGATACCAGCATGCAAAACACATTAGAGGAAGTAAAATACAGTTTCTCCCAGTGTCACGCCCTCACACGTATTGACGCAACCCACCACCTGTACCTGCAAACAGATGCCAGCCAGGAAGGCATAAGTGCGGTGTTGTTCCAGTACAAAGACAGTCAAGAGCGGTGTGTCATTGACTATGCCAGTGCCAAACTTGGCAACATAGAGAAACAATATGACACAAATGAACGGGAATGTTTGGCGATCATCTGGGCCATAAAGAAACACTGTGTTCACCTAGAGTACAGGTGGTTTACACTGAGGACCGACAATCAGTGTTTGTTGTGGTTAAATAAGATACGCAAAGTCCATAGCAAGTTAACAAGATGGTCAATGCTGCTACAGAATTTTCACTTTGTCGTCGAACACGTGCCCGGAAAGGGCAATCAGTTAGCAGATGCCTTGTCCTGTTCCCCGAACGAAAGCGAAACCACAGTACACTAGGAAGAGTGGGAGACCGTCTTACCACCGGAGAATGTCATAGCTCCACCAGTACTCTTACAACAGATTGCGGCGAACAAACCAAACCTGTAAGTGCACAAACTTATCCAGTAGCAAATGTCCGTCGAGGTTAAGGATATAAAAAACCAGTGAGAGCAGGAAGTGTTAGAAGGGTGGCGAGTGATTGACAATTGACTGAAGACGCAGTACAACAGCCAGTCAGGAGGTTGGTGGTGCCTCAATATGCCACCAGGAGCACGCACTACTGTCACTCACGTCGCCCACAAAGACAGTCTGTCCAGGCACCCCGGCATAGCACAAACTGTCTCTAACATCATCATCTTACAAATGAGGTAAAGGAATATGTGCGCCAGTGCAGCAAGTGTAATGTTTACAGAACACGCCAATCATACAGAACTGCACAACAACCAAGGTTACCACAACACCCGTTCAAAGTGATCGCCTTAGATCTTATGGACCCTTACCCACGTTCAACAGATGGAAAGTGGTTCATACTTGTAGTAATTGACTTGATTACATGTTGGTGCAAGCTGTATACATTACCAAGCGCATGCATATGCCACATTGCTGCCACCTTGAGGAAGGAGTTTTTCCTCTGCTGGGGAGACCCCAAAACACTCCTTAACAACAATGCCACTCAGTTTTCTGGGCCGCGTTGAAGAAGTTTGTGTACGGAATAGCACGTCGAACACCACACGGCCAACATTTACCATGCACACGTAAACTCAACCAAATGCAGAAACCAGGAAGTGAAGCAACAACTACGCCTTAGGGTAGGAGAGGATCACACAACATGGACGCAGCACATACCAGACATAGTAACTGCACCAACGAAGCCACTAGTAAATCTCCTGCGGAGTTGTATGGCGCAGGCCTAGCACACCCAGGAAAGTTTGCCTGCCGTGCCCCAAACTCAAACCCAGAATCTGCTGACTCTGAGGTATGAGAAGGGGAGAGGAGGCTATGTCATCCAGAAGTATGAACTAACCAGAAATGTTATGTGCAAAAATGACTGCCAGAAACAAAATACCACCTAAACTCTTGTTACCAGGTGATTTTGTTTACGTGCATGTGCACCACCTGTTGACTGCAAAACAGAACTTTTTTGTAGGACTCGCTCCTAAGTGAACCGGCCACACACAGAATTCTTGAGAAAATAAGTCAGACGCTGTATTTAAAACAGATTGGGCCAAGAAAAGTGTGCAAGGTTCATAGGGATAACATTCGCACCGCTTCCATGCCCGCCGACGCTGATGAGCCACGCCCACCTACCATACAAGAAAACGTGGGAGTAAAACACATCTAATGAAACTTAGGAAGTGCTGCTGAGATGGTAGTGAACAATGTTTCGCCATCTAACCAAAGTCAAGGCCATGATTTAAGTGAAAGTCCGCCGCTTTCAAGAGGGATATCACCCCTCAATTTTTGTGGCTTTCCAGCCGCCATGGCTGCCATGCCCACCATAACAACAACATGGAGGTCAGCGGCAGAAAATATAGGTGATGTGTGGGGAGGGGAAATATCACCCCTCGAATCCCGTGGCTTCCCAGATGCTGCAATGCTTGCTGTTGCACCACCACAGCAACAAAAACACAATCAGCGGCAGGGGAAATTACTGATACGCAAGGAGGAAAAACGTCACTCCACAACTTTTGCAACTTCCCGGCCGCCGAGCAACCACCTGCCAAAGATGAGGTTCAGTGGGTAGCACCGGAGTTCATCGACGCCATGTGAGGGGAGATGTCTACCCCCGCATCCAGCAACAATGAGCGGCAACTGCCACAGTAAGGAGATGGGAGCCAATCTTCTGCCAGTTCCACCTGTTCGTCAGTATATCACCACCCGAGCCGCTCATGTCAACAACACTGTTGGTTACCCCCCTACTTCAGGTACCAGCAACGCGTCAGCTCAGGTACAGGCATGCCAACTCATGCTGCCAGCACGTACCTTCCTGCAGGCCCTATAACAGGGACCCCTGCAACCACCACAGATGCCCAGCGTTCTTGATGCTATCAGTGACCGCCAAACACGTCCTACGAGATGTGGAATTTGCCATTCCCTACTCATCGGCTGAGGCAGCGCCCCTTGCGTTGCCCCACCTACTGCTGATTTCAGCATGAGGTCGCTGCATCACACCACTGGTCTCCCCGCAGGGGAGGGACATTTGACGTCATCATTACTGTCCCACTCGGGAGGCAGACCAATGCTGTTCCACTCGTGCACCAGCAACACACAATGTGTGTTAATGCAAGTGTCTCCAAAGTCGTTCAAGCATGAACGTGTCAGTGAACTGTTTAATGACCTGAATGACACACCTCGCCAAGAGTAAACTATGTTATATGTGTTAATTGTGGTGAAGTGTTGTGCCCCCCGAGAGCAGAATTTAAAGTAAAAACGGGAAAGTATTATCATCTCCTGTTTGCTTCCCTTGATAGTTGTGTTATTTAATAAAGAGTACCTGACCATGTGGCCTACGTATATTTATGAACCATTGATTTGTGACACTCTAAATTCCTCTTATAATTTTATAGTATTTGTGTCATGCTTGTTTTATTTCTAAAGGGCGTATTTTCATTTTCCAGTTTTGTTAAAAACATAAGTCAAGAACCTTGGCAGTTCCGGCATCCGCCATGACAAGTGCCTGAAGTTAAAATTCTCTACTCAATTATTAAATTAATATTATTATTTAAAATTGTTGGTTTAAAGGGCCTTGTGTGTGTAAAGTGCTTTGTATGTTTTCATTTTAGTTTCCTATTCTGCAAGCTATCCCAGCTCTTCTCAGGTAAACTCACTTCCCACAACACATTTAGCAGCAAGAACTAGAGATATTATTAAAGAAGTCTGATGTGTCAGAAATGTTAAATTTGCAGAGTACTTTGCTATGTTTAACTGCATTCTGCAAGTATGCTGTTCATTATATGCATTTTATGGTTATTTCCCTCACAGTGCTGGCGGGAGATTTCCGTTAAGTAACTGCATCTCTGAGCCACCAGCTTTAGTCTTGACCAGCGAGCCGAACAGGGTGGACATGTGTGTCGCAAGCACCGTGGTAGCTTCATCCGTTTTCATCAACCACAATATCAACAATAATAAGTCTTTAATTTGCCCGAACATTTTTAATCATTTTGCTCCTCCCGCGTAATCACCATTCTCTCCGTCATACTCGCAACCCCGGAGTGTTTCATACAAGTAATTTACACAAGCAGTTCAGCACTTTATTCCATGTCAGCCTATGGCAGGCCTTGTGTGCCATGACTGTTTAATTCGAGGGACAGTGTATTGTTTTGTATATGTGGTCTCATCATACAATATACAGAGTTCAAACGTACCTTGTCTTATTTTATTTCTTAATGCTTAATGTAATTTCGGGATCTGGCCCACTCCAAAAACTACCCACCTGCTCAGCTTTTGAACTGTAAAAGTGTGGTAAATGACTCTTGTATTACCTTCTTTTGTTAATGTGTGCTGCAAAGGGAAATCGCCACTTGGCTGTCGACCTGCTACTGCCCGGAGATACCGTCACCACATGGTCAACCAAATACTAGAAGAGCTGGTGCCCTGAGAATTTATAACATCTTTACTTAACTTTATCGCCATGCATCAGGGAAGTTGATATGCGCCGCGTTGGGTCTCGGCGCTCAGCTGTGGCCGGATGTGGCCTGGTGATAAAGGCCCACATGTATCCCGGCAGTGCTTAATGTTACGGAGTGTTGCCGCGAACTGACATTCCCATGTTAAATTTG
The DNA here is from genome assembly GCA_029891345.1 of Dryococelus australis. Taxonomy (NCBI): domain Eukaryota; kingdom Metazoa; phylum Arthropoda; class Insecta; order Phasmatodea; family Phasmatidae; genus Dryococelus; species Dryococelus australis. Next base: position 105,443,829 of record CM056996.1, read on the forward strand.
ACGCAAATATTTTATACGTTGTTAGTAGTGGGAGTGTTTTTGATTCGGGTCATTTTTTTGTATTGCGACTGCGTAGTTCGGGTAAGGGTTTTGGTTAGTATATAAGCAGGTTTCGGGTACAGTTTTATTCACTTAGCTCTTCATCATTAGAGAAGACACATCACTATGTAACAGAGGCGTTCACAGCTGGGTTATTACCCTCAAAAGATATGCCGTTATATTTTGGCGTTTTCAAAGGATGTTAATAAAGACGACAGGTCTTAGACTATTAAAATTGTTGATGCAGAAGAAAGTTATATTTTGTTGTCATTTTTGTACCGTTTTGGTCTTCAAGGAATTACTCCTAAGGCAGGTAGTGGCTTGTTGGAAATGTGTTTCTTCAGAAAGCTCCAACATGAAAAGGATCCTGCTCCTAAGGGAATTAGTGATATCGATACTCGTGATATAATATGCAGGAAGACTTTTCCAGTTCATGAAGGGAAGGTGGACAATAGTGCTGTAATTAGTGTCTTTGGTAGTGCTTCATTGTCTTCGCGTAAGAAGATCACGTTTGAGCTTGGCGGTCAGATTTGGTTGTATCGAAAATTGGTTAGTACGACTGAAAACCCGCATATTCATGGACAGCTTGAGCTGTTTTACCATCCTTAATGTACAGAGGATTTTATTCCATGTTATATGTTGTGTTATTTTAAAGAGCATAAAATAAATATTTTGAAGTACGAACGTTCTGTAGTGTTGATTATTGCAAATTTTACATTACCATAATATATACGAATGAATACAGCAAAAAAAATGTCAGTTACAACAAAATATTTTTAAGCAAAAAAATATTTATCAGCACTTTATTAATCTTGATATTTAAACTATTAATTTCATGTATAAAAGTATAGATATAGAGACGTCTCACTTGTATTAACATATAGTAAAGTAGCCACACAGAACAACATGTAGTTATGTATTGACAGTTTATTTCATTCTTGTATAAACAAGAAACTTTTATAAAATTGAAAGAATTTATACACATATTATTATAAGAGAAACGTTTTGTCTCATCAGCACTTTATTAATCTTGATATGTAAACAATTAATTTCATGTATAAAAGTATAGATATAGAGAGGCCTCACTTGTATTAACATATAGTAAAGTAGCCACACAGAACAACATGTAGTTGTGTATTGACAGTTTATTTCATTCTTGTATAAACAAGAAACTTTTATGAAATTGAATGAATTTAATACACATATTATTATAAGAGAAACGTTTTCTCTCACAAAAAGTTAACATTTGTTATATTCAACATCTGTTACGTTATCTTTAAATACTGGTGTACATTAGAATACATTTAATTATATTGTTACGAAGTATCCTTTCCATTTCCTTCTAAAGTATTGAAACAAAGTAGTAATGCAGCTGCAACAGTTCCTTTTTCTTTGAACATTTTGAAAGTTTAGATTTTTTACTAAAGAATATTCTACGTTTCAATACCATCCTATCATTATCCTACCACAGTGATGCCACGCCCCATTTTAGTATGTAAAAACTTCCTACCACATCATGATTTTTCAGTATTTTAACATTTATTTTTCCAGCAAATGTATTTTCTGTACAAACAAACCACAATTATTGTTGTAACGGGAAGAGCAGTTAATTTTACCAAGTCAATTGATAACAGTTAAATTAATTTTTCATTATAATTACAAATGTTTTACATTTTATTGCCATTTCATTTTTAGAAGGATTAATATAATCAAAATATCCACGCCACATAGTGTTAGGGACTCGCAACTGCACAATACGATAATGCATTCGCAAACCTCCCACAGGGCATCTGCTGTGCTCCCGTGGAAGACACTTTGCACACCCCAGCAGAATGAATTTCAAGGTCCACACAGCCTCAGCAAAAACACAACACAGCATTTATACGGCCAACCTTGTCCAAAGATTGCTCGATAGCAATTGGCAGTTCCATTTACCTCACTTATCCATCTATTATCATTTCATTTCCCATTTCCTTTCAAAACTTTTCCTACCCTAGCGAAGATAACTTCAACCCAATCCATATTCCTACTACCACAAGATGAACCTCACAAATCCCAGTCATCTACATAATTCACACAGACTCCTGGGCAAGATGAGTGCACTCGCTAATGAACGTTGGGGGAGATGTTATGAAGTGATCAGGCCTTAGGTGGACGGCCTGCCTGATCATGCCTTCAAACAATGAACAAGGACACTGTCGTGATTGCAGTAATCCCCTTGCGACGGCTCTTGCAGAAACCCCCTCCACCAGCCAGAAATCAGGGCCAAATATGTTAAACAACATGCCCAATATAGGCCAACATAACACTGGGCAAGGCATCTTTGGTTGTCAGGCCACTGCAACGAGAAGGTAACTGAGATGGGTGTGTTGCGCTGTCATCCTCCCAGAAACTGCATCCAGCAACATGAATAAGGTATGAACTTTCCAATTAGATTGAAATAGTAGTGGCGAGTGGTAAATAATCCTAACAAATGTAATTAGCAATATAATATTCTATTTAAACCCCCTGATTAAAAATCACATAGTTATTGTGTGATCGTTATTCCAATAAACCCCATCATTTACTGTTGTGCTCTACCTAATAATCAAATATTATTAAGCTATGCCATTACCCCCTTTCACATATGAAATGGCCACAATGTTATTTCGTAACAGTATGACATATTGTGATCCAAATAATATAAGGAATAAGCCCTGTGAGTGGTGGTAACTCCCATGAATCAGCCTGTGGAAAGAACAGCTATGGTGGAACGATACATGGCCAACATGCTACATTTCTAAAAATGTCAAAATTTAATGAACTTATATGAAATGGATAATATATGATTTTAATTTTCACTTGACACGTTTAACATAAAAAAAATTGGCAAAGCACAATAGTAGGTACTAGATTTAATGATGCTTCATGGTTCATTCGAGAGACTTTGTAAAATTACAATTGGTCGTTTCAAAACTTCCCCCCCCCCCCCCCCAACCCACACACCCAAAAAACTGCATTAATAAAAGTGAATTTTTCATGTTAAGTTCATGTTTTATCATCATACCCACAAAACTAAAACAGTTCTTAAATGAGAGAATAATTTTGTTCAGTGGTTATAAGTCTTCCGAATAAAATGACACCAGAGTAAATTGCAAATTAAAAAAATTGTAGTACATGAAAAAAATTCTGTATGCAAGAACTCACAAAAATAAAAAACCTTTCAAATTATCTCCCACCTAATTTACGTGATATGATGATTTTTCAGTAAGTACTATCACACTTTCTATTTGGCACATACTTAGGAACCTACAAAACCATCATGTAAAGGGGGGGGGGGGGGGTGTGCATGTGTGCGTGTGTAAAGGAATATAAGAAGCTATTTCGGAAAAAGTCAAGGTTTGTAAACTCTGTGCCTTCAGCAAAAATTCTAGCTTGATTTTGTGGGTCCTTCCCCCCGTTATAAATCTGGATATAACTGAACAATGTTGTTTAATGCTGAGATGCTTTATTTAAGCTTGTGTGATTTGTCCCTTTGAAGATGGCCACTGCTGCCACAACCATTTCAACCTTGCAAAATCATATATTATATACAATTCCAGATATATCTTCCGTTAGAACGTTTCAATAGAAACCTCCATTCAGCTCTGATTGCTTACAATGAGCACATACAGGAAACATGGGATAACAATCTGGTGTGGTTATAAATGGCATTCAAATGTGCTCACAAAAATAACCAATTTCAAATCATGATTACCTATCTACACGATAACACTTGTCTCCAATTATTGGTCACTAAATGACCTCTTGCCAGATAATCCAAAGAACATACAGGAAATCTGGAAGAGAGACCACAAAAATCTTAAACTTGCTCATAAGAAGAGCAAGACAAAATACAATAAAGACAAATCCCCTAAAAAGTGATGTGCAAAATACGCTCTCAGAGCAAGGCTACACATAAGAAGACAACTGCGCTATCTTACCGCTGGATTGGTACCTTCCAGATATAATGGTTCATAATGTCAGTGGCTGAAGCATTGGCAGACCCTATCAGTGGAGAGTATGACATATACAAAAATATTCCATTTCAAGAAAGTACATTCAAACCTATGTTAGGAGGAGTTTTACTCGTATCAAAGGATTCTTCACCTGAAGTTTTCTCTAGTATCAAGTATTTTGTTCTGACGAATCCTATGGCCTGATCAACCACTCTACCCCCAGAACAACAGCTATAAACACACTTTGACAAAACCTAGGTACTAATATTAACTAACCAACAGGGCTCTAGCTTAGTTAAGCATATTCTTAAGAAGTTTGCGACACACGGAAACAAAATTTTTAAATCTGCAAATTAAAATTTACTTTTTTAAAAATTAAAACTGACAGGAAATAATTTCTAAGTAATTTTTCTATGGTACATTTTTCCTGGGCAGCTAGGCTCCGTGACCTGTTCTAACAGGCTGAACATGGTTATCAGTAGATGCAGCACTAGAGCACCACAGAAACATGACTATGTGCAACAAGTGCTTCGTAACTCCTGTGCTGCTGTAGCACAGTCCTTACTACAGGCATATCAGGCCATATTCTGTCCCCCTTCAGGCACGATCTGCTGCCTCTGCACTCCTCACCTCCTCTTCTGCGAGAATACCATCAGAGTCCAGACTTTCCCTGGGCTCCTGCAGCTTACCTACCTCCCCAGTTGATCTTATCAGCCATCTAGTGACCAACTATTCAACTAACTATATGCCTTTATGGGTTGTAAGGCAGTGCCAGCATTCTCTGGTAGTAATAAACTGTACTAAACACCTTTGTTTTCCATCTTTATGCTACTGGATTCCCAGGCCCTTTTAGCATAATGTTCTTGCTCTTATCGCACATTCTGTTACTCACAGCTTTGGCGGTAGTTTTGGGCACACCCACAGGTGAACAGTTAAGTACACAATCATGAAGAACCATACAGAAAAGCCATAAAGTCAAAGAGGAGTTTACACTAACTACGTAGTTAAAAAATGGTGTGTTGAACCAAAAATGCTGAAGCCACATTCGTATCGACATGGCATCGAGGTTTCTTCATCTTCCCCATTAAAGGCGGTAGGAAATGTCTCTTTTCTCTGTTATCTCCCTCTTTTGCTCGCCCTGTCAATGTCTACAAGGGATGTGCTAATAATTTTTCTTTACTGTGTCCACAGTAGGTCCAAATTTTGAAAAGGAAGTTTACATTTCAATGTTTGAAGTTTCAGTAGTCTGCCTTTCCAAAATTTCCACCGTAACTTCAGTCGTGGCCTGCTCTTGTCTCTCTCTGTTTCAAGACAATGAAAAATCGTCATGTAGACAGCACACCATGAAAACTAAAATTCATTTCTTTATGAACATTCCTCTCAATATATTTTTTTAACGTAGCAATCATTCAGCAAGTGGTTATGTGAAAATTCAATTTTCTGTATATCTCTTAAAAGCTTTCATTTCATTTAACAACTCAGATTTAGCTTAGAAAGTTAAATGGCAAGACTGATTAATATACTTTTCTATGATTTTTAACATGTAAAAACTAGCATCATTTCAAGGGCTAGCACACACAAAAAATTTGAGTAATTTGCTGTATTGTAATTTTAAAATCAAAATTTTTAGTATGCACTGCCCGAAAAAATAACATATACAGGAGGATGCATTGGATGGTTCTGAATATTTATAGTATAAGTGATATAGAGTAATAATACAAAAGATCACAAAAATAAAGCAGCAGAACAATTTGTGATACGCCATCCAGTCATCTTCAATAGTGCATTGCACCCCCTCACACTGCGATACATGCATCAACATGGTCTGGCGTAGAGTTTAGCAGACACTATTGTTGTCCCGAGGCAAATTCAGATGGGCTCATAATTGTACATTGTACAAATCCTGGATACTGTGGTATGGCTGCAACTAGCTTTTCAACTGGTCCCATTCATGCTCAAATGGTGTCATGTGAGGGGAGCAGGCAGGTGATGGTAGTGTTTGGACATGTCAGAGGCAGTCCTCAGCAACCCATGCCATGTACCATCAGGTGTTATCCTGCTGGAATATTGCATATGGAATCCCAACAAAACATGAGTGAGTAAAGAGATTTGGGCAGCTCTTAATGCTGAGGTCTTGAGAGCCGATGAGGGTGAAGCAATGTGAGTATGAAGCAGTGCCGGAATGAAAGGGCGGGAGAAATCAGAGAACCCCAGAGAAAACCAGTCAACTAGCGCCATCGTCCAGCACGATTCCAACATGCAAAAATTCGGGGGCAACCACACCAGGAATCGAACCTGGTTCGTCAAGGTGGGAGGCGAGTAGTCTAACCACTACACTGTGCCCCCCCCCCCAGCCACAAATGGGAGCAGATGGTGGAATAGAATGTCGATGCTACCTCTGGCCCATCAATATTCAATGTAACATGATAAGACCAGATTTGCTATTGTATGCTATGACTCACCGAGCCATAATGCCTGCATGGGGGAAGTGCACTGCTCGATAGCAAGATTGGGATTGTGGCATTCATCAGGAGTCCTCCACACCTACGTGCAATTATCAGCAGTCCCTTTAATGAAGCAGCACCCATCAGTAACTAAACATCACACACCACCAGTCTGTAGTATTCCACATTGCCCTGGGCTGGCCCCATTGCAGACAGAACCGCCACTGTTACAGAGTTAATGCGTGATAAGATTTCGGCAGCTCTTAACATCGAGGTTTTGAGAGCCAATGAAGGTGAAGCAATGTGAATATGGAGCAATACTGGAATGCAAGGATGGGGGAAATGGGAAATACCAGAAAAAACCCATCATCCAACAACATTGTCTGGTACAATTCCCACGTGCAAAAATCTGGAAGTGACCCCACCTAGAATCAAACCCAGTTCGCCTTTGTGGGAGGCAAGTAGTCTATTCACTACACTGTGGCCCCCACAGAGTTAATGGCAGCACACATAATGGGTGCTGGCATCACAGATTTGCCTCTGCAAGGCATTAGGAAATGGTTTGTGGCCATACAGGAGCCCTAACACTGGCCAATAATGTGAAAAATGTCACCATGGGATCCCTTCGCACCTGACACACACAATCTCTCTGTTCTCTTGACTGGTAGTCAATCTCATCCATCATGAGACAGTCCTCCATGTGCGAGTGTCTGCATGTATGTACTGCTCCCAACAACATCAGACAGTATAATCTGAATGATCCACCTGGTGGGCTACACAGTGATGCAACCACCTTGTGGTTTTCAGCCAGATTGTGATACCCCTCTCTCAAAGTTCGTCAATTGCGTAATGTGACATCTTTGGTGTCTCATCTGCATTTTTCTTTACTACGCACACTTACTTGGTATAGTCTGGTATTTCTCATGTTAATGCAGCTTCAACTACCAAATCTCTATGAGCACTAATTGGTGCTTGCAAGCCACTGTCGGGTGCACAGTCACGTGCGAGCACACCAACATGTCATCCTGTGAATACCAGCCTATACTCTTGTTATTAACACAGTTCCTTGGTGGTTGCATTATTTCTTCATGGTGTACTATTTTAATTGTCTGGCAGTGTATTACAAATTTTCTTTGGTCACACAACTGTTTTGTAGATTTAGAAATAACAAAAGTGTATGGTATTCCTGAGAAATCTTTTCCTTTGATTTCATTCCTATTTTGTACCAATATTACTTACACCACAGTCCGCGATGCTGCATATGACCATTGAATATTCAGATTTAATCATGACATTAGAAAGGTGATCATCAACTGTGTTATGAATTTTAAGTTTTCATACTAGCCTTGTTCCCCCACCCCTCCTATGCCACCAGTCATAACATCAGTAGTGGAGGTGCCAGGTTGATGGCAATAGTAGTCACTAGAGCTCACTTTCAACCCCCAATAGGCCTCCCCAGTTGTCACATGGGTCCCATTGTAAGCAGTTGTTATACTAATTTTTAAAGAACTATGGAATATTTCAATATAAATCTTTTCTAAAGACAAAAAAGAAAGTCTATATTTAGTTGCCCATTCATAAATTTGATTATTGAAATATGAAAATATGGTAATTGAAAAGCATAGTCAGCAAAAATTACTATTAATAGCCCTCTATTTACCAAATTCTTCTGTCAAACAGTGTTTTAAGGGGTATTAGTCCTAGAGTTGTTCCGATACCATGTTTTCTGACACCGATATTGATACCCCAATACCAATACCCTTTGCACTGAATTTTAGAAAAAATATTACTGTAAATAGTATATTTAAAAATCTCCTAAACTCACATAAATAAAGAAAGTAACGTCTCAAAATATTATATAAATTTATTGTAATCCGACACCATATGCAAGCTGACCTAAAACTTTCAAACCCTCTGAAAATGAAAATAATATGACACCGAATGCAAGTCAAATTTTGAATGTCCTGCATGCACTAATTCTGTTCCGAGAGCATGGAGAAGTTATCGATCGGGCAGTGTGTTCACAGTGGCACATCGGGTGGAGGAGGGGTGGCGATGAGAGCATTACCCCTCCATGCCACTACGTATTGCCGACAACTTACGCACGTGGCAAATGTCTATCTTTCAAAGTAATTAATAACGTATATTTTACTGGAAAGAAAACTTGTAATAGTGAGATAGAAGTGAATAAATAAGGTGATTTTCCCTGTCGTGGTTATACTGCACTCTGCTCAGTGCTTACCTATCCATTATTAGGCGGCAAAAGGTATCGAATAGGCCCTTACATTTTATCAGTTTACTCAAAAGAGACATGTCTCTATTAAAATTAATTGATATAAATCCTCCGATTTCCCTCCAAGAAGTTACTGAAAATGAACTTTACACTTGTAATATAAGTCGTCCGATGTTAAAAAAACTTTTGGTGACAAGGGGAGGTCAAGTATATGATTCTGGGCACACATTTTTATTTGCAAAGATACTGCCCCTCGTTAAAATGTTTTGCGTAACATTTTCAGGTGAAATCAGCTAGACACAAGGAGGATGTATACATACCGTATTTACCCGAAAGGTAGACGACTCTGAATCTAAGACAACCACTTCCTAAAAAAATATTTTTGAGGGAAAAATATTTCCTGAATTCAAGACTACCCCTGGGAAGTGCTGAAAAAATTATTTAGGTTAACAGTATTTTTGCATGAATTTATGACAAACCCTTCAAGAAGAAATGATATTAAATGAATATGATATATTTTAATTATTTTTAAAGAAAAGCTAATCATAATGAAATAGGTGTCTAACCTGGCTGTATGGTAGCAACATCTTTCTTACAGTGTAAAAGTTTTGTGGGTGTTAAATAAACGAGACGAGCCATTTTATTTCCCAGCAAAGCGCTTCCCCACAAATTGCTTCCTCTTTAGGGGGATGGCCACATCAGATAAGGAAGGGGACCCATGTCAAAGTTGACAGGTACAGACTCAGCACTACAGAAATACATACAACAGTTAGCAGTGTCTCACATTTATGGTATTTGTGCCTAGGTTTTGAATTGAAGACTACTCGGAATTGTAACAACCTCTTATTTTTTTTCTATTCCTTTTCGGTCAAAAAACCTTGTCTTCAAATACATCCTCCTTGGCTAGACACCAGCTTTCCCTCTTGGCAGCTTGCATGCCATGTAAGGGGAGGAAGGAAGGTGCGCGGTTGGAAGAGACATAAAGGGGATGAGAGGGAGAGAGAGAGATAGGGGGGAGAGGGAGAGAGAGAGGATGCTAGGTTGCCATGCTCATTGCTCTAGACAACCACTTCCCCTCTTGTCAGGCATGTAGAGGAAGTAGCAAGCCAGTCTCGCATGCCAAGTGTCGACAGACGTGTTGGGAAGATAAGACACTAGACAGCGCGCCACACAGTTGTGATAAACAACAGCGCACGTGACTTATACCACATCCAATTACTAGACGTTTGCATTAACAACCAGCTTAAAAACTATGGTTGTGGAAATTATTAGGTGAAGGGAGCAGAAATATACTTATATTGATGCACCATGCGATAAATGATACAAGTGGTTTACGTTAACATTATTTACTTAAAATTTTGCTGGGATCACAAAAAAATGTTGGTGAATGCAATTTATTTGTTATTTTTCTTTGTTTTTATAATGTGTGGCGTACACACGCCAAGATACGGAAATTTTTGTGTCTAAAGAAAGTAATAACCTGATTTAATTGCCTACACCCAATACTAATGTATCGGCCTGATACCATACCCGATACAGATACATAAAAAAAGGCAAATTAACAGCCAATACCAATACTTGGTATCGGTATAGGAACAACTGTAATCAGTCCCCACCATCTCGCATTTATCCATATTTGCCGTAACTAACATTTACACTGGTTTAACAAAATAATAGTTTCTCAAGCTTTATAAAGTTATCAATTTTCAACTAGAAATAGCTGGGAATTGATTTTTCCTGTGGACGACTACACCATTTAAACCAACCACAGTAGTCTCGCAGTACCAACTTCAGAAAATGTATAAAGGAATGTCCTGTCCCCCGTCATTCCATAAAATTCAATACAAAATCTATGAAGCAGATATTCACAAAAATTTTTAATGGCAGGGATTGATCCTCTTAAAACTATGGTGACAATACTGTGTATCTTTTCTGAACAGATTGCTGTATTAAAACCCTATTGTCACTGCTTAAAACTGTGAGGACAAACAATACACGCAATGCTTATTTATGCTATTTTCTATGCTTCCCTATGGCGGGACATGACCTTAAAGAGTTCAATACTGTTTACTAGGGATTCCCCTTAAATCAGGGAACTGTTTATTCGTCCTCTATGTTACTACATTTTCAATTTTGTGACCATAGCATCTGACACATGATGTATAAACAATACATTCAAAATCAGTACGTAGCGAGGTTAAAACAAATACAAGATATCCTGTTGTTATCACAAAGTAATTGAAAAACCATTTAATGTTGACAAATGGAAATACACAATCAAAACTAAGCTGTGCAGAAAACTCCAATTAACAGACTATATAAAAATTAGGAGTTAGTCTGTTTGGTGAACGCTTTCATTGGTGTTGTGCTGTAGCTACTTCTCATCAAGTTAATGCAGCTCTCGAGACCACAATGTCAAAAGTTGTCCAAACCTCCTCCCACCCTCAGTCAGTCAGTCCATCACGCACTTACGTTGAGGTATTAAGAATTTCAAAATAACCAACAAATGAACCAGTATGTTGAGAAAATTCATAGGCAACTTCTGTGATAATTAGGATCACAGAATGTTTTTTGGATTTTTAGTAATTTTTTTTGTCATAGTTGGTAACCCTTGTACTATGGTTAAAGTATAGTGTGGTATTTTAACATGCGTATTTTACAGTGTAATATATATTGCTATATTTTAGGCCAGCCTATTCCTATTACTATTATTATGAATTTAACTATTGGAAATATTTTTATAATATTTTTATGGTGCTATTCTATTCTTACAGATTTATAAATATTCTATATTCTGTTGTGTACGTCTTCAGTTGTAAGTCGCTTCCCGAATGCGCCCTCCACACAGCGTGATGTGTAGACAGTGCGGTGTGGGCGAGGAGTCGCAGTCAGCTGTTCATGCCAGGCGGTCACGGAGAGTCGAGTCTTGACCTTGCGTGCACATGCACCACAGTATGACGGGAACTATTTTTGCAGGACGGTGCAACAGGCGTGCGGGCAGATGATAGCAGATTTTTTAAATGGTTGAAAATTGTTTGCAATTATGGATGACTGGTATCCAAGCATCAACGTGATAATGAATGTAATATTTTTGCACACCACGATGGTGTTGAAAGAAGGCCCGTCTAGTACTGGAATGAGTTTTGTGGTGGCACGAAATATTTGCTGGCGTAAAATCAACAGGTGTTGTGTAAAGTATATTGCATTTTTCTTTGTTGAGTAAAAGTCCAACTCACTTTAAATTGCGTAGATACCCGAGGGCGTTTGACCTTGTCACAGCCACCGTAAATTTTGTGGATCGTTTATGATGAATCCGTAAAGTCAGCTGGGAATATTTTAGCGTGCTCGAGGAAGCAATATTGTCTATGTGGCTTGCTGATTGGAATGCGACACTGCAAATTGATGCCCCCTGAAACACCGAGCATCACTGTTATTGCCAGAGGTCCTATTTGATCGCCATATGCTTGGAGGCGTATCTGGGTGCCACTCATTGCTGCCGCCTACGGTGTCCAACTGGAAGTACATAGAGTCTTCGCAATTTAGCCTGGCCAAATTAATTGCAGGTAGGAGACGGCAGAACTTCCTGTGTCTGTTCAGTTTCGTGGGCGTATGCATCGGTGACCTTTTTGTGATTGTAAAAAGATTGTCACAGCCAGTGCGAGGCCCATTCTGAAAATGGTTTCTGACGTACTTTGCATAGTATAAAACCAGAGCCATAAAGTTAGTTATTGTGCAGTAATATTTTTTACGAATGAAAAGGAGAGCCCCGGAGATGTTAGTGGTTACCAATTGCGATTTGAATATGGTCAAACATTTTAGAGAGTGTTTTAAATTGTTAATGAATGTTGTGATAATAATTGTTTTGAGTGGTCAAGTTTTGCATTGCCGAAGAAATGAACTGAAATGAATTAGAACATTGGAAATATGGCCAGATATTTTCTAGAGTATGGCATTTGCGTAAATTGGTCTCAATGATGAAAAATTGGTGTAATCAAAGTACTTATTTTTTTGGTAAATAAAAGGTAACCAAAATGAACTCTGACGGACTAAATTACTGTAGTGTTGAACCTTTTGCATTTTCTGGTATGGAACGAAAAGACTGCTGCATTAAGTTTTCCAGTAAATAAATATAATGTGTAAAGTTAAGTACAATTAGTCATGAAATTGGTGCACAAAAGTATTCAAGTTGAGATCGCTTTTTGCCGTGCGGTTTGGTGTATGGAGGTTTGTTGTAACTAGAGGACGGAGGTATTTTTGAGTCTCCTGCACCCTGACGGGGAGAGGGGCCGGCATCTCACTTCAAATTAATCATGTGGCTTTAACTAACATTTTCAATCAGGTAATGTTAGTAAATACCGCAGTATTAGATGTAATTAGTAAAACTCAGTAATCTACTAAAATCGCTAACAAAATTTTGAGAGACTGTATGAAAGTTACTCTGAGATTATTAAATATATATATCCTGGGATATAACAAGTACAGCTTTTCATAGCAGCTTTAATAACCAAACAAACACAAGTCTTTTATAGGAGTGAAATTCTAAGTCAGCATAGGTCTCAAATTTCTAGCTGTCCTGATTTTTTTCTTCACAGTTGAAAGATGAGCAGAGATGCTTACATATATTTAATAATAATAGATTTAGATAAGCCATGTCATCGTAGGATGTTAAGGTTTACCATCATCTGCCATTTGGTTAATGTAAAATTTTTGATGATCAACAATTTGTAATAATTAAAATATTGACTGTTCGAAAAAAAAAAAACAGATAACTGGAAACTTTTTTAGTATTTTTGTACTTCATCATAAAACTACATTTTTAGCCATGATAAATAATCAGATTACATCTGTCAAAAGCAGAGCCTTACAGGACTGTAGGCCTTTTTAAGATCATTAGTGTTTTGTACTTGGACATTCTGGTGATTATGCAATGGCAGGAGCAATGTGTCCAAAGGCAGTTTTCACATGGCTACGGCTACTGCACATCATTTGGGTTATTTTTTAGTTTGAAAACAAAATTTCTGATAATTATTACTCACATGGGACCTGAAAGGAACTATTTGACAAATGCTGATGGAAAATTATCATTGGTCAATATGTATTAAAAATAAAATCACAATGTTAGGTAACGGTTATCTTGGTAGAACAGATGTTACCGTCCCATGTGACTGCAAATTGTTTCTAAATAATGAACTGAGGATTAGTAAAATACATCCTTCTGATAATAATTGTAAATCAAAATTCAATATCATCCATGTTATAAATGTTGCTTAGTCAAAAGTTAGGATATTTCATCTCACTTCAAACACAACATCTATACGAACAGTATTTCTCTCTTCAGGACTGCCTGGAAGAAATTGACCTTTAGCCATTCCGCATCTAAATATTTCATCGGATATCAATTTGAGAACAAACTGCAAAAAGTATAATTGAATGAACCCATAGGTTTTGAAAATTTCTGGTTTCACAATTTCCAAAGTATCTTTCTCAGTCTCATAATAATAGTTTCAACCATAATAATTTTTTGGAAAACCTTATTTGTTATGGTTACTAACTTCTTCACTGGCAGCTACTGATGATTTCAATGTGCTTATTGGATTGGAAATTGGTTATATTTATATTATTGTGTTAACTTGTAGATTTGTGTTGTGTGTGTAAAGAAAGAACATGTGCAGAAAACATATGTTGAAAGATCTTCAGATTCAATTGTGGGGCCATCTGTAGATAAAATTTGAGCCGGATGAGTCCTGGTGGCGTGGTGTCTGAATGGCACCTTGAAGATTGCTGATCACATTTTGTTCTTCTGCAAAGCCACAGTAGAAGATTCAAAAATGTTTTTTTTGAGTCAGTTGATGATATGCCATAAAAATGAACAATGTGGGAAATAACATGATCAAGGACTATCCACGTCATGTTTGTATTAAGTCATGTTGAAGAGGGTTTTGTTTGTTAAATAGCGTGGAGATATTGGGATTTTTAGTATGTATATGTTTGAGTGTTTCACTGTGGCACTGTTTTTCCTTTCAAATCTATTATGACAAACTTGATGAAGGAAAGGAAATAATAACAACAATGACAGAACTTCCATTGTAATTTATATTTTATTCCTCCAATACTACTTGAAAAAATTGTGTTTCAACTTGAATACTGTAGACCCAGGATTGTTTGTAGCGGAACATCGGGAAGTCCTGGAAAACCCAGTTTGTGCCTCGAGTAGGTTATCACAATGTGCAGCCTTACATAGGATCTCCTGGTTATCCATCGTGCTCTTCAAGTTTGCAGCTGCACTACTTTGAGTTTGAATCAAAGAGTACATGCACATAAAAAACTTAACAGAGAAATCATTGCAGAAAACCATTTCGTTATTACAAAAAGCTGTATTGCTCCCAAAAAATTGATATACAACTTTTTTAAATATGAAGAAAGACTCTTACCCCCACCGTTTCCTTGATAATTTAATGGCCCCTTTTGAGTAAGCAAAATAAAATTATTGTAAAGCAAAAAAATATTTTTTATAATCTATTAACTAAATTAAAAGTAATTCATGGGGTGACAAATTATCATAACCCCAAAAGAATATGTTGTGGTATATTTTTGGTTTTTTCAAATTTATTTTTATCAACATTAAAAAAGAAGTTGATGCATCTGATGAGCATCAGGAATATAAAAAATATTAATATTGTCCATTTCATGTTAGTGTGGCAAATTTTGAGTTCCAGAAAAGTAGCACGGCCACAATGTATCCTTCCACCACAGCTGTTTTGTCACTGAAGAAAAAGACGTTTGTAAACAAATGTTTTGAATCCAATGCACACTTGCATTTTCCTTCTTCCTTGTGTTCCGTCATGGCAGGTACTGAAAGTATGACATTAGTTAACTTCTGTCCAGTAATTAATGTAGGATATTGTAGCTAGGTTGGCATTCCAACCTGTTATATTATTTAATTAGAGAGTTAAATTGTTGGGGTTCTGTTTATTTTATTTTGAGGGAAAAGGAAACAGTGAGTGGTGGAAAGGTTTTAGCTTAATGTCTTTCGTGAGACTGTATTATTTTGATGGTCTTACGAGTATGTAACATTTTGAGTTGCATATTTTTTAGATGGAGCAGTGGAATATTTTGCTTGTAAGGACATAACTTTCAAATTATTTAACTTTGAAAATTTTAATTTTAATTAAAAAGACAAAACGCTGTTCGTATTCGTACAGATGCAGCATCATATACACGCTCACACTTTGACCAAAGTTAACCTTACCTCAAATTTAGATATAGACAAATAAACAACTATTATTCACTCACTAGAAAAGTGTGGAAAGTGTTGCTTTTTCAGGTCACGTGCATTTCAATAATTATATTAACGGTTTATAAATACATTTACAAAACACGCAAAATTGCTGTTTGTAAAATTCGGAACCTCTTGAACACGTGTTTTTTCTATGGCAATCCTTGCAAGTTTACACTAAAATCACGTTTGTTCATCATTAGTATTAAATAATTAATTTGCAGTATCATTCAGTAAAATCAACATTGGGCACATTTCCAGAAACCAAAAAACTTTAACTTAGATACATAAATGATATTTGTCTCTCTTCATTGCCAACATCAGTAAGGTAAATGACAGAACAAGCAGTTTTAACGAAGCTGTAAACATGTGCTGGTTAATATTACAGTTCACTCAAGAAAATGCACTACAACGGTACCTACAACCAACTATACTTGAAAAAACAAATTAAAAAATTATTAACTACCAATTAAATATTCCGTCAACATTAACAAGATATTCGTATAATATACACAATGAGAAAAAAGCACACGCACAACGGTCTCCACCGGACTGAAAACTGGAAACATAAACATGGCTAGCCATTGACTGGAAATGTTTACTGTTCGTACGTGTCTACATACTCTGTCATAAATGCTAAACATATTTTTAAAGTCCAGTCACTAATAGCCAAGAAAATATAATATTGCTTAAAAAACATAATTTAAACCATAAATGTTGTAAATATAATTAAGACTTTAAATTACAACTTTTAGTTCAGAGTACTATTTTCTTCCAAAGCCATCATAAAAATTGCCAACTTAACAACACGGATCCCGCAGAAGTTCATCAGCTGATACAATACTTTACAAACGAGAGCATTTACTGTTTACATAATGTGTAGGTTGGTCACACTGTCATCAGATTTTATCCCACTTATATGAAATGGACAATATTTGAATGTTTTCAGATATTGTCCTATCAGTGTGTCTGGTTTTTGGATTTAATTTATTACATTTATTGTTCTAAAGGATCACTACAAACAGCAATTTTAGATTGAGACTAAATATTTGACAGTGATCTAAGAGATGTAAAATTATGTAAATTTTAAAAGAAGTATTTTTATTATATAGGTTTCATTGATATTTTGATTTGAAATGTGTATGAATGTATCGACAGTTAATATTTATAACAATATGTTACATTAATCTTTTATTTTAACTATTTGATGTGAAGGAAACTAGTTTCAATATTGTTTATTTTTTAAATTTGAGAATTTGTGACAAGTTTCACATTAATATAGTATTTCTAGAAAAGGTCAAATATGAATTACGAAGGACGATGCGACCAAACGTTGCCTCTGAATTGTGATGGAGGGGGGTAGAGAGAGAAAGAGAGAGTTTTGACCAGTCATGTAGGAGACACATGCATGAAGCCACTCTCCTAATTTGGAGAAAATGTTTATTAAATGTTCTGAATGAAAAATTTACTGCAAAAAAAAGTAAGTTCGTAAGAGGTACTGTCCAGCTATCAATCGGTACAACAGTTAATTTTTATGATAAAGCATGGACTTGGGTGTTATTAATGTTTTCACACAAAACAAAATTATAAAGGAAATGTGCAGTATATTCCATGTTGAACTAATGTGGTATCTTAAAGGTTGGCTAACAATACGTACTTTATACTTTATTTCACTCTTATTTATTTATAATTACACTGTGCAGTGTCCATTTAAAACACCTTGGCCTTAAAATTCTTCCCTAAATATGAGACTGGCTTCACGCACATCTCTTTTGCGTGGCCAGTCAAAACACACACACTCTCTCTCTCTCTTTGCCCCTTCCCCTCTCAGTTAAAAGGTGACATTCAGTTGCAAAATTCATAACTGACCTTTTCTAGAAACACCATATCAATGTAAAAATTGTTGCAAATGCTCAAATTAAAAAAAATATATGTATTGAAAATAATTCCCTTTACATCGAATGGTTAAAATAAAAAAATGTAATATATAAGGTATAAGTCATAACTGCAGATACATCTGCACATATTCCAAATTAAAATATTACATAAAGAACTTGTATCAAAATTAAAATTTTTTGTACTAAAATTTACAACATTTTATGGCATTTAAATCACGTTCAATTTATTAGTTTCAATTTAAAACTGCAAAATTAAATACCTGTTCATATTGATTCCTTAGAACAATAAACGTCGTGACATCATCCAAACACCACACACAATGATAGGGCAATATGTGAAAATATTCATATTTTAAAATTTTTAACACAATCACATTCCTGATACTTACTTCTCAGACATATGAAAATACCACTGCATTAAATTTAAGGGATGGGCACTCAGAGGAAACTGTTAGCTTGATGGTGTGGAATGTTATTTTATATCTTTCAGCATACAATGATAAGCACAAAATGTTCCCTGAAGAATGTGAGTTGTGCTTTCTAATGGGAAAAGGATATAGCAGAAAATTGTGGGCTGGCAGTTATAAGAACTTCAGTGCCTGACATGTTGTCCCATTGCTCCATGGTTCCGTTTCGGCTGGTGACAGGTTGTTCCCCCACTTTCCTCTTCTCTTACTGAAGAGACAGTGTTTCACGAGACTACCACTTGCTACCTCTGGAAATTTTAAACCAGAAAAGGCTCGGGGTTGAGCAGAGTGCATCCAGCATGCGTTGTAGTAGACTAAGGGTGGAGAGAGGTATGGATGTGTTCTAACACACAAGTGAGAGAATGAATGAGGCAGAAATAGCTAGTAACACTGACCTTATGAAACATGCGTAATCAGGCGAGGATGTGCTAATTTTCAATTGTGTGATCGAGGAGAGAGAAGATGGCGGTAATGAGGGATAGATACATTTAAGAGACATTAGTTTTGTGCTGATGAGCTACTGTGGTATGGAGAAGACCATTAAGTTGGAAAATTTGCTGTTACAGATTTTGTTTCTACTTTTGATGTGTAGTCACAGTTTCCTAACTCCTGTTAGAAATCAGAATGCAGAGAAGGAAGTAGCATTTGTAAGGCTTGGAGGGGGAAGCAATAGAGAATAAAATATTAAAGAGAACAAAAGAGAGGGAAAGAAAGGGAAAGAAAAAGTGAATAAGAGTGACGAGGGGAAACTACAACGTTACGATGTGTACACAGATATTTGATTTTTGGTGGTTTTTCCCCAACTTCCAATTATTCTTAATAACATGGGTTTGTTAAAATGATTTTCCAAGAATTTTTAAAATGATTTTCAAAGATTTCTTTTTGGTGATTTTCTAATATTTTCAGTAATTCTCAAATATTTTTAGTGAAAGATTTGTTGAAGATATTCTTGCAATTTTCATATATCTTTTTTTTACAATTTTCATACATTTTTTGTGACCTGTAAAAAGTTTTTGGATTAGCAAAAATAATATAGACACCTCCAAAAGTTTTTTTAATTTTGAACTTTTATTTTTATATTTTGATTTTTTAACGTTAAAAATATTTCTTGAATTTTAGAGAATATGAATACAGTACCTAAGGAGTTCCTTACATTTTCAGAGAATTTATTTTTCTGAGTTTTAAATATCTTATGAAAACTCTTGAAATTATTATGGATTAGGTTTTTAGGTTTTTATAATTTTCCTTCACCCCTTCCCTGTTTTGCCCGAGTTATCTCGGACATAAGCCTTGTGTGCAAAAGATATATATCCAAGTATACTCAGGCAGCAACCTCACTTTACTGCACCTTGTTTTTTCAACAGAGTTTAGTCTCCTTTGACACGTTTATTGTGAAAAATTGTAGATGGCATCACAAGTCACTTAGAAAAAAATATTGAAGTCTAGATTATGTTTCTTAGGTATATTACTACAGTGCGACTATAGTTGCTTTCTATACTTAAAAAAAAAGTGTGATTATTTGCTTGGCTTTCGAAATTAGATAGCCTGCAAATCCATGTTGTTGGAAAGAACGTATCATATAACACACGATAGGAGCATTTCTTTTTTTTACACATTATCGTACGATCACATTTGAAGTTACTGTTCACTCTGTCGGTACTCCAAGTGGTGGAAAGTTATACATGAAACAAAATGGACTCTGATAGATAGCAAAGAATTTGACAGTGGCTTGGAAAGTGGTGATGAAATTCCATCTGAAAGCAGCAGCCCAAGTTCCGAGGATGATGCGGATCAGCAGATCGCATCTGCCCGGCAGTGGTGTAATGTGTAAGTGTTATGCCTCCACCACAAGCACCTCCACGATATGACTTTACTGGCAAAAGTGGCATGCATCTCAACAAAGATCACGAGCACAGCATTTCAGATTTTTTTCTGCATGTTTTTGATCTCACTCTCATTCAGTTAATCACTAACGAGACCAACAGGTATGCTAAATAATGTAAATACGAAAAGTGGAAAAACACAAGCATAAATGAACTTTATGTCTTCTTTGCTGTTGCCACTCTGCAGAGCATTGTATGGAAGCCTGATGTAGAGCAATATTGGTCCTCAAATGATGCCCTTCTGACAACACCAATTTTCCCATAAATCATGACCTACAAAGGTTTTTGTTAGCTGAAATGTTTTTTACACTTTTTTGACAATGCAAGTTTTGACAACACACATCCATGTACAAAGCTACGAAAAATTTGGCCTGTGTTTTTGGATTTGAATGAAAAATTCTAAAAGTCATACACACCTGAAAGAGACATTGTTTTCTACGAGTTTCTGTTACTGTTCTAAGGGAATCTACAGTGGAAGCAGTACATTCCTTCAAAAAGGTCACGTTTCTGCATAAAATTTTTTTTATTATGCAAGTCCAGCAGTGGTTATGTCTGGAACACGGTAATCTACACACGGAAAGACACACAACTTGATGCAGCATATCAGTATCTCCCGAAATCCTCCCAAGTTGTTATGACGTTGATAAAGACATTACTAAATAAAGGTTATTATGTAACACTGGATAATTTTTATTCATCTCCTGCACTTGCTGATTTACTGATTGCTAATCATATTGATACCTATGGCACAGTGCATCTTTCAAGGAGAGACATGCCTGATTCACTTTGGAAAAAGAAGTTGAAGGCGAGATCGTAGCATACCAGAGAGATAAAGTCACAGTAAACACACAAGGGCACATCACAATATGGACAGTAGTACCTTGTTTCCCGACATATCTTTTTCCTTTGGCATCACTCACATATATATATTTTTTAAATCAGTGAATCAGTGAAATATTCAGATTTGGAATGGATTTACATTATGCCAGAGTATACTCGGGTGAAACTTAACTTAAATTTTCAAAATTTGTAACTTCTAGAATATGAATCCCAAAAATGTAATCCTACAAGATGTGTCATCCCTCTACTTGGTAACAATATTCAAAGCATAAGAAAGATTGGTTATTTTTGGGATGTATTTACTGAAATTAATTAAACAGGGAAGGGGTTAATTCTGGATTACAAAATTTTTTAGGATTTTCTAGGATTTACAAGAGATCTGTGGGTTTCCTGCAATACTATATAAGGTATATAAAAATATATTTTTTTTATCAAATTTATTAACTTATATGGTTGTGTAGCCCTCTGCAGGGTCCTTGGAGGATGCAGCCCCCGGTGCTGTACCACAAGTCTTCGGCGGCAGCCCTCTTGGCAGGTTCTCTTTGTAGGCCAGATGAGTGTGTACTTGAAAGTTCCATTGTTACTCAGCATGTAGTCAGCAGAATTTTCACTCTGTTTGGTATTTTTTTATAATTAACTTTTTAATGGGTTGGTGAAGACCCAAATTCATTACTATTTTGATGAACATCTTCGCCAGATATTTACATAGAAATACATCTTTGCATGATACAATACATTACTTACTTATGTAAAAATTACTATTTAATTTTTAGTTTTACTAATTTTAGTTTCATCAATGTTTTATTATGAAGTCAAAACTCTCTGTACTCCCATATAAATAAATAGCTTACATATTTTTACTCTAGGAGTAAAAATGAGAAAAATCTGTAAATTAACTAATCATAGAATGTGCTGTCTGAGTCCATAAGTTACCTAAACCTTTTCTAGTTTTAGCCCTCTCATCCCTCTCACCACGGACAACTTGTTTAACTTAATAATATTTTATTTAATTCCTGCACCACGTGCGCAGGTGCAGGGATATTTACGCTTACAGAATCAGCCAACTCCGGTAAGTTTTTCAATCGCGAGAATCTGTGATTGGCCAAGGCCCAACACCACGAATCAACATATCCAAGACTGTTTGCTGGGAGTATTTAAAGTAAAGTACACATGCTGAAAATGTGTGAGCCACAGCATCAATGGTAATGAGAAACAAAATGAAGGAATGTGATGAATAACAGGTAAAACAAAAGTGCAGGCTGAGATTGCCAGGCAACATTATAATGCAATGACTAAAAAAGAGTAAAGGAAAAAAAAAAGGTAGGGGAGTGGAGAATAAGGAGGCAGACTAGTAACAACTTGCAGAAATTCACATAGTTTACAAAAACAAGATCTGAAAATAAATATTTGCTAATTGTGTTTTAAGGCACTAGGTACTTAAGTAGCAAATTGATTTCCACAATGACAGTTTAATATTCAGTAAGACTATACCTAAAAACTTTTTTAATAAATTTTTTTTTGACTGCAAGAAATTACTATTTGAACCAAGCAGGCTGACATGCTGTGTTGGTTTACATCTGTGAGAACTTTATTTGGTGTGAAAAAATTAGCTTTGAAATGAACTGTATAACTGCAGTACAATTTTAGTACCAAAGTATTTTCAGGACTCTCCACTATTGCAATGCCTCAAACATATTGTGAATATACCAGTGTACCCATGTAATTATGATTCAGTATGATTAGTAGTACTAATAAATACCATTTTACAGATAATTTTTTAATTTGTCAGAAAAGTCATTCTCCATAATTACCATGAAGTAATTTTGTTGCGTTTTTCTATTTGTGTATCTACAGGTTTTGGGAAATACCAGGCAAATGGAGTGATGGTGTCTGCTTTCGTGGTTCTTTTCTGAATTTGATTGTCTGAACATTATACATTATTTTATATCAGGATGGTGTGCTGAAGTTTAAATGTTTCTGGGTCGAGGAGTGTCACAATTTTAGTGTTTTCACTGGACACATCCAAATTTCAAGTAATGATCAAGGTTTGAACTTGTTTTTTTAATACTATTTAGTAGATAGCAGTGTTATGGTAATTGAACAGGCAGTTGACAGAAAATTTTTTCCATGGCAAAGTGTCGCAATACCTCCTCTTAATTTTGAGACTGAACCTGATGCGCCAAGTACACGAAAGGGAACACCAGCGCAGCTCACCACACCAACACATATGGCCTGGCAGTGCACCACGAGACGAAGTAAATAGTGAAGAATACAGATATTAACAGAAAATCTAATAAGACCACGTGACCGACACACAAAGAACGTGATACTAAACCAGCATGTGACCATGTAGATTTAGCAAATAAAATAAAGTGCAATAAATAGGTGCCCGGTATTTGGTCGTTTTGCTTAAATCCACAGTGTTAAGATGTAGTGCGACATAACATCTGAGTGTGTTCAATGAGTGCCAGTAGGGCTGCCACGGGCAGAATTGAGTAAGTTAATTCAGAGATGAATTTATAAACCAAAAATGAGGCACGCTGTATGTTGTTTGAATTTTAGTTACCAGTACTTTAAAAGCTGAAAAAACACTGAACTGATGCCAGAATAGTGGCTCATCCTTTGAACAAACTGCTGTTTGAGCCAGGGTACAATTCCTTTGTTTGAGTTGCGATATAATTAAAGCACTTAATGGACAAAGGAATTGTGTGTGTTTTTTACTAGGGAAATTTATTTATGGCCATGCACATAAATTTAAATTCAGAACTGCCCTAATTTTAATTTATATTTTGGCAAGGTAGGTTAATAGCATAGTACAGAACAAACACTAATTTAAACTCTGTCTTTGTGTATTTACAATATAAGTTTTGTTGTGACCATAAACAGGTGCACACAGTACGTCTTGGCTAGCAGCCACATCCAGCAACATCCAGGTTAGTTTCAGGACGCAGCTGAGGGAGAAAGTGTACATGGAAGGCCCTCATACTTTATCGCAACTGATACAGTTTTCAATAGGGTCATCATTCTGAACCAGTTCTTTTCTGCCTTCCACAACTCCCTCAGTCCTTCCCTTGTACACTGCAATGCAAGGGAGGTTTTAATTTACACTTTTTTGGTGACTGCCGCCTCTATTCTTTACCGGAGCCATATATAATCCATGTAGTCAGCCACTACAAGTTTGGATTTTCCTCACGCTATGCACACTTATGTTAATTTCTGTTTAAACGTGTGACATTTTAACGTGTAATTCTGCAAATGGTAATTTGTGTATGCTGTCAATGGTCCAGTGTTCATTAAGTGTGCAATGATGGACCGTGTATCTATGTATTAAAATAAAAGGTCTTCTTGATTCTGGGAGACAAGTTTCAAGCCTTTCCTTGACCTGCCCCACATGAGCGAGTGGAAGAGAGCAGAATAGTGATATGATAGTAGGCAGGCAACACGTCACTAAGGGATGTTTGAAAGACAGGCGAGCAATAATCCAATTGGTGTTTTTAATTTAGAAAGAGTGCTGCAGAGCACTCTTCCACCTGGTACTGTGATAAGCCTGTTGCGGCTCGCAAGCTTCTAACTGTCAGCAGATTTAATTTCTGCATTTATCTGAAGAATTTCTGTTTAGACCACCCTTTCCTTTCTCAGTGTGACTCGGGATACAGGGAATATTCGAGATGTTGGCTGCTGATACTATAAAAGTACGTTGGGCCTCCAAGCCGAGAATTGATAGGCGCCTGGAGTTTGGATCGTGTGACCTTGAGTGATAGACGAGCAAGAAGCGCAACGAGTGGCGAGAAGTGAACAGCAGGAGGAAAATCTGTGAATGCGAACATCGGTGCAGTGAAGAATGTGACAGGCAGACTGGACTGGCTGCACAAGTGTAAGAGATTAAAAATGATGGCAACAGACAGACTGCACATGTATTAAAGATGAAAGTGAGTTAAATGATTATAACCAAACAGATACATTAAGAATGGCATTAATCAGGGTTGAGATAGGACATTGAATACTGCCCTTAGAGGAATAAAAAGAGTAAAAGTGGAGAGGGGGGGATATATATATATATATATATATAATGTAAATAATAGCTGTGTGAATAAATTAAAATTAAATTTAGTTTTATTTTTTATAAGACCCCCATCTCTTACAAACTTGGGTACACCCTCTGGCATCTTGTAACAATACATAAATATATAAAGCACCTGAAAAATAATTTCTATGCATTTCCCGCATGGGCAACAAAATTAGTTTAATCCAGAGAATATAACATGACATACAAATGCTATGGGATTGACACTTCAGTGTGTATGCACGCTGAGAAAGTGCAAGAAAGCTAAAATTAATTTCTCCTCTCCATTCATTCATGCTAGCCTTCCATAAGTTTGTTTAGGAACAAGCAAATAGTGTGGTAATTTTTTCCTCCCATACAAGTAAAGATTAAAAATATAGGTATATATTTTAGAGTTTGTTGTGTTTTATGAAAGGAAAAAATATAGAATTTAATTTGAAGACACTATGATGTAATAAAGTGTACAACAAAAGCAATGTAACCGATGTCTATGTCAAAAAATATATTTCAACTGAGTGTGTCTCTCTGGGCACAAGCAGCGGTAGGGAGCTGGCATCCACGAACAGCTTCTTGGCTTGTGAGGTATGTCCAGCATAACGCTGCCATGCTAACATTCGTGCATGCACACTCACACCTTTCATTTATATTTGTTTTGACTGCTACAGTTTCTACAGTTCCCATTACAGTATGCTGATAGGAAAAAAAGATTTAGTGGTGATGTCACATTGCTTGCTTGTAAAATCTCAGGGTCTATGGATATGTAAGGCAGTTAGAGTCGCCCAGCTTCATAGTTCTGATGCAAGAGGTGGAGAATGGATTTTTCTTTCCTGACCTTCTTAGTTCTCAGTTTGGTAGATAATCTTGGCCCACACTGCTCACTCATGATTGACTGTTAGTCATGTGACACCTCGGGCTCAGCAGGTACGTAATGCAGGCAGAGTTGTATTATCATCTCAGTTCTTTGTCTGATGCACCAGGTGATAGATCATTTTCTCTCTCCTGGCCTTCTTGGCTCACAGTTCAATATGTAATTTTCCATCACACTGCTTGCTTGAAATTGACTGTTGGTCACATGTTTATATAGAGGTCAGCAGGTGTATTAGGCAGGCATAGTCACCTATCATCTCAGTTCATCTGATGTGACAGGTGACATAACATTTTCTCTCTCCTGAACTCCTTAGCTCTCAGTTGGATTAAGTAACTTTATATCACAATGCTCACTCGCGATAGACAGTTGGTCATGTCATATTGAGCTTAGTAAGTATACCATGTGAATCACCTAAAACATGTAATGCAAATATTTCTTAAATGAAAGATGCTATTGATTTGCTGCTGTCACAGAAGCAAAGTTTAGATAAGGACTCATAATTGCTGTCCAGGCATAGATTTTAATAATTATTAGAATATGTATTTTTGAAAAAAGTTACATTTTTTAAAATGGAACAATGCCTATTCACAACAAGAAAATAAAACTAGGAGAAATAAGAATGTCAATGGCGTATTTTATACGATTCTATTGCAAGTAGATTATGTGCTTCATAATATGACAATTTTGAATACCTTCCTCCAGATGTCTGCTCCATTTAACTGCTTAGTTACAAGGATATGATGTTCGTATATTTACTTTTCTGTTACAATATGTGTGTGTGTTTTTTTTTGTGCATGTGGTTTTTTTCTGAATGTGCAAAAAACACATTTTACATCCTGTACATTAATGTCATTTTAATGTACCATGAATTAGCACTCGCTTAAGAAATACAAATGTGAATCAACAAATTCTGTGAATTCTGAAGAAGAAAAACTGTCCACCAGTTGTGTTCAAAATGAAGCCCATCAGCTACAATACAAGCTTAGGCTACAGTCTGTTATATAAAGTGACACAAGCCGTGTCCCTCCTCCCTTAGCCCGTTTGTCCCTCTACACCTGAGCAGCTTTGAGGTGCCATCTGCTTAGGGGGGGGGGGGGGGGGAGGGGAGTTGGCCCAAACGTGGTGGCTACACCTCCACGACTCCTGCCTTGGCACAGTGCACTAGGAGTGTACCCTACCTGCAAAATGTATGAGGCACTGCCGGAGTCAGGTGACCTTCCCACATTAATGTCCTCAAGAGGCAACTTTTGAGGGCATAATAATCTGACCCTGCCCACCGTGATGTGACAGTGGGTTGATAAGATAGGCACCGCCCTAATGGTATTGTGGAGCATTTGTACATTTAAATCAGTCAAATAGTTCAGTAGTTATTAATTTTTGAAGTTGTCAGGTGATACATAACCTCAAAGTAGGCATCTTGCTGTGTCACCCATACGAGTATTACATACGGGCGATGCAGAGATTAGTTCCTAAGTATAGCAGCCATCTTGACAGGTTTTAGCTTGCCGAGTCTATTTTTAGAACAGTGGCTCGACCGGATGTTAAAACCTCAAGGTCAGTGATACATACCTTCGCAGGCAGACCGTCCAATCTGTGTGAACGCTAGACCTTGCCAGGTCCGGGGTATCATCGACCCTATCTGCAATACAGCGTACTGCAACTGCGCCAGGCTGAATAAATCACCACCACTACCAACAAAGTTCTGTAGAACAGTGCAAAAATGCAGCAATGTGCATTGGTGTGATGGACTTTCCCAAGCCACCCTTGCATGCGCTCAGTGTCATCAAGTGTATAATGACAAGTGTGTGTCAACAAGGAATTTGCTGTGGTAACTTCAGAGAACTTTATTCAGTGTGCACAGTGTCAAGAACCGCCAACCAAAGTCTGCCAGAGCGATATCAACAAACTGTCTGCCAAGGAATGAGCTCTGAGCTCACATGCTGTGACAGCTGTGGATTATTAGCCCACCTCCAATGCACCATCGGGAGTGAGTGGTATGATCACGGGAAGGAGCGTTTTGTGTGCAAACAGTGTACGCACAACTCTCAGCTTGCAGTACCTGCAATATGCATTCAAGGGCCCGTGTAGCCATGCCTCCAGCGCATTCTGCACCGCTCCTCCACGTGGCCGCAAGACTACATGGCACCATGCCTACAGCGGCGTCAACAAAAACATGACCATGTACTCTTTCCACAGCAACACCAGTAACTACACCCACCCGTTTCTAATCACTACCTGGGTTTGCAGGCCTACCTATTGAAGACCCATTCTTCTTCTTGTACGATTGTACCAGCAGGCTGCAATGCTATGGTATCGAGGAGGAAAACAGGCTCAATTGCATGGGTGAGCGCCTCAGTAGTGATGTGAGACAGTGGTGGCATGGAGTTTCCAGCTATGGTATCACGTGGGAAGAATTCTGCCTTTCCTTTGAGTGCTGTTTTACAGGTAATTTCAGCTCCATGCAAACACACAGCCAAGTAATTCTCAAGGCGCAGAAATCTGACGAGCTCCTCTCAACATTCACTATACAGAATATCAACCTCACGCAGACTTACCATCCACAGATGTCAACCAAGGAAGTGCTCCAGGTGATAGCAGGTACAGTACAACCAGAATTCTGGGTCACCACACCAGTGCTGTAAGAGTGACGTGAAAGTGGGGGTGAAGGAGGGTAAGGATAAAAATTTGAACCAACCTTACAAAAAAGGCAGAATCTCAAACTCCAATGATGTATGTATTCTGGGTAAAAAGGATAACAGTGACTGTGTGAAAACATATGTTCAGGACATGGCCCAGCATCATTTGCCTGTTGGTACTGTGATGGTCAGCGCATGCACTGGCATGACGAATGTCTAAACTGCGCCGCCAAGACGCGTGATGGAAAACAGTTGCCGGAAAATGAAAGAGCACGGTAGAGCTGCTGGACATCAACCAACCCCCAGGTAAGCAAAGTTAACCTGGGCAGACAACGGAACAAATATTCATCTCACAAATAAGCAGAAGTAAAAATTAAGTGATCCGTATTCCTGTTTCTTTAAACAATAAACAAAGCCACGCTCTAATAGATAACGCAGCTTCACATAATTTTGTCGGTATGAACCTCATGGACGTGAGCTAAATAAAGCCAACCAATTAGAGGTGTACCGATACTAAGTATCAGTGTCTGCCAATACTTTGCCTTCTCCAGATGTATCTGTATCGGGCTGATACATTAGTATTGGTTGTAGACAATGATGTCAGGTTATTACTTTCTTTAGACACAAAAATTACCATATTTCAGGTGTATACACTGGACATTACAAAAAAAATGAGAACAAATAAATTGCATCCCCCAACTATTTTTTGTAGTCCCCGTGAAATTCCTATTTAAATGATGTTAACATAATCTTTTATCGTATGTTGCACTAATCAAAGTATATTTTGGGTCACGTCACCTAAGGTTTCCCACAACTATCGTTTTTAAGCTTGTTGTTTATGCAAACCACTAGTAACTGGATGTGAAATACATCATGCGTGCTGCCATTTATAACTGCTCTGTGGCGTGCTGTCTAATGTCTTGTCTTCCCAACACATCTGCTGACACTGCAGTGATGCAGCAAGTCTGGCTTCCTGCTTCCCCTACACGCCTCAAAGAGAAGTGGTTACCTATAGCGTCAAGCATGGCGACCTAGCGTGCCACCCCCCCCTCTCCCCCTTCTTTCAGTCTCCCTAAGGCACGTGCATTCCTTTCTCCTCTCACAATCAATACATGCCACCGAAAGGGGAAGTTGTTTTCTAGCAAAAAATAAAGCACGTCCTCTCTCTCTCTCTGCCATGCCCGCTTCGTTTACCTTGCCTTCACACTGAAATTCACACAATGGCGGCCGGTCTAGAATAAAAGTGTGCCTGGCGAACGGAATTTACGAAGATTATGTGTAACCCAAAATAGTTGCACCCATCATCACTTGTATTTCAAAGCAAATGGTTTCAGTTGAAAATGTTACGCAAAACATTTTAACGAAGAATTATTTGGAATTAGGTTTTCTATTGTGATTAAAGGTTGTTTTATCCGGTAAGGTTGGTGTTTCATTGTATCTGGAGTAAAATTAACATGACTTTAAAACTTAACATTTATTTAAGTCAAATGGCAGCATCTTCGCGAATGAAATTATATGTCCAAAAGCATGTACTCGATCACTTGTCAGCAAAAATTGTTTGAACATCGAGCGACTTGAATTATAAGTGTCGAGTTCATTTTCAGTTACTTCTTGTGGTGATAATATATAAGTGCCTATTCTACACTTTTTGCCATCTAGTAACGTGTAGGTAAGCACAAGGCCGAGTGCAGTGCAACTCACAACAGGGAAAATCAGAGGACGCGGTTTTTAATCATTAATTAAAATTAATTAGTTATAATTGCCTTATTTCCGTCTCAAAATTACAAGTTTTCTTTGTAGTAAAATATAATTAATTACTTTAAAAGACAGACATTTCCCACATGTGAACAGTGTTGCCAACAAGTAGAGGCATGGAGAGGAGAGGTACAACAAGTAGCAGCATAGAGAGAAGAGATAATTCCCCCCCCCCCCCCCCCAGAACCAACCCAAAGCCATGACATTGTCCGATCAATAACTTCTCCATGTGGTCTTAGCTGATAGTGCATGCGGGACATTTAAATTTTGACATGCATTTGGTGTCATATTATTTTCATTTTCAGAAGGTGTGAAAGTTTCAGGTCAGCTTGCATTTTGTGTCAGATAACAGTAAATTATGTACTGTATTTTAAGACGTCATTTTCTTTATTTAAAAGAGTCTAGGAAAAATGTTTTTTAATGCATTATTAACAGTAATAGCTTTTTCTAAAATTCAGTGTGAAGGACATTGGTATCAGCACTGGTATCGGGGCATTGGCAATAGTATCGGTATCGGAAAACATATCAGAAAAACTCTACAACCAATCAAACAGTGCAACTTTCAATCACCTCCCACACTGGTGAACAATAGGCGAGAACAGTGCATATTCTGGACACTGAAACAACAACAACAGATTTTGTTTCAATTAACTTGCGGGAGGATGGAATTTTAGGCTTATCATGGCTAACCGAGTAGAACACGGTGGTAGAACCCGCTGCCAGGAGAATCAACTTCGGACAGGAGAAATGCTGGACTGTGTATAATTTAGATACACGGAACACGAGTGCAATACCAGACATGCAGCTGGACAAGCTCGACCATGCTGTACCGGCTGAGTACCGTGATGTAATCCAGCACCTGCTAAGTGAACGCCGTTATGTTTTTGCTGCCGCCAACCTCTTGTGTTAAACCAATGTGGCAGTACACTATATCCCTCTCATGCAGTCAAAACCAGTATAACCCACACCATTATCAAATATATCAACACTGCATCATTAAGGAGCAAATTGATGAAATGTTGGATTAAGGAATTATTGAACCACCTAACAGTGCCTACAATTCTGCAAATAACCTTAGCCTGGAAAAAGGACAGAATCTGGAGATTCTGCATAGGCTTCTGGCCCCTCAACTTCATTACAGAAAATGCACTGCCTTCATTCATAAACTTCGAACACGTACTCAACAGCCTTGGCAGTGTAAAGGTCCTAACGTCACTTGACCTCCGCAGTGGCTACTGGCAGACACCTGTCAAACCCGAGTATCGCCCTAAGACTACCTTCACTGCTCCCTACCGACGCAGGGGTTCCAGTTCAGGACCATGCCTTTTGGCCTGAAAACTGCACCGGCAGCAACACATTTCAGTCCATGATGGTGCAAGTGCTCGATGGTTATGTACACGAGTTTACAATGGCCTATCTTGGCGATGTAATCTGCTCCGAGTCGTGGGAAGACCATGTGCGACACCTATCACTCATCCTTGAACGCCTTGCTATAAACCATCTCACTTGCACAAATAAGAAATGTCAGTTCAGGACAGCATGCATACAGTTTTTGGGGCATATTGTTGACAAGAACGGTAACCGCCCCATCTCAGAGCAGCTAAGTGTAATTGAAGATTAACCGCAACTAACCTCAAGTAAACAGTTACGTAAATTTTTGGCCTTATTAACTGGCTACGTAAGTAGATTTAAAATTTTGCAGTAATAACAGCTCCATTAAACAATTTGTTATCACCTGCTCAAATATTCAGGTGGACCGAGGAACAATCTCAGTGCTTCACTCAAATAAAACTTAGTTGCTGCAACTGCCCTTCACTGACATGACCCAAGCTGCCACTTATATTGACAAACAGACACATGTGAACATGGGCTAGGCGCCATCATGTACCAGCTCAATGACGGCAGTAAACGTATGTCCAAAATACTGTTCTCCCATAACAGACATTTGCATCGCAATGGCGAATGTCCAAAAATCTCCACCTAGTCAGTAAACGTATCATAGACTACAGTAGGGCATAGTTTAGTACAGTAGAATGTCGCTATGATGTAAACAAAAGAGAATGCCCAGCTGTGGTTTGGCCAGTAAAATGATATAGGCAGTTTGTGGAGTATCAAAGCTTCACATTACTAACAATAACAGATGCCTTGTCTGGTTACATAATACGAAGGAAGCCCGCAATAAACTCATATGCTGGGCTTTATTCCTGCCAATTGTTTGACTTTGAAGTGCAAAATGTGCCAGGAGCTGAGAATCAACTGGCCGACATGCTCTGAAGGCAGTGGCGCAAGACAAGGAAGAGTGAGATGCAATTCTCTCTTCCTCTCTCCCAAAACTTATCAACCACTAGCACCAATGCAGTTACGTGTGCATAGCTGACTGCCACTTCCTCCAACTCTACACTTACAGATGTCAACACATGTGTAATTCAAGCACAACAAACTTGCAGAGTAACACAAAACCTGGTGAAAGAATGCGCAACAAAAACAAATGATCGATGGCATGTTGTAGATGGACCTTTGGAAACGTTTGCCAACAACAATAGTGAGCACTGGAATACCTATGTGCCACGTGCCGCGAGGGGTTACGCAATGGTTTGCGCATAACACAGAGGCAATCAGTCACCCAGGTGCACTATAAACACAGCTTAATGGCCAACGGCACTTCTACTAGCCAAGAAATTTCTTGGGAGATGCGCCAGTATGTCCGTGTGTGTTACATGAAACTGTCTGAAAAGCTGCCATACTGACAGTACCCAACAAGTGCCACGCTTGCCCACAGAACTATTGGAATTCATAGAACTGAACTTCATGAGACCATACCGAAATACAGCAATGGGAAAAAGATTTATTCTTGTTGTGACTGATCTCTTCTCCAAACGGGCAGAAGCCTTCCCCATTTCAAGTGCACGTGCAAAATGTGTTGCCAAACAGCTGGAAACTGAAATTTTTCCACGTTCGGGATACCCAAGCGCATTGTTGTCAGACAACGGAGCACAGTTCACCAGGCATAAATGGGGAAAATGCTGCACTAGGTGGGGAGTCCTGCATAACACAATTGCTGTTTATCATCCACATGCCAATAACGCAAATTTGGGCTAAACACCTGCATTTTGGGCTAAACCCGGCAAAACAGGAAAAAACACTGGCTGAGCTGTAACAAGGCAGTCAACTTCCGCTTCCTGAGGAGTTTGCTCACGCACCACAAGGTTGTGCTATCGATCCCAAGAGTAGTGAAGCCCGTGAGCGGGCCCTACAGAGGGCACGCAAGCATCATTCAAATAAATACATTGTGCAATGGTTGCCTGCCACCACTCCCCACCAACTGCACTCCAACCAGGACACATGGTATATGTGAGAGCAGAGGTGTACAAAATTCCTGGCATGGAAAAATTTCCCCAGAACATAAAAATTTACATCAAAATTTCTCCAAATATTTAAAAACTTTTTATAACAAGACCTTTACGGTATTTATGAACATTGTAATACATTACAATTTAAAGTAAATAATTGCACATGCACACTTTGCAATTTAGGTAATTTAGAAATGAGATATTAGCATAAAAACATTTTTTTTACCACCGAACGGGCCACAGTGGCTAAGCAATTAGCATGCTCGCCTCCCACCAAGGCAAACCGGGTTCAATCCCTGGTCAAATCACCAAATTTTCGCAAGTGGGAATCATGCCGGATGATGCCATTGGTCGGCAGGTTTTCTTGGGAATTGTTTGTTTACCTTATCCCTTCATTCTGGCGCCGCTCCATATTGACTTTTATCACCCTCATCGGCTCTCAAGACGTCACTGTTGAGAGCTGCCTAAATCTCTTCATTCACTTACCCTTTACCCCCTAAACATGTTTAGAAATTTGTCAACATACAGTACATTTTAATGTTTTAACTTTATTTCGAAAAAAAAGTAAAAAAATAAATAAATAATAAGAACACATTCTATACTTTGTTCACTATGTTCATAAACAAAAGCATTTTGGAAAGCTGATGGAAATATGTGTTAGTCAATGTCACACTATGTACTATTTGTTGCTTTAAGTAAACATTCAAAACAATACATAAATTACTTCTACATAAATTCTTCAAAATCCAAGAATAAATGCAGCACTCAAAACTTCTTAACAATATATTTTTAATCTTAAGTCACAACAACTTCATCAATTAATATTATGGTATATCTTCCTAGGGTAATACCCTGAAGAACAAATTCGCTTCCGATACATTTTAATAACAAATCTGGAATAAAACATCAAAATCATTAAATCTCGAAATAATATGTAGAATCCACAAATCGAAAAGAAACTCATTATTTAATACAGAAAGTTACATTATAATAGGTTAATAATACACAAAAAGCGAACTTCAGAAAATTCCAGGATCCTTATGCTCCCACTACTAACAAGTTAGAACCTACTCGTGCCGCATTTAACATGGGAATGGCAAGTTCCATGGTGCCCCCCGTAGGTTTAGACACTGCCACACGCGAGGGTTCTTATCCCCAGAACACATTAGGTTCCAGCTGTAGATTATTATCTCTTACAGTGCCTGTTACAGTGGTGTCGCCTGTTACAGTGGTGTTGGAACAGCATCTCTCTCTCTCCCTTTCACTTTCTGTAGATGATTATCTCTCAGCAGGGTAGCTACCCCCCCTCCATTCATTGTTGTTAAGTGCCAGTCTGTCAGTTTAGTTATTAGAAAAAGAACGGCATGTATCAGCATCAGCTAAGCACAAAAGATTTCCCCAGGCTTAAAATATTTCCCACCAACCTGGTTCGCGCATTTGGTCCACCTATGTGTAAGAGCACACCAGCTATCTGCAGCTGCCAAGAATTTCTATATGGGTTTGGCCCCCAAATGGAGCGGGCCCCACAAGGTCACAGCAGACTTGGGAAAACTACTCTTATCTAGTCCACGTAGGAAGACGACGCCAAGTGCCAATGCACCGTGACGACCTATGCAGCACAGATGCCCACGCAGGCCATACTGCATCAGATGCTCCAGCAACACCACTGAGAGATGGCACAGCAGACACCCCGAAGCCTCAACCTGCAAGTGGCTTACACACCTCGATACCTGAGCCCATGAGCGACAACAACTTCGGTCACCTGTTGCAGCCTGCGACACCCGGCATCCCGATGCCCTCGGGGTCCACAGCGGACAGACAGCAGATGGACACCACACCAGCTAAAACAATTCCCAGTGTCACGACACCTTGCGCCAGTCATTGTTGATGCCATCCAAGGCCTATTACAGAGGCCAAGATCCCACAGATACCACTCCTGTCCAGCGGTGTCGCAACGCTACCGGAAAGCCCAGCGTCCATTTCAGCTAGTGAGGAGCCAGAAGTGGGCACGCTTCCACAGCACATTGGGAACACCCAGCCACCCACCCAGCACCTCGTGCGGCAGCATCACAAGCCTCGCTCCACATCCATCAGCAGTAGCGATGAGACCGAGTTGGGAGACCACTCCATGCCCCTCTGGCGCTCCAAGCATGTCTGACATTCGCCGCATGCTTTTTGCACTGCATGCAGAGCACACTCGCCCTTCTCAGCAGCCGTGTCAGCGGGGAAGCCGCAACACCTCGCCAACTCCACTCCGTACCTGGAGCCCATACCACCTGCTGCCTTGACAAGGGCCATGTCAACCGACCTGCTGCCACTAGCTGTGCAGCGAGGTCATCCAGCTGCAGAGGACGAACAGCCTGCAGCAGGGAAGGGGGGCGTATAATGCATGCCACATCCCTCCTCCCTTAGTCCGTTCCTCCTGCTACACATTTGCAACTGTGACATGTCCTCTACTGAGGGGTGTCGGCTCAAAAATGGTGGTTGCACCTACATGACTCCTGCATCAGCGTGGTGTACTAGGAGTGCACCCTACCTGCACAATGTCTGAAGCATTGCCAGAGTCCGGTGACCATCCCATGTTAATGTCCTCAAGGGGCAACTTCTGAGGGAAAATTCAAGCCGAACACTATCGCCAAACAATCCCCCCCCCCCCAAGTAAAGTTGCCACCACGGAAATTAATGCAGTGAGGGGGTAACAATGGCACCAGAGTTCCAGCAACCCCCTTTGTGTGCTGCCTCTACACGTATTACCTCCCAGTGTGCATGTGTGGGCATTGTGAGTGCAGCCTAAAATCAAGGCAATTTTTCTTAATACCTGGTCACTCCCAAATTCAACCTAAATAATTTGGTAAAGAGTTCTCATTGTTTTATAGCCATTCAGGCATGGCTACCAACATGCCTCAATGGGTGAAAATGGACTCGCCCAGCTCGAGCCACCCGATGCCACTTTACTACATTAAAAATCCGAGGGTATAATTATTTTGTAAATTCTTTATTGCAGTGTTGTGTTTCTAACCCAATGAATAAAACAACAGACTGAGAAACAATGCTCTGAAGCATTTCTAAATAATGTTGCACAGTAAATATAGTGCCAATATACACTATCGACCAAAAGGTAATTGGACACCCATGAAGATGGGTAATTCAGTTGACTTGTGTGGCCCCCATATGCTGCAGGCCGGTGTAGAACCCGTTGACAAGGAGATGGCACGAGGTACAGAGCTATTGGACTTTGATAAGGGTGTAATTGTGGGCTACCATCTTAGTGGGCTGTCTAGCTGGGCAATTGCACGGAAGGTAAATAGGCCCAAACTAACGGTTACATTCGTCCTGCGTAAGTGGAAGGTCGATGGGCATTGTGTCAATGCTGCACGTTCTGGGTGAACTCCAATCTTGACCGACAGAAATAGCAGAACCATGAAACGTGAAATTGTCAAAATAGGGCAAACCCATGGCTACCATCCGACGGGAGTTTCATGCAGCAACAGGAATATCGGTTTCCATTGGAACATTGCGTACAGAGGCCCACTGACTTGGATATTTTGGAAGAGCAGCTGCTCATAAGCCCCATATCAAGACAAGTAATAAAGCTCGGCAACTCAGGTGGTGTTTGGACCGTCGTAACTGGACACACTGGAGCAGTGGAAATCGGTTCTGTGGAGTGATGAGTCGAGGTTTACATTATTCCAGTCTGATGGGCGTGTATGTGTGTGGCATCTACCTGGGGAACGGCTTCTGCCGGAGTGTATAGTGCCAACTAGGAAATTCGGTGGTGTTGGTGGAGTGATGATGTGGGGCAGTTTCACGGCCTTCGGCGTAGGACCACTGGTGTTTGCCGTGGTAGCATAAACACAGAGGCCTATTGTAACATTATGGATAATGAAATGCTCCCAACATTGTGGCGTTTTTATGGAATGGACCCGTGTTACTTCCAGGATGATAATGCCTGGTGCCATGTTTCAAGGGCTACTATGCAGTGGTACACCAACAACAATGTTCGCTGATTGGACTGGCCCGCCCAGAGCCCCGACCTCAACCCTATAGAACATCTTTAGGACAAATTGGATCGCCTCGTCAGGGTTCGTCACGTGCGGCCACAATCCATTGCTCAACTTATGAAATGGTTGCAAGAGGAATGGCGACGAATCCCCATGGATGTCCTACAAACACTCATAGAGAGCATGCCAGACATGGTGGCTGCTGTTATAGCCACAAGAGGTGGCCCTACGAGATTCTAGCAGGGTGACAACCACCGAGCAAACATTGTGGACAGGTGCCAAATTACTGTTTGGTCGATAACGTATTTTTAATTTTTAACAATATGTACGGTAAATCAATTAATAAGTGCTTGTATGTTTTATAATTGAAGGTTATGTTATACTGATGTACTTGTTTCTTTTCTTATTAGCATTTTGTGTTTTTGTGTCTCTTGCACACTTATGGGCTGTCTTGGCATGGCTCTGGCATTTTCTTCAGTTGGTCTTCGAGCGCTACCTGAGGTGGTCATACGTTGCGTGCCTCTGAGACTTCACCACTTTTGCACCAATCACCACGTAGCTTGAATAGTGATTCTCTTAATATGGAACCTTAATTAACTTTTTTCACCCAGAGGCAGCACCACCCCCACGTCCCACCAGCTCAAAAGTGCTGGGACTGTTTCGGACATGTAATTGTTGATTGACTTTGCATATTTTTTGCACCGTTCGGTTGCCAACATGCCAAAGCTATTGGAATGATGTAAGTGTTTCCCAGCGGGGTTTTTGCAATAAGTATAAGAACCTATGCTACAAATGGTGTTTTAGTTTACTGCCGGCTGCTTCATGGGCACATAATTTTGGGCCATCTATGCACTGAATGAACCATTGCACCCCATAAGTGATGTAATTGTTGGGCACGCAAATTCTATCAGCGTGTGAGATTGCTGTAAGGTCCCACAGAAATTAGTGGCATATGAGGCCACCTACATTCTCACTAGGCAGGCAGACATGAATATTCTCTCAACAATATGTCATCACCGGCATAGGGTGAGTCCAGGAGAAGCCAAACAGATGAACAACCCGCCCCTAGAGAAGAGTCTCTTTCAACAGAGCTGGCACCAATGCTATCCCATTTTTCTTAAAACCAACCTTCTTAAATCCGCCATTGCAATTCCTCAACATCTGTTACTTGCTCCTGAGCCAATGATAGCCTGTCATAAGATTGTTGCATATGAACCATTTCAGCAGAACTTTCAGGTTGTTGTAATACATTGTTTCATATCTTCAGGTATAGTCGGAATGTCCTTGTAGATAAGAGTTTTTCAACATCTCTCCATGGACACCGGCTACTGGCAGAGGATTTGAGGACTATCCCACCATATCACATGCGTGGTCTCGTGGGGCACCCTCGACGGTCTTAGGTAATATTATTGTGATGTGGTGGCGATATTGGATTTCCTTGTT
Organism: Dryococelus australis; assembly: GCA_029891345.1. NCBI lineage: Eukaryota > Metazoa > Arthropoda > Insecta > Phasmatodea > Phasmatidae > Dryococelus > Dryococelus australis. Next base: position 105,483,002 of record CM056996.1, read on the forward strand.
TTCTGAACATACCCACCCACACTACTGTTTACCATGGAAGAACCATCCAAGCTACACCTTATTAAAAATGTTTAAAATAAATTCAATATAAATATAGGGAGAACAAAATAAGACAAGCTTCAGATGAATAATAATGGGGATATAGTGACATCTGAGGTCTTTAGTTCAAATACCTACACAGTTATTGGATCATTTTTAGCTATGCTTGCATACGAATTTCTGATCATTACATACATGCAGCAGATATAAATATTTTTGCAATATATATTGGTCAGGCATGGCGAACGACCCTTAGTTCGAGACCCAACACCATTCAAAATACCAATTTTCTATCATACTTAAATATGTTGACTATCTTTTAGTCTTGTTTTCATTAATCTGATGCGTTTTCTCCCTGAACTCAACACTGAGAAACATAATGTTTACTACCACCCCTCTTTCTGTGTGATAAGATGCCTGATATCTTCCACAAAATTCCTAGGTTCATGATCTCATCTGTCGGAAAAGCTGATGGGTGTGTGTGGTTTTCCTCAGTTATATATTGAGAGCACTGTCTTTTATTCACTAATTTTTCTCCTTATTCATTGAGATCCCAGTTATGCCAGAAAAAGAACCTCTTGGCTGCTGAAGGTCAGGCAATCTGACTTGCTCCTCCCAATAGTTGCTGCCAGTATCCTAACATGGCTGTGCGCTGTTGTTTAGCTCGCAGTTTTACAATTGCCGCAGAAAGTTGAGCAACATGTTTCTCAGATGCGCTCATAAAATTGTTAGATATTTAAGTCAAATTAGGTCCCTTTTGCAAGAGGTTCAGTTTGCTAAATACGTGGTGAAAATCCTAAGTGTGTAGCTTTAACTATTTTGTTTTACATTAGTAGGGAGTGTGTATAACAGTTGGCATAAACTCATACATAATTTTCAAAATAAAGGACGCTGTACAATCTTTCATTGGCAGGGAACCATATTTTGTAGGTGTATCTAAATGTGGCCACCTTGCTTTGAAAGCAGGTGATAAAGTCTGAATTGTGCTTAGTCGACACAAGCTGATATGTAGCACAGCTGCCTCATTCCAACCAGCGTTAGTGTCCGCTCTGTTTTGTAGCTTCAGTTCCGTGAAGGGCTGTGAACGTTTCTCATCTTTTTCAGTTTCTTGCGTGTAAGTTTGCACTGAAATTATGGCACTAAGTAAACCTTGCACCATCACCAGTAGTTGCAAAGGGAAAGTGGTTCACAAACAATGCTGAACTATTGTTAGTGTGTGTGTGTGTAATTTTTTAACTAAATTTTTTTACTGAAAATTTTATGAAAGCACAAATTTTAAACAAAATTACCAGTTTGAGAGCGTGTGCATATTATGTCAGTGAATGTACAGTACAATGGATATGCATTATATTTACATCACAAGCAATATGAGTCATAAAAAAAGCCAGAAAACGAGCAAGTGAAGAAATGTGCTCTTAACAGCGAGGTCTTTATAGAGCCGATTTCAGGAAACTAGTTATTGTTTTTGATGGCTACCAAAGAATATCTTTGGAGAATTGTATTGGAATTTTATTATGATAGGGGGAAAATTCCGACAAAAAAATTTATGGCAGCCATGCATGGCAGTTTTGACAAATACCATTGCAAATTCATTAAATTTGTGTTTTGTTTTGAGAAATTGAATAATGGGAGGAAGATTGTAAGGGAAAAGAATAACAGTCAGGTTAGTGGACACCTAACTCAAACTTCCTAGTAATTGTGTAGTAGTAGTTCTGTAAAAAATTGTTACATAACTATTTTTGGTGACCCAACTAAGGGTCACAAAGTTTTAAGTCCACCATTGCCAGAGAATAATAGATTTCTGTTTAAAAAATATAATTTGTAAGAATGTCCATAGAAAAACCCATATAAACTTGCTGGTTTTGCCATTTATGAGTCAGAAAAAGTGAACACCATAATTTTTAAGAAATATGGTCCCCTTAGACTATAAGAATTTAGAATTTTGCACTGATGAAATGATGGCAGAAACTGGCGAACACTCAGCTATGGCAGTGCAGGAGGGCATAGAGGATACACTACAGCCAACATGACTGACACCAAACATCCAACAGACCAAGCTTATGAAACTTTTAATCCACCACAAATGTCGTTAATGACACAAATCATAGTTTTGTTTGAACAGCAATATGAATGGATGTCTCGCAAAATGTGGGAAATTAAATAGCAGTCACTAAATCAGTTGCGCGACATGCTGGAAATTAAGGAGCACACTGGAAAACCGGCAGAGTTGTTGAAACGCGAGCTAGTAGAACATTTTGAACAGGCATTGGTGGAACGTGTCAATGCAACGTAATATTGCAACGCAAATTACACAGTTGAGCCACCCAGTGACTTCGCAAATAACACAAGTGCAGCATGACGTAGAGGCTGTCATTCGACAATTGGAACTTACATCCGATGGGTTGCGCAAGGAAATTGCGACGAACTGAAGAGAATTGGAGGCGGTAGTAGAGAAATGCGAATGTCTCACAACTTATGAACTGGATTCTAGCGAGCTAGAAGAACACATTTCATTACAATTAGATTCGTTCGGACACCAGGATGAACAAAGGTTTGATCAAACAGAAAAATTTTTTCGTGGCAAAAAGGAAAGGAACAAAGCTAAATCCAAAGAAGATGGAGGATAGAAGCAGCTGGTAACCGACAAGTTAGATGATGTCAGGTCCGTAGGTGAACTGAGACTACGTAACACCAATTCTAGTCCGGTGCCCATAGAAAACAGTGACAATCAAGTATGGAATTCTGACTGACTCAACAAGCCTGAGTATGATGGTGCCACTAACCAATCACCTGTTATGTTCTAGATGAATTCCCTGCTACACCACCCAAGTAAGATGTGGCCGGAACAGATGCCTACTTTTGAAGACAAGTCCAGCGAAAATCCAGTTAATTTCCTTAACAAATTTGACGAGTACTCCAACCTATTCAGCCTGATGGACAAGGACAAATTGTGATGCGTTAGTCTTTGCTTAAGGTCAACCGCATATTTTTGGTGGGGAATTAACAAGCCTGTAACCCACATGTACAATAAATTATGTTGTAAATTTTTGTTAAATTTCTGGAACAAAAAGGTGCAAGGGAATCTATGTGCCCAACTACATGCGGAGAGATTCTGGCAAGGTAAGGGTAAGCAGTTGGAAGAATATCTGTCTGAGATGAACTAACAATCTCGTCACCTGGAACCGCCAGTAACTGACAAAGAGTTTATTGCAATTACTTTTCGTCAATTACCTTTTAAATACCAGGCTCATTGGGCTGGTAGATGTGTGCCTCGCAACTTTAAGGGAAGACTTACTAGCTTTTAACGCAATAGAGAAATTACAGAGACCGCATGGTAACAGGGATGGTTAATTTTTCTCAAATCCCCGACTGTACCTCTCCGATACACCCCGGAAATACAGGCAGAAAATTCCATGAACCACTCAGGTACGACAGAAATCCTGTCGTAAACACTTTTGGAACTGTGCCGTACCACCAGGAAAATAGGTATCAAGGAAACTCAACACAATCATATTGATGCAGTAAGTAGGTAAATACAATGGCAGGCATAACCCTACGAGAAAAACCGCAACAGGGGAGATGAAAATCCAAAACAAAATGGAGAAGCAAACAATGGCTCTACTTTGTCGCATCAAGAACATGAACGGAATAATTCAAGGAATGTTTGCGACAAGCAAAATGGACAGCGGACAGTACAAGGAATACAGTTGTGGGATCCAGGAGGCAGTTACAGGTCAGTGATCAGAAGTCTTCAACATGTCTATACTACCGTCACCACCAGAAACAACACAAGAAAGGGAAGAAGAGAGGTCCGAAGAGAAGAAGAAAGAAATATTGAAGTTTGCCAAAAGGAGGCTGATCTTAGTGGCAGAACGACGTAGCAAGTATGTTAAGAAATCAAGAAAGAGGAAGCTAAATGTGGGACAACTAATGTTGATCAGAGTGCACTGTGTGATCAGAGCATGAGAGTATGTTGCTAGGAAGCTCATTGCACTACACGTTGGTCTGGTGAGAATATTGAAAATGTGCAATATTAACTGTTATGAAGTAGTTTGTCCTAATACAGGCAAATTAATAGGCAGAAACAATATAATGGCTCTTCGTGAATACCCACAACCTATTAAACATGTGTAGTTGAAATACTTAGAAGCCGAGCAAATATGTATGCGCTGAGGAGTAAGATGTGTTTTGTTATTGAGAAATTGATTTCGTAAAGAATTGTCATTAAATGTGAAAATTATATATTAATTATTGTTTGATGCACTATTTTTTGCAATGATGTGTAGAGACAGCCAATATATGAAAATAAATTATTCCACGTCAAATGTATTTTATTGTGCTCTAATTATTGCCACATAGAAAATGTTTCACTGTTAAGGATTTTTTATTTTGTATAAAGTATTCCAGCATGTTAGTTTGGTTTCCAAAACAAGAAGAAATATAGCGTAAGAGATACAAGTATTACGAGTAAATAAGAACATTTTTATCAGAACATGAAATCAGCATAAAAGCAGGCAGATTAAAACTGAGCTCATAGCAGTAGCTATTGTAAGAACCACAGACGAGTAATGATTTAAATAAGACAAAGTGGTAATTATCAGAAAGAAACCATTGCTCATAATGTCTCACTAGAACTCTTTCGTGGCCACAAGATAAAGCATCGCTAAAAATAAAACTACTAAAATTAACAAATTAATTTACGGTACGTTTATCGCCAGGACTATCCTCAAGTAGTGGGATAAACACATTGGATATTTCTTACTGAAGGGTCTTCTGGAAAAACCTATTTAGAGAGTTAATTAGATTTTTTTCTTCAAATATCCATGCTTTGAATTTTTCTTCAATTGGTTTGTTTTTTCTTCTGATGTTTAGTGACAAGTACAACATGATGTTCCTGAAATAATGTTTCAGAACTGATGTGTATATATAATTCGAAAACCATTGTAAATGAGGTTTCATGTGATTTTATAAATGTTCTATTGAGCCAATGTTTATTTTTATGTTGCAAGTATTAAAAATACTAGAAAGATTAGGAAAGTATACTTTGAAATGGCCGATGGGATTTAGGCGTTGTAGATTTGCCAATTGTACCCCAACAAACGGTGAGGAACTACAAAGTATCCATCCATTGCAAGTGACAAAAAAACTGTGAATTTTATAGTTTGCTGCCAAAGGACATGCAAATAAATATGCATAAATGTCAAGAGAAAGAACTTTTAGTGGTACCAAGCAAAGTGGATAAATCAGCAAAATGAACCCTAATAAACCAAGGAAATTCTGCGAACTCTTAAAAAAAAAAATTTATATAACTTAGCAGAAAGGAGCTGTGATTATTTAGTTTATTTTATTAAACTGATAAGTTCAGACCTTGTGGATGTTGCAGACAAAATGCTTCAACCGTAGCAAGTGATGCCCACAGTACGTCATGACGACCTGCAGAGGTTCCGGAAAAATAACTCTACTACGTCAAGGAGAGAATGCTGTATTACCATCTGATGATTGCTGACAAATTTTTTTAAATAGAAAAATTAAAACTTATTGACGTTACCAAATTTGAGATGATTAACTGAAAGAAAACTATACACTGCCAATGAAAATAAATATATTAGTAATGTTGATATTTTCATTAATTCAGTTTTTCTTATGTTTTAAAGTATTATGCATATGTTATTTCTATTTATTTTGGTTTTCTTGTTAATTCATACACAATGTAATAATTTAAAGGATTTAAATAAGATATTAAGTGTTACATTGATAGTGATAAATTTTTCCCCAGATTAACATATTGGACCTGGCAAAAAAATTTGGGCGAACAAATCTGTAATACTTCAATATTGCAAATGTTATAATTTTTTTTACGTCCTTAATTTAATTTACATTTCACAAATATTTTATGTATTAATTGTCTTTCATAGGTTTAGCATGTAAGTATGTTTATTTTAACAGTTTAACTGTTCTGTAGGGTGTAATATTGTTACATATATTTTGAGTTTCCATCTATGCCAGGGAAAATGTTTTGTTAATTTAATAGTTGTTATGTTCTCTTTAAATCACATTACACCAGTCAGGAAGAACAAAATTAATATATTAGGAACTATCAGTAAAATTGAACTTTAAAAAAATTCATTCTAAAAATTACCTTTGCGATGGAATGATACAGAACACTGAGGACTCCGGAATTACTCCAGATTTACGGCTATAAACTTGTTGAATTTGAATGATTTGAAGTTAGACAGTAAAGTTTAATAAGATTTGATAAAGTGAACCTTGGAAGAAAATAAAATTGTGCAAGAAATAATGAGATCAAAAAATTTAATTTCGTCAATGAAGTTCGGCAAGGATCTACAATAGGACAAAGGAACCTGAGTGACAGCTCCGAGAGGCACCAGTTCCAGTACCAGCTGACGTCCTCAGCACGAAGCAAGGAAAAGTTCGCCAGCCAGAGTTCGAGAGCGCATCTGCTTAACTCATCGCAATTCAGTTTTCCAGTCCGGGATTCAATGCCAGGAGGTCCAGGTGGCAGACCGAAATCAAGACTTCCGCCATTTACTGATTTTCGACTCCAGAAGGACCGTACGCGGTAGGACTGCAGAGCTACCATATTGTGTCGTCATCAGATAAGTTTGGCATGTACGAGCAATTAAGCAATTGTTTAAGTTTGGCATGTACGAGCAATTAAGCAATTGTTAACACCATTTTCTTTTAATGAATGTTTAGTCCTGGTATACGGACAAGTGTTCAACAGCAGTACTATCGGCTGGTGTAGCGAGGGTTTAAACCTTTAATAGTAACTTATGATAGATTCATTATTTCTAGCAGGTTAAAGGTGAATAGATTAATTTCATTTTATGATATAATTTGGTTTGGTTTCACACTGATACTAATTGATTTGATCATTGATTCTGAATTTTACCAAATATATTTAACTTAACAGAGAATATTAATAGCCTGTTCTTTATCTATTAGTTGACATATAGAATTTTAAGGTGTTCTTAAGATAAATTCGTAATTGCTGTTTTCTCTTTTGGAATTACTTGAATGAAAATTCTGTTTCCCCATAGCTGAGGCATATATCTATTTCATCCAAATCATTTCTCAGATTTGCATACCTGTTCTTTTCTCATAGAATATTCTCTCTAATACTTGACTGTGCTTATCAAGTGCACACAGGAGTTGTCTCTACATAAACTATTGCATAATTTTTCAGTTAGCTCAAACTTTCTAGTAATTGTGTAGCAGTTGTTCGGTAAAAATTGTTAAATTAGAAGGCCCGAAACTTGTCACCTACAATCTCCCTATTGTTTCAAGTCTGAAGTTTATTGATGGTTAGATAAAATAGAAAAAAAAATTTTACATGCACATTTATTTCTTGCTATAACATGATTATTTATTTACTTCATGTAAAAATACAGAACATACGTGTGGTTCTTGGTCACAAATGATCAATTCTTTTTATTATTAACATGTGCAGTTTTTGTTCAGACATGCAACCCTAGCTACATTTTTGGTGAGGTTGGATGTTACCAGATACACATGGAGCATCATTGAAACTGAGATCTGAGGCTAACTTTGACGCCACTAACAGCGAGCTGCAGTCAGACCATGACAGCCCTCACAGCTCACATGACATGTGGGTAAGCACGTGCGTGCAGACGCCACAACCACTGACTTTCACAAAACGGGATAAGTGATTTTCAGTGCCATGTATGTTTATTTTCAGGTCAAAAAGAGTTCTAAAAGAGTCATTTGTATTTCCTTACAATATTGTGCAATGTTACTTTCAAATTCAACATTTGCACTGCGCGAAGAACAAGGACAATATTCCGGCGTAAACGCCATAAAGAACAGTCACCGAACACCAATATTAAACTATTTAAACTGTTCTTGCTAATATGTATTTCAATCGCATGTGTGTCATTTATTTTCCACAATAAAAGTTTTACTCAGCGTGCATAGCACTTCCGCTTGTGTGAACCCTGTAGGCAGCCATGGTAGGTCCACGCTACCCCTGCCTCTGGGTAGTTGACCTAGGAGAGCTGCGCTGTAACGTATGCACATTATATTTTTGCACTGAGTTTGATTTCCATAGTTCACTTTAGTTTACCAGTTAACCTTTGCTTTGCGTACGTTTTCCAGACACCCTCAGCATAATGCTCCTGTTTAAATAAATATTTGGCAGCCTTTGCGGTTTTTTCAACTTAGATTGAGAAGAAGGAAAGATGTCTGAGAGGCCATGCTGCCCGTGCAACTTCTGAATCAGGCGCCATGCGCCTATGTTGAAGACTTTTGATTGTAATTTCTACATAATTGCTGCATGCAATATTAAGGGTAATAATTGTATGTATGTATGTAATTTTAGGGTTTTGTCAAATTGAATTGTGTTGCGGCCATATCATTTGCGACCACGTGTTTAACAGCCATCAAGTCTGTATCTGCGTTATCCTTGTGCTTAAAGTGTTCTTATTTGTAATTCACGTGCACCATAATTTTCTCAGGGTTTATGTATTGTTTAATTTAAGGGCTCTTGTAATTGTTCCATAATTGACGCTTTTGTAAACGACCACGCGGTCAACCTCATACGTGGATATTTCCGCCATCAGGCACACCAGACGCGTTTGTACGTTCGAAATGCAACCAGAATAATTTTCTGAGTCACACCATAATTTTGTCCGGCAGGATATCAATGATTTTTAGAGAAAATATTGCAATTTCACCTGCAACCACATCATCCATATCCACGCCATATAAAAATGTTTTCACGCACCTGCATGTTTATTGTGTCTATTCATGTCATGCCCCTTGCTTTGTAATGAATATTTGTATAATTCGTATGGTGACCTTATTTTCATCATAGCCTGCTAAGTGTATAGATCGTTGCCACACATCACGTGGTTAGGAGATGTGTCCCGACGAGTATGCATTAGTGACATAGGTAATCACATGTGTTAGTGTTCATGTTTGTACTTCGCGTCCCATCTCCGGGTGAAATCTGCTGTCCATCACAGTGGCTGTAGACCCCTTACCCTGTGGAGATTGTGCTCTCAAGCACCACGGAGAAATCATCCACGGAATGTGCTAGTTAAATCAGGAGCTGGGGGAGTCACCCACAGGAGTCAGCTAGTCACGCCCAAGGTTAAGCCTAACTCAGTATTGGCACAATGTGTAATAAATGGTAAAATAAAAGCAATTCTCTCAGTGTACAAAATATGTTTATCTGTAGCGTCACAACCCAGTAAACTCCTACTTCATACAGCGTATTTCATAAATGTTTAGTAATGAAAAGTGTTTGTAAAGATGCTCTGGTGAGATGGAAACGCATAACCCACAGCATCCCTTGGAACCCTGAGTCTCAAAGTGTGGTGTCCGGGAGATACCGCTGGTGCCCATCAACCAGTAAGTAATTAGTGTCTTTGTTCGTCTCGTGTCCCACCAGACGGCGTCAACTTCACATCTGTGAGTTTGGGTGGAGCTATCCAAGAGACAGGGGAAGGGTGGAGAAACTCTACAGGTTATAGGCCCACAGGATGATGAATGAAGTGGGAAGATGGGGGAAGTATTTGCCTAGCAAAGACACTGTACAGAGTGAGAGATGCAAACAGTAGGAAGCAGGTTATGGAGGCAGAGAACAGTGATGGAGTGGAATGTGTTGCAGGAAATGTTAATGATGAAGGGGGTTGGGTGATTTAAGGGACTGGAGAGAGTGAAAAGGTACGAGGGGAAGAAGCATTTGCCAATGGACGATAGCCTAATTGCATGTTGAAATTGTTATTTGTCATTATAAATATAATTTTTATTATTGACAAGCAGCACAGTGTTTAAGTACAATGAGCAACATGTTAAATGTTTTCAATAGTGCACATTGTTTAAAAGAATTTTTTGGGAGCTACTTTAATTTGTAAATTGACAAATAGTTGTTAATAGTACTTACATTGCATCCATACAAGTATTTGGGTTGAGTGTCTCACATTCTAAATAACATTTTGGATTACTTGTGCTGCGTTCTGTAGCTAGGTCAGTACTTTTACGTTAATGCTGCCAAATTTGGTTGTTGTAGTACACTTGTTTTTTGTTTAGGCTATTCAAAGTCTGCAACTGTTGCGGATTTATACCACCCTCTAAATAGACCTAGAAAGGTGAAGTCATGCAAATCTGCACCACTTTGCTTGCATGGGCAAAGTGAATATAGGGGGCTGCACCAATTCACTTGCTTCATTCACACAGTATGTTACAGATTTCAGATTTAGGTGAATTCACTTTTATGGAACTGCTTCTCCAGAAAATAATTTGCAACGAGTGTGCAATCTGCAAAGAAACAAGTGCAGAAAGCTGCATCAATTGATGTGCACGTGCTGCACTCATTGCTTACTTTACCTATGCTCTGGGGAGCAAAACAGCACATATTTCTAAGTAGAGTTAATCTCGTGATGGAGCTATTTGTTGACTTTATTATGTTCATGTTTCCTAAGTTTTATTTCTTTTACATATTTTGTCCTACAATTTTCCTCATTTTTATATTGCCTCCCACTAGGTATTGAATTATTTAAGATTATCTGCAATTGTTCAGAATAGCGACTTTTCCAAAAATCTGGAAAATAATACTTGGAAATGTTATATATGTATATTAATAATCACACTTAATATGAATTTTAGCGGGGCTTCATGTAGTTTGCAATACATAATATGAAATGTAACAATTTGGAGGGCTATTAAGGTTGCTGTGTTTATGGTTTAATTTATGCCCAATATATTTATATTGGGTCTCTAAATTGTATAACATGTGAGAATACAGTTAGAAAATTACATGACATTCGAACACCAGTTGATTGCTGTTTGTTAACTGTATATAGTAGTTGTCTTGGCATAAATATATATTGTATAATGTTATTCTCACATGTTATACAATTTAGCGACCCAATATAAATATATTGGGCATAAACTATATGTGTTTTGCTGCATAAACACTGCAACCTTAATAGCCCTCCACACTATCACATTTCATGTTATATATTGCAAAATAGGTGAAGCCCCACTAAAATTCAAATTATAATGCCACACCTAGTGGAACGCAATATAAAAATGAGGAAAATTGTAGGGCAAAATATGTAAAAGAAATAAAACTTAGGAAACGTGAACATAATAAAGTCAACAAATAGCTCCATCACGAGATTAACTCTACTTAGAAATATGTGTTGTTTTGCTCCCCAGAGCATAGGCAAAGTAAGCAATGAGTGCAGCACGTGCACATCAATTGATGCAGCTTTCTGCACTTGTTTCTTTGCAGATTGCACACTCGTTGCAAATTATTTTCTGGAGAAGCAGTTCCATAAAAGTGAATTCACCTAAATCTGAAATCTGTAACATACTGTGTGAATGAAGCAAGTGAATTGGTGCAGCCCCCTATATTCACTTTGCCCATGCAAGCAAAGTGGTGCAGATTTGCATGACTTCACCTTTCTAGGTCTATTTAGAGGGTGGTACAAATCCGCAACAGTTGCAGACTTTGAATAGCCTAAACAAAAAACAAGTGTACTACAACAACCAAATTTGGCAGCATTAACGTAAAAGTACTGACCTAGCTACAGAACGCAGCACAAGTAATCCAAAATGTTATTTAGAATGTGAGACACTCAACCCAAATACTTGTGCAAATGCAATGTGAGCACTATAACAGCTATTTGTCAATATACAAATTAAAGTAGCTCCCAAATAACTTTGTTTAAAACATGTGCCCTATTGAAAACATGTTGAATTACCCAAGGCTTAACTTGTCTATATTCACTAGAGGATTGTACTACATAATGTACCCATAAATAGTAGAATAAATATAAATATAGTAGATTATATACATATATACAAACAGGTACAGAGATGGTGTTTATAAACAGTAGGCCTAGACGTGAATCGCCATAATAAATTACAATGCATTCAGTGACGAATGATGCAGAAACACAGGAAACAAATGTATATTAAAATTGGTTGACATCACAGGTGTTTTATGGGACTGTCCTAAATTTTTGTAAGGTCTAATGGTGCACTGTGCATAGGTTTGTAATGTAAAAGTGTTGTTTGGCATGTTTTATTGCATTTCATTGTTTGATGAGTTATATCAAATAGCTGCGTGAAAATATGAGTGTTTCTATGCAAATATAGAGATTGGAAAAGTTAAATTATAATATTTGTATGGTGTTGTGCTCAATCATCTACGTTGTATGAATGATGGTTGATTCGGTGTATACCTACCTAACAAAATTACACCGAACTTGTATTGGTAATATTGTACATTTTGGTATTGTTCGGTTAGGTATCTTGTCAACTTAACGTTGTTAAATATCACGAAAACGTACATATTTTTCACACCTTTTAACCTGCAATTTTTCGGATCTTCATAGCCCTCCCCACTACCGTTTTTGGGGTTTCTCCTGGTCATACCTATCTTGATGCCCCTAGTAAATTTGTGTTCTGTGTAATCAGCAAAGTGGAATTATACCACTTTCCACAAAAAATGTATTTTTCTTCCAAAATGCCAATATCCTGAACATTTACCAGATTATCAAGTGCACTAACGTGGTACGTAAAAATAATGGGCAAATCCTACTAAGCTTAAAAATCCCAATTTTGAAAAGTTGCAAACCTAAATAGGTAGTGCCTACCTCACTAAACAATAATTGTCTCATAGGCCTAATTATTATGAGAGAGAGCTCTACAAACTTTTATCAAAATGCATAATCTGTCCTACCAATGAACTGTACCCTTTAAAGAGGATGTTAAGTTTGGTATGAAAATACTTGTGAGTTAGCAACATCACAATAAAGAGAGGCAAACACAAATTTCTTCCTTTACTTTCAGTCATATCGTATATCCACTACAACTGCCCTACTCAGGAATCTTGATACTCTCAGTTTGATCTTCAACAATGCAATGACAATGAACGTCTTTCTGATCTGTCAATCAGAAAATCAATAATGTGGTTACACCCGCACTCGAACTGGTATCAGAGGCTTTGCCTTCCACAAACCAATAAAAACGTCTAATGTTCTAAAAGAATAAAGCAAAGCACGTCGCTACAAACTATTTTATATATTGATTATCTGTAAACACACGTAACATTTCGTAGTGAATAGCAATATTCAGGGAAGGTAAATATGGCCACCCTCATATCAGTGGACAATATTAAACGTTTATGCGTTTAACAACACATTTGTTGAAGTTTTATGATGTGAAATCGCCTCCTTATGACACAATTCCATGTAACTTGCATGTAAATACGTAGAGTTATAGACGGTACCGAGACAAGCGCGGTACAGCACTGAGCAGGCCCAGTTAAAATTCAGGAGACTACGGCTGCGTACGCACCTGCGTGAAAGGAGGGCCATTTCAACTCGAAAACATGCCTCGCTGCGATGTTCCACGAGAATCGTGACTACTGACGACACCTCGCGCTTTTACTCCGCCTCAAAACACTCCTACATCATCACCAGGTACTGTAAACGCTTCTCACTAAAAAATCTAGCAGACATCTACGAATATCGATCGAAACCTTACTTTCCAAGGAAATGCACAACAAAATATTTGTGGTCGCCATTTTGCTCGAGCCTGCGCGGAACGTACTTAGCAGACGATGCGAATTTTCCGTATCTTCTGCTTCTGCAACGTGTGTTATTGCGTGCAGAGTTAGCGAGCGTGTTAAATATTACGAATAGAATAAATTAAATGAGATATTATGCTTACCTTCAGACATCACAAGAAACATTTACTGAGTCGTTGTTTCGTCATTCATCGCGTTCTCGCACAAAAAAAAGCCGAACTTTCATTTCATTGGTTTAAAAAGTTAACGCTCCTGACATCTGTTGGCTATACAAAATACTTACATAAGTTTTAAATTTTGACTTGGAGTATATCTTCCCACTTGGAAAGAGTTTTGGGGAGATAATTTTCTTGTGTTTATTTTAACAAGTTAAGTGATACGGTTTCTATTTTTTATAGACTGTTTACTTGGGGATACTAATCAAATCACGTTGCAATGGGTACCTAACCTACTAAAGGAACATGTTAATATTGTATTTCATTTTTATCCTCAATTATTGTGTTAGTAAGATTTTTATCAAAAATGTTAGTGAATTCGATAAAATTTACGTGACTGAGTACTGTGACAGATAAATGGTTAATGGACTTTCTTAGGGGGCGAAGGCAGAGGGTGAAAGTGGGGGAGAAAATATCGGAGGAAGAGGAGGTTATGTCAGGTGTACCACAGGGAAGCATACTGGGTCCTTTGTTATTTACCATAATGGTAAATGACCTGGGTTTGGGGATTAGGGGAAAAATCAGATTGTTTGCGGACGATTGTGTTGTATGTGTGATGGAAGAGGGGGGCGGACATTGATAAGATATGGTTGTGGACCAAAAAAAAAACAAAATGAAGATAAGTGTAAGAAAGACTAAGGTAGTGAGCTTCACAAGGAAGAAGATGATAAGCATGGACATGTACAGATGGGAGGGACAAGAGATAGAAGAAGCAGCAGAATATAAGTATCTAGGGATTGTACTGCAGGGAGACCTCAGGTGGAAAAAACAGGTAGAGAGGGTGGTTGCAAATGGAAGAAGGGCTCTGGGTATGCTGGGAAGGGTGCTGAATGGAGTCAGCTGTGAGGTAAAGGAGAAGTCGTATGGCACAATGGTACGGCCAATGTTAGAATATGCTGCAGCAGTATGGGACGTGGAGGTGCGAGAACTGGAAAAGGTGCAGAGAAAGACAGCAAGATGGGTGAAGTGTAGGTGGAGAAGGCATTGGCAAGATGGTGAGGAAGAAGGGAACTATAGGCCATAAATGATGATGAAAGAAATGGGGTGGAGCTCATTGAAGGACAGGAGGAGTTGAACGGTTAGTCAGGATGTACAGGGTGGTGAATGAAGAGGCAGGGTGGGGAGGGCTACACTGCAAGCTAAGTAAGGGGATGTTTAGAGGAAGAGGAAACGACAGTGAGAAGCTTCAGAGGGTGTGGAGGAGAACGGAGCGGGGTAGGCAGTCCATGCTTGCGAGGTCTGTGAGGGAGTGGAATGTATTGGAGGAATTGGTATCTGTGAGAGGGGTTGGTAAATTCTGGAAGGGAGTGGAAAAGTAGTTGGTTGGGTCAAGAAGAGGTGAGAGAGCTTGCCAACGGGCGGTAGCCTAATCGGGAGTGTATGTATGTATGGTGGGAAGAAATGCGAGTGATATATAAGTTGAAAAGCTTTTAATTAGTCCAACACATAAATACACTCCAGCTTGTTCATATGGCCAATACAAACCCCAAAAACCATAGTGGGGAGGGCTTGAAGATCGGGGAAATTGAGGGGTAAAAGAAATAAAAAAATATGTTATACCTCTCCCCACTATCATATTTGTAACTTGTATTGGTAACATTGTCAATTTAGGTATTGTTCAATTACATCTGTTTACAATTGAGTGTTTTTGTGATAAAATATAACGATTCTATCACTAATATCACAAAAATACATTAAATTCCAAAACGAACTAACCAATCAATACCTAAATTCACATTACAAACTAACACACATTATTTCTTAGTGCAAATGGGCTATACATAAAAATCATTTCTGGGGAACTACAAGCTTTGCTGATGTGTGACACTCAAAAAATTACCGGCAAGGTTAAATTTCTATTTTGGGTATCTATTCGCCTGCTGGCGCTGGGACTCTGACTCTGTGCATAATGTTTGGTAATATTGTGAATTTAAGTATTTTTGGGTTAGCTCGTTTTGCAATTTAAGATATTTGTGCTATAATCGTGATATAATCTTAATTTTATATCACAAAAACATGCATAATTGCTAAAATATTGAACCAAACAGTATGTAAATATAGAACATTACCAATATAAGTAAACAAATATGATACTGATTAGGGCTGTGAAATGGAAGGACGTTGCGGAACACAATTTTATTGCAAAAATGTACATATTTTCCACTCGTTTAACCCCGCAATTTCTCTGTTCTTCATAACTATACCCACTATGAGAGAGTTAAATTTAATTTTCTTATGAACTCACCGACATCACCATCCACACAACGTAACATTTTATTTGACTGTTCGTACACTCAAATCACTGCACAAATATAATTTCACATTCTTCATCCAGATATTACCACAGAAACACTCATATTTTCACACAATTATTTAATTAACATTTCTAACTGAATTAATTGCAATAAAACATGCTTTTGAGCACTCTTTCACAAACCTATGACCGTTAAAAACTTCAAACATCCATTCAGCAACTTCCAAGAATGCAATTGTGACTTAAAAAACTTACGAATCATCATACTAAGGGGTATTCAAATTAATGGTACACTGACATTATGGAACATTTCCTACCATTACTACTTCATCATGGTACATAAAGCAAAATAATAATAAAAGTACTATTACAATGGTACGTCTAAACATGTGATCTCGTGTAAAAAAAAGCAATCAGACGCCTTGTATTTTAATTATTTTATTTTTGGCGTTCTATTTAATGTATCTTCAAGCCTCCGTAAATATTGGAACAGGTAAGCCATTCACGACCCAATATTAATTTTTTCGTTGGTCTAAAAGTTTGTTTAACACTGTTTTATACCCGTTGATGCCGGCTAAGAGCCAGTCACAGGTAGACCATGACGGCACTCGCCGCTAGCGATACACATGGGTAAGCACGTATGCGCATCCTGCTACACGTACGAACTTTCCCAAAACGGGATTAAATGTTTCAGTGTATTATGTACTTTTTCTTTCAGCGTAAAATATGTTTGAAATGTGTTGACACGTGCCCGGATATTGACTGTGTGGCACGGTCATTGAGATTTGATGCGCTAGACCAAGTGCACGGTTATAGGTAGCTGACGGTAGATGTTAGAAACCTGACTTACTTGGAAGGTCGGTTGGAAACGGGGATTAACTGACTGAGTGAAACTGTTACAGTTCTTGAGTTAAATAACACTGTACTTGAAGTTCCAATCCATTGACTCTTGACTCCAGAAGTTAGGATTGGCTAGACTGTACCTAACTTCAGTCCGGTAGACTAAACCCCTCACCACCGGGTGATGATATGGACTGGTGTGAACGAGTAGTGGAAAATGAATATATCTTACCATGTGGACAGTCGAGACTGCCTGTAATCTCAGTGAGGTGGTGCTGTCCCGTTCCGTCTGTCTTTCCTGCGTAGGGGGACTAAGGTACTCCGCTGCTGTGCAGCTAGATGAGTAAGCTTTTGTTCCCTACGCCTTCTGCCGTGTCTTATCTTGTAAGTCATAGAGTTTGGTTCGTCGCTGAACAAGATTTGGTGTGCACTTCAGATGAGAAACTATACCCAATGAGAGTGTAGATCCAGTAGCTGATTCGTGGCACAAGCTCGGTATGAGTCTCCACTGATCCCCCACGTCTGCGGGTGGATCAGAGACATTGAATTGTGTGGGCCACAGGATGTGAGTTTCCAGCCAAGACCATGCGGCAACACCCAGGATACCACCTCCAGCAACTAGGTGCTCTGGTAGGTGATACAACCTAGGCTTGCTGTCTTTCACCAGTGGAAGGTATTCCTTGTGGTTGTGTCTCCTCTGTTCCTTCCTCCCAGCACCTGGGTGCTCGGGAGGTAATAGAATGTAACAGGCAGCCGTCTAATGGGTGTGTTCCAGACTAGTGGTTCCCAGAGGCGCGGGGGGGGTGTCTCAGTCAAGCTAGTTCGGATGTACAAAAGTACCGGTTTCTGTTGGTAGTGCACAGTGCAACTTATTCCTAGCGAGTGAAGTAGATGTTTCTCTAGAAATAAATGCATTAGGATTGAGAACAAGCTGTATTTATTGAGGACTCGATAAATATAGTGACTCGTGCTATCTCCTACCAAGCAGACGGAGTACTGAAGGAAAACTACGGTAGCCAGGTGTAGGTGACTTGGTTCGAAACTGGAGGGAAAGTGAACTAGAAAACTAAATATTTAACTACTCAACTGCAATGACTTATATAGTCAGAAGTCTAGGCTGCCACAGCGGGGTGTGGGAAAGGCCCGTGACGTCCTTGTGCCGTGGAGGCTGGTGTGGGAGGTGGGAACCCTCTCGTCAGCATTTTTGGTTCGTGGATCTTCGGCGGTGCTCGGCCACGCCCAAAGTGGCTGAAGCTTACTCAGCGCGGGGGAGGGGGAGAAATGGCATGCTCGCTGATTGCGTAACCTTGTAGCCACGTGTTTGGCCGCCCGGCAGATTCTTGGTGGTCGAGAACTTATGTACAAAGTATTGCGTGTAACAACTCTCGTGTGGGTGATTGAAGTAGACAACTCTTACGTAGGTTGGAGTAAGGGTATACTTCACGTAAAGAGCTATTCATAATCGTAGTTTATCAGTAGTATAAGCAGCACGTGTCAGTGTAATATGTCTTATTTTAGAGTCTTGCGTAATGTTGTTATTTCATATTCAAAGTGCGTGTGGCGCATTAGAGAAAGACAATAATATTCAGGCAAGAACACCTCCAAAAGACAGTTAAATGACAACAAAAATTCCTTATTTAAATTGCATCTGTAATTTTGTCTTAAAATACTTTTGGTGCCCTTTCAATTTGCAATATAAATTTTCACTAGGGGTGATTAGCACTTCTGCTCGTGTGAACCCCGTAGGCAGCCGTGGTAGGTCCGCACGACCCTTGCCTCTGGGCAGTTGCCCTAGGAGAGCTGGCAAGGTAAGACACTGTTACGTACGCAATACAATCTTTTGTTCACTGATGTAGATTTCAATAGCACTTTTAGTATAACGGTTAACCTTTACTTACATACATGCTTCCGCTTTACTAATTAAATTCGCCCTTGTGGCATTTTAAACTTAATCGAGGAGAAGGAGAAACATGTCGGAGAGGTCATACGACCCGCAAATCTTGAATCAGACACCATCCACTTCTGCTAAAAGTGTTTCATCGCAATTTCTATTTATTTCTACGTGCAATTTCAAGGGCTTTATTTTTTTCATATATGTGTTTGATGATATTTTTCATGTTTGAATATTTTACAGCATCATCACTTATAACTAAATGGCTAACCGATTCCAAGTCTATGCCTACGCCATCATTGCGTTTTGAGAGCTTATTAACGTAATATCATGTGTGAAATATATTTTTTCAGGATACTATGTTAAATTTTGTCAGGGTTCTGTGTAATTTTCACGTAAATTGATGTTTGTGTGTTTGACCTTAATGTTAGATTTTTCCGCATTCAGGCATGCTACACGCCTGTAACCACTTAAATCTTAAAGAGGATAATTTTCTCTATCAGAATAATATTTTGTTGGAATTTAATCTACAGTTTTCACAAAGAAATATTGCAATTTGACCTGCACCACGTGGTCCGCTACGAACTGCATCCAACGACATCCGCGCCATATAAACTTGTTTTCACACAAGTGTGTGTTTATTGTTACTACTCATCTCATGCCCCATCATCTTTTAAAGTTATTAATGTAATTTTGTAATTTGTGTACTGTGATATTACTTCCGGCCCAGCTGGCTCTGTGTACAGGCTGTCACCACACTACCCATGTGCTGGTGTGCGAGCCCAGACGAGTTTGCGTTAGTGATGCCAAGTTATCACATGTGTTAATGTTTTGATCAAGGTTTCATTTGTAATTCACAGTGTCATGTCTTTAGGGAAAAACCGTCAGTCTACCCAAGTGGCTGTCGTCCCTCTTCCCTTGTGAAGATTGTGTTTTCATACACCGCAGTGAGATCATCCATCTAGACGTGTGCTAGATAATTGCGGGCTGGGGAGCACCCAAGCGGAATTGGTTAGTCATGACTGAGAGTATCATAATTTCATTGGCACATTGATCTGTATGAGCAATAATAATAAAAGCAAGTCTACAGTGAACCTACCTCTTTTAATCAGTAGTGACAGTGTCCTAGCCACATGTATTTTTTTAGTGCTTGTTTTTGAACTGATGTTTATTAAAAATTTAGTATTGCCTACTTGCTTGTAAGTACGCATGGGTAAGATGGCCACACAGAACCCACAGCATCCCTGAGAACCCTGAGTCTCAATAGCGGTGATTGGGAAGCACCGCTGGGGCCCATATTACCAGTAAGTATTTGTGTCCTAGTTCATCTCGTGTTTCATCCAACGGCGTCAATTGGCGTTCCCAAGTGCGGCTAAGTGTGTTCAACCGCATTGTGTTAACCATGAGAAGATGGCAAACATCACGTTTGAACATCCACGAGAAGGCATCAAGACTTCATTGTTTGCAACCGTGACTCCCGCGATCTTGAATGTAATGAACATGGCGGTTGAACGCTGCATACACTGCGGCAGAGTCAGTGAGATCAATCTATTTGCCGAAAATTCATGGGACCAACCCTTATGTCAGTGTACGTCTGATACCGCTTCTACGCCGTCAGAGCAACGCCTGTGCATGCGCACCAGATGTGACGGGGTGGGAACCAAGTGGGCGCAGTTGCCAACAGTGTAGGAAAGACTCACATTTATGATGCATAGGGCCAGCAGAGTTTACCACCTACCTTGATGGTGTTATAAACTGTGACAAGTGCCGTAAGACTAACTGTGCTGAGATTGCGCCACCGATAACACCTTAGGTGAAACCCATGCCGCTGCCAGTTGTTGTTATTTACACGCCACAGGGCTTAACCAGGCTGGATTGCAATGTATTATAGCCAACTTTTGTGGGACAAGACTCTGAAGACCCGGGTACTTTTTTAGCAGTGTGCGAGGAGAATATGAACCAACACCGTGTACATCAGGAAGACTGGACTGAAGTCGCTGCCAACCGACTGAGAGGAAAAGCAGCCACATGGTAGAATCTTGTAAGTGACTATCCGGTAATTTGGGTGGAGTTTTGTGATAGGTTGTTGGGAAGAATTGATACTGACGAAGATGCCATTCAAGCGCAAGTAACATGAACGCGAGGGTATTGAGAAGTTCATACAGCGTAAATTAGGCTTGTTCAAGCGTTTGAACCCAGGTCAGCCGACATGCGGTGTTTTAGAGATAATTGCAGCCTTGTCAACACCAGACATTAGGCCGTATCTGAGAAGGGCAACAAGGGCAAGTGTCTTACAGTTTACGCACAAAGCATGTTTGTATGAACAGGACGTGTGAGCGGGACAGGCATACCAATCACGGAGAATGAACTTTCACACGTCAACACGTACAGTGCTGCCAGATGTTACGCGACCGCCGCTAATGTTTACACCCACGAGAGAGAACCGCGGACACACAAACTTCACTACAACAGGAGAAATAGTTACCAGGGCAACAGGTCGGAAAAATAAGTCGGGAGGTTGGCGAAACCGCACCTGTACCAATCTCACCACCAGGTTGTATCAGTCCGCCTAATGAAGGTGCAAAAATGTTCCAAGTACCTTAAAAGCGCTAAGAATCTGTGTAGAACTTGAAGGAAAAAATGTCATGGCTGTTATTGACACTGCCACCAGTCACAATTTTGTACACGAAGGACTGATACAAGCTATAACAACTAGAGTGCCACCGCAATGTTTGCAAATTGCTACCACACACCAACAGGGAGAAGCAAAAAGTGTTATACACATAACGGCAGGGATCCGAGAGCTGCGTACCAAGTGCAATATTTACATTGTGCCGGACTTGTGCGAAGAAGTGGTTTTGGGACTTCCATGGCTTGTTGACAATCACACTGTGATAGAACTGCATCTGAATTGTCTGCGCATGGGGACACGTGGCCGATAGACAGTGTACGCCATGGGAGCAACACCACCAACAACAACTGCTGTGCCGCTTGCTGACTTGGAGCACGAGGTGCCCGCTACACATCAGCAACATCTGCTGAATTAGTATGTCAGTGTGTTCCACACTGAGGGGAAGCTGCAGCATACCGACATCATGGAGCACGTGATCATCACAATGCACGAGGACCCGGTGTACTCCAAGCCACGAGACCCAGTAATTTTCTTTCATCACGTCATCAACCAGCAGGTATATGAGATGCTAAACGACAATGTAATTGAACCTACACAGTCTCTATAATTCAGGTACCACCCTTGCTCCGAAAATAGATGGTGAATGGCGATTCTGTGTTCATTTTCGTCCCCTCAATAAAATAACGGTAAACATGCCATCACCAGTCATAAACATGAGACACTTTGTCAACATTCGGACCAGCTTCAGTATTCACATCACTTGATTTAAAGTCCGAATATTGGCAAGAGCCTATGTGCCTACATGACAGAAAGAAAACAGCATTTACTACCCCAGATGGAAATAGATTTCAATTTGTTGCCATGCCATTTGGTTTAAAGTGTGCCCCTGCAACATTTCAAAACTTAATGGTAATGTATTGGACGGATTCATTGGAGACTTTGCGATGGCGTAATTGGATGATGTACTTGTTTGGTCTAACTTGTGGGAAGAGCACTTGCACCATTTGGGCCTTGTATTTGAACGGCTCAAACGTAACAAACTTGCGTGCAAAGTGGAGAAGTGTAAGTTGGGTATGAGTAGAATGGAGTTTTTGGGTCATTATGTAAGAGGGGATGGACACAAATCAGAACAGCAACACGTACAGGAAATTCAATACAAACCCACACTCAGATCACGTAAACAAGTGAGGAAATTTTTTGGCTTATGTAATTGGTCAAGGGATTTGGCCCAAACTTTTCCGTAATCACTGCACCATTAACTGCTTTGTTGTGTGAGAAACGGAAATTTGTCTGGACACCTCATGTTGATCAAGCGTTTAAAGACATCAAACTTGCATTTCAGAACTGTAATCCGCTATCTAGGTTCAACCCAGAGTTACTCATTGTTGTACAAACATATTCCAGTCAAGAAGGCATTGGGGCCTTGTTATATCAGGAGGGAACACACGGGGAGAAACACATAATCAGTTACTACAGTACGAAGTGCGGGGAGCAGAACTTAAATATCACGTTAACGAACAGATAAGTTTGGCTATTGTATATGCATTGCCGAAGTACCTGCCGTACTTTCTAGGAATGCAGTTTATGCCCAAAACTGACAACCAATGTCTTGTGTGGTTAGAGAGCATGCATAACAGGAAAAGCAAATTTGCCTGCTGGGCGCTGTTACTTCAAGAGTATGATTTCAAGGTAGAACACGTGGTCTGGAAAACCAACAAGCTCGCTAATGCCTAGTCCGGGAATACTTGTCCGAATCTAACAGAAACTGACGATGCGGATTGGGAAGAAGCACTACCACCTTGCAGTGCAATACCAATTGCAGAAACACAAACTCTCATTGTACAAAACATTGTTGCCACACAACCCGACGAACTTGTTTTATTGAATGTATGTGACGTGGTAAGAGAGGTACACATTGCGCAAAAAAATTCCTCAAATGCTGCGCAATGCCAACAACACTGTGCCACGCAGTACACAGAACACTGGAGGGTAGTGGACAGAGAAATACAAACCAAACCACCTGGTAATTGTGCGCGATGGCGGATGTATGTGCCGAAAGAGAAACGGGAACTTGTATTAAACTATGCACACGACAATTTGGAGCATGGACACCCGGGATCCGAGCAAACACGAAGAAACGTGCAGAAATATTTTCACTGGCCAGGGATTCAGGGAGATATTAGGAAACATGTACAGAGGTGCATCACGTGTAACACCCGGAAGCCGCTGAGAGCAGACGGCGACTCTCCACAACAGCCAAGGCTGCCAACCACGCCATTCAAAACAGTAGCCATCAAATTCATGGGCCCGTACCTGCGTACAAAAATTGGTAAAAGATTTCTTGTTGTTACCACAGATTTGTTTACCCGTTGGACAGAGGTATTCCCATTTAGTAACGTCCTTGCACACACAGTTGCACAGGTGATACAAAATGAGTTTTTTTCCGAGGTGGTGACACCCTGAGTATTTATTGATGGACAATGGTACACAATTTGCAGGGCGAAAGTGGAGAGAATACTGTACCAGGTGAGGGACAGAACACCATACCAACCTAGCATACCATCCCAGGGCTAACCCAACTGTGAGACGTAACCAAGATGTCAAAATCCAATTACTTATCCGGTTAGGCGAATATCCCACTAGGTGGGCCCAATTGATTTCGGAGGTAATGTTTTGCCTAAGAAATAGAGTAAACGCGGCAACCGGGAAGACACCCGCCCAGGTGGTACGAGGTCGCGAACTCCGTGGCCCCGGAGCATCCCGTGAAAACCCACCCAGACCACATGAACAAATTGTTGAACACCAGGCGCAAATACATGAGGAAGCCAGGGCGAATCAAATCAACTACTGTAATGTGTGGGTACCGGAGAGCAAGAGGCCGCCACTCGAACTTGTACCCGTAATGCATGTGTATGTAAGAGAAAAACCCGCTATCGGCCAGGGTGAAAAAGTACTGTGCTGGACTGGCACCTAGAAAGATAGGGCCAGTGAGAGTGGTGGAAAAGATGGGGAATTCCACGTATTTAGTAAAGTTGGAACGAAGACGTGTCACAAAACGACACCGTGACGACCTGCGTATAGCCCAACCACATGTAGGGAAGAGAGACAAGGAGATGACGTTACGCCCAGTACCTCAGCGAGCTTAGGAGAATTTTACTGTGGAGTATACAAGCGAAATGTCAACACGTACACTGAGGAAAACAACACTTAACACTGGAACACCCAGCCAAGGGAATGAACTGTCATTTAAGGGTTTTGCACCGACAGAATACTCAACACCTAGTAGTGAGGACGTAGGAGCATGTAGTAGCGAAACATCTTTTCTGGGTTTTTCTGTTAATGCCTGTAATGACACAATGAATCAGAGTAATTTTAAGGGGTTTCCAAGTGTACATGAAGAAAGTAGTAACATTAGTGCACACGTAAATGTCAACACAACCAGTGCCAGTGAAATAAGTTTTAAGGGGTTTCCCCTGGGCACAGCTGAATTTGGTTGTAACCAAAGTGTAAACGTATATTTTGATACCACAAGTGAAGGTGAGATGCCTTTCAGAGACTTTTGAGTTCCCGCAGGGGAGAGCATATTAGGGCAAGAGAGAGTGAAAGGGTTCAGGAAATTAGTAGGGCAGTGAGTGTGACATCAAGTGTCAACATATCGCAACACAGCTCTCGCAAGAGGCGAGGCGAGTCACCACTATGTTCCCACATTGTTGTTCCTGCCTTCACCCCCACCCCCCTGCAAACACCATAGAAACATAAGACCTCCGAGGCCATGTATCTTCGCCCTCAACCGGCAACCAGCCGGGCAGAGCCCGCCAGAGCAATGTTGCATTGTTCGCACCGTTTTGGCCTTCGAGGAAGGGGTCGTTTGATGTTGGCTAGCAGCCAGCAGTACTAGAGCCCATGACTGTGCTCACCACGCACATGTCACGTGTTTCCTGGACATGCGTAAAGAGGCCAATATTTTGAACTTTCACATAAATATTATTTTGCAGTGTAAAATGTGTCTTGTATTTTTATTTTTCAGGGTTTGAAATGTCTTAAAATGTTTTTTAAATGTTTTTTGTCATTTTGAAAATTTGTGGTTATGAAATTCTATGTGCCAGCGGCACCGAGATTAAGAACACTAATATTCCGGCGTGAACGCAGTCATAGAAAGACTAAGAAAGACTAAATTAATATGAAAACTTCATAAGAAAATTATAAAATTAAAACAATATTTAATTTATGCCGCTCTGATTTCAATAATAAAATATTTTACTCGGCGTGCATAGCACTTCCGCTTATGTGAACCCCGTAAGCAGCCATAGCAGGTCAGGGCGACGCATGTCTCTGTAAGGTCTGTCGAGGAGAGCTGACAATGTAATACACTGTCACATACGCACTACAACCTTTTGTTCATTGATGTAGATTTCAATAGCACTTTTAGTATACCAGTTAATCTTTGCTTGCATACTTTTGCCAGACATTTCCCCAGCATTACGCTTCCGCTTAACTAATTTATTTCGCTCTTGTTGCATTTTCAACGTAATCAAGGAGAAGGAGCAGAAATATTTCAAGAGGTCGCGCGACCCGCGAATCTTGAATCAGGTGCCATCCACTTCTTCTAAACGTGTTTCATCGTAATTTCGGTATTACTGCTATGTGCAATTTCAAGGGCTTTTTTTTCGTATATGTTTTTTGAGGGTATTTTCCATACTTTAATATTTTACGGCAACATCACTTATAACCACGTGGCTAACCGATGTCAAGTCTATGTCTACGCCATCATTGCATTTTGAGAGCTCATTTATGTAATATTATGTGTGAAATATATTTGTTCAGGATCCTATGTTAAATTTTGTCAGGGTTCTGTGTAATTTTCACGTAAATTGATGTTTTTGTGTTTGATCACGCGGTCACTTTGAGTTTTCCGCCATCAGGCTGCTACACACCTGTAACTACTTGAATCGTAAAGGGGATCATTTTCTCTATCAGAATGATATTTTGTTGGAATTTAATTTACCATTTTCACGAAGAAATATTGCAATTCCACCTGCACCACGTGGTCCGCTACGAACTTCATCCAGCGACGTCCGTGCCATATAAACTTGTTTTCACATATGTGTGTGTTTATTGTGACTACTCATCTCGTGCCCCATCATCTTTTAAAGGTATTTATGTAATTTATGAAATTTTGAAATTTGTGTACGGTGATGTTACTTCTGTCCTAGCCGGCTCTGTGTACAGGCCGTCACCACACTGCCCATGTGCTGGAGGACGAGCCCAGACGAGTTTGCGTTAGTGATGCCAAGTAATTACACGTGTTAATGTTTTCATCAAGGGTTTCATTTGTAATGCACAGTGTCCTGTCTTCAGGGAAAAAACGTCAGTCTACCCTAACGGCTGTCTGCCCTCTTCCCTTTTGAAGATTGTGTTTTCATACACCGTGGCGAGATCATCCATCTAGGCCTGCACTAAATTAATTGTGGGCTGGGGACCACCCAAACTGAATTGGCTAGTCATGACTGACAGTATCATAATTTCATTGGCACGTTGATCTGTACGAGCAATAATAATAAAAACAAGTCTACAATGAGTCTACCTCTTTTATTCAGTAGTGACAGTGTCCTAACCACACGTATTTTATTAAGTGTTTATTTCAAAGTAATGTTTAGTAAAAGTTTTGTATTGCCTACGTGTTTGTAAGTATGCACGGGTGAGACAGATACACAGAATCCACAGCATCTG
Organism: Dryococelus australis; assembly: GCA_029891345.1. Taxonomy (NCBI): domain Eukaryota; kingdom Metazoa; phylum Arthropoda; class Insecta; order Phasmatodea; family Phasmatidae; genus Dryococelus; species Dryococelus australis. The sequence continues at coordinate 105,510,188 of CM056996.1, forward strand.
TGAGAACTCTGAGTCTCAATAAAGTGGTGATTGGGAAGCATCTCTGGCGCCTATATTACCAGTAAGTATTTGTGTCATTGTTTGTCTCATGTCTCACCTGGTGGCGTCAAGTTATCTAAATTACCTCCCTCAGAAGCAGAGAATAATATTCTTTTATTTTCGCCGCCTACCGAAGGACCTGGTAGATCACGCTTGGAACATTATTTAATTGTACAATACAGATACACTCTCAGAGGTCTCAATCATCAGTAGTTAAATAACTGCTCCTTGGTAATCCCTCCCAAGGAACTCCCTAGCTATCACCACACCACTTTGCAGCAGTCTGCGTCGGCCGCTGTTTAGCTGCCTGCCACCTTGACAGCCAATCTGCGAGGAAAAGCACATTGCTGCCCTGCATCCAAAAGGTAATACCTCGGCGAAGAGTGTTGAATGTGACACCTGACTTTGTACCCACTTGAAAACCCACTAGACCTACTCTCTATACTGGGAGTTTGCCTAAACACACATAGAGAACCTTGTAATTCCAATGCCTCTCACATCACTGGCATCGCAATTGTTGAAGCCTGTCATCATCCTGTCGCCAAACGTGTAACATAGAATTTGTCGTATAGGTTGAAATCCCTAATTTTCAGTCCAGGAAGTCTGCCCCTAAGTCCCCTACGTAGTAATCTTACCCTATATGGGGAACCCCACATTAAGTGGTTTTTGTTGAATTCAAATAAATAACCCCAACTTCCCACAGAGGAGAATAATATTTCAATAAGTAAAGGGCTTGTGTTTGACCTCCCAACGGTATTAGGGTTTCTGTGTATCTACGATTCTTTCCCCGTAGGATGATCATGGTTTGTCAAGTTTTATTTCCCCCCCCCCCCCCCCCCCCAATACACCTCCGAATCATTAGCACCCCAGTGAGGCTTCAGATTAATAATAAAACCATTATGAAGACAATAAAATTACATTATGTAAAATTGTTAATTAAATGGGTAGGTGTAGGAGACATTACATTAAGTTTATTTGAAGTTCAAGCAGGGAGTAGTACTTAATTAAAATTAACTGAAAAATGTAAATAAATAGGAGATTATTAATTTACATTAACAGAAATAAAACATTGATAATCTGTTACAGCAACCCGTACAGTTTGTAATTACATCAACAAAGTTCCATATTTTCCTTACAAAAGTAGTACATTATCAAATTCCTGCATAAAAGTTAAACTAATATTTTTTGCAATTCTTGTATAAAACTTATATTATATTTCTAATTTGATTTTCCCAACAAGAATGGATCCGTATTTGATGGGGTTTATTCATGATCCAATTGCAATTTTACCAAGACTTTTAGCCTTGGTGAATTTTATTGAAACAAGTTACACATAATCACCTATATAAATTGAGTGCAATATTAAGTATTAATTAGTTACACAAATGCTAAATTCTCAATTTTTTTTTGTAAACAAGTGTGTCTGTCTACAAACAGAAAATCTTCTGAAATATGCTGGTATTCTTAATATGTGACTTGTGCTATAGTTGTCCTTAGACATGTGTTAACTGCTTTGTTTGCTATGAGAGAACAGTAGTATTGCAAATGGTCTAGAATGGAGGATGCGCACAACTGCTTGTCCTAAACAGTTTCTTGCATGTTTTATCAGATATTCTCAGTAATATATTTTAAAGCAGCTTCCCACTACAGTGAAACACTGTTAAGAAGTTCCCACTTAAGAAGTTTTTCTGAAAAAGCAGAATAATTGTGCACCTTGTCTATCTGCACATGTGTAATTTGACCCTTTTAAGATGTTTTCCTGGTTAATAAGTATTATTTTTTCAGTCCCTTCAGAAACTTCTTAACCGAGTTTCACTGTGTATTACATTTTTACCAACCATTTCATTGTATTGCTTTCTTTTATTCACTGTGCAAATAACTTATTTCCTGTTATATTTTAACATTCTGGATAGTGAGCAATAAGATTACTGCTGTGTAAAATCTAGATTCTTGGGAAAATAAGTTATACTTTTTATACCTGGGCAGTCTCGAGTGTTATCGTATCTATGGGGAAGTTATTTTGAGCAAAATGGAGTTAAAATTAACTTGAATATATTTACATAAGAAGTACTAGTATAACATTTTAAAAATTTGTTGTATAGCGAATCTATTCTACATTTTACTGCATCACTTACCTTGATTTTGTGTTACTTTTATTAAATAATCTACACTTCTACAAAATATTTTCCTTTTTTTCTTCTATTCTGTACATTCATGCAGAGGTTATACGACGTGGATTTATAACTGATGCATGAAGGAACTGAACTAATTTTTTAATGTCTTGTCTTTGTCTTATCTTCTTTCTTGTCCACCACAAAGAATGCCAATGTACGTAAAGCATTTGTTAGAAGATGAAAAATATTCAGTTACATTTAGAGCGGTCACTAATAAAATATATATATTGAAGTTAATTTGAAGATTTACAGTAAATTACATACGGGATTATGGCCCAAGTGTTGTGTATTTGTTAACTCAATAAATTATCACAGTGATTGAAGGACTAGTCAAAGTTTTCCACTGAGAGCACGGAAACTGTCTTGACATACTATTACGACTTCTACACTGAGCAAGTGGGGAACTGGTTACTAAAGTCAGTAATAGGTCATGACATGATCATTTCAGGATCTAGTTCCTCATTCGTAATTCAAAGCAGGAGGTTTATGTAACCTCCTTGGTTTAAAGTCAAGCTCCAGAGAGAGAGAGAGAGAGAGAGATATATACACTGACAGCGCGAACACTGTGGAAAACAGTATAAATTTACTATGATTTCCATAGTCAACAATTGTTTTAGATGTCTCATGTGTACATTCTAGCAAAGAATTTGAGCTTAAATTCAAGATTGTTTCCACCCAATAGATTTTTAAGGCTTGCTCATTCAACAAATTATAAGATAAATTCCAGTGTACTCTCTATTATCCACTTAAATTAGTAAAAGGATGAAAACTGGCGAGTTTGTACTGAGAAACACTGTTAAACAAATCTACAGATTTGACTGCAAATGTCTACCTGTGGTTCTGCATTCAGACCTACCTTCAATTCTCAAAATGAAAATACTGATTTCCATAATTCAGGTTTTGGGTTGGTAAGTTCTTTTGAGGAAAGAGCTTCCTGGTTCCCTCAGTAAACTTGTATGGAGAAAGTTTTGTTTTTAGGACTTTGTGCTGTAAACTTTGGCTGCTTCTTTGTTAGTTACACCAGCAGTTCGTAATTGAAAAATGTCAAAAAATTGAGAAGTGTCATGGTGTTATTTTTTGAAGTATTGCTATACGATATGAAGTAAGCATAAATCTTTAAAACATATTTTGGGCATTTTCTTGGTTTTATTGAAAAATACTGAACATCCTTTTGTAAAACTATTAACATTTCCCAACCCTCAATGATTTCTAATAAAGTGGGGCCATTTCATATTGTCATAGGATGACTGTTTCAATGTATGGTATATCTTAAATAACAATTTAAAAAGACCAATGTGTTACATCTGCCACAAGAATTTGACGCAGTCGGGTGAAACACGAGATGAACGATGGCACAAATACTTACTGATAATTCGGGCGCCAGCGGTGCTTCCCATTCACCGCACTATTGAGACTCAGGGTTCTCAGTGATGCTGTGGGTTCTGTATATCTGTCTCACCTGTGCGTACTTACATACATGTAAGCAATACTAAACTTTTCCTAAACATATATATAATTTGAAAAACACATGTGGCTAGGACACTGTCACTATGTCACTACAAGTGAAAGAGGTAACTTCACTGTGAGACTTGTTTTTATTGATACTGTGTGTACAAATCTACGTGCCATGAAATTAATGATACACTCGGTCGTGTCTAGCTAAATCCTCTTGGGTGCTCCCCAGCCCGCAATTACTCTAGCACACGCCTAGATGGATGATCTTACCGAGGTGTATGAAAACACAATCTTCACAGGGGAAGAGAGTCTATAGCTGCTACGGTGGACTGACGATTTTTCCCTGAAGATAGGACACAGTGAATAACAAAATGAAACCCTGATGATACATTAACACGTGTTATTACTCGGCATCACTAACGCAAACTCGTCGGGGCTCGCCCTCCAGCACCTGGTAGTGTTGTGATGGCCTATACACAGAGCCTGCTAGGACGGGAATAATTGCACCGTACACAAATTACAAAATTACATAAACCCTTAAAAGATACACTAAACAAGATGGGACACAAGATGAGTATTCACAATAAACACACACATGGGTGAAATAGATGGCACGGATGCCGCTGGATGAAGTTCGTAGTGTACCACGTGGTGCAGGTGGAATTGCAATATTTCTTTGTGAAAACTGCAAATTAAATTCAGACAAAATATTATTCGGAGCGAAAAAATTATTGTCTTTACGATTCAAGTGATTACAGGCTTGTAGCATGTCTGATGGCGGTAAAATCAAACATTAACATGACCGCGTGGTCAAGTACAAAAAGCATCTATTTAGGTGAAATTACACGGAACCCTGACAAAATTTAACATAGAACCCTGAATAAAATATTGCACATACGATATTACATAAATAAGCTCTCAAAACGCAATGATGGCGTAGACAAATACTTGGTGTTGGTCAGCCACGTGGTTATACGTGATGTTGCCGTAAAATATTCAAACATGAAAAATACATACATGAAAACAAAGCTCTTAAAATTGCACATAGCAATTATGCAGAAATTACAATGAAATGCCATAAAATTAGGCGGATGGCACCTGATTCAAGTTGCGTGGGTCGAGTGACTCTCAGACATCTTTCTCCTCCTCCTTGATTAAGTTAAAAATGCCACGAGGGCGGAATAAATTAGTAAAGCGGAAGCATACTGCTGGGGAAATGTATGGTAAAACCGTACGCAAGCAAAGATTAACCGGTAAACTAAATTGACTATCGAAACCTAAATCAGTGAACAAAATTTGTAGTGTGTATGTGACAGTGTCTTACCTCACCAGCTCTCCTCGACAGACTGTCCAGAGGCAAGCGTCGCTCAGACCTACCATGGCCGCCTACAGGGTTCACATAAGCAGAAGTGCTATACACACCGAGTAAAATATTTTATTATAGATATAAAATGGCACAAATAAAATAAAATATTGTTTCACATTTTTGTATTTTTCTTGTGAATTTTTCATATTATTTCAGTGTGTCTTTATGATGGTGTTCATGCTGGAATATTAGTGTCCTTTATCTTGGTGCCGCTGGCACTGTGAATTTCATAACCAAACAATTTTAAAATAGCAACAAACACTTTAAGACATTTTAAGACATATTAAACCTTGCAAATACAAATATCAAACACATTTTACACTGAAAAATAATATATATGTGTGTTCAGAATGATTGGCCTCTTTTGCGCATGTGCAGGACACGTGACACGTGCGTGGTGAGCGCCGTCATGGGCTCTAGTGCCGCTGGCTGTTAGCAGTCGTCAAATTTACACAAAAAATGATTCCAACTTCAATAATTTTTATTCGGTTTTGTACAGCTCTTCAATCAAAAAACAATTTACTGTAAAAACTGGTTTTAAAAACGATCAATGACGTCACGGACACCAAAGTGTGCTGGCCAATTAAAGCCGTGATGTACTTAAATTTCCTTTAAAATATATAAAACCTTGAGCAAACACAAATGTTCCATACTGCAAAACTCCTAAAAGCTCAGTAAAATAAGGACTCATTCATTGTACCAACCAGTAATAAACACTATCACACCAAATATATACTCAATAGGGAAAATACAATTGCAGTACTGGAATTTAAAATGTGTTCTGACAACCACAATTTAAAAACGTATATTAAAAACCAACGAACCATCCTTGGTTCATACCATTTAAAATTATTTCACACAGGTGGGTTACCTCAAATTGTATCACCAAGTTGCACAAGCCATTGCGGACCCATTCAACAAGTCATGTTTCAGGCGGCTAGCAAAATATGAATATGCAAAACTACTTTCAACCATAATCTAAGTACAAGACTACACACAACAGAAAACTCTATGGGCCACACATAACTAATAAGTTAAAACCAAAACCAGAATTTAAACATTGCAGGCACAAAATAAATTTAGAATATATGATATAAGCTACATGTGCAACCCTAGAATTCCTTGACTAGCCCACACAAAATGTTAATTCAAGCTCAATGCATTATACGGCAAACCCACTTATGCTTCTCGCCGTCAGCCATGATGATATTCTGTCGTCAGCTACCATGTTGTAATGCGTAGCAACTTAACATTGCATGAAAACCCATCAGGGCCAGAAACAGAAATTAAAAGCGAAGGTACTCAAATGCTTGTTGGCATAGAAGTGGACGAGCCATCAACATGAGCAAAACACCCAAACTTCAAACTGTAGCCAGTGACCAATGAGAGAGAAGCTCGACACACATGCTTATTAAGAGGGGATCCATAGATATGGGAAGGAAAAGGAAGCAGGTAGGTTGCCAAGACAGCCCAGAGGTGGAGCGGCCGAGCACAGCAAATTGTTAATGTTTGGAGCGCACTCTATACTGCGCAAGTGTAACAGTGTAACCCCATCACTAACAAGCAACACTAAGACTTTTAGAAAGAAACACATCTTTCAAGCTGAAGAAAAGTTTTATGGGCGTAAATAAAAATTTTAAGTGATTTTTTTTTTTACGTAAAACATTGTGTTAAATTTTTTTTACATGTTTAAAGCAAAAAAAAAAAAAAACTTTTACTGAAGACACAATACAAATTGGAAACATTATTAAAAAGGAATTCTTCTGAACACATTCACTCAACTCCAGATCTGCAACTAGGATGTTTGTCTTCACCGAAGCTGCCTTGAAGATTCAGTTTCTTCACAATGTTTTTGCAATAATACTTCCAAGATTTCACTTTTTAGATCAATGCCAATACTGTTTCCCTTGTTCTGCAGTCAACTGTTGGACCATCATAAGTTTTTTCACAATTCTTTCCTGGATATCTTGAATTGCCGTACATAAAGGCAATAGAATCATTAACACTGCATACATCCATTGTCACTGACTGGTCAAGTGTCAGAAAATATTTCTAGATTGCTTTACGTGTCACAAAGGACCAAATCTATATATTTCCTATTAGCATCTGATTTGGTGCTTAGATCTTTGGTTTAGGTGGTTCATTTAATGACTGGGAAACACTGCTTACACATGATGATGGTGGTGGTGGTGGAAGCGATGATGACTAAACTTGTCCCCACCAATCATCTGTTACATTAAGGTAAGTTTATTTGTGTTACAGGAGGTACAAAATTAACAGCATTTTGTTGGATGCCTTAAATCACTTTACTTCCAATACCAATGCCTTTAGATATATACTTTTTAAATTATGACCAAAAAAATTACCAAGAGTGTACAGAACTTAACGTAGTGTCAGTAAACATATGATCACTTATTGGAGATAATACCTATTGAATCATTAAATGTGATGGAGATGATGTTACAAACAAGTGGTTCAGACTTGTTCTTTTTGGATCAGGTGGTATGGCTGCATTGGAGTTTGTGTCGTTGTGGGAAGGTTTTGTATTTTAGAAGAAAAAGAAGACCGGCTTATAACAACAGGTGGTTGAGTAGGTTTTTTTTACACTGAATAAATAACCTTGCAGTGTAACTGCACAACTTTTATCTGGAAATCAAATGAAGCAGAAGAATTTAATGTTTTCATTTTTAGCAGTAATGATAAAATTAATTTTTTGTCAGCATCATTGTCCTGGGGCGGTGTTGTTGCAGTTTGATTGGAAGATACCTGATTTACATTTTCATTCTGATGTATCAAATTGGTGAGTTAACCGCAATTTACCTACTTTTTTTTCTTGGCACATGAAATGCTTCATATTGCTGCAGGTGGTGTATTCTTCTTCAGGAACTTATGTCATCATTTCTTTCAGCATTAGTATTTTCTTCCCCTGACCCAGTGGTCCTAGAAAAAGAAGCAAGACAACAATTTTGAGGGAAAAAAAATCTGTACAAAAACTTTTTTTTTTGCAGAAATTTACGCCTGACTTTGAATTGTGGGAAGGAGAGAAATGACATTTGATGTTGATCAACATAAGGGCCTTCTTTCGGAAGCACTGCGCCCACTTTTCAAAGTTTGTGTTTTTAAGGATTTCAAATTCTACATATCTTACATTGTTTTCTATCTTTTTTGAACTTAAGAACAGAAATTCAAAACAAAAGCAAATCTTCAAATTTTGTGGGCACACTTGTTGGTAAGTATATTCAGATAGTGAAACAGTCATTAAGTAGAAGCAATTTTTTCAATTACAAACTTTTTTCCCCCTTATGTTGTTGATGACTGTGGTAGATGCAGAGTAGCTACTGTTTTACTTATATAAATGATGAATCGTATGGAAAGTTAAATGACTCAAATGCGCTCTTATCCACAACTTTTGAGCAACAATTGTATGTGGGTAATTTAAATATACCAATATTGACTAATTCACATGCTCCTTGCCTTTAGGATAATTTTCAATAAATGGAGAATTTTGCATCTTCCACTTGATGTTGACATTGCATTTGCTGATTGTATTGTAAAAGTGTGCTGCATTCTGCATAACTATGGTAGACAAAGAGATGGATAAAATTTTGAAGAAAGTTTAATGTGTGCCATGGAAAGTTTTTAAGAGATTTGAGAGCTACAAAAAGTGGTGTTAAAGTAAGAGATGTGTTTATGAACTACTATTGTTCTAATGAGGGATTAGTTCCTTGGCGAAACACGTATGCTTAAGTTCATGTTTAAAGGAGCTGATGCCGGCTAAGAGCCAGCCACAGTCAGCCCATGACGGCCCTTGCTAGCATAACATGTGCTGGTAAGCACGTGTGCAGTACCACTACACTGACTTTCCCAAAACAGGGTATAAGTTGTTTCAGTGTACGATGTATCTCTTTTTCAGGGTTAAAATGTTTGTAAAGTCTAACATGTCTTATCTGAGGGTCTGTGTAAAATTTGATATTCGAAATTCAAAGTGTGCGCGGTGCCGAAGAGAGAGACAATGGCATTCAGGCAAAAATGCCTTCAAAAGACAATTTATATACAATCAAAATTCATAATAAAATTTGTCTAAAATTGCTTTAAAATGCTTTTAGTGCCATTTTCAATTTGCCGTGTTAATATTTCCACTTAGCATGGCATTTCCGCTTGTGTGAACCCCTTAATCAGCTATGGTAGGTCCGCGTGACCCCTGCCTCTGGGTAGTCGTTTTAGGAGAGCTGGCAAGGTAAGATGCTGTAACGTATGCACTTCATCTTTTTACACTGATGTAGGTTTCAATAGTCATTTTAGTACACTGGTTAACCTTTGACTTGCGTACGTTTTGCCAGACATCCCCAGCATAATGCTATCTGCTTAACCTAATAATTTGCAGCCTTTTAGGCTTTTTGGGATACTAACAAGATGAGAGGAGATGTTGGAAAGGCCATGCAGCCCGCACTACTTGCATATCAGGTGTCATCCGCCTATGCTTCGGGCTTTTCAATGTTGTTTTCTGTTTAATTGCGACGCGCAGTACGATGGGTAATATGTCTGTATCATTATTTAAGCATTTTTCATGTTAATGTATCTTGTAGCCACATCGCCCATGGCCACGTGGTTCGCAACTGCCGGGTTTATGTAATAATTTCAATAAGTGTTCATGTAATTTGTGTGTTTGATGCATTTTGTTCGTGACAGTGTGGTCACTTCATGTACGTGTGACTTCCTGACATTCGGTGCCCCAAGAGCTTTTGTATGCTCGTTTCTCACCGCTATAAATTTTCTAATGCATATATCAATTTTTGCCAATGTTTATTGACCATATTTTCAGAGAAACACTGTGTTTTTACACTCGCGCACGTGATCCGCTCCGAACTTCAAGTGGCATCTGTGTCATCTAAAACTGATTTCACACCTTTGTGTGTTTATTTTGCGTACTCATATTGTGTCCCATGGTCACCAAGTGTTATTTTATGTATTTATTTTGTATGATGCCATTATCTTTGCACTAACCTGCTATGTGTATGACCGTCGCCACACACGATGTGGTTCGGGGATGAATCCAGACAAGTAGGCAATAGATGCGTACATATTTGTACGTATCCATTTCATACTCAGTGTCCTGTCTCTGGGCAAACCCTGCAATCCATCACAGTGGCTGTAGGCCCCTTGCTTTGTAGAGGCTGTCTCTTCCAAACACAGCGGAGCATCATCCAGTTGGAATGCGTCAGATTAGTAATGTGTTTGGGAGTTCACCCACCGGGACTAGCTAGACATGCTTGTGAAGTAAAAACCTAAATCATTTGGCACGTTTGTAACTTCATAAAATAAACACCTTCTCAGTGTAAAAGTTGAATGATTTCTATAGCGTCAGTTACCCACCCAACATAATTATTGTGCATTACAGTGTTGTGTGTGTAAAAGTTATTTTGTAAGTACGCACGGGTGAGGCGAGCACACAGAGCCCACAGAATCCCTAGAGCCCACAGAATCCCTGAGTCTCAAAGTGTAGTGTGTAGGAACCACTGCTGGCGCCCATCCACCACAGGTAAGTGATTGTCTCCGTGTCTCACCCGAAGGCATCAGAGCATAAACACTAATAGAAGAAATATTATTTTTGATAACTATACAGTATGTAATTTAATGTTCGATAGAAAAGAATTAAAACAAAAATAGTATCATTATTGATTAAAATATACACTATTATAGAAAGTAAAATGTAATATTTTAAGAGTTTACGACATGTAATCTGCAAGTGAATTTCCATAATTACGTAGTGTTCTTTTATTTACTATCATGTTGTTTTTCATCTCATGTCTGGTACTGTTCACTGACAGTGGTCTTGGTGACTTTCGTTAAAGCTTCAAATTCTCAAATTTTTATTTTTAAAATTTTTGTTTTCAGGATTTTAAATAACCATACATTTTTCAACTTCAGCTATTAATTACTCACTGTCAGGCTCCATTTTAACAAATAAAAATTAATTGAATAAAGTACAATGAGATACAACACAACTGAAGAATGACACAATGCGTTCAAGACAATGGTTCACAGTAAAATACAGCCAGTGGAGCCAGGTGTGGGCAGTAAATTACTGCAAATAATAGAATGTGGCCAACTCTCTGCAGTGCATCTTTGAACGTGCTGCCCATGTAGTCACATCCGGGAAAAACTGTGATTCTCATTTTAAAGTCGAAAATACTGCTCATACAGGGTGGCTACTCAAAACATAAAATTAAATTCCCTGACTTTTACAGGTTTGCCCTATCACTTTTTTCCCCTGACCTATACAAATTAAATTAAATCACATTTTTCATAAGTTTTACCTAATTGAAGCTTTGTACACAAACTAATATAAATGTAAATGAAATTACACTCTTGCAGCTATCCATTTAATGAGAGGAATTTTAAGTGTTAATACGTTGACGCGTGACATCGAGTGACTGACGATGATAGAAAGGTCGGGCAAGGTTTTAAGTGTGTTACGAGACCTGGGCGATATGACTGGGCTGCCTTTATTGGCTGCTAACCGGACCCTAGCCGGTATGTAAGCTGAGGCACATGGCTTGTGACGGCATGGCACAAAGTCTGGCGTGGGCTTAACTGTCTTCCATAACATTGGTTTACACACAGCCACTGGTTTACCCGGAGTGGACGTAGCCCCTGACTTGGCCGCTGGTGCCGGCTAGACTTGTGCCAGTCCTTGGGCAAAGGTGGTGCTGCAGCTGGCGGTGCTGGTAGGAGCCCACAGATGGCTGTTGGACCTGCTCTGCTGGAACGATGCATTCGCTATACCCTGTGGTGCGTGGAGTCCTTAGCGGAAGTCAATGATGATTGGATGCGGCTCGCCGGTGGTCATGTAGGGAGGCTGAAATAGGGAATGTGGAGGGACTGGGAGGTGAAGCCTCTCCAGTTGTCGGGCGGATTGAGCTCATTCCGCGGTGGGGGGGGGGGGGGGGGGGGGGTTAGGCTGCAGAGGGCATTTGGCACTGGGTTATAGCTCAGTTTGGACCCTAAGACAGTAGCCGCCTTCCCAGCTCGCCACTTTGCACTACTCCTGTAGATGTATGGCATAAAGAAAGGTACTAAAGTCGGCTACGCTAAGGAAGAGCAGGTGGCAAGGATACCTAGCGTGGCGAAGCCAACCAGAGTCGTACGCGATTACTCCAACTAAGTCTGTAAACATTTTTATGTTTGATGAAATATCACTTCTGTGGCACCCCATACAGAACCTTTTAAAACTGGTTTTGGTTTAAAGTACGCCACAAATACTGATGCTCCAACTCACCAGCTGGCATTCAGCAAATGTCGCTTTCACATTTAAAATTGTAGAAACATCAAACATTTTTTGCACAGGAGAATTAAAAGTTATCTAAACATTTTAATGTATACAAAAATTCCCTGACTTTTCACTGTTTTCTCTGTCTATAGCCACCCTGTCATAGAAGTAGTAAATTACTGATAGTGGCACCCTGGCCTATGTAGTCAATAACACAATAAAAATTTCTACAGTGTGATGAAACCTGCTGCTTCATTTTGAAGGCATGCCAATATGACATCTTTGCTAACAGCCGAACGTTCTTTGTTCAACTCAGTTACATTGATGTATGATCTGCCATGTGGGCCACCCTTAAAAAAAAGTTTTTTTTATAGTGTGCAAAAGTTACAACATTGGTGTACAGTATGGTTAGTGTTAAGCCTAGTTGACACAGCGATAGTAAATCGTGATAGTTTCTACAGCGAGAGCTACTCTCACAGTACTATCGCCATGTAAACTGCACGTGTAAGTTACTGTCGCACTTTTGCGATAGCACTATTGCGATATCAGCTCAAGCTAGTTAGTTGATTATAACTGTCGTGGCATTGACGTGTGATGCATTTCTGCGCAGTTGGCATGCGCTCTCTACTTGCAACTTCGCCCCATCATCAAGCATCTTATGCTCACTTGGACAAGTTTGAAGTGCATTATGATATTAAATCACTTGCCTACTAAAATTACAAGTATCTCTTCAACTGAAATTACCGTGGTCCTAACCCTGCCATGGGAATTTGAAATCTCGAAAAGACACCGATACCTCGGGGAGGGATAAGCAAATTCAAGTGTCTGCTGTAGGAGCGCAACACCCATTCTACAAAATTGCCACCGCCTCTAGAGCCTCGAGTAGAGGCGATAAGATATGTCAATGCCTCCATGCCAGGAAATAAGAAAAGGGTAGCGCCATGCCAAAGATCCAATAAACAACTGCTGTGATGTGAGGCTAGCCACCCTCTCGCCCCGCTGGAAGCCTACAAATCAAGATTTTAGGTATAAATATGAGATGCCATGCCAGGCATGAGAGCAGTCACTTCCTCACAGTCTGAGTAAGACCAAAATATCAATAAGGGTAAGAGACAGCCCTATTCCAGTCTGCAATATGGCTGAAGAAATGTCTTAAGGGTGAGATTGCCTCTAGACTAACAGGTAAGTGGCAGCCTACCGACATCACAGTCTGAACAAGGGCTAGGGCAAAGACTACAGTAGTGTGCTGACCACTAGGCCACGTGCTGAAGTGCGCAAACATAACGAGAGCAGACATCCGCCATCGGTGAACCCCGAAGACGCCTCCACCGTCTTGCCGCTTCGTGAGAAGATGTCCTTCTCCACCTCACCTTCCCTATAACCCTTTTACCTTTAATGTTAACTTCTGCTTGGGAACAGGTTCGCGAGAATGTATTGAAATCTTGGGCTCCTTCAGAGTATCCCCAATTCAATTAGGGTAATTTAATTGTGTCAAGATTTTATTTTACGTTAATTAGCTTTGTACAGAATGCCTTCTCCTTATCTAGTATTTTTAGGACTTGCTTCTCTTATTCTCAAAATTAATTTAGGATTTATTAAGCGAGTACGGGCTCACCATGTTTTCCTAAAGATGTTTAATAAAACGTAATTATATTTAAACCACTACTTTGGAGAGAAAATTATTTCACGTGTGTATATTTTCCCTTTCATCATTTACTTAATCATAACTTCTGTTCATATTGAAGTTCTATTAAGAATAACTGCCAGTAAATAAACCACAGGTGTGACAAGTAACACGTGCGCCAACAGCAACATACACCAGTAGATTGGCAAACAGAGGCCTGCGGGAATGTCCCACTGCAGGAAAACAAATCCACACTATGATTATTCAGAGCAGACGCTCTACTTCTTCTTCCCAGTCTGAAATGGCTGGAAGGGGAACTGAACATCCTGTAACTGAATTAATCTCGAGTCTGTACCACACCCAACCCAACTCTCAGACAGATCTTCGCCCATCTCAGTCTGTTGAAGTCTGAATAAGGGCAGACAGTGGGTACTGAGATTGACAGTACTGTTGCTTGGTTTAACATAATAGGAACACCTAAATCACTTGTCCATCCTTCTGGTTAGTTTATTTTTCTTAGTTCAATGCCTCACACAGAGCATGGCAGACAAAGTAGATTAAGAAGACGAGCTCTCTGAGAAGCAGCAAGAGCACTTAATTCTTCAAACTCAGAGAACATTGGTCCTGCATTTATTGGGAGCTCTAATTTACCATTGAATAATACGCCTGCATTATCAGTCCCACTCTTTGGGCCACTTATTAAATTACCAGGTACAGATCATCCTGCCATTGTTTTAGTTTTAAGAGAAGGCACTGCCTTATTGGATATTGACAACTCACATCCAACTATACTATCCCTCACACCCCGCAACCAGTACCACTGCTCCATGTCGCAACAGACATCAGCCGCTGTACCACCCGCCAGCTATCCAGAACTCCAGGCAGTTAAACTGAATGCACCATGGCCTTACAAGTGCAACCCCTTCGCAAAACACATGTCTGTAAAACTTCAGTGGGCAGAATCACATAATAAAATTATAAACTGATTTTACAGGCTAATAATTAGAGCAGTTTTCTGTGATTTTATCATAAGCTTGTATGTGCTGATGGGACAGAGAACTGTCATGTCAGAGCAGCTTTTCTGTTCAGTGTACACATCCCTTTGATGTGGTTTGGTTGCTAGCAAGGGACGGAGTATGCCAGATTTGAGAGAAACCCTGGTTCATGGCTAGAAAATTAACCGAAAATTTATTAAACTAATTAATAATGCCCATAGGGTGCCAGCTCATCTATCCACAGGTGAGCATGTGGACTCTAATTTTCAGGGCAGTGGTCGAGAGCCAAGTGGCAGTCCCCTCGCAACTCACGTACAAGCAGAAATAAGTTAGTTAAGAGAGAGAGTTCAAGTTCACACAGTTGATACATTTGAGAACTCAGTTTCCTGGAATGGGCCAGACCCCGAAAGTATGGATCATATAAATAAATAACTCTGAGACTAGTATCATGAATGGCTATATTGAGCAGAGAAGCGATACACTCACACAATAAAGCTATTCTAGCCTTAAGCAGGTATGGCATTTAGGCCTGCCATAGGCAGAAGTGGCAAAAAGTACTGTTATGTGAAAACTTTACGGTATTTAAACTCTCTGGGGTTGCGAGTCTGACAGAGAGGAGCATACGTACGCAGGAGGAGCAAAAACAATTCAAGCAGTTCCGGTATGCTAAAACTTACTATTGCAGCTATGTGGTTAGACAAAATCAGGTGAAGGCTCCCACAACGCGAAACACATGTATCCTCGTTGGCTCGCTGCTCTAGACTGAAGATGGTAGCTTGGGCAATTGACTACCTCACCGAGATCGCCCGCCAACACCGTGAGAGAATTTAGTTTAATTACAGATATGACACAAGTTACATATAAAAACCCTGGGAAAGGTCTAATTTGTACTCGAACGAATTTGTGCATTAATTACGATGTGCAATACTTTTTACTTTCTGTATAGAGTTCATTTTTGCACTTTGTGTTGGAAAATATTAATAAAACAAACAGGCCGGAATAGTCCGGCAAAGCATATAGAAATTAATTAGAATATAATACAAGACATTTAGCATATGCACTGATACTTAAAAATACGTTATTAAATTATAGACATAACTTAATACTACGTGAAATAATTTGGTTTTGAGCATGTGGCATGGCAGATGCCGAGCTGCCGGTATCATTTATGTCACATACTAATGCAAATTGAGAAAATTAACTATGTCCTTTTAAATTAAATTAAACATGACACAAACACTAGAAAATTATGTTATTAATTATGAGCATCTCAAGTTCACATTTAGTTTCAAACGTAACCCACATGGCTTTGCACTTGCAGGCAAATTATACCTCCCTGAAGGGGAGTGAAAGGGAGATAACACTTTACCTTGCATAAATTAGACTCTGCTTTCAGGGGCACAGAATAAAATATCACTGTAAACACACTGAGCTGAGTTTACTCTTCTTATCACAAGTCTTAACGGGTTGTGATCCGGTTCAAAAGACGAGTTCCTGCATGAACAACAGTGGTGACCCGTACATGACATGCACAAAGTGCATGACTGGTGCACAAGTAGAGCTTCAGTGGGCTGCATCCCGAGTGGCACAGTGAGAGCTATGTCACCTTTTTATGGGATATTATGAAGTATGTTATTCTACTTCATGTATATTATTTTTCAGATACAAATTATTTAAAGTCAGCACCAATCACAATCAAATTTACATATGTAGCGTAAGTTTGATGTAACCCCTTGCTTAGCTTGCCCAGTTTTTTCAATGTACTCCTATCTCAAAACATTACAGTAAATAGGTTTTAATTTTCATCTGTGATTTTCTGGTCAGTCTTGTATTTGTGTCTATTCTTCCACACTTTCCTCAGCTCTTCCCTGTGCAACCTAGTGCAAAAGCAGCTTGAATGTTGCATTTACGATAGCAACAGACTCAGATTTTGTCCGGACATGATTTCTGATCATGTGGTTTGGCCACATCAAATTTGGTTTATCTTTGTGCACAGAATACTAAAGTGATTTTTGTATTGATTTTTTATTAGGTGTACCGGATAGGTACAAATGTATACAAGCAAGAACACAAACAAATATCCTGAATCAATATAAATTTTATTGACAAGAATATTATAACAAGTCGGGTCATGAAAAATATGTCAACTTCTATTTTGTTCACCAATAAACATGCAAATTACGAGCGTTCGCAAGAATATCACAGAATAAGCAATTGTGACAAATGAAACATTACTATTATAAAATATTAATATTTAAAAAAAAATGTTGCACATGACATAACACAATGTTAAACCCTATTATTCATTAAATATAGGTAAATAATACTAAGAGTAGAATCCTAGGGTTATTCACAGCCAAGAAGACAATCCTCATGTAAACAAACACTTCAAATAGGATGTGAGAAAAAATGTGACCTGTACAATTACATACTTGCAAACTAACCAACAAGAATAAATGTAAAAAATAATGCTGACTCCTCTTATATGATATCAAAATTGGAGTAGTGTACAATTTCTCCACTGAAATGTAACGTTACAATATGTATGCCCTATGCTTCACACCAAAATTTTAATATCATCAGTGTACTGCCAAATATAAAATAAAACTGTCAGTTGTGATGTAATACAAACATGATGTATTGCATGAATATTTATTATGAATAATAATTCTGATAAGTCTCACCTTTGGTGTCGTGACAATATTGTATAGTGTACTATGTTTTCAGCTAAATACTTTTGTTAGAAAACATGCACCATTTGTATCACACCAAATTTTTTATTTCAACTACATGCAACCAAATTACTCAAAGCACCACACCTGTTGCGGTGTGATAAAAATGTGAACCTATGCTTCTCAATAAGAGATACCACCGTAACAAGAGTATTTGTTCAATACTTTTTCTTACCGATAATGTATGTCTTTCACTGCCAATATATAAAATATTCACTATGAACAAGAAATGCGTACGTACATAGCTCATATTATGTGACAAAATATGTAGAGTGTACAATCTTAAGTGCCACTTCGTTACAGTACATTTACCAGACAGCTCACCCAAAACTCTTTTGCATTGACTATGTGCAACCTAATTATACACATCACAACCAACTTTGATTAACTTCAATATCTGGACAAAATAAAGTTGCAAACCTTTGGTCTACTGTAACTTTGCTGTGCACGCACAACTCATCAACCATGCAGCCTGTAATATCGCTGCGGCAAATCATTTACACTACCATAAATCAACATATACATTTCATACTCCCAGGCATTACAATACGCCAATGCACTACAAACATTAAAACTGATAGAAATGAGCACTTATGGTGTTTAGTACTGCAACAGTGAGGCCACATTAAAAACAATTTCTCTTTCAAATTTTATGTCATGCCGACGTAATGATATTTCAGATATTAAAGAACTAAATTATAAAAATTAATGAAACCATAAACTAGTGTGACAGTAGTTTCACCTTCTTGTGTATATGTTCGCTTTTCACCAAAACAGTGCAGGAAACACACCCAAAACCCACACATTCAAATAACCTGCCAAGTTAATTAAAGGTATGTATAGGCCATTCCCGATTGGAAGCAACTTATGAAAATCAACCTTTGAAAAAACACTCTAGGCATAAAATGTCAACCAGTTTTTTCTATAACCTGTATTCTACAAATATATAACACTGTGGCTAACTTTAGAGCACTGTATTATTGAATAAATGAAACTGTACCTTCACATCTTCTATAACTGTTATATTTATTTCTTTTTAAATATGAATTAACAACAGCGAGAGCAGCTACGTGTTGGCAATGGCTGGTAAGAAATAGTTCAGAGTTCAAATATTATTTTAACCTAGTTTGTTAGTATACAATTTGTAAATTAAATGGTGCCTATTGAAATATTTCTATATTTAGGTAGCCCCGATGGCAACATATCTCTTTTTAACAGTTTAAAATAGCGGAAAATATTGTGAGTAGGCCGTAATGGTACGGTGTTGTTTTATTGAGCGAGAAAGCAACTGTCTGCCGAGCGAGGCGTGTGCGTGTGTGTGTGTCTCTCTCTCTCTCTCTCTCTCTCTCTCTCTCTCTCTCTCTCTCTCTCTCTCTCTCTCTCTCTCTCTCTCTCTCTCTCTCTCTCTCTCTATCTCTATCTCTATCTCTATCTCTATCTCTATCTCTCTCTCTCTCTCTCTCTCTCTCTCTCTCTCTCTCTCTTCTCTCTCTCTCTCTCTCTCAGGAAATTTCACTCCACTATTAAGCATATAATATACATGATTACAATTGCAGCCTATTTCATACTTATTACAGCAAAATAATGATTTTTAAATTTGTAATTTACAACTGCAAAGAGATTTGAATATCTGAATACTTATTTTAATATATTTAGATATGATGGCAGGGTAGAAACAAAGTAAAGTTGGCAGACGTGGCGAGCCATGACATAGTGTGTTCCTTATTTACCAAACAAAGCGTAAATTATACTTACTCCGAAAAATACTTCAAAGTACCACATCATGGAGACGCCGGCTAACAGCCAGCAACGCTAAAGCCCATGATGGCGCTCACCACGCACGTGTCACGTATCCTGCACGTGCGCAAAGAGGCCAATAATATTTTTTAACTTTCATATAAATGTTATTTTCAGTGTAAAATGTGTTCTGTTGTATTTGTAGGGTTTAATATGCCTCAAATTATGTTCAAGTGTTTGTTACTATTTTAAAATAGTTTGGTTATAAAGTTCAAAGTGCCCACGGCACCGAGATTAAGAACACTTAATATTCCATCATGAACGCCGTCATAAAGGGATATTAAAATAATATTGAAATTCATTAGAAAATTATAAAATTGCAAAACAATATCTTATTTAATTTGTGACATTTTATTTTCAATAATAAAGCATTCTACTGTGCGTGCATAGCACTTCCGCTTATGTGAACCCTGTAGGCGACCTGGTAGGTCCGTGCAACGCTTGTCTCTGGACAGTCTGTCGAGGAGAGCGGGCGAGGTAAGACATTGTCACGTACGCACTACAACTTTAGTTCACTGATTTAGGTTTCCATAGTTAATTTAGTTTACCTGTTAACCTTTGCTTGCGTACTTTTTGCCAGACATTTTCCCCAACACTATGCTTCCGCTTTATTAATTTCTTGCGCCCATGGTGGCATTTTTAACTTAATAAGGAGAAGGAGGAGAAAGATCTCTTGAGTGTTCACATGACCCGTGCAACTTGAATCAGGCACCATCCGCCTATGTTTATGGTATTTCATTGTAACTTCTGCATTACTGCTACGTGCAATTTTAAGTATTATGTTTATATATGTATTTGAGGGTATTTTTCATGTTTGAATATTTTACGGCAACATCACGTATAACCACGTGGCCGACCGCCGCCAAGTCTTTGTATACGCCATCATTGCTTTTGAGAGCTTATTTATGTAACATCGTATGTGCAATAATTTATTTCAGGATTCTATGTCAATTTTATTCAGGGTTCAATTTTTTTTTCACGTAAATTGATGCTTTTTGTACTTGACCACGCAGTCATAGTAATGTTTGATTTTACCACCATCAGGCATGTTACATGCCTGTAACCACTGCATTCGTAAAAAGAATAATTTTCTCAGCAAGAATAATCTTTTGTCTGATTGCAATTTCACCTGCACCACATGGTCCACTACGAACTTCATTCAGCAGCAACCGTGCCATCTAAGCTTATTTTCACACGTGTGTGTTTATTGTGAATATTCATCTCATGTCCCATCTTGTTTAATGTATCATTCAAGGGTTTATGTAATTTTGTAATTAATGTATGGTACAATTATTCCTGCCCTAGCCGACTCTGTGTATAGGCTGTCACCACACTACCCATGTGCTGGAGGGCGAGCCCCGATGAGTTTGCGTTAGTGATACCGAGTAATCACACGTGTTCATATGTATTAAGGGTTTCATTTGTAATTCACTGTGTCCTGTCTTCAGGACATCCTAGCGGCTGTCGGCCCTTTTCCCTTGTGAAGGCTGTGCTTTCACGCACCTCGGTGAGATCATCCATCTAGGCATGCGTTATAGTAATTGCGGACTGGGGAGCACCGAAGCGGGATTGGCTAGTAATGACAGAGATAATCATTTCATTGGACCATTGATGTGTATGCATAATAACAATATAAGCAAGTCTACAGTGAACATATAAATTTTATTCAGTAGTGACAGTGTCCTAGCTACATATATTTTATTAATAGTTTATTTCCAGTGATGTTTAGTAAAAAGTTTAGTATTGCCTAGATGTTTGTAAGTACACGCTGGTGAGATGGACATACAGAACCCACTGTATCCCTGAGTCTTAATAGTGCTATAATTGGTGGGAAGCACCGCTGGCACCCAAATTACCACTCAGTATTTGTGTAATCGTTCGTCTCGTGTCTCACCCGACAGCGTCAATGTTTGTAGATGTTGTGTTTTTTAAACCTACCTAAGCAAGTTACGGTGTTGTGATAAATCTGTGTTTCCACGGCAGTAATAAATATACTGTTGCGGTGTGTTACGTTAACCGCTGTGTGTGTAATAGTAACCGCTGTGTGTGTAATAGCGTGGCGTGGCTGCGTGGTGATCGTTACGCTGTATCTGTGTGTGTGTGTCCTCTCTCTCCCCCTCCCTCTCCATCTCTCTCTCCCTCTCCTCCCTCTCTCTCTCCCTCTCCCCCCCTCTTTCTCCTCCCTCTCTCTCCCCCCCTATCTCTCCTCCCTCTCTCCCCCCCCTATCTCTCCTCCCTCTCTCCCCTCCCTCTCTCCCCCTCTCTCTCCCTCGTTTTAAATATTTGATGTGAACTATTTATACGTTTCAAATGTAAACTGTTTTTATGATGAAGTTATTTATTATCTACCTCTGTTTATTTATCACAATGTTGTACCTTTGCCCTGGGTGTTTGAAACACAGTTGTGTAACGTGATTTACCACCAATCCCAACAAAATAACCAAGGCCAGGCCCAATAAATTTGACTAGACTAATACACAGTAAGTCGCAATACATATAAATATAAGCAGAATAAACGTTACAGTCGGTTTATTTGTGAGCATGTTCACAGCTATATTTTAAGGTTGTATGACAAAAACTGAGTGTGACAAAGTTAAATACTATAGTTCGTTACCCCCCGTTGTAATAGTGTTAAACACATTCACGGCAAAATATTAACATGCATTACGTGCAATGTGCTATGTCGTGGAAAACAAATATGTTAATGTAACGTAACCATAAGAACTATCGTCAATTTAGGCATTTTTTAAATGTCATAAAGCTGACCTAAATAATGTTATTGGCCTAAACTGTGAATATTCGTACAAAATTGTTTTTGAAATAGACCTATGACAGAATTCTTTGAAAAGCTGTAAACCGTAAACAACACATTTGACAGGTATAAAAGTAGAAGTCACATTTCAATATTTATGTTTAGGTGCAGCAAAAGTATACGAACACATGTACACACACAGTGCCATGTAAACATTGATTTGTTACATGGCAGTGTTTGTTTACATTTGGCAGAAGGATACGAAAAGGGTCTGCAAGTAGATATTTGGCAGGGGTTCGAGAAAGTGGCTTCCAATTGGGAATGGACTATACACACTTGTGCGCCGCAGCAATAATACAACATCTTGCAGCTGCAGCGCTTAGTGATTTTGGAGCTGTCGTACATGAACCGCGCATGATACGATCCATCTGAACTCTGCATACATGTGAAGGGCACATCAGTTCAATTCCGACAGCTTTGTCCGGTCATGAATTATGAGGAAAACAAAGCGCTCTTTGTGTGCAGTGGTGCTATGGTAATAATAGCCTATCACTGGTTGCAACAGAAACTAAAGTGCTGACGTTTATGATAGGTCATTTTTCAAAAATCAGTCACGAAGTGAGCGGTTGGGAGTTTTGAAATTGCAGCAAATCAGCAGCCAGTACAAGAATTTCACCCAAATGAGCCCAACAACCTTCGAAGATCTAATCATTAAAATTGAACCTGCCATCTGTAAAAAAAGAAATGCATACGAGGACCTATCTCGATTCAAGATGGGTGCGTATTTTGCTAAGTATAATAACTTACGCATTAATATGTTTACCATATTATTTGCAAATAATTTGGAAGACAATGATTTAGTCTTCCATTTGACCGTAGCAAATCTTGGCAGTGCTATGAAACAAAACAATAAAAAAGGGGGACATATTTAAACAATCATTATCACTCAATACAAATAATTTATACATAAATGATCAATTGATGATTCAGGAATAATAAGGTGGTCAACATAAAATGCCTCCTTAAAGTAATATTAAAAAGTGAATACTGGCGTTATATATATATATATAACTATAATGCGGTAATAACTCTGATAACCACGACGCAGCTAATCCCTGCCCTTGCCAATAATATTAGTTATTACAAAAGGGGGAATGGGGACGATGTCTAGATACCAGCATTGGTCCCTACCGCTACGTGAATTATGTTCATCCTTTAACTTCTGCTTCAGCTTGGAACCCTTCTGCCCAGGGGTAGGTAGGTGCTCTCTCCTCTTCAGCCTCGATCACATACACACTCAATACTCATTGAAGTCTCGAGGTCATCTAGGGGGGGAGAGGGGAAGTGCCGGCCTCTAGGCCTCATATAGCCAGGCGATCTAGGGCATGTTTGTAAAACAAACCCGCTCGGCTATAATCCATAGTGCACTCTACCTAAGGTGGTGTAGCGCCGTCATATGATGCTAGACTACACCCCCCCCCCCCCCCGGTCGAATAAGTAGCCGTCCTTGGCTGGAAAGGATGAAGTAGTGGGCCTCCAGAGTGGCCATGGTACAGGAATGTGAGAGAGGCACTGGTTCCAAAAAAAATACATCAGTAGTGGTACTCCTGGGGTGTAGGGCAATGTAGACAGTATGGTAGGGTGGCAACCCGGGAGACTTACTGCGGCATTGAGGGACCAATGACAAGTAGTAAACACCAACCAAAAGAAAAGTAAAATTTTGGTGTTACAATCAGTTGAATTAAAGTTTTGAAGTTAAAGGTAATATTCATTAAAGGTAAAAGCAAGGTGGGTAAAAGCTAAAAGATACAAGGTTTACAATGAAGAAATGGCTAGCCAAAATTTAGGGCCACTGAAAATGATGTACGCATCACTGTAGGAGGGGAGGTTGGGGCTGTGTCCTCAGCCAAATTTAATAATCAAACGAAAAATAAAAAGTTAACCCACCAAGACTAGGCCGTGGCCACAGGGAAGGGGGAGGGTGGTATTGTGGCCACAATTAGTGAGCTCTTGATAACCTGCCAGCGGGATTACGTGAAAAATTTAACAGAGTAAAAGGCATTGCCATTAGGCTGAAATTAATAATAATGAAAAAAAAATGGTTTAAGTTAACGTACCATGTGCCATAGTTAACATTTGAAAGAATATTGGAAATGCAAAAGAAAATATCTATCTGACAGTTGGCAATGTGCATGGCGCTTAAACAATATTTGACATTCTGCAGTTGGCTGCGTGTCGTGCATGCTCAACTGTCGTTAATGTACAGTGATTTTTGTTATACAAGTAGTGCTAAAGTGCAATAAAGTGGGATTTTTTAAAAGGTTGTGCTGTCTTTAAGCATACAAATTATTGGACTACATATTTCTACATCACAAAATAAGTAAACTCTTACCTTTAACATGTGTTACACATATACGTTACCTGGACATTACAGTTATGGTACATGCACGCATGGACTACATGTACGTATTGATAAGAAAATTATTGCTTAAGTTATTTGGCTTACTTACTAGGTTACATAATTAGAGACAATTGAGAAAAATATTAGAAAAACACATGACTCAACCTTAAGATTTTGCCATTCACAATCGGCAGGATAGGAAGTTAATGTCTCAGAAGTGGTAGCCATGGTATAAGGGTTGATTGTCTTTTCTCACGTGCACCGTATACGTTTTGTGGCTAGAATTCACTTTGAATGAAAGTTTGTCCACTTTTGATCTTTATAGAAGCACTTTGAAGTTCAGTTTATGTGACACACAGTCTTTGTACTTATTGCCACTGATATCTCTAACTTTCTTAGCTCTGCTTGATATGAACTGGTTTGACTAACCACTTTTTATGTTTGTTTAGTAATACATTAGAGTGCCTGAGGGCAGAATAAATATGAGAACAACATTATTTATGACTGAATAATAAACATGGTACTTGAAAACAAAGAAACTTAACCAATACTATATCTAGGTACAATCATTCTTACATGCTAGTGGAAGGTTTTTCACAATATTTTTATTATTTGTTTGTTTCCAACAAGGTACACACCATAACACATTATATCTGCAGATAAGGAAGGAAAAATAAAGATGGGGTACCCCTTATCCTACTTAAGAATAACATACTGTCCACAATTTGTGACTAAATTCAGGTGACAAAGTAAGTTCAATATACCACTACTCTGCTCACAAGGCAGGGTAAAACATGTTTAACTTGATCAAACATGCCTAAGCAAGATATAGACCCATGACAGCAGCAAAATACAGAAATAAAAATACTCTATTGGAAGGAGATAAGAAATGCTATCTAACTCAGTAAGAGTGACTGTGCAGGGCACTAATAATAAAATATTAAATCCTAAGCTTAAGGGTACAATAATAACGTGTGTGTTTCGCTGCTGTCTTCCCTCCTTTCTTTTTATAGCTTTGTTTTGTTTTGAACTTAAGAGAGGAAGACATATTGACAAGTAACTTGATAAAGAATCATAGGTCTTTAGTACAAAATTACATAGAGGCTGCCATAGCAACTGAACATCTGAGTCACAATACTTTGAAATTAAAACTGACACTGATTGAGTAGATAACCTAGCCATGTTGGCCTAAGTGCCAAGCACTAATCAAAGTGAATTATGCCTTGTATAAGGGCATTGAATTATTCACAGTCAATATCATTCTTATACTACACGAAACACTGCTCCAAAGGTAGGTAAATGTAGAATTCTTGTAAACCAGTGTACTGTTTGTAATTAGAGTGTTCATACTGGACTGAAGTAAAATAGTGTACACTATTCAGGTAGAGCTGTGAGCTTGGTATACAACATATACACACAGTTGACTGTAAAGATCAAATTATCGAAGTGACAGGTCCGTGAACTTATAAAATGCTTTAAAGCATGTAAGTTAATGTAAAACAGCTGTTAATGGAAGGGGCCTGTAGGCCCAAACAAAATACTGTGAACAATAACATTGATATAGGCTGTTCACGATAAAGTGAGCATTCTTGAATGCCCTCTTATTTGGAATAATAGTCAATAAATATATTTTGTTTTAGCTTTATATGTTAACTTCTGAATGTTGTGGAATATACACATTGTGCTTATTACTGCATGAAATTGTTTATTTAAAAAAGTATTTAAAGGATTTAATATGGCTGAAAGGAAAAAGTAACTAGGGCGTCAAAAGTGCTCACTTTGCCGTGAACAGCCTATAGTAGTCTGTATGAAGTAAACACAGTGAACTCAATCCTCAGTGGAGGAGGGGCACGGACTATAAAAATATTGTACCTTAAATAAACACTGCTCTTAGGCAGGAAGAATGTCAAATCCAGAGGTTGATTATTTGTACACAAGAACTTTATTACTGTGAGACTGTTATCTGAAACTTCATATGGCCTCAGCAACTGGAGGCAATAAATATCTGTGAAAATAACAGTGACCACTGAAGTAGAAGCATGTAGTAGTAAAAACTGCCATGAGCCCTTCATATCACAACACCATAAATTTATATAAAGTAGAGATGCATGGTCTAGCTTGTAGTATGGAAATTCAATTCGCTGGAACAAAATACAGACGGCAGCAGCCGGACTCGTGATCACACTTGAATATACAACAAGCAACCTGGGAAGCACTAGCGAAGGGGGTATTGACTGCCCTGTTGGTGGACTACAAAAAAAGGGGGTGCACTGAATATAGAAATATTTAAATGTGAAAGTCACTGGAAAACATTAGACCTAAGCTAAAACATTGATATAGTATACTCAATAACATAAAATCGAAACTGGCTGGGAAGTGATACGTTATGTGAAACATTAATCAAGGGGTATACAGGTAAGCATAATTATATGAAATCATATACTGGGGAGTATACATAGAAAAGGGGAACACAGTGAATATAATGCAATAACTGAAATTGTTGACAGGTGTAAAATATAAAATAATCAGACAGGGTTATAGAGTAGTAAACAAAATAGCTTATATATACATTGATGAGAAATATGTGAGAGGAGCAGTATCCATATTATTGACCAAATGAAGGAATTACAATGAACAGTACGTACAAGGGGGGGGGGGGGGTATAATTAAAATGCAAACAAAATGTATGGCTCATATAATTGCATGGTATAGTACAATTACATAATAAGGCTTGTTTATAAGTAAGGAAATGAATGTGACATTATGAAAGCACCGCTTTAAGGTTGAAAACTAAAAAAACATTTACACAACTGATAAGCAAAGTGGATCCATATAAATGGAAGGGTATGGCATAACCTATGCCGTAATGTATGACTAAGGTGGAATTAATACTGGCAGTAAGGGGTGTTTGCTTAGTGGTGAAATGAGTGAGGTGCTCACTATGGCGTGTGAGGAGGGTGGAAATTTTAATGAGCTTTACATAAAAAGAGGTGACCAAGCACAACAGGAAAAGCATAATTGCTAGGGTAAAATAGTCTTAAGTGCACAGGGTCAACAAGAGAGAATACTTTAGGGGATGTGGAAGAGCTACTTCCAGTGGTGGGAACAAAGTCCTGAATGATATGGATATCCGAATGATTGATGTGCCAGTTCGTATTGAGGGCATCAGAAATGTTGAAGTGAATACCCTCGGACAGGGAGAGCTGGGGGAGATAAAAAGACTGCTCGGAGAGCCAATGCACGGGCATGGCGGTCTGGTGTAAAGGGATGACAGGGGTCCGTACATCAGAAAGGTGGGTGGCATGACTAATGACGGCAGAGGGGGTGGCGACTTTGCAGCCACATGGGACATGGAGCTCGAGAGCTCTGACAGGGTGGGAAGAATGGTGTTAAGAGACATGTTTAAACACATGATAACTGTGTGGGGAGGGGGGTTAGTGAGCATGAACTGATGGTGATAAATGGTAGTGATCATGAACAGGGTGGAAGAAGTGCAATGGTATATACATGAGTGAAACAAGGAAGTGACATCATTAAGCAAGATCACAGATTTTATGCATTTGGCATCGTCACTGGTAAGGGATGCAGATTGGATGAATAGAACATCCTGGTACATGTGAGTGGATGGTGAAACAGTTTTGACATCGCTTGAATCGAGGTCGATTGCAATGATGGGTGCAGGGGAATGGATAGTACACGAGTGATTATTGTACAGATAAGGGACGGATTTCAAATGATACACGCCAATGGGCGCAGTTTGATTACCAATTGTTGGTCTGAAAATGAACATTACACCAGTTCAGGGGAATAATATTTATGTATTTCATGGGGGGTAATACTAAGGGTGAGATTTACTTTCCGTAATTCCAGTTGCAAGGTCAAGAGGTCGTGCGTAAGTTGTGAGGAATTTACCGCTCCTAAAGGCAGTTTGCGTAATTCGCAGGAGTTAATAAACGTTTCTATGGAATGATCAATGAAGATATTATTTAGTAACTGCAACACACTGGTGATTAGTAAATAGGTTTGAGTTTCGAGTGAGCATGTCGCTGTGAACGCCGCTGTGTGAGATTTTAGAACCTCTGTATTACCATTCATGATGGTGGCAAGAGAGTTGTCTTTGGATTCCACTTTATGAGTTATATCATTAATGATGTTAAAAGATAAATTAAGGACCTTGTGCGTACTGTGAATGTTGTTGGCAAGTTCCTGGATAGATTGGTCGATGCTGGCATCATTCTGAAGGAGGGCGTGGAGGTGTGTATTTGTAAGAAAATTACACCAGCTCCTGACGTCACCGATAACTTGAATACAGCATGTGGCGTGGAAAGAGGTGCTGATATCAGTATGGAAATCTCTGATTACATTAGTATCCATCACCTTCATGTAGTTGTAGAGTATCTTAGCATTCGCGCAAGTTGTAGTATTTTTGTCTGCACAAGAAATGTGGATGAATTGGTCAAGGGCTTCGGGAGGGGAGGGAAATTGCAATTGAATTCTGTACATCAGCGGGAAGTTGGTTTCGTAGAGCACATCTGGCTCTGCGCTCACATAATACATGCCCGCGTATGTCCTAAAGGTCGGATGCGAGATCTGGCAGCTGTGAAGGAACGAAAAAACATCACTAAGGTCAGGGCGACCTTGCAGTTGCCCCGGCAACGGTTGCCCCTGGCACAGCGAGGCCACTCCTACAGGTAGTGCCGCCAACCTGGGTGGCTGGTATGACTGACGTCGCCACAGGCTTACAAACAGCGAAAGCAGCGGCACCTCTGGAGTGTGGATGGCAGCAGCTGTTGAGGGACAGTTGAGCACTTATAAAAAGGAAGGCAGGAACAACGCTGCACTGCAGGCAGTAGACGGTGCTGGCCGCAGAGAATGCGTTCTGAGTGGTAGATGCATCAGTAGTGCCTCGATGCAGTCCCCTAATGAGCGGCCGGCAATGAAGTGAAACACGTAAAGTTTATCAGCGTGCAGAGAAAGGATTGAAGTACACCTTAACACATGTTCAAACAAAGATGAGACATAGAACAAAGAACAGAATCACATTCACACACATATCACTTTAACGACCGTAAGCAAGCTTGGTATGTCTGACTGACACAGAGTCAAACTTAAGGACCCTGAATTTATTCATTTGAATTTGAATAGTAGATTCCCCCAGAATATCGGACACACAATAAGGTCCGTGGTACCTGTGGGTGAGGGCCTTGTATCTACCGCTGTTACGTACCCACACCCATGAAGGAGATAAAATGGCATAAATTTTGTTGAACTGAATAAAGGGGACATAAAGGTTCCAATTTACTGGATCAGCACTCGCACAAGCAGTAAGTTGTTCCACGATGGCGTGATTATTTTGTTCCACTAAACCATTACAACAGGGGTTGTAAGCGGTGGTTGTGAGCTTTTTGATACCTAGGGATTTAAGGAGATTACTTATGAGTTCATTTTGAAAGTGGCACATGTGGCTGCATCTATAGCCTAAACAGGTTTGGCGATGACATAATGTGTGACGTACTCTGTCATTATTAAGATATATTTGTTATGGCGTGCCCTAGGGGGTAAAGGACCTTTAGCATCCAGAACCCAGGTTTGAAGGAGGAGTTGAGGTTGGTAAGGAGTGAGTTGACCCATGGGTTGAGATGTAATCGCCTTAACTTTTTGACAAACAGGGCATGACTGTACGTACTTTTTGATATTGTCTGCTGTAGACTCCCAAAAATAAGACTGTTTGATTTTACAGAGTGTCTTAAGGACCCTAAAGTGCCCTCCCCCAAAGATGGCGTCGTGGTGAGCCTGAATGACTTTCGGGACATAAAATTTGGGAACAAGTGTCAATTTAGTTGGGCCCCCCCCGGGTGTGTTTACTTTGAGGAATATTTTGCCATTGCTAGCTATTCCGTAACGACTTAAGCGCCTATAGTGGGTGTCAGCCTGATCTGGGTGTAAGAGTGCTTGTTTAAGTTTTGAAACATGGGGGTCATTATCATATTGGCCGATGAATGAGGAGTGAGAAAGGGTGTGAATTCAGAGTTGTTGTGAATGTGAACGTATTCCTGCTCATGCGCGTGCACAGGGAGAAAATGTAAAATACAGACTAAGCGGACCACAAGAACAGTACAATTGAGGACAGGATCAGTACAAGTTGAGTGATAGTGTTAGTGAATCGTTCTCTAATAACATGAATGTTAACATGGTACAAGGCATAAACAATTTTCAAGATTAAGGGTAATGGGTAAATGTCTTCAAATTTGTAACAGATCGACTGGACACGGAACCATAAGGTTATATCTAATACATGCATTTGAGCCACACATTTGTTTCGGACAGTAATATTTAATTGATTTCACAGGTTATTTTAATGTTGAGATAAATCTTTTCACATGTTTATTATATTTTATGTTAACATTTCATTTCCTTAATTTTTCGATATATGTTAACCACCAGTCCACTACTCAATGATAATTTTCACATGTTCTGAGTTCTACAGATGGTTATGTCACTATTTTTATTATTGTATTAATATGTTTGATTTAATTTTCAGTAATTGTTTCATAATTTTTAAAGCTAAATTTTTTATTTGTTTTGGGATTTAAAGACATAATATTTTAGGCCTTAATTTTATTTAGTGAGGTAAAGCCGGAAGTGAGCCATGATTGGATGTTGATTGGTCGGAAGCCGGAAGAAGGGGCTTCCAGGAAAGACACTGAACATGTAAGGCGTCTAAATTTTCGTTGGAATTTTACTTTTGAAATTCCAATGCCATCATAAATTTATTTTAGAAATTATACTCCCAGAAGTTAAGTTTTTGGTAGTCGCCGCAGCAATATTTAAGGAAAGGCTGTAGGCTAAGTTGTAGATGATTAATTTGAGTGTTAAATTAACAAGGCGAAAAGGACGCCGAGACTACGATGCCGGCGCCATGCAACGAGATAGCGCCAGAGGACCTCGGGTGACACCAAGGCAATTTAACGTATGGAAAGCTTAAGTACATGAACTGTTTTTCAAATATTGAACTTAAAGGAACCCAAACTTATTTTATTAAAGTTTTTTTTTTATTTTTCAACGATTTGACTGAGTTTCATGAGTATGTTAAACCAGTAGTCCCAAACTTTCGCATATGAGATAGTATAGCCGGAGCAGTACGGAATGAGGAGTTAAAGACTTATTTTGAACTCTCAATATAAATCCAGAGTAATTTTATTTGGTGAAGTATCATATTTGAGATGATTAAGTGATGAACTGACTTTTAAGATTTAATGAATTATCAGTGAATGTGATCCAAGAAATTTAAGAATTTAAGTAAGAGCTTACCAAACTTTCTGGAAATTTAAATACAGAGGAGGCTACTTCCAGTGGAACCTGATTAATATTTTGAACTGAAATCTTGAGTCAAATATTTAATAATTTTTTTATATAGCAGCTTTAAAGTTTCACAGCATTTTTCAATCTTTTGCTTTACATTCTGATTTATCCCTATTCTTACTTGGATGGTGCTATGTCATTTATGTTAATTATCATACAGTATAATTTCAATTTTGAGTAAAGAGATTTCTGTCACACACATTAATTTTGCATCTTGTTGAATTATTCACATGTTTGGGTTTGAGTTTATTTACTTCCTTTTTTTTTTTCATTAATAAATTAATTATCAAGGTTACACATGTTTGATTTAAATGAATTACTGTGAAGGCTTGAATGTGTTTTCTATTGCATGCGGTTTACAGCATCGCCGGAGAGCTTCAGATTCCAGTGTGGTAAGACCAAGGTCACATCACATCGCAAATAATAAGGTGCCCAAAAATCTGTTAAATCATTATAATTATTCTTTCTCTCAACTCACACCAAATAGATTTACACCCACACTATTACAGACACTGTTTCAGAGAGGCGCACAACGAGAACCATTACATCTCAAATAGCCTTAACAAGTCATTCTTTGTTCGCTGGCGACGAATGTGATAAAATAATGTTTAAATTCCTTAAAATGCATCCTAAAATATTTAGCAACATTAGTAGCTATTTCCGCCACCTTGTGTGTGTTTTGAAAAATAGCCTCTGCCAAGGCTGTGAAAAGAGACTGACATGACATCAAAGGAAGCTTTACATCGTAATGTTTTCCATTAATGGTTACCGACTGGGTAGGGACCTAGGGTGCAGTGGGCAACCTACTTAATGTGTCAGGTTAAGTATTCAGTGTTACCTTAACGACGTGTGTTTGGAAATCAAATTCACTTAAGGATATAGCCATTTTCTGAAAACGCACAATGTGATCTGCCATTGTGCGTAAATACTTTAAACTAGAGTGATTGGTTTCAATGGTGAACTTACGTCTGTATAAGTATTGACGAAAGTGGGAACAAGTATTTTATGGTGGATAGCTCTCTCTCTGTTGTGGACCAGAGTTCTTCTTGAGGAGAAAATTTCTTGGACGCAAAGGCCACGCTTTTACATTTAGTTTTAGGATCAATCTGGATGAGCGCCCCTCCGACAGCCGAGTTACTGGCGTCACATGCAAGAATGATTTTGTGGCCTTCGTGAAATTTCTGTAAAATTGGCACCTGAAGAATGGCCCATTTTAAACTCAAAAGGGAATCCTGTTGTTCTGGGCCCCATTAAAAAGAAGAGATTTGTTTAGTGAGGTCAATCAGTGGCTGGATGATAGAGGCATAATTTAGAATATACCTATGTAGGTACGAGGTCATTCCAAGAAAAGAGCGAAGTTGTTTTACTGTAGTAGGAGGAGCCACAAAGGACTCCCCAGGATATGTCCACATGTCCACCGACCTTATCGGGGTCGGTGGACATGTGGACATATCCTGGGGAGTAATTATATGGCCTAATACTTTAACAGTCTGTTGGGCAAATAAACATTAATTAGTATTGACCTTCACATTGAAAATACGTAGTCTCTGAAAAACTTTGCGAATATTGGTGATATGTTCTTCGAATGTGGAGCCTAAAATAAAAATATAATCTATATAAGCAATAGCGGCAGCCCACCTGAGGAGACCTAAGAGTTTATTTATGAACATTTGGAAGTATTGTAGACTGGTACTTAGGCCCACTGGCATTCTGCAATATTCAAATAAACCAATGCCATCAATTGTAAAGGCCAATTTATGGCGATCCTGGAGGCGAACAGGTATGCTAACCCAGAGAACAAATCTATGCTCATATTGAAGATGGAATGTTGGAGAGTGTTTAAGATGTGCTCAGTGCGGGGAAGGGGGTATTGGACTCTAGTTAGGTGTTGATTAAGTTTGCGAAAGTCTGTTAAGAACCCACCACTCTTTTTTGAAAATACTAAACTAGGGGCAGAATAGGGGGAGTCAGTCTCACGGATAATTCCAGCGTTAACCATGTCTTTGTTCTGGACCAAAAGTTCATCCCTTACTTTGGGGCTAGTGCGATAGGGGGTGAGTGGCAACAGACTTTCAGTATCTAATTCTGATTTGATTTCTAAATTTTTGGCCTCTGAGAGTTCAAGAATGAATGTAGCAAAACTGTCACTATATTCGGCAATGTTATCTTGGATGGCTTGTTTTTGAGGGGACGTAAGGGTTTCATTAATGTTAGGGGTAAGAGCAGGTTGCTTTTCAAAAGCCTCAGAGTATTACACAAGTGCTCTAGTGATGGAAAATCTGTTACTTCTGAGTAATTAGATACAAGTGGGATTTCAGTTATCCTATTCTCGTCGTGCGCATGCATAAAGAGAAGGTTGTATTTGAGTAACGGAATAATGTCATATTTCCTAATAAAATCGACACCTAAAATTAGGTCTTGTTGAAGATTGTCAACTACTAAGAAATTCTGGGGATAAGTATTACCCTGAATGTGTAAATTGAAAGTGGTTTTGAATTGCAGCAGTGATAAGACAGATGTGGCTGCAACTAGTGTAATGGGCTCTTTCAAGAGAGAAAGGGGCTGAGTAGATTAAACAGTACTGGCAACACAACTACATGAGCATCCTGTATCTAATAGTGCGTGGTAGCGCCAGCCCCTAATGGTAACTAGGATACGCGGCATGGCTGATCTAATGTGGGTCCGGTGAGAAGGGGAAGGTGACTCATCACACATCTGTTTATCTTGGCCAATTTGCGCCAGGACTCCGCTCAGTTTGCTAGTCTCATCGTCGTGGGCCCTGCTGGTATTGTTTAGAAAACATTTGGCATGCGCTGTCTCTGGAGTGGAAGTGGAGCAGGCAACAAAAATGGTATGCGGACTCAGTCGGAACTTGTTTTTGATATGCCTAAATCTATCCGCTACATCTGTAGAGAACTGAAAAGCTTGTTTAGGAAAGAGCAGACACTGTAGACCTTTATGCCCAACATAAAGGCACAATGCGCAAGTGTCGCTAGCCAAGCTGTGCGGGCCCTGAACTGTAAGTTGCGCATTTGGCGTATGCTGCGAAGTGGCAACACTGCAGTTTTGCACGCTGGGCCTGGAAGGTGTGGCAACCACAACCTGCTTTATGCGGGCGGGAGGAGTGCTGTGTTACAATTGTTGATACTGGGTGTGGCTGCAATAACTGCGAAGGCTTGGGCGTATTTTTACGAATCGGTTGGGAAACTAGGGCGCGTATCAAGCAAGCAGAAAAGTGTGCTCTGTTGGTTGCGCAAAATGTATGTGTGAGCGGTGTTGATTCTGGATGTCACGGCTAACAAAATGGCGTGATGCTGTGGAAACTGGTGGAATGGAATATGTTGGAAAATTTTCGCCCTTAGAGTTGAATTTGGCTATCTCGGCATAAGATCTGTGGGGTGTTACTTTGTTAAACAAGGCATTGCACGCTGCCCTTACTGGGGCACCTTTGTCGTCAGGGGTGGCGTGTCTTACCCCCTCATGGTAAAGTTTTTGGATGGATACCTGAGTGTTGAGTGGCGTACGGACGTGGCTGTGGCAGGAAAGAATTGCCCCGGTGGTAATGTGGCACATTATTCATTGGGGAATGAAAACGGGGAGTATTTGGCCTGCCTGAGAAATAGTTCTGTGAATGACGTGGCTGGTGGTGAAAATCTCTATGCCCTAAGTAGCAAGGAGAGTTGAGGCGGGCAGGTGTTGTCTTGGATAGTGTGACGGATAATGAGCACGCTGTGGGGGCTGGTAGAGGCACCTATTTTGTTGAGTGTTTGCACGAGATTCATTCTGATGAAGGGAGAGCTGTACAATTTCCTGCTTTAGTTTACTGATCTCCGCTTCTAGCCTAGCAGTATCTGGGTGAGGGCTGGTGTGCGTTACTCTTTGTTGGTATTGAAAAATGCCAGTTT
Organism: Dryococelus australis; assembly: GCA_029891345.1. Lineage (NCBI taxonomy): Eukaryota > Metazoa > Arthropoda > Insecta > Phasmatodea > Phasmatidae > Dryococelus > Dryococelus australis. The sequence continues at coordinate 105,546,060 of CM056996.1, forward strand.
CATTATGTTGCAGGTTCTCAAGCAAATGCTCTAGCATCTTGTTTTTCAACCCAATTAACTTTTTCCATGATAGACGGCAAGAGACTTTTCCAAATAACATTAACAAAATCATTGTCGGTCAAGGTAGGGTTGTACTTAGCCCGGTAATTCTTAAGTATTTCGAGGTGGTGCATAGTGTCCTCATCAATGGCCTGCTTTTTGTTGTACAGTAAATGTTTAAATCATTCAGTGTCCGCGGGGCTCATGAATACCTTAGTTAACCCTGTTTTGATCTGTTGCCAAGTGATAGGTTGTTCTCTATGACATGTCAAGTTTTCTAACGTAGGCGTGACGGTATCAATGAGGGAGAATTTAATGCGTTTACATTTGTCAATATCAGTTCACCGATTTGGCTCGGCGACTTCTTTGAAAGCTTATAAGAATTTGTCAATGTTTTCCCTGTGTTCCCCTGAAAATGACGGGGGTTTTTTGGTTGCGTGAACATAACATTAACGGGGGGTGGATTGACTGCCATGTTGCATGCCGATTGTGGTTGATTGTTAATGTAAGTGTGGGTGGTGGGTGGGTGTTGGAATGCACGTGTAGGGAGGGGTGAGTTGCCAATTTCCTCGTACAGAGGAAATCTAAAGAAATCTGCAAGGGGTGTGGGTAATTGTGCAGGAGTGTTAGGAAGGGATTGAGTGGGGGTGGAGTGTCAAGGGGGTTTTCATGTTTTGTGCTAAGGAATGGTGTATCTAATGAGGTATTTTGGATGTGGCTAGTGGTAGGTGTATCTAAGGTGGGGTGTTCAATGCATTGCCTGTCATATTCGTCTAACAAACGCTCAAAATCTTGGTGTCAATCAAAATGGTTTTAGTGAACTGAGAGAGTTTAGATTGTTCGGCCTTGCTACACGTTTCCATGTACCGTGAACATGGGTGTGTGGGAGGTGATGTCTGGTGTAATGGTGTCGCGCACTTCGTGTAAACTTAAAGGAATACAAACCACAGAAAAGGAAGAGAACTCACTCCGATAGTAGAATCAAAAATAGGAGTGGTTAAGCAGGTAAGTGAACAGTAAGTTCAGCATGCATGAAAAGCACTACACATATTCTAACTACAATAATAAAGCATTCTAAACAGGGTGTGGGTAGGTGGGTGGGTGGGCGAGAACAATAAAAGGCAAGGTTACTATACACGTGCTGCTTCGGATACGTGGTAACTGACCTGGGAGAAGGTTTGCTTACCACGAGGAATGAAACAGCTGCTAGCGTGGGTGGGCAGGAAAGTCTGTAAGAGGCGAGGGGCAATGGCATTCTCAGTTGCTTACTCACACTTTCAACTGCAAGGATATCAATTAAAATATTATTTATATTTATTAACTCACTTGGCGTGCAGAGAGGAAAAGTCCGTCATTTCTGCCAGCAAAACAACCCCCGCCTCCTGTTTATAAAATGCACTTTCTCCTTCCTTCACAGTTACTCTCTTCACCTAAAGTGGTGGTAAGGGGTGTCTACGGGGATAGCTCATAGGTAGCGGAATGATAGAGGGAATTATAAAAATTATAAATATATATATGTGTATAAGTATATATATATATATATATATATATATATATATTTATTTATTTATTTATTTAATGAACAACAAGTAACAATTACAAGAACACAACGGGATATCAATTCTTACAACTCTCAAGATTTTTACTTATTACAGAATAGCAGACTAAGTTACGATTCAATTACAGTATGGTAACTCTGATAACCACGATGCAGCTAATCCCTGTACTTGCCAGTAATATTAATTATTATAAAAGGGGGAATGGGGACGATGTCTCGATACCAGCATTGGTCCCTACCGCTATGTGAATTATGCTCGCCCTTTATCTTCTGCTTCAGTTGGCCTCGGAACCCCTCTGCCCAGGGGTAGGTAGATGCTCTTGTCTTTACCCTCGTTCACACACACACTCAATAGTCATTGAAGTCTCGTGGTCAGCTTGGTTGGGGGGAGAAGCACCGGCCTCCAGGCCTCTTATATAGCCGGGCGATCTAGGGCTCTACCTAAGGTGGTGTAGCACCGCCATATGATGCTACACTACCCCCCAGATCAAATAAGCAACTGTCCTCGGCTGGAAAGGATGAATTAGTGGTCCTCCAGAGCGGCCATGGTACAGGAGTGTGTGATATTCGCAGGAACAATTTTGTTCTGACAGTAATTATAAAAGAAAGTTTCTTTTTTGCCTGCAATATGCAAGCATAAACATTCGAAGCAAACTGTTACCAATACTTAAAAATTTTAGGATACTGGCAGTAAACAGTAAAATCATTTATACAAGTCCCTCATTCTAGAAATGGTGTCGATAGTCTCCAAATTTCTACCCGGAAAAACCAGCAAAACAAATAGGGCTATCCAATAAAATATTCACATAGACATATAGAACTTGCAATTAATATTATTGTAGAGGTATTTATTGTAATTATATATGAAGAACGTAATAATACATTTAACATACTACAGTATAAATATACAGAAAATTCTACCCACAATTGTTATTGAACTTAGGAGAAATATAAATATGAAATGTAATTATAATTTCATTTTTCTTTCAGTTTCCTCAAACTCCAGCTGATTGGCTTGCAATATGCAATGTTTTTGAAGTTTGGAATTTGCCTCACTGTGTTGGTGCTATGGACGGCAAGCACGTCCATCTACAGTCTCCAGCGAATTCCGGTAGTGAGTTCTTCAAATATAAGTTCCAGTTTAGTATTGTTTTGTTTGCTCTTGTAGACGGTAATTACAATTTCATATTTGTAGACGTTGGATGTCAAAGGGGAATTTCTGATGGAATTTTCTGTAACAGCAAGTTATATAAAACGATGGCAAGTAACAAGATTTCTCGAGCAACCGAACTTCCTGGGAGGCAAATGAAATTGCCATCTTTTTTTTTGCAGCTGATAGCACTTTCCCCTTTGATGAAAACCTACTGAAGCCTTACCTCAGGAGATCATGGAAAGAGATCCTGTAAAAGGATTTTTAATTACCGATTAAGCAGAATGCGTAAAGTTGTGGAGAATGTTTTCAGGATAGTCAGTTCAGTATTTCGTATTTTAGGAAACCAATGTTCTTGGAACCAAAGAAAACCGAATAAGTTGTCATGGCAATTGTCCATTTACATGATCGCATAATCATCTGAGAAAGCATTCAATAAACTTGTACACGCCCCAAGAGTCAGTGGACTAAGAGGAAGAAGGAGCATTCGTAGACGGCTCATGGAGACATGAAGAAAGTATGACATCCATGATTTCCTTGAGAAACATTTCTAGAAGATGTACTGCGTACATTCAGAAAATGAGACAAAGTAGCAGATTACTACATTAAAGAAGGAGCCCTTTCATGGCAGAATACGTATGCATAAAATAAATTTTGTTTAAAACCATCAAGATTAATATTCTACTTACTGTGTTCAGTCTATCGCATGGCTTGTTCTTGTCCCGCAGAAAATTAAATGCTTCATAGGCAAACAATGTGCTTTTGTACACTTCAGAGGTGCCTGTAAAAAAGTCAACATTTCAATTTAATTATTTAACTGATAATATTAGAAATGGTAAGCTACGATAAGACGCAGCATTGACTGTACTTACGACAGTATTTTAATAATTAACATTTTATTTTCTGATGAATTAAACACTGTTTGTCGTTTCAAATTATAAAATTGGTGATTGATATTTGCACATCTAGAGCGTATACAACTAACTTACAATTTGGTAATGATCAATGTTGTAACTGGGCAAAACATTTGTACTTAGAAATTCTTATGTAAAATATTTGTTTACATATATTTTATTTTGTTTGAGGCATGCACATGGTACCTTATGACATAATGTAAATTACGTTTTTCTACCAAATAATGAATGTAGTCATTGAGGTAATTTATTTGTATACCATTTTAAAACAATAACAAACCTAATATTTAATATAATACTACACAAATAACTAATTAATCAAATACTTATACAGCGCATTTATACATATTTAATTGAAACTGGAAACCAAGAAACCTAAATGATAATATTTTTCAACTTTCGCTTACTTGTTTGATATTTTGGAACATTAGGTAGTAGGGAAGGAACAATATCTCACACGCCTCCACTATTTGACTTCATAGACAAATGAGTGGATTGTGGTGCCTTTTACCAAAAACACGTGACTCAACATACTACTTTGCGATATGTAAGCAATAAAAATGTCTAAATATTGCTGTGTTAAACTAAAATAATAGACAAATAACATCTTGAAAAACCTGATTTTTAGTTATTACAGGGAGCTCTGCCCTCAAAGCCCTCCCACTCCTGCCTTTCTGGCTACGTCTGATAACCTAGTAAATGGATACAATAATAACAACAACTTACTTGTTCCGTTTCCCATTTTATTTTTTCTCTCTACATTTCTCCCTTCTAAGAGATGACAGGAGACTAACCATTTTTTTTTTATTCTTCATCTGCGACTCCTATTGTGGCTGCAATCTCTCTCCAAGCATCTTGTTTCCTTGGTTTTTTATAGTGTTCCCCGTCCATTAGGTTCCACAATACTGGGTATTACTTGTATGTCTCTATCAGTTGCAACAAATTCTCTTCGGGCCACTCCATGCTTAGCGTGTACGCACTTTGAAGGACGAGCATGCTCTAAACATATCCACACTGGTGTGCCGAATCCCTTTGTGTTCGCTGAAAAAACAGACAGGAGACTGTTTGAGAAGCTGCATTTGCAGTGTCCACACCATTGCTGTGGCGCGTGTTCGTAGTCCAGTCCACACTTACGCGCAAAGTTGAGAACTCTGCTCAAAGCATGTTGCATTGCTACCGCGATGCGCCAGTGTGTACGTGGCTTAAGCCGCCTTACGCCCAATACAGTTGAAATTCTGCAAAAAATTATAATGCTCGTACGGTCCAAAAATGCTACACTTCTTCAATTATGATTTTACACCCGTTAATACTAAGTCCTAATATTTGGGAGCAGGAAATAATGTATCAAGATTACACCTTACGTAAAATGTCCTACGCGACATTAAAGTAAAACCATCATAAAATTTACAGACCAAGTTGCAGCTGAAATATTAGTATGCATTTCAACCCGAACCCAGTACTTGTTCACATAAAACGTACAAACCCTTGAAAAATTGAAACTCATCGGTAATCCAAAATTGTGCTACACACATTTAAGAAATTGCCTTCAGCCAGACAAATAGGGTGCGGAAACCACACCAAAAACTACTTACATTTCAAACCACAGTGTAAGTACCACAAATTAAATATTACAACCTAAATGGAATTTCAAAGCGCTGCCAAAAATAATTTAGAATAAACCTTAAAGGCTCCGTCCCCAACTAATTAGCGCTCATGACAAACACCAGAAAACTATGACAAGCCCATCAACGAGCACAATAAATTCTTGACTTACCAATAAGTTTCCCCTCCCAGCATGGCTATATCTTTCCAGTACCAGTACAATTAACTAAAATGTGGCTCCTGTAAACAAAATGAAGTCTAGCCATTAATCCATGGCAATTATGTGTCAAGTTCCATTTCGATATTGTCGCCAACCCAAGACGATAATCTAAGTTGAAGGTAGGTGAGCACAGCAAGACAACTGCAAAGCAAGTGTACTGCTGAAGTGTTACAAAATTTTAACTAAACTTGTGACGACATCGCAGAAATGAGAGGGGGACTAGGGCACAGAAAGGTCAATTTGGGGGGTGGGGGGGGATCGTTGAGAGAGGTCTGTGCGGCGCTAGTGTTCCCAAGTCTATAACGACAAAAAGGTGCGACGGTGCTGCCACCACGTCACCTAGGTTTATTTAAATGGTGTGAAATGTGAGACCTACCATAAATTAACATTCATCTGTTCTTGTATCTATGTTCAGGGTGTCCACCCACAGGGAAAAATCAGGAAATTTCATGTGACGGAGAAATGTCAGGGAATTTTCACCTGCATCAGGGAAAATGTAAATAATTTGCTATTCTGGAAAAGTTATTAATGGAGTGAATAGTGAAAAAAGTCATGTAGACTAGTTACGCAGAACCAGGCCAGCACGACCCCGAGATAAGCTAATTAGCTGGGGTGCCATACAACTGTAAAGACCAGACTTTGGGGAGTCTGAAAACATCCTGTGGCACTCAACCAACCGCAATGATGTCAGTTACAGATGCTGATACGAACGAGCAAGCCGACACCACAGTGGCCACTGCCACCATCAAGCATTGTGCAGAACCAAATTGCCGTGGTGAAGTGATCCATCGCATCGAATGTGCTCACTGCCAGCAGCAATTTCACTATGTCTGTCTAGGCAGGACAGACGTAGCACACCACAGCGATGGGCTAGAGTTCCATTGTGAAGATTGCCGAAGCCGACAGATGGCTTACTGTAACTGAGTTACTTGCCCAGGGTGTGGAATACACACCATGCTGTGTATAATGAGTGCCTAAACATTCCATCACAGCTGTATTGGCTGGCCTGATGAACGACTAACCCAACCCGGCATGGTCTACAAGTGCGAGATATGCCGATGCGCTGCAGAATACTGCCCACCGAACTCAGGACATGCCACCCAGACTAATATTGTACATACCATGGGGGACCCTCAGATTCTAAATTTTGCGGGCAAACCCCATGAGGACCCTCTCGTATTTCTTGCTGAATGTGAGAGAGAGCTCCGAGACCAAGAAATCCCGCCTAAACGATGGGTAAAACTCAGGGCAAGCTCAAAGGAAAGGTGCTGGATTGGTGGAACCGGTACAGTGAATTTATAACTGACTGGACTCAGCTAAGTAACCGACTGGACTCAGCTAAGTAACCGACTGGCCACCGAATTAACCGGAGAAGAGGTGCTAGCGAACCTCACCACAGAATTCCACAGCAGAACACAAAACACAGGTGAAGAAGCCGAGCTGTTCATACGCCAAAAATTTAAGATGTTCTGATTAATTTTCCATGAAGAAAACAAAGAAAGCTGCATGCAACATGTAACAAAATGTTATTACTGCAATTACAAAAATTTTTCTGTAATGTCCAAAACCCCGGACAATAGAAGAACTGATAGCATGGGCCAAAGAAATGGAACGTAATTTCCGTGAGCAGGACGATTTGGACCACAGGCAGAGGAAACGGGCGAAGAAGGAAGTGAGAATGACATGTCACATGCCCTTCGCCACAGAACCATTCATAAACAACCCGCTGCCTCACTTTAATGCTACGCTGGCCACGAGGGAGCGGGGAGAAGGGAAGATGACAAGATCACACCCGCCCCCTCCCAGCGCACCCAGCCGCTACCGAAATGCTGGTTTTGTCCCGAGAGACATTTTCATTGTGACTGCCCCGTAAAATCTACCAGCAGGAAGGGGCAACGAGAAAACAGCCCTCTTTCCCCCAGCAAGATATGGGCAAAAGGGAAGCAAAGCCCGACGTCAAATTACAAACAATCAAGGGGTCCAGCCCCCCCCCCCCCACCCCCCCACAAACTCCCTGGATAAAAGTAAGAATCAACTGGCAAGTGACCACACTGAGATCGACACCACAGCCATGGGAAATTTTATCCAGAACAACCTACTCACTCCCTAACAAAGAGCCCACCTTGTACCCCATAATGGCCAAGTACAAATGGCACAACCTGACCACCTCCTACCAGTTGAAGGCAGATAAAAGACTACCTGTCCTCATCGAACAAATAATTACCCATGTGGAGTTTTTAGTGATGACCAAAATACGGGAAGCCTTTATTTTAGGACAGCACGGGCTTCAAAAACTAAATTGTGTGGTGGACTGCTAGCAATGCCAAGGTGCACATCAGAGGGAGAGAGATGCACTTAGTCAGTACTCCTGCGGCTACATCCACTTCGCAAGTCTTAACGTGCGGTTTAGTGCTGGCCTCGCCAGCAAGTGGGAAGGCCAATACAAGGTGGTTGGTTGACAGGAAAAAGCCGGATGTCCGTCCTAGATTGTGGATATTTGCATGAAATATATTTTTCCTGGGTTTCTCATGCATTTTCAGCCCTTGCTAATGTCGCCATCTGAATGTCCTCGGGCTGTGGCAGCACCGTTGGAGGGTTTTCCCATTGCCAATCCCCGGGCCGGTGCAAGGTGGCTCCTAGCAGATGCTGGCTGGGGCTGGCATTGGTGGCCTCGTTCGTCCTCCATCATAAGGCAAATAATATCCGAGAGATGTGTTTGTCCCAGTGGTTGTCCCCTACGCTCAACCGCAGAATTTTATTTATTTCCTGGTTATGGCATTCGGTTGGGTTGGCCTGGGGGTGATATGGGGCGTGGTCCAGGTCTCCACATCCCATTCTTCGCAGGCGGTGAGCCACTTCCGGCTGGTAAACTGTGTCCCGTTGTCTCTGAGAAGACACTGGTGATAACCCCACCTAGGAATAATTTCATTGTCAAATTTTCCGACGATGTGGTGCGTTTCTTGGCTGGGTAGGCGAAATGCTACTACCCAGTGGGATCATAAGTCTGTGACCACGAGTAGATACTGGTTTCCACGAGGGCTACAAAGATAGGGGCCCATTAAATCTTCCACCACGTGTCCAGGGCGTCTGCGGACGTCAAGGTTTCGCCGTTGAAGGAGTGGCTGGGTATGCCTTCTCCCTGCAGAATTTCTCGCAACTTCTGTTGTACTGTCTAACATCGCGGCTCATTCCATCCCAGATGTATCGGCCCGCAATATCCGTCAGGATTTCCGTGGTCCCTGGATGTGCAGCGTCGGGGTGATCGTGATAGTGATGGCATGTCTCTACAAGCACGGCTTTTGGTACACAAATTCTCCATTTTGCCCCCGGCTGTCCGCTGTGAGATCATACTACCTCGTTGCATAGCTTGAAATGTCCTAAGTGCATTTTGAGTAATCCCTGGATTTCAGGGTCTTGCTGTCGGTATACCGCTATTTGATACCGGCAGATTTTAAGCTGTAATAAGTGGATGTGTACTTCTGGGTTGACTTTGGGTGGTTGCGGCAGTATCATGCGGTCCCAATCTTCCTCTGCTTTCTCGGCGAAGTCCAGGTCTGGCTGGCGGGAAAGGATGTCGGGTAAGTCATTCATTTTCCTGGGGCAGTGCTGCACCTCAATCAAATTCAGTTAAAAACATGTCCCAGCTTCCCAGTTTTGTCTTGGACGCCTTCGACTCCCGTAGCCACTGGAGTGCCTTGCTATCAGTTCGAAGAATGAAATGGGCTCCTCCTAGGTAGTACCGGTACTTCCGTATCGCCCATATTACGGCCAAGCATTCTTGTTCGTTGATATGGTAGCGTTGTTCAGTGACGTTCAGGCAGGTGCTGACATGGCCTATTACCTGTGGGTGGCCCTTTTCGTCTTCCTGGTAAAGGACGGCTCCCAGACAGTTTTGGCAGGCGTCGGTCTGGAGTATTAATGGCCCTTCCCCCTTGGTTGGTGTAACTGCTTGATGTTTTGAGAGCTCTGTTTCAGGGCATGGAAGGCTGTTTGCTGCTCCGGACGCCACCGCCATCTTGTTTCCTTTTCTAGGAGGGGTTGCAAGGGTGCCATCAGGCTGGCAATATCCATTATGAAATCCCATAGTCAGTTACAAAGTCCCAGGAATCGCGGAGTTGTTTCTTTGTATTAAGCTTGTCAGCTTCCTGGATAGCGCATATAGAGTTATCCTGGGGTAGGTTACCGCTCGGCGACACTACGTGCCCAAGATAATCAAAGGAGGTTTTCCCGAAGTAGCTCTTTGATAGTTTGGCAGTCATGCCATGGATCTCGAGGCACCCGAGGACCCGTTGCAAGTGTATAAGGTGCCTTTCCCAGGTCTTTGAGTATATGATGATGTCCAGATATGCGAAACAGAACTGTCCTATGTATCCTGTGAGTACATCCGATGACAAGAGCCTCTGGAAGGTAGTGGGTGCGTTCAACCCAAAAGGCATTACACAGAACTGTAGAGTTTCCCCTTATGGGCTGGTAAAGGCGGTGTAGCACCAGATGTCTGGGTGCATAGCGATTTGCCAATATCCTGATTGTAGATTGAGGGTACTGAAAATCTGCGCCTCTCCAATATCGTGTAACGTGTGAGCCAGGTTGATGTCTGGTAACGCGATGGGTTGGGTGACATCATTTAACGCCTTGTAGTTTACACAGAACTGTAGCTGCCCGTCCTTGGGTACTAACATCGCGTATGAGTTGTATGGTGAGTCTGGCGGTTCAATGGCGCTCTGCTGCTCATCCTTTATCTGATCCGTGATCAGTTGACGGCGTTTAGCTGACACTCGAAATAGCCAACTGTACATAAGCATGCTAGTAGTTGGCCATATCTCGTACTGTATCGTCCTTGTCTGGCGAAGCGTGCCGTTGGTTCCGAAGGCTCCTGTGTGTTCATCCAGGACTTGCTTAATTTGCTTGAATCTTATTGGATCTAGTTCATGGTTAATGTCCATCGCCACTGGGGGGGGGGGGGGTGTAAGTTTCAACCTGTGGTCCATTCTCCCAGCTGACTGCGACTCGGTGCTTGTTGCCGAGATGAACTTTGTTTTGCCCATGGTCCATGAGACACTGTTGTTGCTGGAGCCAAGGGTAGCCTAGTGTGACCACCTCATGTAGCCCGGGAGCCATTATGAACTCAACGGTACTGGTTATTTTCTGGATGGTAAACATGAGGGTAATTCTCCCGTCTACTGCTAAGATGCAGTCCGGTCTTGCCATCCGGACGGCTTTTAGTTATGGGCATAATGCCTCCCATTGTTTGGCTGACAACAAATCACTTCGGATAAAATTCCCGGTGGTGGCTGAGTTGAGTAGCGCCAACATACTGTGGCCATTAAGCATGAATTCTACGTGAGGTACCATGAGTGGTTCGGCCTCCTCATCCCTTAGTTGGATGACGGGACCTTTTGTTCCGGCAGTTGGCCCTTTTGATCCGCCGGCTTCGGGGTTTCCCGCCGGGGAGGATTCCTTTGGCGGGCTGAGTGTGGGTTGCGGCCCACTGATAGTGCCCCCTTCTTCCCTTGTGTACGTGGAGCCGGCCGCGTCGTGCAGCCTTTGTGGAAATGATAGCCGATGCAGAACCAAGACTTGGGGAGATTATGAGCGGGTGGTGCGGGAGACAGGACCTTGACCCTCTTCTATGTTGTCTTCTCGACTTCTGTGACCTTGCTTGCCTTCAGACGTTCGATAAAGGCCTGCGCCTGCAGATTTTGCTCAATTTCACGTGCCCTGTCTACCAACTCTTCAATGTTTTGAGGCTTCGGAAGAATTAAACGGTTTCGTATCTGTGGCAACAGCATGCGGGTGATGTGGCATACACAACTTTCCTCGTTTTCCCTCGGGAAAATTCGCCAGAACAGTTGTACTTTCCGCTGGATGAATATTTAGGCTTCTTCGCCAAAGGCTTGCATATGGCTGTAAAAAGCGGTTGTCAAGTTTGCGAGAACTTCCTCACCGGTACATTCGATAGCCAGCCTATTCCAGAATTGCAGCCACTCGGTAATGAATTCCCCGTATTTTCCCCACCAGGTAAGTACTGTTCTTTAAGGCGCACTTGTGCTAGCTTGATCCAGTGTTTTTGCGGCGTCCCTTGTTCCTTGAACTCTTTCTCGCAGACCGTTAAGAAGGATAGCATATCCTCTTGTGGTCGGCCGGCGAAGTCGGGAATTTCGATTTCTTCGGCAGAATAGCATGTTTCCATCTTTTTCCTGGATCCGGAATTATGCGGCCGGTATTCTGCGGTGCGTTGGCAGACGTCACATCGGTAAACCAGTCCCGGTTGATTAATTCGTTCTTCCAGCCAACCAATACAGACGTGGTGTAACGACTCACTGCAAATAATGCATCTTACTGTGTATTGTCCCTGCCCCTGGAAGGTCGCCCAGCTACAGTACAACGTTTGTCATGTTTGGCAGTCTTCACACTGGTATTCAAGACCATCGATGTGGCGGACAATGTCATCCCAGCCTAAACAGGCATAATGAAACTGGTGCTGGCAGTGTGTCAATATGATGAATACCTTTGCCGGTGCACTCTGGCCGGGCACATTGGGCGTTTGGGAGTGTTTCCCCCGGGTGTTCCTGCACTATTTCCTGTGTTTCCGACATTTTTGGGGTTTCGTGAGCACCACGGGGTGTTTTCAGGCTCCCCGAGGTCAGGATTTCTATTGCCCTGGCTAGTTCTCTCGCCTCGGTGTCGTGCTGGCCTGGTCCGGCTCAGTTTGTTTCCAAATTCGACGGGCGCCCCACGGTGGGCGCCAAAAAGTACCCTTCTTGACACGTGACAGTCTTGGCTGTCAGACTGCCCCGCCCCTTGACCCCCCTACGAGGTACCGGCTTGGGTAGTGGTGCCGCAGTTGGGTGAGGTGGCGTGGGGTTGGCGGGTACCCGTGTATTCGCACTGACTGGTGTTTAGCTTGACTGGGGTGTGATCTACTCCGGTACAGATGCTTCTGGCTGGGGTTCGGGTTCATCTAGCTGTCTGATGCCAAAGAGTGCCTCCTGCACTACAGGATGGTATCCCTCCGCGTCCCTGGTAGGTGGCTCGAACAATCTGATGGGAACTATGTCTGGAACTGGTATACTGAGGTATCGTTGAAGCGCAGCTTGTTCCCGTGGACTGAGTAACCTGAACCCGCTAGGAAGGATACATACTCCCTGGGAAAGCTTAGCAATTGCCCTCACCTTTCTGACCCGTCTCTCAACTCCACCCCTGTGGGTGTACGGCATGAGGTATAGACCAGAGCAGCAGGAGTTGGGCAGTTGACATGTCAGTGTTTAACAGTGGGCGGGTGTCCCTTGGGAGTAGACTTCCCTGCACCAGACTGCAGCCCTCTCTGCACCACTAGGGGAGCAATGAGAGTTAGGCACCTGGTTGGCAAGTCCAATCCACCAGGAGCGTACCTAATGTCATGGCTCTACCGTTCCTTCCACGCGCTGCAAGGAACGGGTGTGGCTTTCCAATGGTGGTGTGGTGAGGGTCCCGGGGTCACTGGTCTCCCTGAACTCAAGGAAGAACCCCTCCTCGGCACCACAGAGGGAGCGAGGAGAAAGGGGTGGCTTCGAGCTGACAAGCCAATTTCCACAGGACGGTATCCTAATGTCGTGGCTCTACTGTTCCTCCTACGACATACAAGGAACAGGTGGCCTTCCAAGGATGTACTTGTTCTGTTGAGCAGTGTGCGTTCAGCAGTATCAAAAGCTGGTGTCCTGCCAGGTCCTGCAGCCTAGATGTGACACAGGAATGAGCTTGGAGTAAAAGCTAAGATGACTGGTAAGAACTGTGTTTATTTACCGAAGTGAAATAAGCACTGATGGCAGAAGTGCTAACTCCTAATTCCCCCACGGAGTATACGGAAGGTTAAACACCGTATCGTTAAACAGGAGAAGGCACCCTGTGCAAAGCTGGATGGATTAGGCAGTTACTTAATGTGTGTTCCCTCAAGGCAAGCTCTACTCTCAGGTGACTGTCTGTAAGGGACAGAACGTGTCTAATTGTAACTTCTTGATGGCAGCTGGGTCTTCCTTAGGATTCCGCTGGAGAGGAACTTTGGCCCTATGAAGAGAGCGATGAAGCTTAGGAGAGGTTAGAGCCTCTGCACCAGTAACTGAGACGGTGAGAGCTCAGGAAGCGATCGAGTACTGAGAAGAACATGCGATCAGGAGGCTTGGCTGCCAGCACTTTTATACTTCTCGGCCATCCCTTCTTCTGCTGGCATAGTGTGTTTGGGGAGGGGACACAGCAGGTGCAAGCCCGGCATCTGGATTCTCCAAGCGAGCGGCGTAGTGAAGAGCACCAGGATATATGTCTCTTGTCTGTGGCGGCATCTAGACATCTAGCTCCTGCCCTGGCCCGGTAGGTAATATAGTCTTGCAGATGGCGGCAGGACGTGACTCGTGTACGAACTGTCAGGGGTGTAGTTGACTGATGAGTAGCAGTAATTTATTATGACAGATAAGACGTCATATGTCAAACTTGCCGCCTGATGAAGCTGGCTTAGCCAGCAAAATGCTGTGATCGCGGAACCGCGTGAAAAAACTATGTCGTCCTACTTTGTGTGTGTGCCTATCAACAAGTACTAAGACTGTGAGTATTTGGATTCCTGTCCTTTATATTTTAGTAGCCTAGCGGTCCATTTTCAATCTTAATTAACATGTTTATATATTTTAAGAATAAGCAGTCTGAAAAAGCCAATTTTTTGGAGGGCATGAAAAGAATGTTGTCAATGTGTATTTTGTCTTGAAAGTACCATTCCATCATCGTCTGCAATATGCTTTCCTTTCGTAGGTAAAACTATTGGAGTTATGTCTAATAGTTTATAAAAAACACATTTCAAGTGCTGGGTAGGCAACCACGTTAAGAATAGTTTTGCTACAACTTTCAGTAATTAATAATTCAAAGGTATTTCATTTGGCGCTTGTGAATTATGGGCACCCTGTACTTAAGCATTATTTGACAAGGGCTGTTGTTAGTATATGACCTTCCATAATTTGGGTTTATTCAGAAGATTTGTATCTATTGAAATAAATTAATATTTCAGTAACAATTCCACTAATTTTCCCACAGTAGCCTACTGAAAACCGACTTCGCATTGAGTAAAAATTCTTTCTCATGAGATTTTTTTTAATTTTGATGACAAGAAGGTAAAGTACATATGTCTGTGGTATAGTTTTATTTATTTATAAAAAACCTGACTATTGAATTAAATTAATATTCCATTTGAAATTATGTTGGTTTTACACTAAAGACATGGACTTGCTGGTGAATCTTAATGCGCTTGACATTTGTAACATTTTTGTTGACTAGCTAAATTTAAATATATTCTTCTCTGATATAATCTTATTCAGAAAACATTTGCCTATTAAATTAAAGCAATATTTCTTTTTAAAATACTTGATTTTATGCTAGATATGATAAAACATTTTTTTATTTTTTTTTTATTTTAGGTGTCAAAATTTATTAGTTTTTATTTTGTGACAGTTCCTAGTGATTTTGCTACAGTATTCTCAGAAACCATGGGCATTCGCAAAATTAGAGGATCTACTGTAATTATATTTAGGGATGGGTCAATACTACATTTTCTCGATACTCAATACAATTTTTGATACCAAATCATTCTCACAATAATACTCGAATACCAATACCTTTTTTGATACCAAATTAAAATTTTCATCAACACAACACAACTTGGCCAAGAAAATTGCTCATTTTACTAGTGTCGTTGACATACATGAAAACTGTTTTTAAAAAAAACCACATTACACTGTAAACAAATGGTGGACAGCTTGTAACCCAAACGTCCTTAACCAATGATAAACCAACACAGTCTCCTTCAATTCTATAGAATCACATTTTCACAGTAAAAGCTGTAATCAAACTTTGAGGAAAATGATAGGTCAGTACACACTTATTTATCAATTTGGCAGTTTTTTTAATTTTATTTTGCAACTTCAATGAAATTACTGTAATGTTAAATATCATAACTATCTGATACACCCGTCATCTCTTAGCCCGCGGAATACACAGGCTAGGCCATGACAGGTGTATCAGATAATTATGGTATTTATTTTTGTGAATATTAATAATGCAGTTGCATAAGATAATTATGATATGTGTAGAATGTACAATAACTACTCTGCTTGCTTGTCCCTATCGGCGCTCTCTCGCAACTCTCTACCTGCTTTTATTGTACCTGAAATATAAACCATAAAAGTGATTAATGGGATAAAAATGAATTAAATGAAAAATTTCTGTGCAGCATATAATTGTGGTATGTATTATATGTACAGTAACTACTCAAGTGGCACACTGGCGCCTATCGGCACTTGCTCGCAAATCTCAACCCATTTTTATTGTACCTCAATTAAAGTAAATGTTGTCAAAAATCATAATTGTGGTATATATGGGTTGCCTAAAAACTACTCAAGGTGCTAGCAGCTGTGTGAATATTGGTATATTTGTATATTGTGGTACACTTGTACTTAAATTATGGTATGCTATACAAAGTTATCATACACATTCCAAAAGTTATAGTACGCTCATAACATAATTATGGCACAAGAAAATGGATGTTAAAATGTGATACTTTTGGATATTTCCATGCCATACTCATTACTATAAAGTATCGAGGATCCCATCCCTAGTTATATTGTTACAAGATGCCTGAGGGGCATATCTGAGTTTGTGAGGGATGAGGTCTTAATAAAAATAAGAGAACGAAATTTGATTTTAGTTTATTCACACAGCTATAATTTATAGCATTAATTTATCTCTACTATTACTCTCTTTTTTTTCTTAAAGAGCGCAATATTTTATGTCTATTTTTACCCTTATTAACATCCTTCTTAGTGTGTGTGTTTGGTTAGACAGTCCTCTACTTTTGGACATAATGTGTTCCTAATTTTGTGTATGAAATGTGACATGTATGAAAGAAGAACACTTATATTAATGTGATAAACAAGGTTATGTTCCTAGATGGCAAAAAAAACTTAACTAAATAAAAAAATCAAGATTATGTATAAAAAATTACGATTGAAAAAAGACATTTTATACACAAAAACATTTGACTAATTACAGTGGTCGGCTCAAGTTGAAAGATTTGCCACTTTCCGATTGTGCGATGATTTCTTTAGTTAGTATATTTTGGGCATCCGTCATACATCCAAGTCAGTATGGATTGGGATTGGGATTATGTTTGTAGGCTATTTACAACATGTTTTCTTTGTTTCTTACATACCAAGTCTTCATTACAACTTTTGCTTTTACGTTTCTTATTCATTGCTAACTGAAAGTAATTACATACATGCACCAATAGATAATTAACAAAAAAAATTGTTAGACAACCTCAAAGGAAACTATACACCATAATAAGGACAATCAAAGTTCTAAACAGGGACGGAATAAACACATATAACCGCCATAGAGTAGTAACATTCCAAACTACATAAAACTACATATGTACATTAAGCTCGATTCACGATGAAAAACATTTTCTTAATGAATGTAGGAACTGTAGGTATTCTTTATGACTCGGTTCATTACCTTCGTGTACGTAAACAGCTCTGACGTACGAACCAAGCCATAAAGAATACCTACTTTTTTTTTATACATGTTCATTATGGACCCATTTTTCATCGCATTCTGTTATATCAAAAACATAGTTACATATATCGATTCCAGAGGTCCCTGTGTATAAGTCAACTTTTTCGCAATATAATTTGCGAAGACAAGTACAGATTATAAACAATTCATATATCTTTGCTGTTTACACAATTACGTTTGTCGTGATAGTGGTATGCGCATAATATGTTTTTTGGTTTATGTATAAAAGTGTGAAGCATGCAAAAGTGGAATTTATGGTGTAAGAAACCAATGTACCAAAGTGTGAATTGTACAAGAGTCAAATGTCCAAAAGTAGAGGACTGCCTGTAATAGATTAACTCATACTCATCATTAACAGACTTTGTCTGTCTGTTGCCATCATATGTAATGTCTTTCACTCACGCATCCAGTCCAATAGTCCAGCCTGCCAGTCATAGTCTTTACTGCACCAATGCTCGCAGTCGCAGATTTTCCTCCTGCTGGTCACTTCTCTTGCAGCTCGTTTCTCTCATCCATTGTCTATCGCCAAAACTTCAGCCACTCATTCACTCAACATCTCGCTGGCCTAGAGGCCCATTGCACTATTTATACTCTGCTGGCTTTGACCTGGAAAGTTTGACACACCCTGAGTCATGTTGACCAAAACTAGGGCGTTAAACCATTAGAAAATTCTTCAGATATATGCAGAAATGCAATACAACAAAAAAAATATTAACGTCTTAGCTCGCTTTTCGTAACAGATATGCAGTTCTTGGTTTATTGCTCGGCTGTCATTCAAAACATTCCATTGACTTGCTGCCGCTGCTATCATATAACTGCTCTGTTCCACTTCCACTCGCTCATGCGAAACAAAGCAGCAAGCATGTAACGCTGTTTTTTTGGCTCATACAATGCTCTCATACAAAGTGAAGCAGTGTACAACTTATAAAAATTCTCCCAAAGCACTTTTCAATGAAAGACATCTGTGGTAATTATATGTTCACTACTGATTTGAAACCATTTACCTATGTGGGACTTGCAAAAACACAATGCTTAAATTATTAAAACACTAAGTTATTTTCACTTTGTTCCTTATTTATTACAGTATACCGTCTTTGGTCCCCAAACACATTCCTGTTAAATACACGTTTTACACAATGTGAAACAGCTTTGATATTCTGAGTTTCCTGGGAATATAACCAATGGATCTGTCACTGTTCACATAGAAAAATGCCCCTTCCATTATGGAAAAAAATTTCAGAAACTAACATAATAGCACAATATGCTACTTTTAATCTTTTTCCTTACAGTGTAAAACTAATGTTCCAATACAATATTGCTCAGAGATGTCATTATGACAACTATAGAAGTGTTGGTCTTTTCAGTAAGCATAATAAAATGTCTGCTTAAGTTTTTCAGCTATATTTTAAATTATTTGCTGAATTTTATAAGATATCATAAATAATACCAAGCTTTCTACATAAGGTAGGCCTACTACAATATCTTTATTGGAAAATACAAATTTTTTGCATACAAAATTACACTTTTCATAACACAGGCCTTACAAAACAGTTTAATATTTTAAATTGAGTCATCTTATGACATTAATTTTCTAAACAATAGTTACTATTCTTTTTAGTAAACAATACAGTTAATATTGCTAAGAATTTTAACTATAAAACTATGACTTGCAGTAAACTTAAAAATACTATATCACAGATTTCTCTATATATGTTCAAAAATTACAAAAACCATACTATTTCACAAACATGAGTATGTGTGTGTATGCTAATAATTTTAGAGAATAGTATTCATGTTTTTAATTTTATTGAACAGACTAAAAGTAAAACTTTTAAATACAGTAACACTCTTTCGAAATATTTACAAAGAAGCTGAATAAATTTACACTTATTAAATAAGAAAATGTAAAAGAGTAACATTACGTTAAATTTCGAAAGCCTCAGTATATGATTACTGTAACCCATTAAGAACATCATTATCTGCAGCATCGCTATTTTGCAATAGAGTCCTGATTTTACAAACTACAGTTTTACGATTACAGCAATTTCACAAAGCAATCCTCAAAAACCACCAAAAAAACTTTTTTTTATTATAAAAATTGAAAAATTCCAACAAAAATTATAGAAATCACAAGGAGAATATATAAAAATTAATTTGCTAGTCCACAGCGATTAAATACAGGAGTTGAAACGTTCCTGTTATTAATTGGTCTGCAGCAATGAAGAAAAGTGAAAAAAAAAATTGAACTACAGCCAGCATTTACCTTGCAAGGAAGGCCATGTGCAATGCATATCTTTATCTAACCATGCCTCTCTTCTCACCTTCCCATCATATCAGCACTCCTAAACTCCAATTCCGCATACATAGCAATAGATGTGGCAAATTGTGGCTCACGTTACGCGTTCCACCTTTCACCTCCCAACAGTACCTTTCCTTAGCATTTTTGTTATTACGTTTAGAAAATGATTGTTTGTATGATACATGCATGGTTCCACTGCACCATTCCATTACTATATTTTTTTTAACCATCACAATAATTAGTTAAAGTTGGTATGTATATTTAAACATGTGTTTGGCATTTTAATACTGCATTGTGTTTGTGTTTTCAAAAATCAGTGTATGCATGATACACGAGTGGTAACATTGCTTGCATGCATGGTAACACTGCTGTGCGTTTATAATTTATGAAATAGAAAAGACTGTCTACAGTGCTTGTAAGCTAACATTTTCAATTCTTAGCACTTCTTACACATCAGATACAAAAGTTCGAAAGGAAAATTTGTGTTTTCTATTTCAACATGATAATTTAAAGGTGTACATCATCCAGGCTAAATATGTATTTACAGTATGCACATTCCCCTACATTAACAATTTTTTTGACACCAGGAGGCCACATATACCTTAGTGGAGTATCATTTTATTCAGATGATGTCCTTCAATTGAAATAATCAATATTTCAGAAATAAATCCTTTGTTTTTCTTACAAGTCACTGAAAAGAGATATCGTGTTCGCTAGGCGTTATATGGCACTGTGTTTGAATTTAATTATTAGCATCAATGAGAGGTGAAACAAAACTATCAAGGTATCATTTTATCCTAATGATGTCTGAATATTAAACTAAATTTATATGTATTTTATAAAAACTCATGTTTTCCCATGGGAAGCAATTGAAAATGAACTTGCACATTCAGTGATTGGTCATACATGACCTACTGAGGCATAATTTTATCCTAAAAACATCTATATACTGAAATAATTTTTTTAAATAAAACATTTTATATTCCTGCAAGAAACAATTAAAAATGGACTTTGCAGTTCACTGATAGTTATGTGGCACTCAATGTTTAAATTTTTTTGATGAAAAAGGAAGTTGTCCTTTCCGAGGCATTAACTTGGAAAACATCTGTCTATTAAAAAAAAAAATTACATTATATAAAGACATGTTATTTTCCATCAGAGATTATTTCATGTGAAAAACTCTACTTTTACCACAATTTTTGGATTATGGGGGTCAAATTTGGCCTTCCTCAATTTTATGAAGTAATTCCAGGAACTGCTACACTTCGTAAAACCAAGGCTCTACTGTATTTGCAACCTAAAACATGTTTAACAGGGCAAAGTAACAATACTAGGTAGGTACACAAATTATGTAGAATTTTAATTTTGAAACTTTTCATTGGTCTCTGGTCAATAGTTATAAGAATTTGCACAGCACAACTGATAGGCCTGAAAAAGTACAGAGAGTGAATATATAGCCTAATGTTTGCATTCAGTTACCATGGAAGGCTATACAAAAATGACACTGTAACAAATTTAGTTTTATATAATGCATTTCACTTGCAGAAATGAAATGCAAATGCTAATACAATTTGCAAATATAAAGTTTTAGCTGATAGAGAATACAGTTCCACTAAAAATTGATCACACAACTTGTATACTTCAACAAAATAAAAACACTACAGTTTTTAATATAAAATAAGATTATTTATAATTTACCTTTCTAAAATCATAGAACTAATCACAATCATCTATTAAACTGATTACATATGCAAAGCTATTTCACACACACACTTAAATACTGTAATTTCCTCTTATGTAGAATGAAACAAGATCACAAACTTTTAGAGAGGGAAGTAAGATATTGTGGGTGAAATTCCAAATATATAAATTATGTGTCTGACAATGTGGTTAGAAAATGTACACATCTTGGAAGCTTGCAAAAAAAATTATATTTATAATTGGGGAAAGTAGTTCAGGTAGGGCATCTTCTAAGTGATTTGTATGAATGAACATCCTCTTTACATCATACAATACATAAACTTATCATGTAATGTTACACTTATTCCCCTGCCTAATTTTTCTGTGGTTCTATTTGCATTGACATGCTAGTAAATAAAAACAAACGCCTATAAGATTTTTTTAAAAATTGTCTTCAAATTTTATTTGATAAAAGCATAACAAAATGCATTATCTCTAGCAAAACTTGACAACACTGTAACTACTGGCACCATATAATTTTCTTACAATCTCATAAGGAAGACACATTGTATTATTAAAAATTTTATGTAAATGTAAAATATTTCACTGATGGATTGTTACTGTTACAAATTACGTATTTATCATCAACCAGCAAACATTTGCATTGAATATTATCTTTGACCTTCATTATCATTAAAAGTTTATTTATTTATAAAACTAACGTTTGATGAAATAATATACTTATGTAAAATAAACTTATAGTCCCAAATACTTTTCGCTCTCCTTTTTCTCTTATCAAAATGAAAGCTATTTATTTACAATACAGTACCATATTCATCACTTGGAAGTATTGTCCATTTCATGTAAGTGGGATAATATCTGACAGCCAACGTGACCAACCTACACATTATGTAAACAGTAAATGCTCTTGTTCGTAAAGTAAAGTATTGTATCAGCTGATGAGCTGCTGCAGGATCCGTGTTGTTGAGTTGGCTATTTTGATGATGGCTTTGAAAGAAAATAGTACTCAGAATTAAAAGTTGTAATTTAAAATCTTAATTATCCATACAACATTTATCGTTTAAATTATGTTTTTAAAACCAATATGAAATTTTCTTGGCTATTAGTGAATGGACTTTAAAAACATGTTTAGAATTTATGACAGAGGATGTCGACACGTACGAACAGTAAATGTTTCCAGCCAATGGTTAGTCATGTTTGTGTTTCAGTTTCCAGCCTGGTGCAGGCCAATGTGCATGCACTTTTTTCTCATTACGTTTATTATACAAATATCTTGTTGGTGTTGTCAAAATATTTAATCAGTAGTTAGTAATTTTTTTATTTGCTTTTTTCAAGCATAGTTGGTTGTAGGTACCATTGTAGTGCGTTTTCTTGAGTGAAATGTAATATTAATCAGCACGTGTTTACCGCTTCGTTAAAACTGCTCATTCTGCCATTTTCCTTACCACCTTCCCACAATGTAGTGACACGTATATAAGTTTAAGTTTGTTAGTATTAGGAAATGTACATAGTGTTGAGTTTACTGAATGATTGTGCAAATATATTATATAATGCTAGTGACGAAGAATCATGGTTTTAGTGAAGTAAACTCGCAAGGATTGTCATAGAAAAACACGTGTTCCAGAGATTGCAAATTTTACAAATAGTAAGTTTTCATGTTTTGTAAATGTATTTATAAACCAGTAATATAAATATTGAAATGCATGTGGCCTGAAAAAGCAGCACTTTCCACACTTTTGTAGTGAGTGAATAATATTTGTTTATGTGTTTATATTGTAAATTCAATGAGTGTAAGGTTAACTTCGGTCAAAGAGTGTGCGTGTGTATATTGCTGCATCTGTACGAATACGAACAGGGACGTATGTATTGCGTTTTGTTAATTACTGGATGGAAATTGGCTATCAATGCCTGCCATGACAGGGAACACGAGGGAGGTAAATGCAAGTGTGCTTTGGACTCAAAACATTTGTTTACAAACGTCTTTTTCTTCAGTGACAAAACAGCTGTGGTGGAAGGATACATTGTGGCCGTGCTAATTTTCTATAACCGTCAAAATTTACCCCACTTACATGAAATGGACAATACATCAATAATATTAACACAATAATTCTCCTTATTTTAATCTACAATAGTAAGTTTTGTATGGACTTGGCCTAGCCACTCATAAATAAATGAACACCTACAGCAATTCACGCGCACACACACACACAGAGAGAGTACAATAAAGTTTATATGGGAAATGTCTCTGTAAAATAAACATACATAAAAACTGAACAAAAAAGTTCCAAACAATTTCAACAAAAGATTATCATATTTGTATATTTTATGTGAAATATGTTAAAAGATTTATGTGAACATAACTTGGCAACACTGAAAGACTGCATTTCTTTTGTTCCCCTTTCTCTTCCATTTTTGGAAGATATTTTGTGTGCTGACATTGTGCCCATGTAAATTTTATACTATATGATGGTTGTCATAATAACTATAGTTTGTTTATTGTTGATATATTTTCCAAACTATGAAAAGTAAGTGTTGGACACTTTTTGAAAGCATCATATTCATTATTATTATTATTATTATTATTAAGTTTAAATTAGATTACTGTTCTGTAATTTGTAATTTAATTACTACCACAGATTCATCAGAATGTAAAATCTATGTTTTTTTTGTCATGTGTTTTGTATTGTAAGTGTCTGTTTGTCACTATCCATTGTCTGTAATGTAGTGTCATCCTGTAACTGGTTTAAACAGTGTTGGGTGGCACTTTAAGCCAATAAATAAATTATTATTATTATTTTACATGCAATCATTTTCATGATTTTCTTATTCATGCTATACTGATAATTTATCAACCTCCCTTCTGCCCTAAAATGAGAATAAAATTTGAGATTCAGTTTTCCATTGCCAAATTGTGATTTCTTTTTGGCAGTTATGCAAATAATATTAAACAATATATTCTAAACAAAAACAAAGTGACTCAAAACCACTTTATATAACATCACTACTACCAAAAAATTCATTGCCAAGTTACAGCGACCACATCATTGTGACATCTGAGAAAGCATGAAATTGTATACCTGCTGGTACACTCTCACACTGCCTGACCATGTGCCATATTTGTTTATGTTGTTTCAGTGTTCGACTAAGATTATAGTAGCTTTCTGGGCCAAACCCACATTGCAATTTGCCTGCAAGAGAATAACTCCATTTGTTTTTGTCAACGAACTTAAATAACACACATTTATAAAAAATATAAATAAGAATTTCTGTCAAAGTCTTGTATTTTTTGTAACTTTGGTGCAACATGATGGTAATATATACACAAAAAATAATAGTTTTTTCTGTGCTGACATTAATTTCGGTTGTGCTATAATTATTTGTGAATTTTTTTAAATATACTATATAAATTACTTCAATAGTTATGACTGTTATTTAAGATTAACATGATTTAAAACTTTTTTCGCATCAGCTTGTAACGTTGCAGATTGTGTATTTTTTAACAGTTTTTATAATAAATATAAATAGGACTTTTAGTTAAATTCCCTTTTTCTTTTGCCAGTGAGTGTAAATATTTTATTTTCTTTAGTGCCACGTGGAGTAGGAAAGTTTTATCAGTATTTGAAGTTTGTGGCCGTATTAGAGTGTTTATCAACGTGTTTGCTTTTTCAAGTTTTGAAGTTGCAGTTGAGGTTGTGTAACATTTACAGATAAAAGTTTTTTTGACTTCAGATGCTGTTTTACTTTCGTAAGCAGTTTTTGTTCTAGAAGTTAGCTGCAACGTAGTTGGACCTAGCCAATTGGTAGGAGTTTGTGTGCAAAGGATTCCCATATTTGGTGTGAGGAAGTGGGGACACAGCGCATAGAGGGGATTTGAGCCCCAGCCAAATTCTATTTTGGTAATGTAGCTCGAGAAGTAGGAGATGGGATAGGCACACGCCTAGCTGCGCTCCGAGAGCCGGGGCCCTGTAGCCATTGATAACCGGCCATGAAGGAGGCATGATGGTGGGTGCCATGCCTCGCGATGATCTCGCAATACGAGTTTGAGGGTGGCGACATTGACTGGTGAACTGCTGTGACGCTGTCCCATGTTCTTCTAATTTATTAGACTATTCTTGTTCGTATTGTGAACCTGTTGTTGTATATTTGAAGTTTAAAATAAAAACTGAGTAAATATTCCGAGATGGGAATTCAGTTTTTTTATTTCAATACGGTATCTATGTCTCATGCTCTACTACTGAAGTGAACCCTGACTGTGATGTCCAGTTGTCAATTTTTTACAACTGCCACCATACAAACTGTCTGCATTGTGTCAGAGAGAAACAAGAGAGTGAGTGGGTGTCTCAATTTCACAGAGCAAGAGTGTGAGATAGCATGAAGCAGTCCTCTCACCAGTTTGTGCAAAGGAGTGCTCTCTCAAAAAAATATTTTTAAATTGAGAAATGGCCTTAATGTCAGTGTTCTCAATATGCAATGATACATAAAAATACCATAAATTTGAGGCTACAAAAATTTTAAAATTTAAATACAATCTGATTTGACACAAAATTATTTGCAGATGGAAAAATTTGTGGAGGTCTTCATTGTGTATAATGTAGTTGCCAACATTTTCATCTCATACATTTTTTCTAAACAGTATTTTAGATACTACGCAAAATACAATTTAATTAAGAGCGAATATAAAATGGCAATTTGCTAAGTCTTAGGAGACCTTATATACCCACAACAGTATACCAACATATTACAGTAGAGTCCCGTTATAGCGAGATGTCACAGTTCCAGGTTCAATCCTCGCTATAAGAGAGTCCTCGTCACCAAATTAGACCGATTTTGATGCCCAGTAGGGCCAACTACTTAAAAATCAATCTAAAATTGCTTTTAAATTGTGTTTGAATCACCAGAATGGTAAAATATCCTGTTATATGATAACTGATTGCATGAAAGTGAGTGGAAAATCTGACCGCACCATGTAAGTATAGCTGCTCAGCCTACAATTAGTTCCTCGGCCTATGCAGCATTGTCCTGCAATCATTTGCCCAGTCTGCGCAGCATTTCCTGCTATGGCTTACTCAGCCGCCAAAGCACTGCCCTGCAAGCAATAACTGGCCCGTCACAGCTCCGCACGCATAATTCTCGCACCTTTCTTTTTACAGGATTTTAGCGCCAAACATTAGGGTGCATGAATTATGCAAGAAATCACCAAAACACGTGCATGTAAACATTAAAATGGAGTCTACTGTAAGTAATCCCTCGCCAAATGCGGGGGATAACACAGCACTTTATTTATTGATAATAGATATTAAGATAAATATTCAAAATTAAAATACGTGTGTGCTGGGGCTAGCCGTGAAAACATTGCCGTGTGCATGTAGCGGAGCAAGCGCATAGATCCTTGCAGTGCAGCCGGACGCGGCGACTTGCCGCTGTCGGTCGGTTGTTACATGATTATTCTGGCGGGCGGCCACCGCCCGCTACTGCTGTCGTTACAGGTCCGGTTCACAACGTAACAGCGGCCCGGTATTGGGAAAACGTGACAAGCACGTTAAACTCGAACAGTGTATTTCTGGCCTGCTTCTTTATTGCAGTGTTCCTCTGCGCATGCAATTAACTGAAGTTTAAATGCAGCAGTTTGACTAGCATATTTACCCATTATACATTCGTACTAAACAAAAATTAGTATTATTGTAAACTATTCCTTTCACATTAATAAAACCACCCGCATACAAATAAACTCCTTGACTGATTTTGTTTACATATTTACAACGCGGTCGCAGCAACCAGAAATTGATAACGGGACAACTGACCTTGAAGTGTCAGCGACTTGGCGGAGTCAAACAAAGCGCACGCCCGTTGGCATTACATGCCTCGTTGAGAGAAACGTGCTGCATGAAATATGAAAGGAAAAATTTTTTCCCTAATTCGGCACCATAAAATTTGAGTGCGTGAATTGTGCCAGTGCCAGCTAGAATTATGCCAGTAAATACGGTAGTTACTGGAAAATTATACGTTTTCAGCTAACAAAACCTGCATGGTGCAAGACTTACTCAAAACCAGCAAAAATTCAAGAAAACTTTATCAAAATGGATTAAAATTACGTTCGTTATAGCACAGCGATAAAATGTAGTAGTAGTGTCCCTATCTTTAATTGGTATGCCACAGTATGGAAAAAACTGGCAAATATCTGTTAATATGTAGCTGTATTCAATTCTAGCTATCACTTGGACTGTTGTGTTTAAATGGAATTTGTTTTCATTTAACAATAACGTTCGACCCACATACGCCAAGTTGTTTATAACCAAACACAGTTGACAGCACGACAGTGAACGACTGCGGAAAAGCAGAAATGGTTCATGAAAACAGTGACAAGGTAGAAAGGGCAGTATACTATTTATAGAACAATGCGCCTGGTTTCAAAGAGAGAGGGAGTTACGTGGCAAGGTGGAAGAATGCGACACGTGAGAGCGGTACGCGGAGGCTGGGCGAGGGAGTAGAGTTATGGCAGACAGATAACAAAAGCGCCCTTCACATGGCAAGCCTGCTTCACACAATCTCGCTGTATGTTTCAACTCATAAAATTACAATTTTTCAAGGAATATTTTTGCAATTTTTTTAATGGTTCCTCAAAAAGACCTCATTATGCCCGTGTTCTCACAGTTTTTGTGCTCACTACAGCGGGATTCTACTGTATTCTGTATAAACAGTTGTTTTTAATTGATGGTATTAACCTTGTGAGGTTGACTAAACTCTGTAGTTACATGTTGTGTTTTTGTGTGTGTATGCATGTGTGGGCATGTGTGTGCGCGTAAACACACACACATATACACAGATATATATATATATATTATGACATAATTTTCGAAATATATTATCAATTTTTAGATGCTTTGATAGATTCCTAGCAACTACACCTTTTTACCCCAGTGAACTCCAAATTCTATTTCCAACCCTTTGCTAATTGCGCTTTACCCACTTTCAGACTCACTACTGTCACTGACTTCAGTAGCAAGAGTTATAAAAATAAAATTGTTAAATGTGTGTTAACAAATCTCGTGGAACTGCCAAAGTATTATATGCAGAATGCAGACTACATCTTTATAGACAACAGATAGTAGCATTATCTATAAACTAGTGACTTATCGGTTATCAACTATCAACAAGAGTTCGAATTCAGATTACTGAAGTGTCAATGTGAAGCACAGCCTCACATCCTATGTTTTAAATGACATAAGTCACAATTTCAGGTAGGCCTTAAAGTTATTTTTTGGTTGGAATATGTGACTAATAGACAATGCTTTTGCACAGCTCGAGTGTCAGATGGCTGCAAGCATACTAAAACTCTAGATATTTTTTACAATCTTTAGCATGCAGAAACAACAAAATCTTTGGTTTACTGATTGTGTGTGCAGTGTTACATATGTGTTTTGTTGAAAGCATAGTTATGAATATGACTTAAAAAAGCTGTTTCTACTGACCACATATTAACCTACAAACAGTAAAAATCCTTCTATTACACCCAATTTACACCCATCGAGGAACCGTTAAAAGTTTGGGTCGGAAAAGGGAGAAAATTGGAGGCACGTCTAAAAATTGATACAGCAATCCCTCGCCAACCACGGTATCTTCAAATGCGGTTTCAGTTATGCACGGATTTGTTTTTGTAGACCTATTGTTCAACCACGGTAAAAGTTTCTATTATCCATAGTTTTCAGTCTATGGAAAACTTGCCTTTACCGATGTTAGCGGTTACCGATTTTTCAAAACTTTGACAATTGTTGTTTCAAGCAGCATAAAGCAATAAATTGCTTGAAGTCAGAAGGGGACTGTGGTATTGGGAGGGGGGGGGAGGGAGGGGGGTTGCAGACCGGGTTGAGAATTCTTTGTCTAGTTAGGTACTGTACCGTACCGCCGTCTCTGCCTTACCCCTCAAATTCATTTTTTACTTCTGTCAACCCTCCTCCGCCCATACCTACATAAGGTGATAATTTTTTATGGTGAGCAATTTATTTTGGCGAGTTAGGCCGTGTGCGTGTATATGCCATGTCAGAATTTTTTCATGAAAAATTTGCGTTAATTAATATTTCAAGTAGGCCACACTAAATTTTTGTATTCCTGTAAACATTGCTGGACCTCATTGTACCAGTACAGAGATTAATACGTCGCCTAAATTTCGTATAAATTCAACACATTGACGTGAATAGCATCTATCAGCATGTTTTCCCAACACCAGCAGTAACAATGGCAGTGGCGCTGGCTAGCCGTTGTCCACAAGTAATCTTGTAGCAATCAATCAACAGCTGCGTGAGGCAGTCGGCCCCAGTATGAGCAACTGCTGAGCGGAATTTGGACGGCCTGGCATGAGTGTAATGCTCATGCCAGGACCGCCTACTTCACAGCCCAACAAGGATCTAGACCCGAGTGACAGCAGTAAGCTGCAGCATCTGGCTGCACTGCAGAGGATCTAGCGCTTGTCCAGCTATGTACACACGACAATGTATTTGCTGCTAGCCGCAGTATACAAGTGATTTAATCTAAATAATGTATCTTGATATCTATTATCAATCAATACAGTGCGGTGTTTCACTTCACACATAAGGCATCTCCAAAGGTGTTTTTAATTACTGCTTTGTGCGTAATACATCCTATTTTCTAGCAATGAAACGGCCACACCAAAGCGAGAGCACTGCGCACACACATGTATTGCGCAACGCCACCTAAACTTTTTGATCACTATGTACCTCATAGTAATGTATGACCCACGAGACCTGTGTAATATATCTTTAGTAATAACTTTATATTTTAATAATACATAGTCTAATCTTTTCACACACTTTCAATGGCCATGTCATACTGTGTTTAGGCCTTCTTTTTTACGACAAGAGGTGGTCCAATATGCCTTTCTTGGGTATCAAATTAATTAGGAGACGTCCAGCTATTACAATATTCATATGTATTTATAATTTAAAAAGTTGTTTTTTATGTGCTAAAGACGATTGAACATGAACTTCATGCAACAAATGGCAAGTTTGGTGGCATAGGGGTGGGTCAAAATCGGCCCAAAATTTTTTAATTACCCCCCCCCCCCCCCCCCCCCGCAATTCACGGAAACCGTGAGGGGTCATAATAGAGGTTCTACTGTGTGTACAACATTAATAAATTGGTGTCCCATTGTTTATATTCTTCAAATGGGATGAAGTGAATAAAAATTCCCAACATATGTAAAGTTAGTACTTTATTTACTCACTTCTAAGTTATACCTTTTTTTGTGACTTTTTGAGATCTGAAAATGGGCTGCATCTTACAGTTGATAGCATCTTACATTCGCCAACATATTCAACAATACTAGTATAAGAAAATTAAAATGGTTTTAATCCCACAAATTTTTTATTAGATGTATTTATATACTATTAATACGAAATTCACCAGCAGAAACAACGTACTGGTGAAAAATATTTATCACCTAAATGTAAACAAACCATTCGACCACAGATGAATAGAGAGCACAACACTGTAAAAAACAGTGGACACGGGAGGACTCTAGCAGTCACGTTATTTACGGTCATGTAAGCATAAAAAGTCATTTGTATAAACATGTTTATGATTATATTCCTTCACAAAAATAAGCTTCTTTGCTAGAAAATGTCTGCTATGAATTATGATTTGCTTAAATAGATAAACTGGTATTTTTGTGAAAAGAAGTTTAAATGACAT
This sequence comes from Dryococelus australis, assembly GCA_029891345.1. NCBI lineage: Eukaryota > Metazoa > Arthropoda > Insecta > Phasmatodea > Phasmatidae > Dryococelus > Dryococelus australis. The sequence goes on from CM056996.1 coordinate 105,576,837, forward strand.
TTGAATTAATATACCCCAAAAATGCAAGCTAGTGATTCTGTATTCAAACGCTGTGTTTTGTAACTAAATTTTATGCCTTAGGAGCATCACATTCAATCAAAATTTATTTATTTTTGTGAACGTATGTTTTGTGTAGAAAAATTTCCAATATCATTCAAAATATGTCAAACAAGTCTTAGTAAATAGCAATATGTGTATCAGGTAGGGTGTTTCACAGCCCAATTACAGTATGCAGCTGTAAATCACAATCTCTGATCAGTAAAATTAAGTACTATTTCTTGTTTGAAAAGTCGTGCACTTCTAAAAGTGTGTCTCAATATTATGGTTGCTGATAATCCATTTTCTGAATGCTGATACATCAAATACTTGGCATATGCTATCTATCCCTATGTTCCTCATATGAAAATTTATTCTTCTACTGTTCTCTTAATGGTAGGGTTTTGAAAAATGTATGCCCTGTGGTTAGGGAGGGGTAACAGTAACTCTGTTACTAATTCTGTTGATGGCAGTTTACTCGCATGCCATTGTAATAACAAATGGCTAAAAACACATGTGTATTACTTTTTTTTTCTCTTCTTATTCTCAAAAATACAGCATACATATAAATAGTATGGCACAGTAAAGTCTACCAAATGTACAGTCAACATAAAATGTTTTGTACATACACATCACTTTTACACTCCAATAAAATGGTACAATATTTTAGATTGTTTTGACAAAATTTGTAATGCTACCAATTTTAATGTGCATTACAAATAATACTTATGGCACCAATGTTAACAGCATGCTGTATGTCATACTACACCAAGCCAGTCATACTTTCTTTTCCACTTGCATGTTGTGCTGTTCAAACATCCAGTTTATGGTGACGAGAGTTGTTTCCATGATGAGGGTGAGGATTTTCTATTAGAAAAATAAAGTCAGTCGTTAATATTTTGTTGCATGTACAGTGTAAGCTTAAAAGTCATGTAAATATAAATTTGTAGTATGTATCTTGCACAGTGCTGAATTTTGTAATTCCATGTATGACTACATAAACATGTTGGTGACCTTAAGACATTAACATTAACTATTACAAAATAACATGATCTCTTAATGAATAGAACAGGCATCATTGTGAAACATTATTTTTAATCAAATTTGTATGCGGCATATCAAATTAATACTGTTGGCTTATATTTTTTCTAGTACTGCACATTCTACGCAAATCACTGTCACTTGATTGCTAGTGTATATGACAAGAAGCCTGGATCCTCATCACTTCTTGCTAGTGAAGGGCTAAGAGACATGCAATGCTCTAGTATAGGGAGGGATGGGCAGTTAGAGACTAAATATCGCGATTTCTCGAGACTAGCGCGATACCCATGTATCTCAAGAGATCTCGAGAGCTCCGCCCACGTGTGCAGCATAACAAAGAGTGTACGTTCACACGGGCAGTCAACAATTGTCCTCTGTGATGCCATACATGCACGTCAGCGAATGATTAAGCTGCTTATTTCTAGGGAGATTGTATTGTTGATAGAACATAATCCATGAAGGAAACATGTTCTACCCGGTTAGTACAGGTATGAGTAAGGGTACTGTATGCACATTGTTACTGGTGGTGGTAACAATCATAGAGTAACGTCCAAGTTTAATAATATATTATGTTCGAGGATGACAATCTCAGACGAAAAACACAGTATTCACGTTACTGTTAGGCACAACGGCATATGACTATGAGCACACTAAATTGACATAATACAGTACGTGATAAATTTCATACTATGTCAGCTAAACAGAAGTTGTGGATGAGAGAATAAAGTGTCACACAAGAAAATACACTGTTTTATTTGTACAAAAGAATTGTGTATGTTTGTTACCATGTTGCAGTCCACTGCTTTATTGGATAGCTACATTCTATAGCGCTGTGTTACGCTACCACAAAATGTGTGCCAGCTGTGATGCAGACTAAATATGGAATACTCTGGTATCATGCAGATTGCAGAGTTCTACCAAGCTTCGAGTGCTGCTCACTGATCGTTTTTAGGACATCACACAGATAGCAGCACAGGGGAATCTGTCTCAAGAAAATCCTGAGATTCTCGAAACCCGTGATGTTAATCTCCAGTCTTGAGTGAGACCATTGCCCATTCACTAGTATAGGCTAGGGATCTAGGTCAATGCCCCTTGCTAGTGGTCGAGCACTTACTCATTACAACCACCTGGAAGCATTCAGGTGCTGCCATCTCCAGTATAACATCAGCCTGTACTCCTGCCCAAGCAGCTACAGTAGCAGAGGGTCTACATCCACAAGATTTCCCAGGTAAGCAATAAAGGAGCAAGGGTAATTTCCAGTGCATACTTAGCTGCCCTGCTTTGTAAGTACTCCCACTAGGATGTTAAGTCTGAGTGCATTGACACTTCAGCAAAGATGCTTTTGCTAGTCTTCAGTTACATTTCTTAGATAAAGATCTGACTCTCACTAACAGTAGATGTAAGCTACCTTGTAGAGCTGACAATCAGCACCTAAGACAGCAGGAATGATAGGACTCAAGCTGACACACAACAAAATGTGCAGAATGATTGTTAAATAACAGTATGAATAATTACTGGGCAGTGTACAGGCTGGCCACATGGCATACCTTTAATCCCAAACAAACAGGTTCAACATTCTGGAATACCATAAAACCACTGTGACAGAAAGCTGGTTGATCAATACCAGAAAAAACTGATTGTATGCCTCGCATACCTGGCTACTGAAACTGCCAATGTACAAAATTCAGAATTGTGAGGTACTGCAGTCAGAACCTTTGTAGGTGGGACTGTATTATGTATGTATTGCTGGTCTCTAAGCCAGTGGGACAACCCAAGCTTCATGCTAACTCGTTGCATGGAAGGCGGACCAAAGCCCTCTTGTTCAACAGGATGTGGTACTGTTCTTGGGAACGACTGATCACTGAAGAGTCTTCAGACAACTGGGCACATTGGGACACTGTAGATTTCCATGGTCAAGTGCTGGGAGGGAGAGAGAGAGAGAACAGTTTAATATATTCAGTCTCCCTGGCCATACTAGTGGGGAATTCTGCTATAAATTCTGGTAGACATCGAACAGGCTCGGTGATGAGAAATAGGATATCAGCCCCCTTACACTGAAATGACGTTGCCCCCTTCTGTCACACATTTACAACAGACCTTTATCAAATTCCCAAACTTGCACACATACTAAGTGGCCAGTGTGGTAGTACAGGCCATGTGAGATCCACTGAAAGGCATTTTGTGCAGTCAGTGCACTTTCCCCAACATGCTCCTGCACCTACTGAGGTTGAATGAGAATTTGAGACAAAATACTGCAGAACTCCTAAACCACAGCCAGTCCTGACGTCAGTTCCAGGAGGTAAGAGCCATATCCAAAACCAAGAAAGTGCTTTAGCTGGAGGCAGCTTGACAGTGGTGCAGAATTTGGCAGGATGCAGAGTTTTGGAGCTCCTGGCTAGCAGGAATTATAAATGAACTGCTGCAGCAGGGCAGGAGCTTTATTTAAATCACATTCTAGCCCCTGGAAAATTGAAAGAGTCAACAAGCTGGCCAGTCCAGGTGATCCCACTTACCTAGTAGTAAGAGCCCAGGACAAGGCAAGTGACCAGAAAATCATTTGCTTTTGGGCGGTATTACACTGTTTTGTTGAAAATTAGGCCAATGCTACAGGAAACAAAATAAAATAGACATAATGGATTATGTATTGTACACAAAAGTATGCCCCAAAAGAAACTGTAACATCTCTGAGAATGTAGTGTTACATGTATAGCATGTGTGTATACATTTTATAATTGATGTGTGTGGATTGTACAAAGACAAACTACTGGAGAGCATTAGAATGAATGAGAAACAAACCAGCCAGAGATGAGTAATGCGGCACACGCTGCCGCTCCAGTAAGATCCAGCACACAGAGCAGAGAACTGTATGGAAGCAAAACTCGGTCTTCAAGGGATGAGAGTTCTACATCATCTCCGAGAGGACGGCAACCTTCTTCATCACCCAGATGAATCTCACTTGCACCAGAGGGATGGGGAATTAATGTGTGATGCTTACTGGCCCAGAATAAAACTACTTCGCTTCATCTATGTGCATTTCCCTAAGCGCATCAGACGGGGTCCAAACTGTATAATTACTACCAGAGCAGCTACAGGATATTCCCTGGTTTTGGGGAATATTACAGACGTCACAGAATTATGCTTTTCATCACTATGACCAGTAAGTAATGCCAAGCCACCCACCTCAAGAAGACGTCAAGTTTGAGAGAGCCAGCGAGCGAGTCACCGCAGCCACCCCCGAGTGAGCTGGTAGTTGAAGGGTGCACCAAGGGATAGTGCCACCTGTGCTCCAGCTAGCAATGCAGGTCCAGCAGACAACCCTTAGCTCCACCTACAGACAAATGCCTGTCGCTTCCCCACTTAAGCCCCGGTGAGGGCTCGGCCGGCAGTATATGTACTTGTGCACGAGCCGAAGAATGCCAGTTGATCATAGTGATGGGCAAAATTGAATTATTTGCGTAACTGACTTTTATTCAAACAGTCTCGCCTGAAATCAAAACAAATAATTCAGATTACGAATATTTGGTTTTCTTCTCTGCTTGCATCATTTTTTCTTAATCGAAAGGAATGAATGTTAATGCTGCCAGTTCAAAAATTACTTTCTTGATGCGATTAAACAAATGGCGTATTTCGCTGAAGCTATGACACTTGAGTTCATAAGAAGTTTTTGTATTTGGAAAAGGTAAAATTTTAAGTTCGCAATCATTTTTCATCCTAATGTATATTCTGGAGTTATTAAGACAAAAGGCTTTTTTATGTTATTTTATTTTTAGTCACGATCTGCTCTTTTTGTTTCAATGATAGATACATTTTCTCAAGTATTTTGATGAGTTAAAATCTCTTTGTAATTCACAAAAAGTTACAAAACTGAAGGAAGAAAATTGTTAAAATTTATTTTTAGAAACCTAATTATTACAATAGCTGCCATTCTCTTTCCCTAATATTCAAATGAAACATTCACTTTGTGGAGATATGAATGAACATTCGCATGAGCGAATCGAATCATTCATCATTTAAGAAAGTGAACGTTGGGTGGAATTTTGCTTTTCTTAAGTAGAATACTCTACACAAACTGCGTTTAAAGAAAAAAATGTGAAGAGAAAATTTTAAATATTTGTACAAAAATGGCAAAAAGTTAAATGTCAATAGCTGATTAGCTTAAAAAATTATGTGATTATTGTAGTGCACCTAGTGCCATCTGTTGTCGAGAAGGAAAACTTCAAACTGAATGATTCATTCAAATACCACAGACAAAAATTGAGAATTTGATTACAGAGAAACAATCAAATATTCGAATTGTTCTCATTCGATTTTGCCCATCACCAGTTGATCGCCAGCTCTAGTTAGATCCATATGAGCCCTGGCAGCTTGCTCCCCTGCCTCGTGCACTAGCGCTCTCTGACCTCTCTTCATCGCCTAGGCAACCCAGGAACTCTTCAGCATCTTCGCCGCCAGCATCCAGACATTCCACAGGCTCTCTCCCAGCAGACCTTCATGAAGATGTCAACCCTCCCAGTCGATTGCCCCCAGCAACCCCATGGCCCTTCAGGAAGTGGGCACCTTAAGTCCCTTGAGGACACGGAACAGCGTAGACAGGGAAAGTTACTTTGCTACCTTAGTCAAAACTGCCACATTTAGTTTAGAACCAGGTTCACTTCACCTGGACAGCTGCGTAGTCCGTAGTCTATACTTCCGGATAGCTCAAGGTAGTCAGGAGGTATTATGGGCCACAGTATTCTATTCCTGCCAGAATGAATACATTCCTCACCTACTCTGATTTTTCATTTCCTTAGGTGACTTCGAGATTCCTAGAAGACACAACTCCCCCCCCCCCCCCCTCCATCCCCCTCAACAGAGCCAGAGTGGAACAGGGAACCGGGATTTCAACTCGCTATTTTACAGCCTATTGTAGGACTGTGGGTTCCCCCTCAGGGACTCGTACATCAAAAGTACACACACATTCGACAGCCACTCGCTCTGTGCACCCAGTGCATCAAACGGTAGGTAGAGCCCCAACCACTAGCCATACTCCCCTGAGGAGGAGAGACAACCTGAATAACTTGCACTCAGTCTATCACACCATGTGAGTTGCCAGAGGGAGTGTTTGGCCAGCTCTGGGTCTGGCCTGTCTGCCCTAGGACTTACACCCATTGTAGTTGTTGGAATGACTCCGAGAAAACCTGCTCTCCAACCACCGCACAGTTTGTGTTGCCGGCTGGAGTGACAGTTAGGCTCGGTGTCTGCCAAGCTGCTGTGGCGGCAGAACACTTTAGCCAGGGAACTGTTCGTCGCCTGCTCCCCTCTGTTGAGAAAAAGTTAAGCACTCCCGTGCCTTACACCAAAAGGGGTGGTAAAGATTTTCCGGAGAGAAAGGCTACCTCTACCTAAAATGCTACCTGGGGCTGCATGCAGTCTGATAGGGTACTCTCCCACGACAACCCCCAGGAACGAGCTCAAGCCGCCCGCAAGTTGGTGGGGCTTCACCCCCCCCCCCCCAGCTCACTCCCCCTCTCTGTTCTCAGCACCCCAGAAGCTACCACGGACTCCGCATCCAGTGGTGCCCGCCACGTGCCGAGGAGAGAAGGTGCCAGTGGGCCTAGCTTGCCAGTGGTTTAGAATCTGTAGCTACCCCAGCCTGAACTGGGCAACCACCAGCAGTTCCAGCAGCAGTAGCATCTGGGGGCCTTCCAGCTCCACCAGCAGCCGTCTCTCAACCAGCCATCCAACAGCGCCGCCCCAGTGTCGGCGTGAGTAAGCCAGCAACCTCAGGTCATACCACCCGGCAAGTAGCCAAGTCGAACATAGACTTTGTTCCCAGCCAACAGGCAACTAGGCCTACACTGTTTACTGGTCGAGCCCCTGTGACCAAGTAAGTTGTAAACAAGTGGCCTTAACGCCTATGTGATGGGCCTGCACAATAAAAACTTGTTTCTACCGTAACGAGATCATCATGTGTCCTACTTATAAAAAGACAAGAAAGATTTTTCAGTGTTTTAATAAATTATTGTATCAATAAATCTATAAAAACACAAAGTTAATATTATGTTAATCTTGTACTTTTTTTCAAATTAGAAAAATTTGGCCATTATATTATGGAACTATGCAGGTTGTATATGTATGTGTTTTATGGTATATGTTACATGTTTAAACAATTAGAGGTTAAATTGTGAATGTGGTTATATATGCTTGAAAAAATAGAGGCTGAGCTGTGAAGCTCGTATGCTACATGTTGATCTACAGTGGAACCCTTGTATAGTCCATTTCATATAAGTGGTCTCAAATTTGACAGTTCTAAGAAAGTAGTGCCAATGGTATCTGGTTGGCTATGTATCCTTCCGCCACAGCTGAACTGTCGTTGAAGGCGACTGTTTGCAAACACCATGTGACTGCCAGTATTTGTAAACAAACAACATATGACTACCTGTTTTTGTAAACAAACTGCATGTGCCTCCTCTCAAATGACTTTTAGAAGCAGTGAAGGGCTGTTCAAACCGTTGCAATTTACAACTTTTTTTTTTTTTATACATGTAATAAGTCTATAAATTGGTAATTTTTTACCTTGCAAGAAATTTGTAATCAGAATGCATGAAAATGAAATTGTATTTTGACTGTCAAATGGGTACAATTTTACTGTTTTTTAATATACTTAAAATATATTAATGACAATCTTGTCACACTTACCTGAGGAAAGTTCTTGTAAACATAAAAATTTTGCATGGTTTCCACAAACACCAAATACCAAGTTCCCTCTCCCCTCTTAGGAATGCACAAATATTGAAATACCCCTCCCCCCCTTCTAAACATACCTTCTTTTCAAAGACAGTATATATTCTTACATACAGGATATGCCTACTATTGCATTAAATGTACATAATTCAGCTTCGTGGTATTATATGACAACTAACTCTATACTGCCTGATACTTTTATGGTGGTTATAATTTTCAGGATGTTAAAGTATGTAGGTAGCCAAAATATTATATTTAAGCAAATGTTACTTAATTTCAGTAATTTTTATAATTCTCATTTAGTAACTCAAATGTTAAGTATTGCAGGTCTACATACAAAATAATTAAGTAACTTTTCTCAAATACCTACGTGTTCAGATTGTCATGCTGTGAATAAAAACTTATTTCTGACTAACTCAGTGTTGATATTTACACGGAAGTTCATACAGACCTAGGTTTGTTCTTGGGTACCTAATGAAAAACTGTGTTTCAGTTCAGATATGTTACAAAATGCTCTAGAGAAGCAGATGTGATCTACGGCAACAACATATCAAACGAACATGTTACTTACACACTAAAAAGATGCTCCACCTACCCAAGATTAAAGACATCATACAGTTAATTTTCCGTAGCAATAAATTTTGGAATGTCGCAGTTCCTTCTGATGCATGAGACAATTCTTTATGATGTTGAAGCACCTTCATTAGGTGCTTAAATTGAAAGAATTTTGTTTGATATGCATGTTGAAATTTACTTGATATTGAAAAGTTGTCTTACAAGTTTGTATGGCCAGTAAGCTTTACATTTTGAAACCCTCCAGAACCGTAGTGTTAGAGTTTCAAACAATAATAGCACAGAGAAATGTTCATAGCAATGAAATGTAGACCCAATTAGGGTATCATTTTAATTTTATTTCGAGGGAAAAAGGAAAGTGAGCAGATTGGGGGGGGGGGGGGGGGGGGGGGCTTTAGTTTATCATCTTTCGTGAGATGGGTATATTTTGATGTTCTTACAATGCCGGAATCACATAGCCCCAACACGCACGACACGACGGCCAACAGCCAATGAAATACAAGATAGGTCGTCGTAAGCCTGACCAATTCTGTCATCCGACCAGCAATTTTGGATTAGAAATGATTTCTATTCTTCGTTGTGTCATGCGGCACAATGCACAGAATGTACAACATTGCAAAATGAAATTGTATTGCAAGCTTTCCCTACAATGGTAAATACGCAGTTTAAAAGAAAAATTAATTGAAAACTACTGTATCTTCTTAAAAACAATAATTTTACTTTTGTATGCATTAGCGGTACCAATTTGTCATCATTATGTATTACAATTTCCCTCTTGTTCACCACCTTTGAGACTAATGTAGCCTATCAGCGCCTTCTAAATAGTTAGGTTAAGTGCTGAGAGCACGGTGTTGGTCATGCTGTAAATTCAAGTAGTCACATTGAAATGTGTCGTGGTTGTGCTTTTGGTCGTGTCGTGCTGTATTGGTCGGGTCTACGTGATTCCGGCATGAGTGTGTGGCATTTTGAGTTGCATATTGTTTTGATGGAGCAGTGGAAAGTTTTGCTTGTATGGAAATAATATTTAAATTATTTAGCTTCAAAAATTATTACTTTAATGAAAATACAAAACGCGATACATACGGCACTGTTCGTATTCGTACAGATGCAGCAATATATACACGCACACACTTTGACCGAAGTTAACCTTACACTCGAATTTACGATGTAGATAAACAAATATTATTCACTAACTACACAAGTGTGGAAAGTGCGGCATTTTTCAGGCCACGTGCATTTCAATAATTATATTAACAGTTTACAAATACATTTACAAAACACGCAAACTTACTGTTGTAACCTCTTGAACATGTGTTTTTCTATGGCAATCCCTTGCGAGTTTACTTCACTAAAAGCACATTTGTTCATCACTAGCATTAAATAATTTATTTGCAAAATCATACAATAAAATCAAAACTGCGCACGTTTCCTGATACAAACAAACTTACTTATATACGGAAATTATATTCGTGTCACTTCATTGTGGAAGGAGGTTTGGAAAATGGCGGAACGAGCAGTTTTAACAACGTGCCAATTAATATTACATTTCACTCAACAAAACGCACTACAACAGTACCTACAACCAACTATGTTTGGAAAAAGTAAATACAATATAATTAACTACCGATTAAATATTCCGACAACACCAATTAGATATTTGTACAATAAACACTATGAGAAAAAAAGTGCACGCACAACTGCCTTCACTAGGCTGGAAGCATAAACATGGCTAGCCATTGGCTGGAAACATTTACTGTTCGTATGTGTCAACATACTGTGTCATAAATACTGAACGTGTTTTTAAATTCCCATTACTAATAGCCAAGAAAATTTAATATTGCTTTAGAAACATAATTTAAACCATAAATGTTATAAGTATAATTAATATTTTAAATTACAACTTTTAGTTCCGAGTACTATTTTCTTCCAAAACCGTCATCAAAAGCCAACCTGTATGTAGTCCGTCTTATTTAAGGTTTCCAGAATTTGACAGCTACTGCTGCCAACGTATTTAAAGTGTAATACAGTAGCGTCGTATTTGAAATAACGAATGTCAGCTGACCGCCATGTGAAGCAATGGTGGTATCCCTGAATAACATGTATTCTTTCTTACATCTGCGGAAAAGAAAATAGTGCACAGTACAAATAAAAAAACAAGTAAGCATTTCGGAATAAACGTAAATAAGATTACGTTGTAGTATTCTGTATAAGGTTATTAAAAGTGTTTATAGTTTCAAATTTGTTAAATTACATAACAGAAATAATGAAAAATGACCAGTGAGTCTCACATCAAGTACAGGAAAAGTAATGGAGAGGCTGGTGGTGCAGTATGTGGTAAGGGTTATGAACAATAGGAATTGGTTGGAGGAGTCCCCAGCATGGTTTCAGGAGGGGATACTCATGTGAGACTCAGCTGGCTGGGTTATTAGAGGATCTGGTGCAGGTAGTTGATGAGGGGAAGCAAGTGGATGCCTGCTTCATAGATTTTGAGAAGGCATTTGATAAGGTGCCCCATGAGACATTGATCAGGAAAGTGGAGGCGCTGATGCTGGACGGGAGGGTGGTGGAATGGATGGGAGACTTTCTCAGAGGGCGAAGGCAGAGGGTGAAAGTGGGGGAGGCAATATCGGAGGAAGAGGATGTTACGTCAGGGGTGCCACAGGGAAACATGCTAGGTCCTTTGTTATTTACAATAATGGTAAATGACATGGGTTTGGGGATTGGGGGAAAAATCAGATAGTTTGCAGACAATTGTGTTTTTATATGCTGAGGTGAGAGAGGGGGGTGGAAATTTGCAGGCGGATGTTGATAAGATATGGTTATAGACCAGAAAAGATAAAATGAAGATAAATGTAAGAAAAACTAAGGTAGTGAGGTTCACAAGGAAGAAGATGGTAAGCAGGGACATGTACAGATGGGAGGGACAAGAAATGGAGGAAGCAGCAGAATATACGTATCTAGGGATTGTACTGCAAGGAGACCTCAGGTAGAGAGGGTGGTTGCAAAGGGAAGAAGGGCTCTAGGTATGCTGGGAAGGGTGCTGAATGGAGTCAGCTGTGGGGTGGAGGAGAGGGCATATGGCACAATGGTACTGCCAATGTTAGAATGTGCTGCAGCAGTATAGGACCTGTATGTGGGGGTGGAGGTGCGAGAGCTGGGAAAGGTGCAGAGAAGGGCAGCAGGATGGGTGAAAGGTGGGTGGAGAAGGCAGGGGCAGGATGGTGAGGAAGAAGGGAACTATAGGCCATCAGTGATGATGAGGGAAATGGGGTGGAGCTCATTGAGGGACGGGAGGAAGGTTGAACGGTTAGTCAGGATGTGCAGAGTGATGAGGGAGGATGGGGGGGGGGGAGGGGGGCTGCACTGCAAGCTAGGTAGTAGGGTATTTGGAGGAGGAGGAAACAGTAAGTGGCTTCGGAGGGTGTGTAGGAGACCGGAGTGGGGTAGGCAGTCCATGCTGGTGAGGTCTGTGAGGGAGTGGAATGTGTTGAGGGAGGAATTGGTGTCTGTGAGAGGGGTTGGTGAATTCATGAAGGGAGTCGAAAGGGCGTTGGTTAGGTGAAGGAGAGGTGAGAGAGCTCGCCACCGGGCGGTAGCCTAATTGCAAATGTATATATGTATGTATGTACATACATTTGAGTACAGAGGGCTGTTTATCTTCACCAACCAACAACTGGACGCCATGTTGTTATTGTGAGATGCGATTTTTGTGTGCGGGCGTATCGGTTTAGAAGTTCTAAATCAAATTAATGAATGTTGTGTGAATAGTTATTTTTAATGCAGCGACTTAAAAATCCTTCATGCAATTGCCAATGACAGCAAGACATTGTACGTGTTGCCAAAGGAGTCGAAGACATATTACTAATGGGAGAACTCGAAAGTCGTCCAGTGGTATTAAAAAAAATAGAAATGACCGGCCGATTCCTTGGAATTTCATCAAAAACCGTCGCAAAGTAAATAGCAATAAATTAAGTACGTGAATATTTGGAGTGTGGTTTATTTTGATGGGGAAATGTAAATATCTTAGGCAAATGTTTGTTAGTTCTTTTATAATTAAGGTAAACATGTTAAGTTTGTGTGCAGGTTTTTAGCAGACAACATTTAAATGTTCAGCATTCATTTCATTTCTTAGAATATGTTAATGTTACAGTTGAATTAATTTTTGTTTGGTCAATAAACAACAAATAGTACTTATTGACTTCACCAAAACATTGAGGTTACATTGCTCGCCTGTGTGTGTAGACCAAAACCACGAATGCAGTTGTAATTAAATACTAATTATTTAGGCCTAATTATGTTAAAGCTGAGATATATACTGTTTCGTTTGTCCAGAAAGACTATGTAAAGTACATTTCTTCTGTAGTAAATTTTTTAGCTATGGCAATAATTACTAATCGTATAGGACAACACATTGTATTGATTTTTTTTTTTGGTCAATGGGCTTGTATATTAAATATCCACGTTAATGTAATAGTACATATGGCCATGTGTTTGATGATGTAATTGCCACTAGTTTTCATTACTTAATGGTCACAGGCCTACCAGTCTTCACCATTTGTGAGGACTGTTTCTTGTACATGCTTATTTTATTGTAAATGCCACAAATAGGTTCCATAATTATTGATTGTAGTTCTAATGAACTATTTCTGTGTATGATTTGACAGGCCTAACTCTTATTGTGTTTGTTCACTGCCTAAATGTAATTTTTTTAAGGTAGGCCTAATGGTGGCATTGTCTTTACACAGATCTCCAGCAGACTTTTGTTTTCTCATAGTTCATTTTACTGCTCAGTTGTGAATTAATGATTTTTTTTATGATGCTCTCATCACTTAGCTATGTGATATTCACATTCCTTTTTTAGTGAATTCGTTAGATTTTTCAAGAGACGTACAAAGAAGACAATTCTGATCATACTTCGGGCCAGGTAAGTTTTGGTATTCTCCATTAAATTGTTTAACATGTGTAATTTAATTTTGATTACAGAGTTAATTGTAACCAACATTAACGTCTTTCTATCTTGCCTCAAAAATTTTCCTGTTTTGAGGGTTGCAAACTTGCAAGTCCAATGAAATTTATTGATGTAAAATATATTTTTTTTTTGTTTGTGATTATTGATTTGATAGTAATTAATAATATCTGTTTAATTAATTGTAAGAATATGAATATACTTCATTGATAGTATTTTGATAACACAATGTAGATGTTACCATCAGAAATTTAAAAAATGATCCATGTAATCACATATTTTCCTCAATTAAGCCTATAGTTGGCATGTTTGAAATGTCAAGCAAAAATTCACATGATGTTGATATGTTTTGACAAGTCACATGGAAAGCAGCACATGGTGGCATAAGGATACGTATTCTGTTTGTGACAGACTATAACAACACGGATCCCGCAGCAGTTCATCAGCTGACACAATACTGTAGGAGCGAGAGCATTACTGTTTACATACTGGGTAGATTGGTCACATTGCTTGTCAAATTTGAGACCACTTATATGAAATGGACAATATTACACTTTTCAAGAGGACAACTTAGGAAAGTGTAAATATAAGTGAAAAACATCATGACAAACCCATCTTCAAGCTAACACTAAAAGAACAGCAAATATATTATACAATGTTTAAACACTAGCAGTATGTACTATTTGATGCTTTAAGTAAACATACAAAACAATACGAAAATTAATTTCATATAAATTCTTCAAAATAGAAGAATAAAAGCAGCACTCAAAAATACTTTAGGAATATATTTTTTATCTTACATCAGGGCAACTAAGAATTTATGTCTTAAACTTATAAAATAAAAATTATTAAATCTACAAGGTTGTGTAACATATTTCTCACTATAATTCAACTTTGTCCATATTCAGAAAATTTAAAATTATTAATATGTATAGTTTTTAAATTCAGCACTCCTTAATTTTACTGAGAATAAAATTGAACTCTGTCAGTTGCCAGGTAATGAATGTCAGATTTCATATTGCTTTTAAAAGATTTAAAATGCTGAAATTTCAAGGTGGAGCTGCAGTTTGATGCCTGCAAAGCTGGTAATTTGGTAACCCGCAACACAGGCTGTAGATGATTATCAGTGCCAGTCACAGCAGGCGTCAGTGGGGTGGCAATGGCATCTCACTCTATCCCTCACTCTTTGCTCCTCTAATAGATCATTATCATACAGCAGGGTAGCGTCTCCCACCCTCTCTCTCTCCCACTTCCGTGAGTTACAGGCTGTCAATTTAGTCCTTGGAATAAGAATGGCAACTGCTGCCTCAAAACAGCCACAGTTGAGCCTGTCTTACTCCAACGTCGCCACCCTATTATCCTGTACTTCACTCCCAATTCGCACGACAAAACAAACGGTGTATATCACAGGAAGGCACTTGCATTTGCTGTTTAAGTTGCGGGAATGTAATGTATTGTAAACATAGGGGAAATGGTTGGGAAAATGTTATTGGTGGGAATGTAAAATCCAAGTTCCACTATATTAGAAATGGAATTATTATGGTGGTTCTACATGTTTGTGTTTTGTTATAACCTTGAACAATTAAGGGCTGAATTGTGAAAGCACGTATTTGTGAGTGTGAATAAGGCATTTTTTAAAGTTTGGTTTGAATTCTGTTCCCATTCAATGAATTATAGCATGGTCCGGTTCGAGTTTGTACGTGGACAGTTTTGAAGGTTCATTTCAAGTTCAGTTTGATAAAAAATATTCTAGGTTAAGTTCTAGTTTGGTTCAGTGCCACAATCTGGATTTGTCCCACCTCTACTATGAAAAAAGTTTTTAAATAATGAAATGCCAAACTAAAACATTTTTCTGTAAAAACAAAGTAATCAACATGGTATCACTCACACAGCAGAATGTTTTTACAACATGTCAAGATGTGTCAGAAAGCTGTTTCTTTATTAAAAATTAAAGAAAGTTAAAAATTGTTCGAAATACATACAAAGTAGCAGTGTCACAATGTTTTAATCATTAAAAAGAATCTTAAATTTATTTATTTCTTTTGTGTGCACTATTTTCAACAAAACTAGCCAAAATGAACACATACACATGCATGCTATGAACTTGCTGATCACAGGCAGTGAGAACATTTTTGTTTGTTGAGATGCCATTACAAAGTTGGTTGTTCTGCCAGTCAAAATGTGACCTTTGTAGCTGAGATGGACAATATTAGGAGCCAACTGGGTGGGAGTGATCAGTTCACTTCTCTCCCGCAATGGCAAACAGGGTTCACTTCCCAGTGGGGTAATATCTGCATTTGTGCATGTGGGAAATGTTGCAGACACCGCTGTTGGCCAGTGAGTTTTCTTCAGAGTATCCCCAATCCCAGAATCATATAATTCCACTGCTGCTCCATTCTCATCTTGCTTTACCCCCATCAGCACTAAAGACCTCTGTTGTGAACTTTTGCTGCCTATGTGCTCTGCAAGCACACACCGTACAATTTTTAAAGGCTTTACAAAAGTTAATGTTCAAATTTTAATGCAAAGCTTGATTTTATTTTCTCAACATGAACACTTAGTTTATATACAACATAAAAGTTTTGGGGCTGCAAAATGTCATATTGAACATCGTGATTTCACAATTCTTAAACATGAAGACTCACTCTGATGACAAAGACGTCCAAACCAGCCATCATCGCACAGACATGTATTGTCTGCTTGACATGTCCCATGATGACATGGCTTGGAACACAGACTCCTCTGTGGGACACGTCGACCAATCTCGCAGTGATCGCCACGGAATCCCACAGGACAACGACACTTGTTCACTCCACGACATCTGCCCCCATTCAGGCATGGAACTACGCATTTCGCTGCAAGAAGAGTACTACATCAGTATTTTTGCACAATTTATAATACAGAATGGTTACCAGATCTGCACAAAGGAGAAAATCAAACTACCATTCTTCATGGAAATTCCTTCACATTCACACTATAATAGTTTTAAATTATTGTGCATTCCATCATCTTCATTCGTGCAATTGATAATTTTCTTTGGTTAGTATACAATTGCAAAAAATATGCCAAAAAATGTGTACACTTTACATTGTAAATGAATCAACCAAAATTTAGTAATAAAATTTCTTTGTCTCAAAATACACTGCCTTACAAAGAACATGCCACACCATGAAGGTGTAAATGTAGTATCATGAAATGTGTAGAGCAGAAGTACATATGTCTCTTATGCACTTTATTACCATTTCTGACCAATCACACAAACCCTGTGCATGATGTAGGCAGACAACCAGCATGTGAAGTAGTCATTCAAGATTTCATGGCCATGTGAAGTGAGTGTTTTGGCTGTTACTTTATTTGAAGAATGAACAAGGAATGCCTTTTTAATGTCGTCATAAACAATTCTGTCAAATGGATGAGTTCGTGAGATGTTTCATTGTAGGTCTCTGTACTGATTGTTGGCCTTTCCGTTGTAAGAAATGCATTACAATGCCACATCCATAGGCTGCACTTGGCAACAGCGGTCCCAGGAAGGAAAACAGCATAGTTGTAGTGGGACTGGAATTCTAAGATGGACGTCAGAACACACAAATTGTCACATCAGACACCATGCTGTAGCACACCCACATCATAGCACACCCACAAGCCATGACTGATGACATTTTGTGTAGTGTGCAGGGAAGTTTGGATGCTCTGATATCAAAACGGACAGTGTCACACTGATTGGCTGAGACAAGTTTGTCATCCAGATGTCTGTTGTGAAGGCTACTCGTTCAACAGCAAGCCATTATCGTCATTACTTTGAATGATATCACACCACATAGCTGCATGGAATGCAGAATGGAACATTGTTGAAGATTACATAATCTTCAATGGCAGAGGAATCTGCATAATGTGTGTGTGAGAGAGAGAGAGAGAGACACACACTTCCTACCTATATATATATATATATATATATATATATATATATATATATATATATATATATATATATATATATATATATATATATATATATATATATATGTAGGTAGGGAGTGTGTCTCTCTCTCTCTCTCTCACACACACATTATGCAGATTCCTCTGCCATTGTGAAGCACATCACAACCTGTCCATGTGAGGTCATAGTTTGGGGTGCTATTAGTGCCAAGAGTAACTTATCTCTTGTATTCATGACGAGCCGCTATGTTGATGAGGTGCTGCAGCCCATGGCAATCCCATATTTGCAGGGTCTCCCAAATGTACATTTTTAAGAGGATAGCACTGGTCACATAAGCTCAGATCAGCCTCAATGCTTTACAAGGTATGCAGATGCTTCTTTTAACAGCCCAATCTTCCAGTCTCCCACCAATTAAGAATCTGTTGGACACAATTTGATGTTGGTTGAATACCCACATCCCCCGCAAAATGAAGATGAGGTGTGGCCTCTAATCGATGGTACACAATATCCAAGGACATTATTCTAACACTCATCAAATTAATGCCACGTCAGGTTCAGCAATATATCGCCCAACATGTAGGTGCCATTCAGTGATGGCTCCAGGAAGAATTTGGAAGGAGGGTACAAAGTTAAAAATTAATATAATACTTTATTGAAGATGCAACATAATAACAAACCTCTAAGCACACAGGGTTTTTCACTTTTAGTAGTATCATGATCTCACAGATGCGACCCCAAAAAAATTCACAAAATGTATTGCAGTCGTTTATTATATAAATTGTGTGGGTATCTCTTATTTATAATAGTTCATTGTTTTTTAACTGACCTTCTGTATACTTCATCTGAGATTTCATATATCTACCTGGCCCAGCATTACCATATTCATTTCATTTTGCAAATGCAGTTTGTTCCCTAAATTATTTTACTATCTTGTCATCCAAATGTTTTAGGCCAACAACATCTGTAGTCGCTCACCTATCATCAGAACCAAAATGAATACCACACAAACAATTAAATGTGGTTTTATCACTGTGCACTGCTAACCAAATGGCTTTATGAATTTTTTTACTGAAATAACATGTATAATTTCTCTTTTGGGTGTTATAGGTTCACGTTCGAATATGTTAAGGTAACAGATGGCCAAGATTTTTTATTTAATGCCTGTCATGATACATATTTAGTTCTGTTCACTTTTTTTATATAATTAATTAATACAGTACATTCTATTAAGTTGTGTAAAGACCTGTCTACAATTCCTCTATCCCAACCTGTCTCTTAGGACCAAGGATACACTAATTGGTGCACGTGACCCTCTGACATCATGGCAATGTCCCAACCTCCCATGTCCCAAGTCAAAGTTTCCAGAAAACTGATATTTTGTCCCAAGTTGTGTCCTACGACAGTAGAGAAATAAGACTAACAGATACTTTTCCACGCTTTCGTGGAATTTTCACATTGTAAATGTAAACAATGGATGTGAAAGGTGGTTTTTCTCTAGACGAATGTGATGAAATGCTAATTAGTGCAGTCTGCGTTTGGTCTGTTAATATGAAGGATGAACATTAAAAAAAAAAGTTAATGAAAATTCTTGTATGTTAGTTGCCGAGCTTATATAAAATAAAATAGTTAGGACCTATATCATAAAGATAAATAAATATTCAAATCACACATCTCGCAAACATTGTATAATCAAGAATTCAGCAATATAAAAATCATGACGGTACAACAAAAAATGTGCCAAATTTACAGTGATCTAAAGTCATATTCTCGAAAGTTCACTTTCAGACAACACATTTGCAGACCATATTCGAACTGCGTGAATGTGATGTCACTTGACGTCAAAATTCGGACATATGGCCGATTGTAGACATGTCTTAACACCACAACAAACATTTAAAACTGAGTAATACACACACTTTAAAAACTATGATATCACTGCAACAGTAACAGAACATCACAATGCGTTATGTCATCAGAAACACATCAGACGAGCTGCACCTGCCATCTATCATACTGTTACAAAACTCTCTGAACCATGTGGCCACAAGCGGCTTGTGCCCCGATCCTACCGCACTTAGGCTATTTCTGAGGTGTTTCGTGTGCCTTCAGCAAGGAAAAAATATACAGCAGCGTGGGCACAGACCGTCTGTGCCCCAAAGCTGCGAGGAAAAATTTTGTCCTTGCATAAAAGAGACACTATTAGCAGCCTAGTGATATAGGACTTGATGACCAAATTCGCTACTTTTACACTTAAATTATGAAAGACAGCTCTATAAGAGAGTATTTATTTGCTGTGGTATGTTAAATTTTATTTCGGAGGGCACGTGCCCCTGCACTTATTCACTAGAGCTGCCCCTGGTGCCATTACTTGTTTTCCTACCTATGTGTGTAGTTTTTAAGCATTTACCTATGCTTATAGTTTTTAAGTATTCCTTCATGGGGTTGCATTTGTTCTGTTGGGCACTGTATTTAAAACCTTACATAAGTTCACTTCAGTCAACTAATTATATAAGAATAGTTACAAATATTTATCATAAAACTTACAAAATTCACATCGTAGTCCATAGTACCCTTTGGGACATTCACAGGTGTCTTTTTGAATGCACTTCCCTCCATTCAAACATTTTTCTGCACAAATTCCTGCAACATAAATCACACTCTGTTGTTGTTTGTGTTTGCAGTTGAAGATGTTTCACTCAAGATGGATCAGCCAGGTACCTGCATGGAGCAGGCTTCGAATGCTGAGCACTAATTCAGAAGTGCACTCCATCATCAGAGTGGACCACGCAGGAGAACTGGGTGCCGACAGGATATATGCAGGGCAAATGGCTGTGCTGGGTCAGTTTTAATGCATACGGCTGCTACAGTTTATTTTGCAAGGTCCATTGTAGAATGCCAAAGGACCAACAAGAGAGTTATTGCACTAACTGGACTTAACAAAGAGTAATGCATATTGATATTCCCTTTCAAGAACTCAACTTTACTATTGAAATGCTGACTGAGTCCCCAACACCACCAGGACACATCATAAATGTTTAGTATTACACACACATGCACACATCCACACATGAACACACATCTCCTCTCCCTCACCACTCTGTTTTTGAAACCATAGCACCTCATAAGATCAAAAGTTTATTGTAACAGTTTGTTAGACTTCCTTTGATGTATGACTTTATTTAAAGAATAAAGCATTCTTATAAAAACCTCACACTTGTATTAGCAGCATTCCTGCCACTCTGGCAACATCTCAAATTACTGCATACACAATTCTGTTGTTGCACTAAACTTGTTAATCTTTGCTCAAATATCACATTTGCAACTCAAAATTACCTCAAATATGTGACTCCTGAGATTACCTGAATGTATACTGCCTTGAGTAAATTACAACCACAAAAAAAGCCAAAGCAAATAACACTGAAATAATCTTTTCTTATACTGTAAAACTGCAAAATATGTAACAGGTGTTTGCCAATACAAAATAAAAGTTGGTAAATCATGGTACTTGAGTAATGCCAACAATAGTCATCCTCCCCAATCACAGACAGATTGCAGCTGAACCCACATTTGTAGAAAATATTCCAGGTATTTTAGTAGCAACAATGAAAAAGTCATAATTTTTTTTTAGTTATAGAAAACAGCCAACTGAAGTATACCACATGTACAGTTCAACGAGTTAGGAAAATCCTAAGTTCATTTGTACATTAATTCAACTTTTAACAACAAATTGTTACGTGGGGGCCATTTGTATTCATAGTTCTACTTTTGTGCAAATTTATAGAAGTAACCACAAGATAATCTCTACCTGTTGGGTACTTATTTTTGTAATTTAAGTTAAACATAGTAAGTGTCTAAAATGACAACACTTTTACAGGTAACTCGGAAATTGCTTCACAGATTCAACATATGTGGGAGCAAGAGAAGGTGCACAAGGCAAAATTTGAAGAGTTGATTTACAAGTACAGAGTTCGGCCAACTATCATGACACCAATTTGGAACGTTGCTGGATTTGTTCTTGGTGCAGGTGTGTTGGCATTAACTTTCTTTTAGGTATTTAACTGACAAAATAAGTAACATCTTATGAGAGATAACACAAGGCAGTTTAAAAAAATGGGTATACCAGATCACATGCTGCCTACTGCACTCACTACTACCGGTCCCTGCTGTGAACCTAGCAGAGGAATTGGTCATCACATCAAGGCAGTATCAACATTAGGTTGACTAACAACACATGATGCATCGTTTAACACATTATACATCCGCATAGCATGACAAGTAGTCACATTGTGCAAACCAAGCATATTTGCAACATTCTGAGATCCTACTTTTTAAGTATGTTGGCGATGAAGAAATTTTATGTTATATTTGCACCACATACTTGATGCCGGCTAACAGGCAGTGGCGCTAGAGCCCATGACGGTGCTGACCACGCACGTGTCACAAGTACATGCACATGCGCTAAGAGCATATAATATTTTTTAACTTTCATATAAATATTATTTTTCAGTGTAAAATTTATTTGTATTTGAAGGGTTTAATATTGTCTTAAAATGTTCTAAAGTGTTTGTTGTTATTTTAAAAATATTTGGTTATGAAATTAAGAACACTAATATTCTGGCGTGAACGCAGTCATAAAGAGAGACTAAACTAATATGAAAAATTCGCAAGAACATTATAACATGTAATATAATATTTAATTTAATTTGTGCCACTTTTATTTCTATAACCAAATATTTTACTCGGCGTGCATAGCACTCCCGCTTATGTGAACCCTGTAGGCGACCATGGTAGGTCCGCACGACACTTGCTTCCGGACAGTCTGGCGAGGAGAGCTGGCGAGGTAAGACACTGTCACGTACGCACTACAACCTTTTGTTCACTGATGTAGATTTCAATAGCACTTTTAGTATACCGGTTAACCTTTGCTTGTGTACATTTTGCCAGACATTTCCCCAGCATTATGCTTCCGCTTAACTAATTAATTTCGCCCTTGTGGTATTTTTCAACTTAATCGAGGTGAAGCAGGAGAATGATACTGGAGAGGTCACGTGACCCGCGCAACTGGATCAGTCGCCAACCGCCTATGTTATTTTGTAATTTATGTATTATTTTACAATTTTAAGGGCTTTGTTTTCATATATGTATTTGAGGGTATTTTTCATGTTTGAATATTTTATGGCAACATCACGTACAACTACGTGGCTAACCGACGCCAAGTATATGTCTACGCCATCATTGCGTTTTGAGAGCTTATTTATGTAACATCGTGTGTGCAATATTTTATTCAGGGTTCTATGTGAAATTTTTGTCAGGGTTCCATGTAATTTTCAAGTAAATTTATGTTTTTGTGTTTGATCGCACTGTCACTTTCATGTTTGATTTTTCCGCCATCAGGCGTGCCACACGCCTGTAACCACTTCAATCGTAAAGAGAATAATTTTCTCTTATCAGAATAATACTTTGTTGGAATTTAATTTGCATTTTTCACAAAGAAATATTGCAATTCCACCTGCACCACGTGGTACGCTACGAACTTCATCCAGCGGCATCCACGCCATACAAACTTGTTTTCACTCTGTGTTTATTGTGACTACTCATCTCGTGCCGCATCATCTTTCAAGGGTATTTATGTAATTTTGTAATTTGTGTACGGTGCTATTACTCCCGTCCTAGCCGGCTCTGTGTACAGGCCATCACCACACTATCCACATGTTGACGGGCGAGCCTAGACAAGTTTGCGTTAGTGATGCCAAGTAAGCACACCGTGTCCTGTCTTCAGGGAAAAACAGTCAGTCCACCCTAGCAGCTGTCTGCCCCTCTTCCCTTGTGAAGGCTGTGCTTTCATGCACCTCGGTGAGATCATCCATCTAGGCGTGTGCTAGATTAATTGTGGGCTGGGGACCACCCAAACTGAATTGGCTAGTCATGACCGACAGTATCATAATTTCATTGGCACGTTGATCTGTATGAGCAATAATAATAAAAACAAGTCTACAATGAGCCTACCTCTTTTATTCAGTAGTGACAGTGTCCTAGCCATATGTATTTTTATTAAGTGCTTATTTTCAAAGTGATTTTTAGTAAAAGTTTAGTATTGCCTACATGTTTGTAAGTATGCACGGATGAGATGGACACACAGACCCCACAGTATCCCTGAGAACCCTGACAGAAATAAGATAATTTAAATTTGTACATATAAAATATGCCAAGAGCTACTTCAAGAGGCCTTTAAAGTGGTACAAGGAAATGATTTTACAATTTTAAAAAATTAGCTGAGAATGAGGAAATACTTGCATATTTTTTATTTGTAACTGCTCGTGAATTTTTGAGAAATAACTTGCTAAGCACACCTTAAAATGAATTGAGACACCTTTCAGTTGCCCTTACTAAATTTTGTGCAAATGGTTTGGTTCATTTTATTTGTACATTACAAAAACAGTAGAATTTTGACTTTGACATGAAATTCTTACTAAAATCGTTCATTTTAAAAAATTTATCTGAGGAAAATGTAGTTACAGTACTGATATTTTCAAAGTGGTACAAATATAAAATAATTTTTTCTGTGGCCCACGCCCTTAAAAGATAATTAAATTTTTTTTATTCTCAGTTTCTGTATAAATAGTAGCATTAAGTATTGTGGTACTGATAATTTAATTGGTATTTACTTTCAGTTTTAAGGTGACTGTGTTATTTAAATTTTAACCTAAGTTGAAAATTTATGCAGCTGAAGTTAATTCAGAATATGGCTGGCTTGCCAGTCTAGCTTGGTTTCCTGTAGAATTACTTGCAAATTGCAGCAGATGTGCTTATGCAAGGTTAGCATTTTCAAAGCTCTGCTGTTATTGTTGTTTGGCCAACGTAGTTTAACTCGTTCATAGCTTGTGACCATGACTTCAGGTAGTTTTTCTTCCAAACATGCACTGGAGTTATTTCTCTTCCACTCATGACAAACATCACCATGCAGTTTACTACAGCAGATCCATATTATTTTTAAAAAATATATTGATATTCATTTTTTAATGTTGTTACGTGTCGTTTGCTCATATTTTCTTAAGGATTTAAGCTGCATCCATCAAGACAACATGATAAGGGGAAGGTGATGGTAGTATGCACAATTTTAAAATGTTTATCTTCAAACCCATTAGTTGTATTCCTATTATTGTTGCTCTTGGTTAAGAGCATTTCCAACAGGTGCCAAGTATTTTTTACCATGCCCTTACATTTACCATATTGACTAATACATGACCCACACATTTTTTCTCCTAAACAAATTTAAAAAATTAGGTGTTGATCTTACAGGAGTATTAAGGTTTTAGAGAGAAATACAAGATTGAAAATAGTCTGGTTTTGACATAACATACTGGTTTTCCATTTCACTGAGGAGTGCATGGCTATGGCAAGCATGGTGTCAGTCACTGCAATTGTAGAAACAAAGCAGACAACTGTCAGCAGGATGGAGTGGGCAAGTGGCTTTAGGCTGGTCCACAAGCATGGAGCCGGCCCAGCAGACAAGCAGTGCACAGTTGAAGTTTTTGTTATAGTTGTTCATAGACAAGTGACTTTTTAAACAGCTCCGGCACTGGTTGTTGTGTAGCAAAGCAGCGTAAATCACTAATGTAATGCAGACGTTATTTCGAAGATGCCTAGTCTTTTCAAAAATTGAGGACATTTATTTTAGCTTATGCCTTATTTAATTTTGTAATATACCTATAGCACATTTTAATGTTTTAACTTAGTTTCTAAGGAAGTAAAAAAAATATGAACAAATGAAAAGCTTTTCACTCGTGCAATAATTTGTTCACTCACGTTCATAAACAAAATAACCTCAGTCATTCCGCATTGGTAAAATGTAAACATGTTGGAGATTGGCCATTGATGATGTACATGAGAACAAAACCCTCGCTGCTGTACAAGAGAAAGATATCTTGCGTGGTTCGAATGTCTGTTGCTGCGCCACAAGTGCACATTGATAGTCACCATTTTGTGTAAGATGTTGCCTTCTGCGGAATAGTAATCACGCGACTTATTTTTGTAAACATCGCAACATTATACAAATTTTCTTCTGTCACAAATGTTTTGTAGGGGAGAAATTAAGTCGGAATTTATTATGTTTGTAAGAGTGTGATTACGAAATCATTTGTTCTTTGCTGATCGCTATGATCACGGCCAAGTATACATCAAGAAATATACAGTGTGTGCACTCGTATTGGTGGCAACCATGGTAACTATTTGTTATTGTTGCCAAAGTGTTTTTTATAACTGCATAGCATGAATAATACTGATGTGAAAGCTTTTTTAAGTAAAAAAATATTTTATATGTGTGTGATATTTTGCCCTTACATTAATGTTTTAATTACAAAACTCCTGTTACCTTTCATGTCCGATTCATGTGATACAATGAGTGGGAAAATAAGTGAATTGCAAGTTTCTGCAGCACAAAAATGGCTTGTGGTGATGTTACATCAAGATGCTTCACAACAACAAATTTTAAGAAACATTTAGATTCCGTCCATAGTAACCAAGTTAAAGCCATGCGCTTGGACAAAGACAGACCACCTACTAACACTCTAATCAAACTCTGCAGACCTGCAAAATAATTTGGATGTTCGTGAGTCTAACCTCAAATCTACTGTGTACTCACGCATGCCGGGTCTTTAGTATTTATATTCAGACGACCTCAGCTCCATCCTACCATTTAGCATTGTTGAAATAGGAATTTATTTTCCCGTTTTTATATCCCACCATGTGAGCTGAGATTGTTCTGGCTACCTCCTAGCTCGTTTTATTCACCGGCCCACCATAATTATGCAAGCAGGACGAGTTCCTTTTTCCACTGCTAGATAGTGCTAGTTGTATTATCGTTTGTCCTTTGCTTCCCATCCCCCAGCCGGCTGGCAACGTCACAGCTGTAAGCCATGCTTTCGCTATCACCCCGCGCTCCGTTCACTCCTTGCCCTCATGATGTTGGCCAATCAGAGGCGGGTACTGTCCGAGATTAGTATAAAAGGAGATTTTTGCGCATGCCTCCAGACCAGTCTTCATTTCCAGCACTCATTGCTCGGATCTGTCCAGCCTGCACTCTTCCTAGTGCTCACCACTCAGGAAGGCCCCATTGCCTCTAGCACTCGCTGCGCAGAGCAAACCCCATACTTAGCTTTATTCCAGCACTTGTTGCTCAGAATTTGCATTAGGCCCTAGTAGTCTGATGCTCAGCACTGTCAAGACTCTCTCTATGGACGACCCCTGCTAACCCTACCCCCCTTCCTCAACACAGACGTGTGTGAGAACAGGGTAACGCCTTCCTTTAGTACTTCTTAGGACTAATCCTTCCTTACCATGCTTAGTCTCCCTGCATCATGCCCAGCCTAGTGAAGAGATTTGGACGGCTTTTAACATTGAGGTCTTGAATGCCAATAAGGGTGATTGAGGTGAGTATGGAGCAGTACCGGAATTAAAGGGCGGGGAAACGGGAGACCCCTGAGAAAACCATCTGACCAATGGCATTGACCGGCACGATTCCCACATGCGAAAATGCGGAATGACCCAGACGGAGATTTAACCTGGATCACCTTGGTGAGAGACAAGCAGGCTACCTGCTCAGCCAGCGTGCCATCTCCCTCTGCAGCCTAGTGTACCATCAGCATAAGGAACTACGGCAACAATTGAAGGATTCAACCACCCAGCCAGCTTTGTACCCTAGTCAACACCGATCTCCTCTTCCGGCCCCTGCCGACGTACTATCAGCTTCCCGCCGCATCACTCATGCCAAGCGACCAGTAACAATATGTCGTCACGTTTTCGTCCAATTCATTGGAATAAACATGAAATTGAGCCAAAACCTTGTGTACCACTTTCCTGTAGCTATATAACCTAGTTCCCAGTTTTGGTCTACCAAGGTTAGGGAATGCAGGTCCTCCCGGGGAACTTTGCTCCAGTGCTCAGTACGCGTTGATTTTACCCACACGCACCTAGCTCGGCCTGCCCTTCCATCTACCTCATGAGTGGAACGGCTGTGCCACATAGGTACACTGACTCTGGCATAGCTTGTCAGCTTGGTGTTCGCCAGTCTCTCTACTGCGGGCCCTGCCTAGAGAGGCAGACATTCACTGGGTTGGGGAGACTCACCCAGAGCAACATCCATATGTTCAACCTTAGCCAGTATGGCCCGACTTCCAACACATACAGTGGTCCCCACCAGGTGCTGGAATAGGGTGTCCATTGCGCTATGGTCGGCTCGTGGCTCGACACGTAAATTGGGAGAACAAGGAGCCTGCTTTCCACTCCTTGACGAGGAGTGTCTGTGCTTCCATATGACGTATTCCAAGAGACGTGGTCTCAAGGAACAGGTAAGGGCGACTCTACTTGCCTCTGGGCATTTGCACGAGTACACACCGGCCCTAGTAGCCTCCGTCTCCAAACTTCAGCCCAGAGAGCAAGCCCAGGACATCAGACACCTGCAGCAGCCAGTGATGTCGGAGGTACCAAGTCACCTCTTCAGTGATCCAGTATGTACAGGACCGACGAAGACGTACACTTGTCTTCTGCTCCACAACCACCAGTCACCTACTGGATCCTGACATACTCCGTCCTGCTTCTGCTCCACAACCTGAGTTTTCTACATGTCAACCAGATCTTCATATTGTTGCACACACACACTCCCAGTGATCCCCTACACAGCTCCCAGATGCCCAATAGTGTTCAAGAAAGTACATTTTGTGCCCTGCCGGCAGCCTACCAGGCCGACTCTCTACAAAGGGAAAATCCCAGCACCCTAGAGAGATCAGACCCCAGAATCTACACAGGAGCGCTCTGCCTAGTTCCTGGCCAAAAACCTGACGAAGCCACCTCTGACACCGTAAGTACACTCATCAACCTCTTTCAGTGTCTAGAGTAGTGGTCCTGCATCAAAGAGATTTCTGGCGCCGAACGTGGGGTACCACTGACGAAGTAGCAAGAGCCAGTACGGACAGACAGACCACGCCCATGTCAACCACCACACAGCACCAAAAACCCCCAGGACTTCGGGGAGCTGAAGATCACTAGATGGTTAGGTGGTGGTGGTCAAAAATCTCCGGCGAACGAGCATGGTGGAGCAGACTGTCCAGCTGGTGATGTGGCTCTCAGAGGAGCAGATGATCAACTGACTTATTCCAGTCTCTGCACGGGAATATATTCTGCTTCGGCTGAGGGCTCGCTGGCCCTGGTGGTGGGGTGCTATCGCATGCATCTCAGGCGGATCTAAGGGTGGTCATTGTTGCCATACGACATTTCACGGTGCGTCCTTGAACTTCATCAGGTTGTAGCAAAAGTTGATCACTGATAATAGATTGTCGGCATCTTCTCAAGGCGAAGCCTGGCTATGCATAGCTTACTGGGAGCGGCAATATTGTGGAAACGTATAATTCTGACACGTCTGTAATTATCCCTGGTCCAGGGAAAATCCTGTAGGCGTTCCGGTAGAAATTATATTATTCCAAACCCCGTTCATTGTTGCTTGTATATGAAGCATGTAGATCAAGCGAAGTCATTTATTCTTAATAGCCAGTAAGCAGTGGCTATGTGTGCTATAATTTCATGGGCAAGCTACTGTGTGCAGGGGGCAGTAGTGGTGTTGATCTCCCTAATAAAGGGGTAGGGGTATCCGGGGGTTCTCGCCCGGGATAATTTGGATTTCAAGGTGCACAATGGTGCCAATTAAACATTTTTTCGTACCTAAATATAAAATACGCCGCTTATAAAAATATTACAAAGATACCTTCATCAAACCCTGAACCTTGTCCACTCAAAATCAATATTATTTTAATAACCGTCGACAGTGAGGTATTTACATACGGAGCGATTTTGTTTGTACAGAAGTGTAGACAGGAAAGCAGTCAACTCTATTTTTACCAAATTCTTTAAGAGACAAAAACCAATTTATGTGAACTTCAGAATGCTCTTGTTTTTGAACAGCACTGCACAGATTTTTAAGGTCGCAATACCCAGTTGCAGTCCACGTGTTAACATCCTTTGAAAACAATAAACATGGCCAGCAAAACAGTTTGTTTAATCTGTTACATCCAGCTAACCACGAGTGTTTCTGATAAACATTTTTTTTTTTGGAAATGACGTACAAAATTACCTATCTTGTGTATTGTGATCGTAAGTTCAGGTGTTGGCCTACCCACTTTTATG
This sequence comes from Dryococelus australis, assembly GCA_029891345.1. NCBI lineage: Eukaryota > Metazoa > Arthropoda > Insecta > Phasmatodea > Phasmatidae > Dryococelus > Dryococelus australis. The sequence continues at coordinate 105,606,287 of CM056996.1, forward strand.
TCACATCTTTCCTGAAAAGTGAAAGCACTGCTAGAAAATGTTTCACTCATAATCCACACACACCACGCTTACAGCCACATGTTTCTGTTGCACTCATTCTATCTACTCGGTTATCAGCCTCACACTGTAATTTCATAATTTTTATGTAGGGTATACATTGTGCACGAATATGTATAACATCCTCAGCACCAAAACTAAATTAAATAAAAACAATACGATTCATGTTGTACGCACGAACTTGCCCACACATTGATCTAGTTACTGTAAACTACACGACGCCAACTGCCTCTGGCTAGGCCAACTTCGGCTATGTCCACTTCAGTTTGGTGAAGAAAGCACTACCATCGTAGCTTCTAACATAGGTTGAAGCGGCCATAAGCCCCCGCCTCTCCCCGGCTGGTCTTCCTACCCTACCACCCCTCTGTCGGCCAGGAATCCATTGTGACCGCCTACCTGCTGAAAGCTTTACTTACAGCGCTTCCAAACATCTTTGTTTTGCTTGCCAACAAGTTGTTTTCTTATAATGTACAGTATTGTTTCCCAAGTATTTTGTGTACCGCATGATTGAAAACTTACCTTACAGTAAATATAAGTTAGAATTTAATATTTATTTTAAATATAACATTATCGGACAACTGTCTGGGCAAGCACTGCTTGCCGTAACGAGACGCCATTGCCAGTAAGCCTAATGCATCAATACAAACGTGTGTGGTATTTGAGTTGCATTAATAATGAAGGAATTACTTGTTACAAAATTTGAGAGTTAACTAAATTGATCCAAATTTTTACAGCACGATTTCACACTGATAAACATTCTGTGCAAGTCCTAAGAAAATTCATTCACACCGTTCTTACAGTGTTTAACAGCACAAGCAGTAAGCCATTACAAAACTATCACTTTACTGAGAATCTATGTAAGAATGTTTTATTTTATATTTAAATTAATACTTGAACTATGTGATTATGATTTGGCATTTCTATTTATTTATTTAATTAATTAATTTACCATGTAACTTACTTTATGAACCCTGAAAGAGACAAGAGGGAGCAATCAACTCTTCTCCTGCAAGAGTGCATTATCAAGCGACACTACGAAATTGCTATAAAATCAATGGCATATATAATTCACACCAATTATAACTCTTGCTTATATAAAACAAAAACTGAATGCACTTACCTTCCATTTAAGGTAATATTTTTTAATAACATGAAGCGACAGAATTTTTTCTCCTACTTTGCTGGCAACTTCATTGGGAGTACTGCAATCAGTGTTTACACTAAAATATATGCAGGCATGGGCAGTAATGTTTTCCAGAGGCTGATGTTAACAGTGCTCTATTAACCACAAACCAACGGGAGCTGACTTCCTTACGTGAAAAATTGTCTCCTCATAATGGCCATTGTGAAGAATGAATGGTATAGAGTAGGCCTGCCGATTATGCGGATTTTGTCCGTATTTACAGATTTTTATACCATTAAACGGATTCACGGAATTTAAAGAAATTTCACTGATATTCACTTATGCACACAAAAAACTGGTTAACGAGATTTATTGAGGGAAGGGATATTTGTTACCTGTGTACTTAATTATATATACGGAATTGTAGCATATTACCACTTAAAAATGCTATTGTTTAATAAAAGTGATTACCGACATGAGTCAATTTAAGAAATATGCAAACTTTACCAAACAGTCCACAGGCGGACGATCACAGTAAAATGTAAACACAACATGGCCGCCTACAGACAGAGCGAGTAAGCACCAAGGCATTGCCACCTCGCACGCGTAGCGCAAGTGAATAACAAATTAAAAGAGAAGAACTTTTCCTTTTAATCTGGTTTTGGCATTAAAATTACCTACCACAGCAATTTTAATTTAATAACACGCTAGTCGTTTGGAACAGCAATTATCCACGGGTTTGTTAAACTACACATAGCAGTACTGGTAGCAAGCGAGAACAAAAACACTGCACAACACAAAACACGCACACAACTTGTTCTTTAAAAATAAATCGTGAAAAGTGTTCACGAGCTAAGGTTGAACCGGTTTCCCAATTTACTTTCATTAGCACAGCTCTCTTCACATGCAATGATAATCTCAACTATGTAGCAAGATGTACAGCTTTTCGTTTTACACTTAAGAAATTGTGAGTTGCTACTTAGAAAAAAAACTTATATATGATAATTGTTTGCAAAACCACCACGGATTTGGTCAAAATTCACGTTACTTTTAAACTCCACAGCAATGTTAACGGAACATGGAATGTAGAGCGGTTGACCAGCCGGCACCATGGCGCAAACAACTAGTACTCTACTGACAAAGCAAAGAATGTCAGACACTGTTGCCAGATATGCGGAACATTCCACGGCTGCCACATCTACTTTTTCAGTTACAATCACACGTATTTATACGGTTTACAAACATTAGCAATTTTGCATGTCACCAATGCAAAACTTAATATTTCAAAAATATTTTTATATGGCAGTTGCATTTATGGGCAGTTGCACAAGCCATTAAAATCACTCAGATTTATAAAAGAACAGTAAGTCAAGTTGATCGTGGACAAGACTTTACTGTTTTTTTTGCAAGTCATTAAGGTGACCATATTTTGTAAATTTCTTCATTTATGTAAAAAGTAGTTGCTACGAAAGTGGATAAACGTTTAAATAGGTGTACTTTGTTGAAATTGAAATGGTTTTGTTTAGAACGGTTGTCCTATGAGCAACAGTGATTTTTGCAAACTTTGTTAGAATCCATTTCATTTTTAATTACCTAGTCTTGCATACCAAATATTTTTACTTAAGAACAATCTTGCTGAAATTTTTGCTTGGACAGTATTTTTTTTTGTAATCAGAAATTTAACTTGCAAATGCTCTATTTCCTGTTATAAGTGTCTTAGGCCTATTTGTTTTCAGTGTAGTTTTTCTCATTATATCTGACTGAGTGAGTGGTAACATTATGTGAATAAATATTTCAAGAACTGATTTTCATTTTGAGCAATAAAAATATAAGTTGATTTTTGGTGCACTTGAAATTTTTAATTACCTAAATATGAACATAGTTTTATTTGCGTAATCAGGATTTTTCAGGATATTGACATTGAATTTTTCAGGATTTTTGAGTGTGTTGTTTAGGATTTAAATTTCAAGATCAGTGGCAGCCCTAGTATGAGAATAGTAGTAATAAATGGAAGCACCAAAGGAAAATTCCTTTGAGTACGTATTGCTAACCACTATAGTTAAGTGACCATCCATCCTCATTTCACTATTTACTTGTCCTGTCATAACTATGGAGGTTAAAAGTAAAATGCTAAAATCTTAACCACTGATGACCTGCAGGCATTTTATCATCGTCAGGATAACTGAAAACCAGCCATGAACCACCCACGTAATACACCTTAAAGAACAGTATGGTATAGAAGAAATCATTTGTTGTCTAGTTAAGTACTAGAACATGCAAATCTACATTAAATTGGATATACATCATAAAGTCATATTGCAGGACAAAATTAATAGTACATTATGATATGATTTTACAAAAGATAACTATTCAAACAATAAATTTCAGCTGCACTTGTTATCCATAAGAGAATGAGTTTTAAAATACAGGTGTTATAATAGTACATAAATGTACCAAATTACATAGGCACAACTTCAAAGGCCACAGGATACAAATTACCACAAAAAAAAGTTAGTCTAAGTCTTGGGCGTTTGCAAGCAAGTTTAGAAAGCCAAAAAGAGTAATCCCACATAACAGTTTTTACCAACTTTGTGAGAAAATATATTACCCATACGATGCATTTCTGTCAAGCTACCGTCTCATGTCTCATAAATTTGTTCATTTTATTGGCCTACTGGCTCTTAAGGTGATTGGAGTAAAGTTGATCTGTCACCCATAACAAGGATAGTGTCTTAGTGATGGTATGTGACAGGTTCAGCCCTGCTGGGTCAGAAGGCTGCCATGGCATGCACAGTGGCAGTGGAGTCTGTGATAGTGGACCATTACAATGAGCAACTACGCACTCTTATGGCAGACCCTGTGGCCAACAAGGAGCTGCTCGAGACTATTCAAAAATTCCGTGATGACGAGCAGGAACACCATGACGTGGGTATCGACCACGGAGCTGAACAGGCACCCTTCTACCAGATGCTTAGTCAAGTGATCAAGTTTGGATCCAAAGTTGCCATTAGTATCTCTAAAGTTGTGTAGGTGTTAATGTCAAGCCTACTTTTTAGTTAAAAAGAAATGCTGAACTTATAATTAACTACACTTTGATATTTATTGATTTATGTATTTTCTGCAACTTTTAAACACATACATATATTTAGACTAAACAAATATCTGCATTTTTTTTAGAAAGAAAAAAGTTGAGTTTTTAGAAATAATATTTAAAACTTTTTTATGTGTCAATGGATCTTCCTACACAACAAATATCATGTCGCAAAGGATACCAGTTAAATATTTTGTTGAGAATCATTCAAATTATTTTAATTGGCCTAGAAAAACTCTTTTTTATCAAAATATTAACCTGTGATGTTTATGCTGTTTATTTACAACACTGCATAATTCATATGACTTAAAATGCACAATATGGCAAAAAATTTTGAATTAAACATTTCTATCCATTGTTCATCAGCATAACATGTACATTCAATTAAATCCATCTCAGGAAAGAAGTTGTCGTATGATTGTAAACACACAGCCATCCCGAGCCATCCTAATATGCCAACACTAGGCAACTACAACTAGAACTTCCAAAGAAGATTACTTATTGTTAAAGTTGTTGAATACAAATGGCTGCTCTATAATTTGTTAAGCTGCTCAAAGCATTATTTTTAAGTTACACGAGACAATTTAATGGTGATAATACAAATTTAAAAATTTTGCAGTGAAATATGTTGATAGCTAAAATTTTTGCACTAGAGAATATCAATGTTGTATTGTTTATGATGCCCATACCACAACTAATGTTGTAATCAGATAGTGATACTAATTGTGGTATGATATACATTCTGCAGTATAAATTTATGCAGTAGCTTATTTTCATAAATGAATAGTTATACTGTTTAGAATACCTACAAATAAATTACATACAACAGATTGTTTATTCCCCCTCCCTTTTTTTTTATAATGAAAGACAATTCTTGTGAAACCACCATAGTTCACAAAATATGTAGTGCTCCTTGTTCAAAACAAACACCTCTTGATTCACTACACATCATGCAAAAAAAATTGTTTTATTTAAAATATATACATTTATTTCAATATTCAGACATGTTTAGAATAAATTTATAACACAGGTGAGCATATGAAGCCTTTCATTGACACCAAAAAAAAATTTATTTAAATAGAGCGCCGCAGTTAACTGGAAGCAGTATTAACACCTCCACTGCACTCAAAAATTCAGCTCAGTATTCCGTGACATCTGCTTTTAATTTCACCCAGTTTGACATCTCCGCATTTGAGATATTCACATACATTATGATAAAAGGGAGGGAGGGGATTTGAAAAGCATTGTTTACTGTCTTTTTTGTTCCGTATATTGCAAACACTCTTGAGTGGTACTACACACGTATTGTATACAGGACACACTTTAAACACTGTACTTACTATACATGCTTGGTCCTTCTCACATATCTGCAACAGCATAAAGGTTAAATGTTGGAAGGTAATTGTTCCAGTTTACACCATCATCTCCATTTCAAACAGCCTGTTCTGTAATCATCAAATTTAAATTTTAATGCAGCAACTCTTACTCTGAGTTAAACTTTTTAAGCACTAAAAATGTTTCTAATAAATTAGGTCTTGGTTTTGTTGTGCTTTAATTTACAGTAAAAAATTAATTTTTTGAAATGTATAACTTTGAAGGCAATCTCGTTCAACAGTGAGGGACTGGTTTGTACAGTATGCTGCAGCCACAACACAGCTAGCAGATGACCTCTGCCTAGTCTCAGACTTGCAGGTGGTCAGACACAGCAGCGGGCCAAGCCACTCTGCATGATATTTGCAATGTATTGATGTTTGGTTTCCTCCTTGGATAGTAATCCTTGGATTCTAAAACCCGGGAACCTTACCCTACTTCTTCTACATGATGTGTATATGGGTTGTTAACCTCATGGAAATAAAATACAATAAAAGCCGATTGGGACTGGGTACTTCCCACGTTTTAGAATAGTCATGTCTTAGTTCTCTTGGGTTTAACTGTGGTGACGGGAGGAGAGAAAATTCCTAAAGTAAGTTGAATTTGAAAGGACTTGCGATACGAGGCTTTGGTTTTTCTTACAGTTAGGGCCTTCAAGGTCCGTGAAACCAGCTTCATGAGTAACATGGAAGTGCTGCCTAAATGGAACTGTCCGGTTTGCTATCTATCCGGCCTAGGTAGAGCGTACGATGAGTCGGGAGACGAGCAGGGACGAAGTCGGGATGATTCAGAGCTGCATTAGGGCGCTTATGTCCTTTGGATGGTAAATGCAAATGAATTATCTTGCCAGAAGGGGTTCGTACCGTGCAAGTCTACTGTGAGGTATTCGCCTAGGACTAAGTTTGAGCGGTGGCAGGTGGGATCTCTGTGGCTATATCTGCAGGTGGCAGGTTCGAAACCTCTATATTATGCCATGGCCAATCTAGTCCTAACAAACTGTCTCAGTATTTGGTAAAAGCTTGGCCCAATGGTTGTACTCTTAGTGCGGGCCTAGTATGGGGTCCGAATAAATGAACAGGTCTGAAAACTAGCTGGCGTGGTTGTCTGGGCAGTGGGATGGGTGGCACACATGGTTGAGAGTCGTGCTATGCCCCCCTCTATGGCACGGATGTTGTTTACTTCTGCGTGTGCAATGTTGTTGTTGTTGTTGATGATGATGATGATAAAGACCGGCATACATTATTCACATTGGAAGGTTCCTTCATGGAAATTGGTCCAGTCAGTGTCCGTTACACACTTAGGATGGTTACACATGACAATAACGCAGCCTTTTTCACGACACAGTCTGGCATTGCCCTTAATTGCTTGGCATTCCACTGTGGGCAGGAATTCACTTAGTGCAATCAGTTATGCTGCTGCAGAGTGGTTGGTCTGGTTGGTTTTGCAGTTTTGTCTAGATGTGCAATTCTGGCACTAGAACACATCACGTCGTATGGATGGCGATTCTTCTGCTGACAGGCAGGCAAAGTGTGCTCCTTGCTGCCACAGTAAACGGTGTCTGTGCTAGAGTCATCGCATGTAGAGCGCAAGAGGCGTGCTACCCTCTTTGTTGATGTCACTGTCAGAGCGAACACACTTCTCCCTTCTGGGACACAGCGGCAGATGTTAACTTGCAGGTCAAATTTCTTGTACGTCTCCAGCGAGACAGGCTTTCCACACTGTGCACATATTTCTTCTATGTTCCACATGTCAGTTGTAAATTCCATGCTGCTGGTGTTCACAGTAGTCACTGTCACGGTTGTACGTAAACCCACGTCCACAAAAGGTTCCTTCGGGACCTATCCCGGTAGACCTGACCTGTTCAGGTGCAGTGGTCAGCGCGTAGGCCAAACCATACCACGCACGTACGCCAGGCTTCTGACATGTGGTAATGTCGTAGGAAACTCCACAAAGTGTGGTGACTTCATGGGTGTTTCCACCCTCTGGACACAAGGGGGTTCGATATGTGCACAAGATGGCGGCCAACTCACTGTTTCACATGGTTTCCAGAACAATGGTGGACTTCTGAATATGAAATTTTTCCACCACGTGCTTATTTTTCACGACGCACATCTTCACGCTACACAAGTTGCAGCACCATATAATGTAGCTTGGTTGCTAGCGAGAGACAGGGTATGCCGGATTTGAGAGAAACCTTGATGCATGGTGATAAAGTTCAGTAAAGATGTTATAAATTCACAGGGCGCCAGCTCATCTAATACACGGATGAGCACTTGTGAACAGTATCTCAGGGTAGTAGCAGGTCGACAGCCATGTGGCAATTTCCCCTCGCAGCACACGTTAACAAAAGAAGCTAATACAAGAGTCACTTAGCACACTTTTACAGTTCAAAAGCTGAGCACGTGGGTAGTTTCTGGAGTGGGCCAGATCCCGAAATTACGTTAAGCATTAAAAAAATAAAATATGACGAGGTATGTTTGAACTCTGTATACGAGAGCACACATACAAAACAATACACTATCCCTCGAATTAAGCGGGCATGGCACGCCAGGCCTGCCATAGACCGACACAGAACAAAGTGCTGAAATGCACATGGAAATTACAGGTAATAAACTCTCCAGGGCCACGAGTCTGAGGGAGAGAAGGGTAATAATATGGGAGAACCAAATTAATTAAAAAGGTTCCAGCAAATTATATACTTACTATTGTAGCTACTGTGGTTGATGCAAACAGATGAAGCTCCTGCGGTGTGCACGACACACAAGTCCATCCTGTTCGGCCCGCTGGTTAAGACTAAAGATGGTAGCTCGAAGATGCCGTTACCCAACTGTGATTTCCCGTCAGCACCGTGAAGAAAAAAAATGCAAAAATGCACATACTGAACGGTATATAAGTAAAACCAATTAAACAAAGTAAAATACTCTGCAAATTTAAATAAACATATCAGACACGTCAGAATCCTTTAATAATGTCTCCAGTCCTTGTTACTAAACAAGTCATGGGAAATGAGATTACCAGAGAAAAGCCAGAACGGCTTGCAGAACACACAAGAAAATAAAATAAAATCATACAAAGCACTTTACATAAATACGACCCTTTAAATCAACAGTATTAAATTTAAGTATTAATTTAATAAGTGAAGAGAGAATTTAAATTTAGGGCGTTTGGCGTGGTGGTTGCCGGAACTAAAATAAGTATGACACAATCGCTATAAAATTATAAAAGGAATTTAGACTATGGTTCGTAAATATACATAGGCCACATGGTCGGGCACTCTTTATTAAAAAGTACAGCACTCACGGGAGATAGTACTTTCCCGTATTTAACTCTGCTTTCTGGGAGATACAAAACTTCACCACAATAAACACATACAACATAGTTTACTCTTGGTGAGTCATTCGGGTCATGGAACGGTTCACTGACCCGTTTGTGCATGAATGTCTCTGGAGACAAGTGCATTAATGCACATTGTCCATAGCTGGTGCACGAGCGGTGCAGCAAAGGTCTACCTCCCGAGCAGGACAGTGAGGATAATGACAAAATATAACATCTAGCAACCCAGTGTGTGGCTGAAGGATGAACTTCAAGATCATCTAGAACTTCTGAAACTGAAGAAACAACTTCAAGAACTTCAAAAATGTCAGAACTTACGAATTTCAGCAAGAAGAAGCACCACACCAGAGGAGAAGAATTTTTTGCTACAAGTCGAGACGTCAAGATACAGAATGCTGAGTCTTTTGGAAAAGCGGTGACAGAAGCTGTGCATATTTTCCTCAATGCAGGACATTGTGGAATTCTGAAAACGCAAGAGCTAAAGCAAGAAGAAAATTATTTTTGGGTTTTTCTGGTTTGGAGGAGAACTGTTGTAAGTACGTATTTGAAAAAAAATTTTGTGTGAATTTCTGGTAAATGATGAGTGACGAGAAAAAAATCGAATTTTTATGATTTGAAGGAACTGTGATTCTGGAAACTAAAGTAGAGGGGCAAACACTTGTATGGAACACACAATAAGATTTTTATTCAAAAAGATAGAAGCCATACATAAGGGTAACGAAGCATTACAGGCAAAATGCAAGCAGGTAGAAATACAAAACTATTAGAGTACAACAAACTAATAGATTTGGTCACTTGGAAAAAGAAAAATTGAAAATTAGTGAACAAAATAATAGAGAATAGAAAGGAAATTTAAATTATAAAATAAAATGTACAACACAATGTAAATGAACAACAGAAGGAAGGGAAATGTAAAGGTGTTGAAATGAGTAAACAGGATTCTAAATCATTAGATGCTAAGGTTATGTTGTATGCAAATGAGAATCTGGATTTTGAAAGGGTAGTGGGAAATAATTTTGTAAGTAATAGGGAAATCATACAAGACATGAGCGAGGGTAAAGTAATATTGAACTAATTAGGGGGAGGTGGTCAGATAAACAACAGAGACAGACATTCAAAACTAGTGTAACATGTAAGAAAGAGGGATTGATAACATTTGAATATACACACAGTGTGATCAGGAAAAAGGAAGGATGGGGGGGGGGGGGGGAAGTCAGATGAAACACAACACAAACATGTAATAGTTGGGTAAGATGTAATGAAATGGGTAAGAAGAGCAAGGGGTAAAAGAAAGAGAAGATTATTGGGGAGTTAGTAAACAACATGTCCAAACAATTCAAAAGAATACTGGGGCACAAAAAACAAAGAAAGGAAAAATTGAAGAAAATAAAAGGTAAAAGGAGGTAAATGTCAGGCAGTGGGAAAAAGAAATAATATAAAATACTGTATGAGGAAGGTAGCGAAGAAGAAAGGAAAAAAAAAGAAAAAAATTGAGAAAGGTAGAAATTATAAAGAAAAGAAAGAAAAGGAATTGAGAAAGGCAGACCAGATACAAATAATGATCTGAAAGTAATTGTGTATTTTTTTTTTGAGAGAGATAAAAATTCAGGAAAAATTTGTAAAATAATAATGTAATTGGGATAATCTGTCTAAGGAAGAAAGTTTTTATACATACAATAAATGTCTTGGTTAACAAGCAAACGGTGTGAAAATTATACAGAAAAAATTTAACAAGTAAAGAGTATCAGTTAATACAGAAGATAAAATTAAATGAACATAGAGACATTTTTTACGAAAGTCATAGTAAAACTTGAAAGTAAAACTGTATGATTATTATTTTAGTAATTCTTCTTTGTTATTATGATGATGTATACCAACAAAATTGTCAAAGTTACATGTGAATCACATAACGTATAAATGTGTAAAAAAAATGTATTTTTTTTTAAATAAAGGAAAACATCTTTGACAATCATCAGGTGATAGAAAGCATAATAAAAATAATATACGAAAATCAGGATATAAAGACAATATGTATACTGATGTGGGTATAGTGCTACCGTGTATATAGGTGGTATTATAATTGAATGTAAGTGAAGAAAAAGCAACAGAGAGAGAAATTTTTAAGAAAAAAGTGTTAAAAATGGAAGGATTCCAAGACAGGAAGGAAAAAAAAACAGGCTCGAAATGGCCTGAGGAGAGGAAAAGGATACATAGTGAGAAGATGGAGTACTGGAGGAAGAAAAATGAACAAAGGACGAAGCATTGAAAGTGGTTCGTGGTCCCTAAGAGACCCTTACAGAAAAAGAAAGAAGAAGAAAAATTTGACTTGGATGACAAAGTTAAAATAAGTAAGTATTATTAGTGTCAATAAAAACACCAGGGGATGGATATGGATATGGATATATATATATATAATATATATATATGTGAGATAAGTAAACGCAAACCGTATTCAAGTGGTAAGAATTTTTGAAACCCCATATATAAATATTTTTTTAACGGGGTAAGTACTATGAAAAACTTTAAGAGAATGTTTTAATTAATTACTGTAAGATTATAACATGGAGATACGATGATTGTGAATTTTGAAAAAGAAAAGACTAAGTGAATGTTTTAGTTAATGAGCTATTGGAAGATAATAACATGGGAATTGTGAATTTAAATGTAAAAAGCATATTCCAGCAATAGTAGAAAATTAACTTAGCTTGATTATGGTTTGTAAAAAACTTATAAAATTTGTTCTAAACCATGGGGGATTATGTAAAATTGCAGTTTTTAGGGTTATGTTTACAGTTCATTTTAATTATATATGTTTACAGAGTACTTGCTTATGCGGTCACTTCATTTAATATATTTTCAAATTTTATTTTATTATATGAATTAACAGTATAATCTTTGGTTATTTTAATAGTTTATTAACATAGATACCATGTGTTAAGTATTTTTCATTTCTTTCCTAGAGGGTAGTCTGCATTAAATGTTTATTAAACAAAAGTACTACAGAATATTATTGTGGTTCTCTCGTCTCGCTATTACTGATTGGCAGAGAGATGCATCATAGTCAGACGACAGCCAATCGGACAACAGGAGAAAACATAATTAAGGCAAAAGTAAAATAGAACTAATTTTTTTCTATAAAAGAATTCTCACCACATCCAATGATGGACGTGTGTCTTATAACATGAAAGTTTTAATGATTTAATATATAATAAGATTGTTGCAAGATGTTTTGCAAGATGAATAAGTGATAATTGAATAATAAGGAATATTAATTTTATTATGCTTAGAAGTAAAAAGAAAATAAGTTGTTGAATTTTTAGAAGAAGACAAAATGAAATATAGTTGCTAATATAATATAATAATATTACAGGATAGTTTTGTTTATTAAAAGTGTCTTTAATTTAAATTATTTTTTAACATAAATTTGATTTCAGTTAAAAAAAAATTTTTAACATTTCCGATTAGTTCAGTTTGCTTTTATGTATATTTACATATCTGTAAATACAAGGTTAGGCCATCCTTCAATTTATAGGAATCATATAAATTCTCTTTGGAGTTAGGTTCATTTATTTGGTTGTCTAGGACAACAATAAAACTCCTATTATGATAGGTTTTATTTTTAATTTGTAGAATATTCTTGGTCCTTACTTAAATGAAGCTATACATGTTGAAGCTTTTGCTTGGAAAAAATGACTACATAGTTCTTCCTAAAGTTCGATAAATCATTTTGCAGGACCAAGAAATGTTGATAGAGTTGTTAGGGGACATGGATAGTTGAAGAGATACCACGAAACGCCTCAAATTTAATTTTTGGAGTGTTTTGAAGTCACAGACATCACCGGGGTATGAGGCTCTCCCAGCGCTAGGAATGACGCCTCCTACAACGCCCACCTTCCCAGCCTACCATCCTGTAGCAGAAAGGTGACTATGTCCAGTTGCTTCAATAGTCATTTTAACTGTTTCAGCCAAATCATATTTTATTTAGAGTTGTTCCGATACCGATACCAAGTATTGGTATCTGCCTATACTTATTACAAAAAATATTTGGTGTGGTTGTACGTTTTACAGTATTGATCACTCTAGCAAAAATTTGTTCACTCATGTTCATAAATAAAATAACCATCCAGCATGAGTAAAATGTAAACAAGTTGGAGCTCGGCCATAGAAGCCATACATGAAAAAAAATTATGCTGCTGTACTAGAGAAATATTTCTTACGTAGTTCACATGCCTGCGCGCAGCACCACAAGTGTACATTGATAGAAGTCATTTTGTGTAACATGTTGCCATAGTTTTGCTTTCTCAAGTCAAGTTACCCTCTGTGGAGTAGTAATTGCACGACATAAATTCGTAAACGTTGCAACATAATAGGAATTTTTTTATCACAAATGTTTTGTAGGGGAGAAATTAAGTCAGAATTTATTATGTTTGTACGTAATCATGATTTAACAATATTTACATGCGTATACTTGAAATATTTCTGTATTTCAGCATGTATAGGCCACACATTTTTACAAAAAAAAATGACTACAAAGAGTGGGGTGTGGCTTATATTCGAGATATTGGCATTAAAATATTTTTCCCCTAAAATGTATTAAAAAATTTGTCAGCATACAGTACATTTTTATGTTTTAATTTAAAGGCAGGAAGGGAAAAAGAAGATGAGGATGAGGAAAGCAAGGAGTGGCTATGTCCTATACCGTGCAGTATAATCAAGTGAAGCCAGTTTATAGTGTGGAGTTAGACTGTTGTTTTCTGGTAAAAAAAAAGGTCACGTGATCAACAGTAGACCAAAACATTGTATTTGCCTATCTTTCACGTGTATTTTGATGAGTAATAAAATCGACATAAATTTACATAAAACCTTTTTTGACCTAAACAATAATATACACAAAGTGTGTCTGTTTGTCTCAGATAATTAGATATAAATTTCACCGCTAAATACATAAAGTTATGAATTATTTACATTTAAATGGAAGTGTTGCATACGGTGTTTTGGTTGATTTGCTTCCCATTCCCTGTATATTTGCCTTGAAAATATTCCAGGAAATAATTTTCTGGCTATAGGAGTTTTTAAAAGTTATGATAAAACTTTAACCGTACTGAAATCGACTATAGTATGCTATTGAAGTCGTCTGCGAGTGCGTTACAAGTGAAGCAGCCATGCGGGAGAGCGACAACTTTTGTTTACATTGAAATTGAACAGCCTTGCGAGTGCTATATGAACTCGCTAGTTGTTCTGAATTTTCTCTAAATTTGTGTTATTCTTGTATCTGTGAAATGTGAATATGACATGTAAACACGACTTAAAACTATAATCTATTTTTGATTTATTCTGCAACCAACGAAAATTAATATTATTGTATGAAAATGCGTACGAGCCGGGCCATACGTGTCCAGTGTTTATAGTGTATTTGTGTATACCGTGGATACATTCGTGAAAGATATCGCACAGTTATTGTATGTATAGGGATATGTTATCTGCGTAAGTACCGAGCACTCACCAGGTAAAGCGACTGAGGATTGTACCCCCTGTAACACTTGATTTTATCCCGACCAGAAAACCTACTCGACCAACGCTATACACCTTGCCCAAATGGTTTTGTGTTTCTGAGGTATACTCCTCATGACACTGGCCTTGCGAATCTTGAAGGCTACCTCTCTTAATAGAACCAGGTCAACCTACTGTAAAAACCTTTAGTGTGAAGTTGGTCGTAGGGGTCGAACTCCCCAGTCTCCTGCCAGGGAAGGACATTCCCAAAACCCAAAACTGTTAAAATCACCCTGACATGAGGAACACAACCAAAGCCAGAGCACTAAAGAGGGCTTGTGTTCGATCCCCGGTGACATCAGAGTAACCACTACGAGCCACTTCTTGCTAAAGTTGATTTAGTACTTGAGATTTCATTCCTCACCATTGTCAGATACACTTATAATTCCCAAGAGATAAGGCATCTCATTACTTTTAACAAATTTTTGTCCTTTGAAATATGTTACTACAAAATTTCACTGTAACTGAAACGTGGTGTTTAAAAAAAGTTAACCTCAATCTTTTACTCCAAATCAAATCCTGTATCAAATACTCAGAATTCTGTGGATTTGGGGGATTCAACGAATCTTGGATTCAACTTTCCATGTACACGGACATTCAATGGACGTGGACTTGATATGTTAATCATTAAAAAACAAAAACTAATCTTGTTAAACCTAATGTTGAAATACTTGTAAGCCTACATTAGACATGTGTCAATTTTAATTAATAGAAAACAGGACAAAATGGAATCTTTAAAAGTATTTTCTATAATATCTAAATAAGATATAAGATGACCAACTCAACTCACCAACATAATGTAAATAATATAAAAGTAATGTTAAATTATTGTAAAGCTGTTGCCTTATGTTGATGCAAAAAATAGGCACTCAAAAGTCCAACATTAAATTTTCATAAAACAACAGTATCTAAAAATCATCTAACCTGTAAATAATTAAAATGACACTGTCTGTTTCACAAAAAAAAAACTGCTCTTATAATTTTCAATTATTGAAGTGTCCACAATTAGCTGATCTGTCTTAAAAATACATAAAAAATCTATCTACTTTAATTTTATAAAATATGCTTGCACTCCGACTTGTTTAAAAATAGTACTATAAAAAACCTAATTCTAAAAACATGCACTGATATATTTGACCTTATCACAGTTAAACACAGTACCATTACCTCCTTCACAATGTCGTCCCTGGAACCCGATGGGGCAACTGCAAACTCCAGGGGAGGTACAGCTACCACCATTCATGCATTGGGGGTAGCACAGAGCTGTCTTGCAGTACTGCCCCATGTAGCCCTCTGGGCACTGGCAGATCTTATCGTGGTTACACCAGCCTCCATTGGCACACGCTTATCGCACTCTGGATCAGGTCCTGTAAAAAAAAAGCCACCCTCCTCTTACTGTATTAGAATGACAGCTGACTGTACCCAAAAATAATAATTCTCAAAGTTCAAATGATAATTCAAAACTTGTCTCTGGGCACATGTTTCTTAAATGCTTTTCATGTTTAGAAACAACAAAATAGCCAGCTATTTTTTAATAATGTGTTTTCAACTCCATACCACAGTTTTTTATAATAGTGAATACAATAAAACAGTACAATTTTTATTATTCACATTACTTGTTTATTTATGTTATCAAAATAAGTCTTAAAATTTTCTTTCAGTAAAAGTTCCACTTCGAAGTTATAAGTTACAGATTACTAACTACTTTTTTATTTGTCTTATCAAATTAAGCTGAAAAATTAGCTTTTTGTACAAGCTGCATTTTAAAGTAAGAATTTACAGATTAAACATTACTTGTTTATTTATGCTTTAGTCAAACTTAAACACTTAAAAATAATATTCTATGTGCTAGCCACTGCAATGCTAGATAGTCTGCCTTTGTCGCCATTGTCTCTCACTAGAACATATGAAAAAAAAAAAACACTATGGATAAAATAAACCTTTTAAACCACCTGAGCTCAGAATCGTGCATACTGCATATTCAACCGTCGTCATGCGAACCATTAAGTCTCACATGCAGTGTGGTGAAGGTTGGGTAACAATGCTAGAGAGAGGAGATGATGTGCGCACTTAGGGTTAGATGTTATCGATAGGCAGTGTAGCTCTCTCAGTACAAGTACGGTCACGGCAGGAAGAAGAGAAAAAATGTGTGGAGATTTGGAGAAGTTGTTAATTAAAAAAGGAGCTAGGCTCTGTATAGAATTATAAAAAAGAAGGAACACATTACAAGGAGTGCACTCCTTTCAGCCACTGCTACTATATTATATGATACATCTTTTGTCATTACATCTTGAGTCATTATGTTAATATTAATTAAGATCTGGAAAAACATACCTGTTCTTTTATTTCACCAAAAGATAATTTTTGTAATAATAAAGTTAAAATCAGCAAAAACCTTTAAGGTGCTCCCCTAGTTGTCATGTACATTGTAAGCAGTTGTGTCTTATTCTAATTTGAAAAAAACTATGGCATATTTCAATGTAAATATTTTTTCATGACATAAATGAAAGTCAATATTTTATTACCCATTCATAAATTTGTGATAATATAAATAAAATAGTGAGAATGCTGTATCTTTTCTGAGCAGATTAATGTTTTAAAACCATGTACAATTCTAAGGAAACAAAACACATGCAAAACTTATTTATGCTATTTTCCATCGCTGACGCAATCTTTTTTATAGTTTGATGTGACCTTGTGATGTTTAATATTCTCCTTAGTAAAAGTGCACAAGGAGGAAAGGTTATGGGATACTTGGGTTCACTTAGACCTCTAATGATATCACTAATCTGTTTATAACTTACATAATGGCACACCTGTTTTTTCTTTCAGTTTTACTTTCATCCAACTTCAGAGGATAGTTATGATTAAATTTCATAACTATCTTTAATTTCATGCATGAAAGTCTATATTAAGACATAATAAGACATTTTGAAGAAACAAAATTTTTATCAGTTAGCTCTATGCTGTAACATGGCCTGGTAGTTATGCTCAGCAACTCAAAAGTCTAAATGCAGGACACTTACCTCTCTGAACACACTCCTTTCTAAGTCGCAGTCTTAATGGCGTCCCAGGTAGAGCACGCCCCTTACGAGTTTCGATCTGCAGTCCAATACCAAATGAAGCAATACCAGAATTGTTTCCAGAACATGGTAGAAACACACTAAAAACTTAAAAACAAACCATTTCACAATTATGCTGTAGTATTAAAGAAAACATGTGCTGTGACTACAACACCCATATCTGAGAGATTAACTGTCAGAATATTCTTCATAGTTAAAGCCATACCTTTCGGTCTCCTAGGGACACGTCCTTTCGTCTTTATTGATATCACAGGTGGTTCAAGAATACTTTCATCAAATGACTGTAAATAATCAAAATGATAGTTGTACTTCTTAACGCCAGATTTCCAAGTAAAGTTTACATATGCTACCTGTAAAAAAACACAATCACTTAAATACCTCTGGCTTTGTCATTTTGTTAAAAGTATTAAAAATTTATGAAAATAATGACCACATGTAAAAAATATTTACTAGAATAAATTTCACTACATAAGCATACATAGTGTCAGATTTATAATGGTCCATTTGATGTCATACTTCTTCAAATACAATTCTTGTTAATCTCCTTTCTAGAGATAAAAAGTTAAACTCCACAAGCATCTCGTGAGATTTCTACGTTTGGATAAAATAATTGAATGATGAGATCTGACCAGTCACACTGGGTGGTGTTGTTGACAAAGTTCAAATAATGTGTGCCATTACAGTGTTCAGAGAGATGTCAAGCCACAATGGCACACACACTTTTAGCCATTGTTGAACTGCAGTGGTTCAACAGCTGATCATCCACAGATCACCACCACTCAGTTGCCTGGTGTGTGCAGCAAGTACGGGGGGAGTGAGACACTCTGATTAGAATAGGGACAGTGGAGAATGGGATTTGCATATGACCAGACACCCTCTATTTTACCATATGCCCTCTAGCCATGAAAAATGTTAAATTCCCTGCAGCACTGCCACTCACCATTGTGGATCTCATCTTCACATTTATTTTTAAACAAATAATTTTTCACGTTTACTGTTTGGTATTCATTTAACATACTTATTGCATGGAAGCTGGTGAAAATATATATCAGCAGTATTCAGTTCAGTTTTCATCAATCAACACTGTTAGGGCTTGCTTGAGTCAGACAAGGTTAGTCAGCCATAGTTAATGATAAGAGGACATTTGGATTAAACCTGAAGTTATATCATTTTTATAAAACCTTGATCTTCGCCTCATCCTACAGCTCTCGGGTGTGCTAGAGATAATGCAGGATTCTTGACTAGATCTTAACCATTTATACTGCACCAGGGTTGTCCTTTGGGTATGCAGGACGACAACTTGATCCTAGAAAGGATGCATGTTTAATGTCACAAGCACAAGCAGTTAGGCCATTATTTATGGAGACAGCCCCCAATAGCTGGGAATTGAAATACAATACATCCTATCACCATGAGTAATCTCATGCTACCACAAAAGTTGGCCACACCCAAACCCAGAAGTGTGGCACTCTCTTGCACCTTCAAAATCCTTCCACAATGCTCTGAGACCCTTTCAGGGTGTTCATTGAAATTCCACTTTGGAATTCCCTGACTTTTCCCCATTTTCCCGGCAGAATATTTTATTCAGCCCATCTATATTACTCGTGATATATGCTACTGACTCCACACAAAAATAATTTATTTTGTACACTTAGGCCCTATGTGACTTGGCAAAAATGTATTATTGCCAGTTCACTAAATTAAAAATTAAAATTAACTAGCATAATCTTATAATTACACTACCATGTAGTCACACAACTAACAACGTTTGCAAAGTAGCAAATTATTTACTTTTTCCCTGGCCCAGGTGAAAATTCCGACATTTCTCTGTGAGTGGACACCTGTCTTGCACACAGACATGGCCCGGCCAGGGTGTACTAGACTTAGAGCTGTAGCCCTCACTTCTCCTAGCTATCTAGGTCAGTGTCAACTTCATTCTCAACAGTTCTCATCAGGACTAAGCAGATGATGATGCTGGAGCAGCCCTGGTGAGGTGGTTTATCAGGTGTGGTCACACATCCATATGTTGTTGCAGCCATGATAGGTGTAGGGTCTTGTCCCTTTCTGTGCATGCTGCATCACACAGCACTGTCGTAACTTTGAGGATAATAGCATGTAATCCAAATGTGATGCAGAGTGGGGAAAGGGACACCTTGTTGGGTGGATTCAAAATCAACTTTTACATTTATTCTGTTAGAGGACAATATTATGAACATTTCAACACAAAACACATGCTTCTGTTTCAAAATTTTACAAAGATACAAAATTTTCTAATTTTAATGCGACAAAAGATAGTTTTAAGTAAAATGTATTTAGGTAAACGGTACAGGTTGCTCATGGTTAATAAAGCTCAGTATCTTGCTCTCTCGCCAACTAAAAATGGAATCTCAACCCTGATTCTAAATTTTAGCTCTCCTGTAAAACTTGCTTGTCCAACAAGAGGTCCCTTCCCCCTTTCCCATATTACAAATATTAAAAATGGCAAGGATTTCCTTAATGATTTTAATTGTTACTATCGGCTGTTCATGGTAAACACGTTTAACATCAACCTTTAAAAAAAGAATCACTGTTCGTTAACGCTATACATGCTATCACACACACACTGACATGTAGACTCTTAGTAAAGATGGCAGTGAATAAGTAAAATAGTTCCAAGAATTTCACTTTTTCACTTGACTGGTGCATGACAAGGCCCAGTGCAATGTAAATGTTTCATATTGCCGAATGATGTAAACAAAGGAGGAATATAGATCTGTGTATCACAGGAGATTTCATCGTTGATGTGCAAATGGAACCACTACTGGCACTGTAAGGAGTTAGAATTATTTCATATTATTTTACTCATTTACCAATATCCCCACTGGAACAACAGCACTAACTTCTGCTCTAACAGATCACATTTTTACTAATCATTCTGAACTCACTTTAAAATTGCTAATATTGGATTCTCATTTATACAGCTCACAATCTTTTAGGCCTTGTACCTATTGGATTTGCCCTTTGTTTATAACAAAATTAATGTATATTCCATGATAAGTTAATCAATTTGTGGTTCTTGGAAGACCAAATTGGATTTAAGAAAGTGTGATTTAGTTAAAAGTTTATCAAACTTTTAAATTTATTACAATGCAATCCAATAACCTAGGTGGTTTAATATTTTAAAAAACATAGCTCAGGCAGTCCCGCACTAGGTAGCCTCCTTTATGACTTTCGAGATCTGTTAAAACTGTTAAGAGACTACATAATTTTAATTTCAGTAAATACATTAACTTAAATGCACTTCTATGTTATATGTACAATCATACAATTGCTTGCGGTTTGCATGTGTGAGCACGTGTGCAACAAATTCAGTACTATACAACTGTACGCACTAAACGCTGTTTAATTTGTTATGCCATGTTTTGTGTGTGATATATTTGCTTGTTTCAATATGTCTCGTATTACTTAAATTCTAATGGACATAAATGTGTTACAGTATTAACTTAACATGTGTATTTAGAAGACATGCAAGATATTTTATACTATTCATAAGGTTGGGAATCTATAGGTAGAAAATCTCTATGTATAAAACATCATATAAAGGAGACTAGGTATGTAGAAAAAACAGATTTTGAATAATAATATAAAACTGTAAAAAAAACCAAGGCAATAATTTTTGTTCCGAATTATTTACATTTGTTGCTTGTTAAGATAATTAACACTGTTTTTAATGTGTCTCGAAAAAACTTTTACAAATTTCTTTACAATGTATCCAGAATTTTCAGGATGCAGCCCTTTCAGGATAACTGAATTATTGAACAGCTGAAGTAACTTTTCCTGACTAGCGAATAACTTAATATTAACAGGAAATAAGGTACAAAACTCTACACTACCTTCCCTACATTATTATGTTATGCAAAATACTCTATTAGAATTTAACAGTACCTTACACATGTAATAAATAGATTATCAAGTGTTAAAGCAAATATGATAATTTTTACTTAAAATTTGTAAATAATTTTCTTATTGAATGTAATGCTAAAAATTACTTTAGCTGTGTACTAACCTCTTGCTTACTTTTTTACTCAAACCTTGAAAGCTGTTGGAGGTGCAGTATTTTTTTTTACTAACTCTTATCTTTAATAAGCTACTATAGCTGCTAGCTAATTATTATATGCTGTTTGTGGTTATTTGATCAATTTTGAAATCAACCTTTTAAAAATGTCACTGCCCCTACCTAATATAATTTGGCGTGCACACGGACTGGTATATGGTCAGTAAAGTTGGTAAGAACAGAGAGAATTATATTCCATGTCTTAACATTGAATTGAAAGTGTTGTAAGAATTAGCAAATTAGTAAAATATTTATGTTTCTAATAATTCAATTTTCACTTGGCAGATGCATAAATAAAATGATGAGGCCCATGGCAATGTTAGTTTCACATGTGGTGAAAGAATACACAATGTGCATATAAGTTGATCTTCAGCAGGGCATCCAAAAGTGTTCAGTTTATGTGAACAACCTATACCTTTAATTATTTAAGCTTTTAAACAACTAATTTGAAAATCTTAATATTTTACCTCATAAAAAAACTTACAAACTAAAAATGGTATATTTATTTTTTATTTCTAAGCATTTTTTATATAATACCTACAGTATTACATTTCTACCTGATCCAGTTTTTGGGATGACAATTCAGAAGTCGTATGCTATAATTGTGAGTAAAAATAAAATTGAAAATTGTTAGATGGTTTTATATGATGTACAATAAGACCTGAAAAATTTGCGGATTCATTTTGATACATGTTTTATTTCACAAACTCGGGCATTCGTGTTACTTTTGCAACTGATAAAATTATTGTTTGGCACCTCCTGATGAGATAAATAAGCCCATTACAAACATCCAATAAATTGTAGACCCAGTCACTGCCCTGTACTGCTACAATCATCCAATGAACAGCTGATATCTGCATGAGAGTATATAAGATGGTAAAGTCTAGCTTACAAGTCGTTGAACTTGTGAATTTTTCAGGTTTCTAACAATAAGATTTGGTTGCCTATCAGTCTTGTTTTCACACTGACATTATGTAAATAAATATTACGAAACTGTTTTTCTACCTGAAAAATTTTTCTCCATGTAGAATAAGGTGCCACAGGAATGTAGCGACTAGAATGCTCTCCTCGCACCACTGCAAACTGGATTGATTCCTGGTGGGGTCGCTCCGATATTTTCACACTAAGAATCATGCAAGTCAAAGTTGCTGGTTGGCAAGTTTTGTCAGGGATCTCCTGTTTTCCCTGCCTTTGCATTCCAATGCCACTCCATACACTCCTCGCTTCATGCTCTTTGGCTCTGAAGAACCCAAGCTGTTTCGAGAGAAGCCAAAATCTCTTCACCTCACGCCTTGCATTCTGGTGTTCTACACTTCTACCTCACTTCAACTTCATTGGCTCCAACAACCTCCTTAAAAATTCAAACCTTATCATTAACTATATGGCTTCAAACCAGAATGGACTAATAGATTTCAGTCCGCATTCTCTCATGCAAGAATGAAAATTAATAAATAAGTAATCTTTGCTAGAGCTAGATAGACACAACAAAAACAACCTGGCCAAACTGCTCTAGACTTAATGGGTGTGTGCAGAGAGAAAGAGAAAAACCAGTAGCTATTTTCACTTTATCATAAACTTACCTCTGACGGTATAATTGGAAGATACTGTTCAAATTTTGGGTCTAAAATGTATGGCAATACATGACCATCCACAATTGCATAGATTTCCATAGAGAAGCCTGTAAAAAATTCCATAAACCAATTTGTAGATCAACTACACAAACATTTTCTATTCAAAAAAACCGCCTCTAAATAGCATTTCCGTTTCTCACAAATTATTACTGGCTGTTCATTACGCAAAAAAAAAGATTACTACTCACCGCTAAACATTTTCACTTGTTGTTCATCAATCCACAGCGATAAATCCCCATTTTTGTGTGCACAATTAACGGTATTTGAAACAGAAATGACAAAAAATAATTTGAACCATGCACTTTTGAAAGCAGTCGTACAAAACATCCTAAAACTTTTCAAGAACCACTAATGGAACAACAAAAATTGAAATTAATTTACGTCAAGTACACTTATCGCAAAAAAAAAGTGGTGTTGAACCGCGCGGTTAACTAATTTACTGGCATTTCTTTTGCACGCCACTCGACTATGTAAACATCACATTTGCCAGAGCAGCGTGGTTTTGAACATTTCCTCGATACTGTCAGCAAGCAACTCGGACTAACCTCAAATTGAAAGGATAACGTGAACTTGGCAAGTGTACCGAGGTCGAACAAAGAATTGCATTTAAGTGCCAGCGAAGTGGTGCTGACGGCTAATCAACTACAAAGCTGTACAGTGAAATTCTAATAATAGTTCCAGTTCATCAATTAATTACATGATATTCATTTATTACTACTCATGTTTATTATATATTGCATGTGTTCGGGGATGGTACATCAACGACTTCAATGCAAAGCACTTCCATTTACAGTATCCCGATAGCGCTCCAAATGAATGTCATGATCAAATAATTAATTAATAAAAATTACAATGGCCAAAGAAAATTTGTAAGATAAGCGAAGGGGCATGGTTGAAAAGTTCCTATCAAAAAACCTTCACGGAAAGAAACTTCGCACACTTATACTAAAAACTGTTTGTTCAGCATATACAATAGAATAAGTTTGATTAACATACGCATCTTTATAACCCCTGTCACAAAGTCTAATATCCGCCTTCAAAAATATTTGACAATTAAATTTGAAAACAAAATAAGGCAATCAAATTTTTAACTTCAAACTAATTTTATCAAAAAATCTCGAATGTGTAGGAAGATGTCACGCTGTCAAATATTAATAGGGAAACTAATTTGAATAATTATTTTCATAATAAGATATTGCTTTTGTATTTCCATTAAAACCATTACAAGAAGAAATTAAATTAACGTAATACATTTTCGCTTCAATAAATTCAAATTTTATTTATCAAGGATTTTTCCTGCGCAATTAAATTTAATGCCTTCTAGTTTGTAATCTGACGTGCAATATTCGCTTAAAAAATCATTCACACCCAGGCAGCCTCCCCATCAATTAATTTGTTTCATAATGTACTTTATTTTTAAAAAAATACATCGTTAATTTAAAGTTTCTTGACGTAAATTATTGTCGTGCATGATTCTGATTGGCCGAGATCTTCAAATAGATTTTAGAACCTGACGTTTGCCACATTCCCTCACCACTAAGACCGTTTGTCCGGCCGAGATCTGCAGGCAACCGCGGCAGGGCTGTGCGCTCTACTGAAGAGCAGTTCCTGCACCAGGTCGTGAGAGTGCAATCAAGTTCACGAGCAGGGCAGTGCAGTGTAAGGGCATGCTAATGCAGCGCAGCCGGTGGAAGCTAAGGATGCCTGCAACAGAGACTCCGTGAGGTGGAGTGTTAGAAAAGTAGACCCAAAACAATAACAGAACTAGAAAGCTCAGGGGCTACACATGCTATTTATTGTTAGTGTTATTAAATGATTTGTTGTGTTTCCTTGTTCCCTAGTGTTATCTTGAGTGTGATTGCATATGTAATTATTTCGTCACTCATCTAGTGCTATGTCCATTATCATTCACCCATGTTTTGGTATTGCAGTCTTTTATGTAATTTTTCATGAAAGTTTTAATAAGCTGCACGGCATAAAGCAAGAGATGTTTGGGCAGGAAGTAGTTCTGTTCTGGCGTGTGGGTCAACCGAGACTCGCCCGCGCCTGAGGCAGGAGAGTCAGTCAGCAAGTAGCATTGTATGAGGTGGGTGGGTGGGTGTGTGTGTGTTTTTTTTGTAAGCTCTGGCTTTTCCCGCCATCCAGGCAGCATTTATCGTTTTTGGTATAATCATTTAACTGCAATAGACTCTAAAAGATACAATGTAATTCAATTTGGAGTAATAATCGACAGGGCAGAGGTCGCAAGCATCGTCGGCGAGGAGAGACTTAGTCCGGGTGTACGGCCCGCAACCCTGAGATCAGTAAGAGTCGTCGTGTGACAACAATCATCTCAGCATCGCCTTGACGGTGCCTAGTGCCTAGTCGGGTAAACTGCATCCTAGACCTCATCTTCACTGCCCCCCAAACCATATCTAACCCTTCATCAGGCCATTCCTAGCTGTCAACATGGCTTGCCAACATGTGGCAGGTTCCTTTCTGAATGTTTGACGTCAATGTCGAACCTCTGTGTGGTCAAATATACCACCAAAAATTTTTCCTGGTGAAATTTCTGCAAAATTTCCAAATATTTCCACAAGTTTTTCCTGGTCATTGGGTTTCCCTGCCTTTTCCTGCTTACTGATGAGAGGAAGGCAGGGTGGCATCAGCAAGGGCAACGGCAAAATCGGGACGATTTTGAGATGCTATACAGACGCTTGGGAGGGTGAGCAGGGAGAAACGGCGAGAAGGTGAAGCGACGGGTTGGTGGCTACCCCTCCCCCTGCCACCGCACTTTCTGCCACCGGCAGCCAGCTGAACCCTTGCATCGGCTCACACATCAGCTGAGCACCGGGTTGATAACTCCTGTATACATCGCGAGAATGAGGGTGTGCCCTTTGCCCAAACTCGTGTATCCATGCCGGTACACCCGTATCTACCCCGTACATGGCTTTATTGATAAACAAAGCATGGCTTGGAGGATGACAGACAGCACGCTGTAATTATGGTGTCCAGACTGTTAGAGCCCCATGAGAGGCAATGACATTTGCCAATGCCGTTGTAAGACCAGCCTTCATCTGCGGTGCAGTGAAAGACAGTGACAGTGTAACAATGCAGAACGCTTGGTATGTAACAATGAAAGTTCACGTTGAGGCTGACAATTTTCCAAATTACTCTTTACCCAAGTATTGTGACATTCTGTTGTGTAGCAGAAAGGGTGCCATTGTGCTCAAATTAATGCAGTGCAACACTAGCAAGAGTCAGGAATGCCTTAATGACAAAGAATGAAGCAAAGCAATGGGAGTCACATTCATTCGTTTATCATGTAATCCGACAAAAAGTCAGTTAATGCAGGGCGTAAACCGAATGCAACCCATGTCCATGAATACACAGCATGATCAAGTTTTGGACGTGTTGGGACAATGACGTGGCAGTAAGTGTAACTAGTAATCATTCACAAGTGATAGTGGCGAGGGACGGCAACAATGTGTCGAGTGTGGTGATGCAAGACAATGGAAGAGAGATGCAGCAGAGTAGGGGAGGGATGCCATGCGAAGCATAGTCGTTGCGTCCTCTTGCCACACACATGGCCAATGTATACAAACCACCGCCACCCGAACCTACCTCAAATCACGTACCATACCCATTGCAACCGCTCACACCGTTCTACTCGCCACTACGTCATGTGTTTTCCACACCTATCTACCCATCAATACTTCCAACATTATTGCAGAATTTCCAAAAAATCCTTCCCATACCTCCATACGAATCCAACTGCATAGGAACAGTGATACATCAGCCACTGACTACAGAAAATACAGCACAGAGCGGAACCACAGAGTTCAACCTAACTCAACATCCGCCAGGACGAACCACAGCCAAGACACCAGCGGGCTCCTGGTGGCCATCCTTAAACAATTATGGACTTGAGTGGGAGGAGTTCCTTCGCTAATTAAAATATTGGTTTAGAGGGGTTTTTTTTTTGCCTCTTTACAAGCTCAAAGCAGGCTGATGCTAGAAGGTCAACAATTGGATGAGTCGCTTACAGCATTCATAATGTGCAAAAATTACCCCATTAAACATTTTCATCCACATTTGCCAGAGCATTAAGTCCTTGAAGTCATACTAGAAACAGCCAGGCCAGAGTGCAGGGAAGCTCTTGTGGCTCTACCTAACTGTACGCTGGAAGACCTAATGCATGCATCTATCATTTTGGAACGTACTCGTGAACAGTCATGCAATGATGCTAATGTAGTAAAATGGCGCCATGAGCAACTGAAGGAAAATGTAAGCAAAGGCCATAATTCCACCACGCCACAACCTTTCTCACCATCATCGCGTACTTTTAGTGGGCATTCGCATGAGAAAATGTACAAGCAGAAGCGGAATGGAACAACAGGGTCAAGTGGTCAGAAACCACCGAAAAAATACAGCCGGTAATGTCAACAATGCTCAGACGAGGTAGAATCCAGATCACCCACTGCAGTTTCCATGCATCTATTGTCCAAACCAACAATACTACTGGCACGATAAGTGCCCCAACATCCCACATATGGATCACATTAAAGAGGCAGCAGAATGTAAGTATCAGGGAAACAGGTTGCATGGGTGAAGAGGCTGGATGTTTCAGACACCCTTCCCGCTATAATCCGGATACCAGAATCAAAATTAACCCCACAGCAGACACTCATTCAGGAAATTAGTAGCAGTACGTATTTTGGTCTCTATCAATGGTCAGCTATGGCACGCCTTAATTGATACTGCAGCTTCGCACAATTTTGTACAACCACACCTTGTATGCAATCAAGACGTTAGGCCTATTAGTCATGCAATTCAATTGGCAACGAATGAGCATTGCATTATGGCCATAAGACAGGCAGTAGTGACAGTGGAGGTCCGTGACATAGAAACCAGTACTTCGTCCATTGTTATGCTGGATATCCGCGAAGATGCTAGTTTAGGTATACCAGCGCAGATTCAAGAGATGCTTAACGACGGGGTGATGGAGTCCACTAACAGTCCATTCAATCCAGCCATTACCTTGGTGCCAAAAAAAAAGACTGAACCTGGCGATTTTGCATTTATTTTCGCCCATTGAACAAGGTGACATGCAGAGCAATACCACCATACATTACCGTGAAAGATGCTCTCAGTGCACTAGGGCAGGCTAAGGTATGGACAACCCTGGACCTTAAAATTACCATTTAGGCTGGATGACAGGCCGAAAACAGTATTTATATCCCCGATGGCCAGCGATTTCAGTCCTGCACAATGCCGTTTGAAGTTAAATGCGCCCCTGCAACATTCCAGACGATGATGGTACAAGTGCTCGATGGCATTCTTGGAGATTATATGCTCGTGTATCTCGATGACATTATTTGGTCAGAAGTTGGGAGGAACATGGACATCATATAGCAGTTGTCCAGGTGAGGTTAGAAATCAACGGCCTAACGTGCTCAGAGGAGAAGTGCCATGTTTGAAAAACCAGTATCGATTTCCTAAGTAACATGATCGATCAAGCCAAACACTGAATAGCTGAAACTCGTATACAGTTACCTGCAACCACGTTTGTGGAAACAGCTACGCAAATTCTTTGGTCTTATCAATTGGCTGTACAAACACATTCAAAAATTCGCAATAATAACAGCTTGCTTGACAGATTTATTCTCGCTGCAGAAGCGATTTCAGTGGACAGAAGAAGTAGAGAAGGCTTTTGTAGACATTAAGGTGATATTTCGAGCATATCCGACACTTGCGCGCTATGACACAAGCATTTCTGCCTCCAAACTGATGCTAGCCAAGAGGGAATCGGTGCAGTATTGTACCAGGTTGGCGACAGTGGGGAGAACACGTCATTGATTCTGCAAGCGCCAAGGTAGGGCAGACGGAAATATGCTACGATGTGACCGAAAGGAAGTTTTTAGCAGTCATCTAGGCAGTGAAAAAATACAGCGAGTTTCTTGAATACCAGCAGTTCACACTACAAACCAGCAATCGGTGTTTAGTATGATTACATAACATGAGGGATGCGATAAGCAAGCTGACGTGATGGGCATTATATCTGCAAGCCTCTTTGTAGTGGAACTTGTACCCGGTAAGGAGAACAGGCTGCCGAACGCAATATCATGCAGCCATATCAATGAGGAGATTGTTAGAGACAAGGTAGAGAGGGAGGAGATTTTGCTGCCAAATTCACGTGACCCAGTAGCCAAGGTTCGCGTTCAGCACATGACCGTCGCCAACAATGAGGAGCTCATTAGCAATGTATACCAAGAGGTCATTGCCATGCAGGAGAATTGCATGTTCATGCAGGGGAATGTTAAGCAAAGCGCTCATCAAGAAGTAGCAGGATGGTGTTTGGTAGATGGCAGACTTGAGACCTGTTCTGCTCAATAGCCTGGGAAATGGAGGGTGTATGTCCTCACACGTGCAAGGGATCAGGTGCTCGCTTACTCGCCCAGTGGCAGCTTGGGTGGATATCCGGGCATTGAACAGATTGTTCGCAATTTATGCAATCATTTCTACTGGCCGGGCCTGAACCGACAAGTAAGACAGTTCGTGTAAAAATGTCACAATTGCAATGTGTACAAAACAAGTTGCTCAGACGGCAGGCAACAACAAAGGCAGCGTTTGCCGAGGAGACAATTCGACACTATTTGCATAGACTTGATGGGTCCTTATCCGAGAACAAGGGTATGGAAATGCTTTCTTGTGTATTCCATTGCGAATTTTCACGGAGTTTGCTAACAGACAATGGCCCACAGTTTACCGACTGGAAGTGGAGAGAACTATGCACTAAGTGGGTTGTCAACCACGTTACAGCTGCCATTTACCATCTGCGGGCAAACCTCATGGAATGTCGGAACCAAAAAATTAAAGCACAACTGCGTTTCTGTGTGGGTGATCAGCATGTCACATGGGTGGACCACATACCCGCCATAATGTACATGCTACAGAGAAGGGTGAATGCCACGACGGTGTGGTCACCCATCGAAGTATTGCTAGGCCGCAATCTGCGCCTACTCGACGAGGCCAAATGTCCACAGAGAAAGGAGAGCAGTGAGTTCGCAAGCATAGACGCTCAAACTGTTAAGTACTGCATTTAATATCGATCGTTCTATACTTGTCAGGCATGGGCCCTCACAATACACACACAGTCAAATTTTACATTAGCCATTTCTTATTCAAGTGTCAGTAAGCATTGTTCTGAATCTTATGGGTATGTGGTTGGCCCTGACAATCCATGTACGCGAGAGTTAAATGTCTAGTCAATTTTCCCACCAATATCAACAATGATTCGTAGTCGGCCCACTGGCTACCGTTTAATAAACATCATCATTCATCTGGAACAGTTATCAACGGGGCAGAGGTCACCAACATCATCGGCGAGGAGATTGAGTCTAGTGGACAGCCCACAACTCCGAGGTTAAGATAAAGAACAAACACATTGATGTCATTGACAGCGTCTGGCGCCAACCGGGTATAATCACGTCCTAGACCTAACTTTCACAGACCCCGAAAACCCTTTCTACCCTTTTCCAGAATCCCACAGGCATCAAAGTAGACCCCAACAATAACTTAAATAAATAGCTCCGTGGCTACACGTTCTATTTCTTGTTATGTGTTAGTAATTATTTATGATTTGTTGTGTTTTCTTGCTCCATAGTGTTTTGTTGAGCATGTTAGCATTAGCAATTCTTTTATAACTCATCTAGCACTTTATCCATTATCATTCACCAGTTTTAATATGCAGCATGATGAAAGCAGGAGATAGATGTTTGTGATAGGCAGTAGTTCCATTCTGGTGTTTGGTTCGGCCAATACCGACCCGTGCATCAAACTGCAGAGTCAGTCAGGAAGAAGAATTGTACGAGGGGAGTGCATGTGTTGTAAGCTCCTGCTTTTCCCGCATGCCAGGTGGTATTCGTCATTATTGGTATGGACATTTAAATGCAATAGACTCTTATTTACTTCAGGAACCTTTTATCATTTTAACCACCCGGTACACCACTAGCTCATCCCGTGGGACTAGCATCGCCATGGGAAGCACCGCAATTTTCATATTGTCATAAGACTGTTTCCAGCTTAACAGCAGTGGGCGGTAGTGAATAGCCACACAATTCGCATGTAAAGTGTTCCCCAGAGAGGGATATTAATGTTGTCAAATAAATGCTGTTGTGAAATACATGGTACGTAATTTATTTCGACAACCTTGTGCATTTTGGGGATGATCCCTAACAATACCCGCACATTATGTTGGTATCAGATGATTTCATTCATTCTTTGCAAGTGTTCCGTGTCTTATGAACATGTGGTTGGCCCTAACAATCCACATTCGTGAGTGTCAATGTTTGTAAGTTTCCCGCCAAGACTGTCAGCATTGTACTTAGTTGACACACCGGCAACCATTTAGCAAACAGCTTGAATGTAATTCAATTAGAAGTAATTAGCGATGGGGCAAAGGTCACCAGCATCGTCAGCGAGGAGATTTAGTCCAGGTGTACGACCCGCAACCCTGGGATCAGTAAGAGTCTTCATATGACAACAATTATCTTGACGACGCCTGGCGCGTAGTCGGGTAAACCACATCCTAGACCTCATCTTTATGCAACACCCCACCACCCACCTCATAAATCAAACAAAACCGTCATAATTGTCTTAAACATATCCAACCCTTCATCAGGCCATTCCTAGCCGTCAAACCATTCCAATCTTCAAATGTGTGATGGAAACTGAAGTCATCCAACTCTCTCAGACAAATACGGTGGCATTTATGACCTTTCCATGGTGCAATAACAGTCCAACTTTGACCAAAGTTATTGTAATCATTATGGTTGAAAAAAAATTTGACAGTGTGACAGGGGCGTATACAACAATAAATTCTTTTAAATGTTATTGATATCTAATGCTCTAAATGGAAACTTTCTGAATACAACAGGATGTAGGTTACAAAATTCTAAGCATGTGCAAAGAGCACCAACTGTATAAATTCCCAAAGCTGGACAGCACCACATTTCTCTCGGTAAGGTGTGTGTTGTACCATACCCATCTGCCAACGCTGGTTAACGCTTTCATAATCGCTAACCAAAGACTTAGCTCTTGTGTGCCCTCCTTCAACACGATGTGTGTGGAGTATGGTACATCACAAGCGCACAAGAGCAAAGCAGCAGGTGACCGGAACGCATCCTTCCCAGAAACAATAGTTGGATTGTAGTTGACATGAACCACGTGTTCGCGAACCCTCGTGGCCACTCCAACTTCTGCAATCATGTGCAGCATATAACTGAGCTGACTCGAACATCAGGACACCGTGTGTAGTGCAGGTTGACAGGTACAGAGATTGCACCACACTACCAAAATGTACTACATGACTCAAGAGAACATCTTAATTTATATATTACAAATACCAAATTGGCGTGTGCCACTCATTCCCTCCACACTGTTCATCCCGCAACACCTGCAGCTTCATCCGCAACCTGTGTGAAAGCACTGCTTCGATTAGCCCATGTTCCGCATTTGTGTGCTGTGGTGCACATCAGTTTTGTTGTGTTTATGTATTTTCCACCAGTGTAATTGAATAGTGTATTAGATGTGCAATGACATCTCCATCCATCAGTGTTTATGCTCAGGATTGCTAACATTTAATAGTCCCTTGTTTAACGGTATGTATTATTATTTAAATACTGTTTTATATATATATATATATATATATATATATATATATATATATATATATATATATATATGCACATAATTCCATGTGCCATCAGAAATAATGATTTGGTGAGTTTTCAAATGCCAAGAATTTACAAAAGTATTATTCTCAATTTTCATGTGCAGAAATAAGATTCAAATTTATGCATTACTACCTTCTCTTTCACGACGGTGCAACCCATATATCATTATGTAGTTTTGTGTACATAATTGTTTGCTTGCATGCACAAAGAAACGTCCCAATATTTATTTTATAATTTTTAGTCAGTGTCGTACATTGTTTCCACTTTGTATTGTGTCCTATATTTTTCGATTAAGTTCAGTGTAGTGCAGTGAAGTGCATTGAAGTTCTAGGACCACCACCAGTTGCTCTAGCGTACCGACCTCATTGCCATTAAACCTCACTTTTGTACAAATTTACATAAATAAAGAAAATTGAGGGTTTCATGTACAGTATCATGGTCTGCGCACACAATAAATATCATGGCTATTATAATTTCATTCTACTCTACACCACTGAGTATGCAAGCGAGAAATAAAAAATGTATCTTTTAGGTTAGAGGTTATGATTACTGTTAAAGTAGAAGTTAAGTTTTTAATAATTAATAATTTGAGAAATAGGTTGAATGTAATAAAGATGGGTACGTTTTTGTGAAAATGATTACAATTGGTGTTTTATGAAACCATTTTGTTTCATTCGATATCTCTATTATTTTAATTATAATTATTCATGTTGGCAATTAGAACTCGGCCAGCTGGGGAGATCGGGGCGAACGTACATTCAGTAGCATCTTGATATGTTTGTGGGACGCACGTCTGCATGCGGCCCCTCTGCTTTGCACTCGTTTTACCAACCATGTAATCACAATAGAATTTAGTGTAAATTTTTTGGAACTTTGTTGTGTTTGTTTTCATACTTGAGAGAGTGCTGTCCCACATTCTAGATGTCTTGTACACAGGTAGATCTTAATTCACTTGTAAAGTCATGAAAGCCTTTGTGCCATTTTTGTTTTTTGCAAGTGTTCTCCGGCTTCAACTGAAATATTTAATTGTGATGGTGGGTATATCGGACACCAAGGGAAAATTACAAGAAATTATGGTTTTGAATGGAAATATAGGAATAGGCGCCAGTTCTAACGAGCACGAGAACAAGTTGGGGTCGTTTGGCCGACAGCTATAAGGCCTTCCTGGTAGTCACTCAGCCTGTATAATATATGTGATAAGCAAGTGCTTGCCATGCTGCCTCCAAATGCTGTAATGATCTCCATTGTGCTAATAATCCAATTGTGTCTGGTCTAGTGGGGGCTGTTGGCCTCCCCCCATTGGCTAATACACAGTTTCAATGGGCTGTACTGGCCTCCAGATGCCATGAATTCCTCATTTGGTTTATTAAGTGAAAAATGTTGCATTACGATGAACAGCCGAGACGTGCCTGGAATAAATAAATATGCCGGAATCACAGTCACGTGATTTATTTAAATTATTTTTCTCTACAGAGCGCTTAAATTACGAAAGCACCATTAGAGCGTGGCGTGCTCTGAAACTGTAAAGGATGGCCCTGGGCATACATAGAATTACGATGCAACTTACATACCGGCCGTGTACTATACTTATTGGGTTTTGAGGTGTCGCTGACTCCGGGATATTGATCCAATAAAGTGTTCCAAAAATTACATTGCTTGGCAGAAATTAATGATGTTGGTATTAAAAATCAGATTTACTCAGAAACCCCGCAGCAAGGCAGCCACCTCACGAGAAGACGAAAACCAGACTAACTAGCGTTGAGTGCGGGCGCTCTCATTGGCTGTAATTGCTGACAACACATTACGTTTTGTGATTTAATAAATATAGCAAAATGAAAAATCAATTGTTATGACTAGTCATAAGGCTGATGAGGTGAAAACAGTAATTCATACATCCTTGTATATAAAATATGTTACATTTAAAAGTTGCCAAAATAAAATACGAGTTTATCCACTGTAATTACAGTGGTAATCTATCCTAACATTTGGATGTGCTTTACAAACGGCTTATGTGTAGTGGAAATCCTCCCGCTTTCAACTGTAAATTTTAATATACATAAAATTCACGCTAATGCATTCTATAACTACTCACAAACCCTTAAAACGCACACAATAAAACTTATTGCATTTCTTAATTTTCCGGCCAAGTGGTCGAATACACCAAGTGCACGTGTGTGTTTTAAAGTCGAACATTCCGTATTACTGGAACTAGCCAGTAATGCATTACTGTCCAATTTAGGTTAGGGTTGGCAGCTTAGTGTTCTGACATGATAGTCAAGCAGTTTATATTTTAATATTTTAAAATTAATATTGGCACTTCACTGGCATACGTAGTTGACGTATGTCCGTATTTAAGTGTTCAAAATAGATGGTGCACAATGCACATAGGTTTTTGTAACACTTGACATACTAACACCCAATGAAAATATTACTAAAACATACATTGCACTTTAAGAACATAACGAGACTATTTGCCTCTGTACTTACATGTAGGTAAGGGTGCAAAAGAACAGTAATAATAATAAAACAACACATGTCATTTCCCTGGAACACAACATATCTCTCAGAGACATAACAAGCACTGAAGAATCAAAACAGACACAACAGGTGTACTATATCGCACGAGCGATAGATACGTACGATGTACTCACTGAATCTAGACAATATACAGTCAAGAAACCAAATATATACAATACTAGACTTAACCGCACCACATTTTGCACACTCATGCACACACAGAATTGTGGCTTCGGCTACAATGCCCATACATGGTACAGATATGACTGCTGTGGATGCTAGATGATGGTGTAGTGAATAGGCTTAAGGTCCAGCAAAACCTAGCACTGCCAAACTCTTCTAACAATTTCATAAGCAATTCAATATGGTGTTTACTACAAAGCCCCAAGAAATATGTTTATGGGCAAATTTATGTGATACCAGATCAGCTTGCAAAGCAATGCTCGAATTTATAACTACAATATGTCATCAACTGGTCTGTTGGTCAGAAAATAAATGTGATGGCCAGACATGGTGTGAAACTATGTTGCTGAGATTTTGAGGAGGAGTATAATAATTTATCAGGAAAAAGGAAAAAGTTGGTGGAAATATAATAATACTACGGGTGCTTTGCATTTCTTAGCGAACAATGCCGTGATCTTGTTGGAGAGCTGACTCTTCTTGCTCAGGATCTTGTGCCGACGTCCAAAGTTGGCTATCCTTCCGGCGTGGTGATCTGCTGTTTCTCAGATATATTCCAGATTTAATCATGCCCTACACGGTGAACTATTGGGGCTCACCACACACCCATAACTGTTTTACTGCTATTTGACATTATGAACACTTTGTTTTACAAATAACACTTGAAGACAAAGACGCTTTCGGTGGGAAGGTAAGGGCCTGCACCCTGAAAAACCCGAAGGTAACCCAAATGAAAACACATGACACCATCGACGTACTTTTACTGGGTTTATTATTACCATTCTACGAGTACAACTTTCATGAGTTACAGGGCTTTAACACACCAACTGATCAAAATGGTGTGAGGTCAGACAATTGTTTAAGTTGAAATAGTTGCACTTCCCCCGATTGTTCAAGCTCTGGGAATATGAGAGGTGCAATACCGGGTAGCTAAATGAACAACGGTTCCGAGATTAAGTAAGTATTGTGATTACTATGACTGGTGGAACAAAGGCGATGCCCGCCTGGAATGCGCAAACTGCAGACACTGTAACACACATCCAACCTCTATAGGTGCTTAGCGGTAACTGCCCTTGAAACATGGCGTGCATGCAATCATTGATGGGCAGGCGGGCCACGTGTATCTACTTTCCAAATAAACATAAACATGAAAACCCATTGCTCTAACCCTTCTTGTTTAGGAACATACATAAAAAATACTCTGCACAAAATAACTGTGATACACTGCGAAAATAAGAAATGAAGTGATATGAGGATGAAAACATGAGAATGGGAATTGCATCAAAATATTAAAATCTCTTGCAATGGCTCCTTGGGTCTTTAAGGCTGTTTGTATGGGCATTTAAAATGCCCACATGCCTTGGCATGAAACTTCCTTCTATTTTAAAACCCTTTTAGGAAATATTGTACTTGGGTGCTACTTTTTTATATTCATAATGGTATAACACACATGGCTGTGCAGCCACTTTGCACTTGGTCATGGGGCTCGGACTCTTATTTGCTGTTCAAACTACTGCCTTGCACTCGTCACACTAGCATGCAATGTTGCATTTATACAGCTCGTGTGCCACATGAACTGCATTGGAGGGCAAATGGTCTAGGAGGGCAGCTGATGTCACTCGTCGCAGGAGCACTTCTTCCATTCCTGATGCCTTGGACGTAGGGCATAGGTTGACCTATGTGCCTGGGACAGCTGCTGCTGTCTTTTGCGGACCTGCTTTTCTCGGAACATCGAAACGCCCCCATATGTCGTACAGTCCTGTGGCGGGTGTCATTGCCTGTTTGTTCTGCAGAGTCACCGAGAGTGGCTGACACATCGCCCTCGCTATTTCGATCGTTGTTCGTGTTGGCACTCCTACTCGTGCATCTGCAGATGTGCCGCCTCTGGTAGCGACTTAAGTGAACGACTGCTGGGGTGTTTCAGTCATTTTTCGTGGTCTTTTCTGTTGACCGCGTCTTCTTCGTGGCCTTCTGACCTTTTCTTCTGGTATTATGTACCTGCCTTCAGCGGCTATCCACAACATGACAGATTATGAGAGGGTGGGCCAGTGGAGTGTCCCACCCGAGAGTGTAATGACACCAAGCAGATATTCTTCGAATTTAGGAAAGCACATCAGAGAAGCAGTAGAAGCAGTGACAAATCGGGGACAGGGGAACTTGCATGTGCCGTCGACATCACGACCCCAACTGCATTTTGTGCTCGTTGAGCTGGCACCTTTACCAGGATCATTTCCTTTCCATCCTATGCTAAACTTCAATTCTCCTGGAGTCCAGAAACCCAACCCCTTAACTATAGAAATTGGTTTCTGGTAGAAAAATTTAAATTCCATTTTATTTATTTCCACATTTTACATTACATTAGTTCTCTGTTCTGATACAGTTTTATATTTATTTATCCCTTATTGTAGGGTACAGTTTTGATTATCGAATCTACAGTATTAGACAGTGTTAAATTTGCCTGTGATTGATAAGTAAAACACAGAAATTACAATTTTTACTGCATTGTCTGTCCAGGACAATCAAGTATTTTAGCAACTTTTCAGCAAAAAAAAAAAGGGAAAGAGAAGAGACAGAAGTCATTTCTGTATAATTTTATTACCTATATCTACCAAAATTGTTTTTCATCTTTCTTTAAAAGTGCAATTTAATCCAAGGACTTAGTCAGTCAGGGGCCACTTTTATTTCAGTCCAGCATCCTAATAAATTTCCCAATGGGAGAGAAAACTACAATAGTGATGCTCTGCGCCCCCAGAGATGATGTGTAGTGTTTCTGTCCCACCTGATAGCAGATGTAGAGAACTGGTGATGTTGCCCGGCGCTACATTCGGCAGAGCAAACGATGATGATAGAGATTGTGCGGCTGACGGCCTCAAGCAATCTCTGGATCTGCGGTTAATTTGAAGGAGAATTTTATTTGATGACCAATTAAATTACAGTTATTGTTATATAACCCTTTTCTAAGGGGCGAAGTTGTCGGCTACTTCGAACACCAGTGCTAACACTGGTTTGATTCTGCTTATGGGAGGCAGGCCCCTAAAAGAAATACTTTTAACACTGAAAGTAGGGTGCAGTGCCCTATGTTACTCAGGAGAATAAAGTCAATAAAATATGCCTTGTCTATGTGTGACAGTTTTATTGATAAAAAGGTTACAACCAAATGTCTTTGCAAAATATAGCATACCATTTTTATTGTGGACCCGGCACTCGAGCCTTGCCGGTGGTCAATGCTGCTAAAGTAAGGTGACGGCCTTAAGAATCAATTACATGCTGAATGTGTCCCGTCATGTTAAGTCCTGGAATATTACCTCGGGATGCAGTCAGGCCTTCCCTCGGCTAATATAAATGAAGTTAAAAGATTCTGGTTCTAAATTACACTATTGCGATTAAATATGCAGCCTAATTTGTTGTGCCGAGGGGGGTAACGTAGGAGCTTACCGTCTATCCTTTTGGTCGGTCGAGTGCTGAAGTCTGACTAAAGAATATGGCCACTGCTTCGCCGAATATCGGCGAGCCCCCTGCCAAATGCGAAACACAAGAAAATGTAACTGCACAACTTACATGATTAAAGAAATTAACACTTGACATAATTATTGTCAATGACTAAAAACGTTGGTGAAATACCCGGGAAAGTCGGAGCCCCAGATTTGGCTAAGAATGTGACATCACAAGTATGTCACTGCACTTGAAGGGTGATATTAAATGAAATGATGCCTTATGTGGGTAATTCTCGATGAAAGAAGATATTTACAGTCCTATAGTTAACATTTGTATGCCGGTGTCTTGCATTATGGAATTTAGCATATTTATTGCATTTTCTGTCTGTCACATGCATTTCACTAAAAGGGGTGAGGCTATGCCATGTCCTCTGTGGGATTTTGGTAACCCTCTATGGAAAAACGTGCAGCTTCCCTAGTTAACTATGGTGCAATAGTTGTTGAAAATGGCTTTAATTACTCTAATTAAATAACGCCGCTAGGGAGCCGCTCGCCACTTTACACTTGGACTGGAGATATTATTCTCCATCTTTTGAAACCTCTTGGAGTGATGTAGATACACCGGGTTAGGCCACAAGGTCTGCTGACATCGTGCAAATTTAAAAGGAATGGGATAAAGCAGCATCGCTTATTCACGTATTCCCTCCAATGGCTGTTGCATCTAGTAGTCTTGACTTCACAGGAAACATGTCAGCAGTTCAAAGCAAGGATATCGGATAGAGTGTAACATCAATAGCCTCGTCTACCCAATGACTCTTCGAGACTGTCAGTTTGGACATAATGGGGTCATAACCCCAGATGTCTGGAGGTAAAAGTTTCATTCTTGCTATCAATGTTCATTTCTCACGCTGGCTGGATGTGTATGTAATCAGTAGCATGCGAGTGAATAACATTGTGAATGTACATGGACACGAATATTTTGTTCACTGGGGCTACTCAAAACAATTATTAACTGACAACAGCACACGGATTTCAGGAAGAGCATGGCAAGAAAAGTGCCCTCGGTGGGGGTGTACTATCTGAATACAGCGGTGTATCATCTGCATCTATCCCCATGGAGAACCCACAACCAGGAGTTGAAGGTGAAACTGTAGCTCATGTGGGGGAGCAACACAATATCTGGACTTACCACCTGCCTTCCGCCCTCATCACCCTCAATGGCGTGTGAACACAGCCACTGGCTGAACACCGGCATATTTCCTGCTGGGTCACAAGCATGAACAGTGGTGCGGAGAACAGCACCGAGTAATGGGTGCAGAGGCGCTCCTAACGGCGACAGCAGCTGCAGCACCAAATAAACAGTCAGTGCCGCCGCGAGGTTAGTCCCGAACACAACAAGACCACCCCCGGCATTGCAAGCAGAGTAAAAAGTGTATTTACATGCCCATCAGAAGTCAGCAGTGAGGCAAAATTATTGTGCAGGTCTGGCAATGAAGTGGAGCGGGCAACATAAAATAATATGGAGCTTGGGACCAACTACATACATGGTCCGAGTGGGCGGAGTTAACATGCACAAAATGTCACATCTGCGCACAAACTCTCGTATATATTATATTAAGCCTGACCATTAAAAATCTTCTCTGGTGTTCCGAAATGTTTGTTGCATGTCCGGTTCTCCTGCAGTTTGGCTCGCATGTGTGTGTCTTAGGACTGTCTTTCGTTTATCTTCCAGAACAAATAGCCTCCACTTATAGCTGGGTCATTAGCAGAGCATTTTTATAACCGATTATCTACTTCACACCACTAATCTATATATTGCTTTCTGCTCTTTTGTAAACACAGCTGGTTTGCTCTTCCATTGCCTCCTGCCACACGTCTCTCACAAGTACATCTCGATTAATTGTGCTCGACTGATTGACATATACCTCATGCAAGAGATCTTTAGCATCGGGCGGCAGGACATCGTCTTACTATGTGTCATCCGTTACAATGGTGCTGTTCCCGGTATCTCATGAGAGCTTGTCCACCAGGTGATTCTCCTTACAGGGGAAGTGCTTCACCATAAAGTCATAGTCTTGGAGGAGCAGCGCACACTAAGTAAGTTTGCTTCATGACTCCTTAGTGTTTTGCAGCCAGACTAGGCACCTATTATCTGGGTGTATCACAAACTGGCTGTACTTCAGGTAAGCCAAGTATTTTTTTACTGCCTACACTATCGTTAGGCACTCGCATTCGTTGACGTCATATTTTCATTTGGTTTCTCCCAGCTTGGCACACATGAAGTCTATCACTTGCCATGCGTCATTGTCTGCAAACTAATAAAGTACAGCTCCCAGCTCCTCCTGGCTGGCGTCTGTCAGCAGGTATAGCTGCCAGATTTCTTCATACCATGCTAGCGTGAAACACACTCAGAAACGGTTCTTGACTTCCTGGAATGCCTTCTCCTCCTTTTCTTCCCACACAAAAATCCGTGCTTCGGCGAAAGAAGATGTGTTAGCGGTGCAGTTAATACAGCTATTCCTGCAGCCAATTCAACAGTCCAAAAAACTTTCACAATTGTTTGCAGTTTTTAGGTGTCGGGTAGTTCTCAATCACTTTCAGTTGCTCGCTGTTCGGCTTATTTCCATTCTCCTGCACGATATGTCCTAACAATTCGACGCTACTTTTTTTCCAGGTGGCATGTGTTGACTTCACAGGTGAGTCCATTCATGGCGAGGTGTTCTAAAACCATGGAAAGGTGGTACACATGGTCTTCCCAGCTGTTGTACCAGACCATGACGTCGTCCAAGAAGGGCATCGTGCACTCTCCGATCAGCCCATTTTGGACTAAAATTTGTTGGGCAGGGTAACAGAGTAACAGGGTTAAATGTGCAATCGGTGTCTCCACAGGTGTTGGATCCGCGATGGCGATGGTGGGTGACCGATTGTGGGTGATTGCATTACTGTCAGTCGTCGTACGTCATATTTCTCCACAGCGATTCTCCGGAACATGTACCCACGCATTTCTGTTGGTTGTTGGAATGGCTGATTTTCTGATGTTGGCCTCATCTGACTATTCAGCCATGAACATCTGTCACTGTTACTTGTCTCCGGACAACAGCGAATACAGCAAATGTGATGTTGATTGTGTAGTGTTTCTCGTTCCCGCGTGGATATGCATCAGTCATGGTATATGCGGAAGCACTGTCCACAAACTATATTTGCTGGTCCATGTCCGTCCCACTGTGTGGTAATAGCACATTTCCTTAAAATTTTGCGGAATGTTGATGGTGGTTTTTTACTGTTTATTTCAATTGGTGCACATGCACAAGGTGCGAGTGCACAAACTGGTCTAATAAATCCCCTAATTTGAACAGGTCGTATGCAGCACGATATGTAGTGTTTTGCCAGTACCAAAATGGTAGGAATCCGAGGGTTCAATTGGATACTACACTCATAACAAACGTGGTTGTACGTGGTTATGCACACATGAAACATTTGGAAAAATACAGGATAAGGACACTTACTACACAGGAATGATACATACTGATGTTTGACGAGCAGGATGATGATGTTTGTGACATAGTTTCGTTGTTCGCAACACTTGACGCTGTGCTGATCGGGGCATCAGGGAATTACGAAACAGTTAGAATGCATTTTTGTGGAATTCAATTATACCAGGTGGTGCCAGTCCTCGCTCAGCAAGAACATGATGATGAAGTGGGGTCGTAGGGCCAGTCACACTTAAGTGGCGCCCTGGTGCTCCAGCATCACTGATGTTGTTATCCATTACCTATAAATCCAAGTGCCTAATTTAGTCGAGGATATCAGAGTTCTCACGATATGCTCATCCAACTTATGATGGGAACTGTTGAGACCATTCCTATGCCAAGACTTTTTTACATTACGTTCTTCATAGTGATTGCTGTCATGGCTCTGAAAAGGCTTTAGTTGTGGTTAAAAGGGTGGTAAACAATTTGGAAGGAAATGCGTTTGAAAATTATTATCAGGTTAGCACCAAACGTTGCTGTGCAGACGTCAATGATAGTACTGCGGTAGAGCTGAGATCTCTTTGGTGTTCTCAGGGTGCTGCAGGACGATCACCCAGCAAACTTTCCTGTGATGAACTTGCTGTTGTTCAACTTGTACAGGGCCTCATTTGTTTGTTAAACGTGGGTCTCTTCGGGTGGGCTAATCACCACATGGTATTTTAAATTAATTAAAAATACTGTGCTCTGCAAAATCAGACTCCCTACTTCTGATTGTTCGGGCCAACCACATGCCCATAAATGCTATACACGAACACTTTAAAATACGCTGCAGCACACATGAAAATTAATAATTACCCTTGGAAATTCACATAACCCTTGTATCAAAAATGGCGGGTTTAAGGTCCCGTGTCATGAAATACCTCCCGGCGCCCAAATAAAATGCACTGGTCAGTTCATGCAATTTATTCTCTGACTTTACAATTCCCTTCAGGAGAACAGCTGACAATGATTACTCACTGTGGTCTGTGGCGAATGCTACGCTGATAAAAGAGCTCTGAATATATGTGAACATTTTGTGTGCTGTTACATTCACAAACTCCCCAGGTGATGCAATTCCTGGGGAGGTGAGTGTGAGAGTCCTGAAAGGCAGAAAACAAAATGGTTCCAGAAATTACGCTATTGCTGAATGATTACCAGCTATGAAAAAGTTGAGAGTCGTTTGGGCGTGAAATACAACTGCAATTTCACATGCAACCACCCCCTCAATACACGACTTGCTGACTGTCTTCCCGTCATGGCGCAAGGGCTGGCCCACGCACCTCAGAGGGATCTACTTGCACATGCAGAAGGACTTCTGCTGTTACACTATGACAAATGATACCTAAAACCCTGCAGAATCAAATGAAACAAATATATCTCGGGGCCTATATCTCGAACATGATTAAATCAAGTGGGCAAATCACTGATTGGTGGTGAAAATAAACATTTATAAGCAACACGAAATTGCAAATACAAAAAATTGGTAGCATGAGGGTTTCCATAAACTTAATCTTTAATTCCTGTCCACATGTCCTTATCCCGTATCCATAAATTACCTCAAAATGTTTAAAAACCCTTTTGTGCATAATACACGTGTTCGTGTATCTCTCCACCCTTGTCTTGGGCTGCTCAGTGCATGTGGCCCTGCACCACTTACACTTTTTTACACTTGCACCAGATTGCATCTCTCCTGCACTGCACATCGATAATCAAATTGGCCGCCGATTAACGTGTGGGTGAATGCTGGACTAGGGACCGATCTGCGTGACAAACGGTCTAAAGCAGAGACCGACACATGTCAAATTTCAAACACCCCAACTCCTCTTTTTTTAGAAGCAGTTTGTGGTCCGACGCCACTACCTGCAACACATGGGTGTTCTCAGGGTCCTCCGAGGGCGCAAGAAGTATGCCCTCCCCTGCTGAGCCGCTTCTCCTTCCAGTGCTGTGCTGTTCTTGCAGCAAGCCATGCTGTAGGTGGCTGAGGCGCACTTACACTGGCAGAACTGCTGAGGTTGGTGAATCCGTAGTTATGTTCTGCGGAGGTGAAGTGAGGCAATGGACCTGCTGCTCTCACTCCCGCCATCGCTTCTGCTGCTACTT
Organism: Dryococelus australis; assembly: GCA_029891345.1. NCBI lineage: Eukaryota > Metazoa > Arthropoda > Insecta > Phasmatodea > Phasmatidae > Dryococelus > Dryococelus australis. Next base: position 105,651,075 of record CM056996.1, read on the forward strand.
ACATCTCCTTGCTTTCTCCTTGCCTGCTCCTGCTGTTATTCTTCTTCCTGGTATCCTCTGGCATCCTGCCGCAATCTCCCGGCGCGATCCGAAATTACTGCTTCCTCCTGTCTGCTTGCGTGGTTTTGTCCTGTTCCTTACTCTTCTCATGCCGATTCTTCTTGTACACCAGCTCGTTTAACTGCCACCAGTGATCTTTCCTGAGGTGCTGCTACAGGAATGGGTGCCGTATCACTAGTGACAGCACTTGTAGGCACTTTGCAGTCGGAGACACCTGGTTATGCGCTGCATTAGTCCCTTTCGGGCATAATGATGCCATGCAATGGCGGGTTTGCTACCCCCTCTCATTCTCTCTCTGCTGGAGGTCCGTACCGCCAGCTAAGGTCTGTACCTCGTCTTTCAGGAAGCTGTCATATGGGTTCACCAGGTGATTCCCTCAGATGCGTTGTTTGTGGTGGAACCGGAGCTGCTCCTTCTTCCTGAAGTGTCGTTGAACCTATCCCCTCTCTTTCTGCATCAGCGAGCACAGCAGTGCTGTCACCGTCATGATGCTGAGTAGCACTGAGATCCAACTTCGTCGTAGACGACACCTGGTGTGAGCTGAATATCGTCCTAATTCACCCTCTCCCTTCACCTGCTGATGCAGACCATGTAGGTTGTAGGTCCTCAGCGATGCAACACACTGTGCGGCCTGCTCCACTTAGCAATGAGTAAATAGCAAAAATCTTGCATGCGGTGGACTGCGGGTGAGTCTTGCCGTATACTTCTTCACTTCGTAGCGTACATAGTGTTCACATACTAGCTGTTCATGTTCGCTTCGTGAGATATTCTCCCCTTCAAGACACAGATTGCTTCCCATCAACAACTCGTCGGATGTTTAGCTGGTGATGGCATTGACACATCGGCAGATAGGGAACACAGGTTGGCAGGAAGATGATCCAGCCATTAACATGGTGTTTGCCCGCACGGATGGACAGCTGATTTTTTAATTCCTGGTTGTACCACTCGTTGGGGTTGACCCTGTGATGGTACACTACCATTGTCATGTGTTTCAATCCCCACTTCGTACCCAGCTCCCGCAATTGTTTCCCCGTAAATTGTGTCCCATTGTCTGTTAGTAGATTTTTGGGAAAGCCCCAACATGGGAAAAAATATTCACTTGGCACTCACACAATGTTATTGGGATGTGCACTGCTAACGGTGTAGGCCTCGACCCACTTGGAAATATTATTCGTCACCACAACTAAAAATCGCAATTTGAGGAGCAGTTAAAAATTGGGAAGTTGGAATTTGGTTATTTGAAATGGTTTTACCTGGGTTTGCCAGGCGTTGCTGGACAATGCCGCATTAGAGCTGACTCTTACATTAGGGTCATTCGGCTGACTACCAGAGCTGGGGTGAAACTCATCTGTAGAAGATTTCGTAGGATTTATCCAAATATGTATTGCGCCGTGGCCATTGCCACTCATCCTATATGATATACATTGCAAACAAAGGCTCGCCGAGCATTGAATATTTATGTACTGCACTGTGACTTATTCAGGCTAAACAAATACCTTATGTTTACTGTACTCGTCGGAACAATCATATAACCGTTAGGAAAAATACACTAATAAAACACTCGAAAATGGGATGAGTATTATAATGGCCTGTGCCCTTAAGAGCCTGAAGGCCACGAAATAAATTATACACATGGACGTTTCTCGATGCGATATTTACTTGTACATTAACATATTTCTCGGAGGCCAACATTTTACAAAAGTTGCTGGTCTTAACCTGTCGGAAATGTGAAGCAGAATATTGTCGTGAAGCCTACACATGAATTATGGTGAATTTAAGCTTGTCCAGGCGACGCAAACAATGGAGAAGAGGGAGGTGGTGTCTGGGGTGGCGAAATAGAAATGATTCCAGTAAAATTTACTTTATTGCTTGCAAATGATTGAGAAAACATTTGTAAGCCACCCGATTGCTCGAAACTCGAGCCGTGGTGATATACAACCACACTCCCGAGATGCTTGATGCTGACTGACTGCTGGGCATGAAGCACCAGCTGGCATTGGCAGGCCACATGGATCTACTTTCTCAACACATGATACACAACAAATAACCTTGCACTTCTCACCTTGCAATTTAAAGTGTACATAAATATTGCAACTTTAACAAAGCACACTCTTATCTAGCCAATATTACATGAATGAGAAAATGATGGTACACATGTTGATGGTACATTTACTAAACACTACAACAAAGACTTTAACACTGCATTTATTGTATTTCGGGCTATTCCCTTCCCCATATTTAATGCACACGATGATGCGTGTGCTGCCAAACTATTTACAAAGTCCTTCTAAACATATTAGCCCTTAATATCTGGTTGCTTTTCAGTGGCATGCAATCATGTACGTGGTACATTGTGTGGCACTTAGATGCACATGTTTACACTTTTTGACACTCGTAAGAATTTCACTTAGGTAGCACTGCACTGCACTGATGTTGTGTGTTTTAGTGTGTGTGTGTGTGTTTGTGTACGTGTACTGCGCTGTTGAGCTGCAGTGCGACTTTCACACAGACTTGAGGGAACGAAGACATGGCACATGCAATGTTTGATATTAAAAGGCAAGTATGTGGTAATGCAATTTGCAAATGCAATGAGAGAAACCTGGAATTCATAGTGATGAGTATTACCCATTGACCTTTGTCAAATGAGCAGGAGGCTGGCAACTAGTGCCAAGGTGTTAGCCAATAAGGATATTGGTTCCCCAGGTCACTAGATATTGACGGGTGGACAATATCGCGAGGTCAGAGAGCAGCTGTGGACTCGTTCCTCAGGGTCGTTTGGCCGACGACCTCAGCAAACCCTCCAAGTGCAGTTGTTGTCTCTTAGCAAAATAAAAATTAACACTGCCTGAATAACTCCCTTACTTGTTGCATTGTGGGATATCTGGGCTCCCCACACACCCATATGAAGCAGTGTTACTTATTATGCCTAATCGTGACCATTTTAATCATACTTGCACAGTAAGTTATACCTTGTGCAAATTTTTGGTTTGGGGGAAGGGGGGAGAAGGCCTGTACCATAAATGCTTTGCGGCAACTGGAAATAAACCACACATGGTAACTCGCCACTGCTGTGATTTATTCATCGGGAAAAGCTTACATTTGATACTGCTTACGAATCTGTCAGCTGGGGTAATACTGTGCAGAAGACATGTGGGCATATGAATTTATTTAAGTATAATTTAAGCCTACCCAGGCGATGCAAGCACTGGGAAGGTGCAAGTGGAGGTGGAATCTCGGGCATCAGAAATATTAAAAAGATTCCAGTATGCTAAAGTAACTATTGCTGTGAAATGATTAGTCCAATATGGTGATGAATGCACGAGTGCACGAAACACAAGCCCCGAAGTGACGTTGCACACCCCTTGCAAAGACGAACGACTACTGATTTTCTCTGCGAGGAATGCCGGCCAGCTTTGCGGGCTGGCACCCCGTACTGCACTACTTCCTAGCACACATCATTTGCAAATCATACATGTACCCTGTGTGCATATTGTTACATACTGCTCCTAAAATTAACCCTTTAAATTTGATTCATTATACGAAAACATCGCACTGCGTGAATGATAATGAGATGGAAAACACTCGAAATAACATTACAGAAAATTACAAAAGGTGCTTCGAAAAAGCAGAGGGCTTAGGGTTGCAAAGGCAAGTGTCTTTATTAGTTGTGTCCCATTGCGTGAACTTACCTTGACCTTCTATTGCACAAATTAAATAACAGGAATTTCAAAGTGTCTACATTTAGATCCTGTGCCACGTGCACATCGTCGCGCTCCCTCTGCTCTACACCTGTGTTATTCCTTGCCACAGTGCACTGCACTTGCATTCGTAGAGTGTGCACACACACTGCGTTACAATACCTGGTGCAGTGGGCAACCAGTCTTAAGGGGAAGGTGTCACGTGGGCACATGTTAAAAGCTTCCCCCCCCTTTTGCAATGCCGTTTGTAGCCGCACTCGTCAGTAATAACAGACACACCTCCTTGTATCTGCCCGTCGTGGACGTAGCATGTAGGGGCTTCTTGCCAGCCCCCTATATTCTAGAATTCCTGGTTGCTGCCTTCGTTCTGCATGTTATATACATCGCCATGGTGCTCCCATACTCACACATGTGCAGTAAGCCTTAGTTGGCTGACATCTAACGATCCTCTGTCGTCACTGCCACTGCTGCTGTCCTCGTGCGTAACCCCACTTCGCTGCTGGTAGCAAAGCGGGCTAGCGATTACTGGGCTGTTGGAGGCACCCTCTGGTGACTTTCCAGGTGGTGTTGGCACCGTTGCATCTCCTGTCGTGCTGTTCTCCTCGACGATCGGCGTCCCGTTGACGGGCGTCCTGTCGTCTCCAGAGGGACCCCCTCCCAAAGGTGTCACCTTTGGTTGCAGTTCTGGATCGTTTCAGTATGCACTGGTAATCACTGTGCCATTGATCTCTGCGGAGCCTTCTGTATGATGCGCACTGACTGGCGCCAATCTGTCAGGAGACATTGTGCCTTGGGCACCCCCTGCTGGTGGTCTTGAGGCAGGTTCTGTCTACGCCCCAGCTCTGAAACCCTGGCAGAAATGCGATCTTGGAACGATAAGCCAGCCATGCTATACGACTGTACTATCGTACATAGAAAACATTCACTCACCTCAAGACAGGAGGGTCGCTAATGGCGAACCCAGATTTTCTTGTTCACTGCTTGAACTGCACATGCCTGGTACACTGGAGGAATCACTACTGTCGTCAAGACATACAACAATACTGACAATTACATCTGACACAACAACGTGTCCTTTTCGCAGTGTCCAGTCTCAAGCTTCTGTACGTGACCACAGTATCCTTCCCAGTCGGTCTTGGTTACACAGTATATCGCTTTAATAGTAATCTCTCAGAGCTTCTGAAGATATAAATCTCTGGTTACATTTTCTTCGCACACTACCCGCTTCACCTTAGCCCAAGCGATCAAATATTGTTTTGTTCGCACATATATGGGGTAATCTGGACCTCGGTATGTCCCAATGATGTCAGATGCATGTCGAATTTGTACTCTTTCTCTTTAGGTTTTGCATGTTCCGCCAATTTCTAAAGCCACTCTTTCAGCACCGACATGTAACAAGTTATGCCTTTGTTCGTTAACCATGTTAACATATTTGCTTTCACGGAGTGCTTTGTAGATGGCTTGTCAATCTGTGTGCAATGATACGGCGCTTTATCTAACACTACTAAAGATGACTATGGGGGGTTAGAAGCAAGCTTCTCTGTAACATACTTTATGAAATCAACACTGTTCATTTGGCTGTGATAGTCGCCACTGGCAGTGCCTGCTTTATAGACAAGGAGGGCATTTTCGATACATCCATTAATACGCCCAGCATGAACTACAGTTAATCGTTTACCCGAATTCACATTTGCTTGTATGCCAAACATTTCTTCATGTTGCCAACATTTACCAAATGTTAAATTAAAAGTCTATCCATGTCTCGACTATGTAGATAAGTTGTTTCCCACCTTGTCTGTGCTGTTTCATTGCAACTAGATAGTCGTGGTGCCAAGATACAATGTGAGGTTTCTCAATTAGTATCTTCCTGTGGCTTTACGATTTTTTCCACCGAAAACCTAGTTGTTTGACCACCTTGCGCAACGAAGTATGCGACCACGGAAAGTCTATGTTCTCATCAAATACGGGCAGTAATTTTGCAATGGTAGGGACACGTTTTTCCTGAATGTAAAAATCCTGAATCGTCCGTAGAATTACACATAGATCAAAGTCATCAATATTCACGACAGTATGTTCCGGCCTAGTTTTCCGTCGTTTACCCGGCGTGTGCAAGATGCCGCCCTGCTCATTGTTATCTATTTTTCTTTTCCTTCCGTATCTTTTTAATTAACGTCTGCGACACTCGAGCGTAGTCTGCAGCTTTTGCTGTCGCCTGGTGTACTGTGAAAGCATAAAGTTTTTATTTTGCCTCTTCATCACACTTTGCAATTATATTACTTACGATTCTCCGGCCCCTCAGAATGCACGACTGTGTTTTTCTTTCGGACCGACATAACATTCGCAGTGGCGATGTTCACGACACTTCGGAGCCACCGCCATTTTACATCACTGGGATGCTACTCCCTCAGCGCGGGGGAGGTTCGATCCCTTGTGAGGGACCTTGGCCACCTTGACGGTTGTCATTTCTGATTGTGCCGGAAAGGAGAAACTAACCCCCTCCACACAATCAAAAATATTTAAATTTGCGAGGCAGACATTATTGTACTGGATTCCCAGTGTAGCACCTGGGAGCCGCATTGAAGACAAATTTCACCTGCCTTTCCCCTGCCTGTACAGGGCAAAGGTAGGTGGTGAAGTTAAATTAAATAATTAATTTAATTGGTGCGAAATTTTGAAATTTAGGGCTTTGAAGTTTGTCGCTAACCCCCTATAAGAGAGCCAGCGACAGTTTAGTGGGAATAAATGGAATTTAAAGCCAAAAGAATTTATACTAAATGGTTAAAAAGTTTTTCCTATGACTGGAGTGGCGTAGGGACCCTTCCAAGCTAAATGTGTTACTGCGGATAGTACATACGTGTCCATGCTTCCCATTCCCTGCTGTGACTTACTGTCTTGCCTTCCCTTTTCCTCATACCGCGCAGTTTCAGAAGTGGTGCACAGTCAGTACTGACCCACCTTCCCTGCTTGTTGTTCTCCCCTGGAGCTCGTACTCGATGGCACCGTCGTGAGCCTTCAGGTCTCATGTGCCTCCTTCATTCGGTGCATGCATCTCCCCTCTTGCTTGCTGTGAGCTGTTTCCAGTGGATTTTGAGGTGGCATCGGCCATTGGTTCGACGCACCCTCTGTCATTCGGGTCTATGTCGTCCTGGTACTTTGGTGATGTGGCCTCATCCGGCGTCGGCGACATGGTGTCATCTGATGGAGGACTTCCTGCTGGAGGTGCCGCCCCACTCTCCTCCTTTTTTTCTTTCTCTACTGGCTCGGCAGGTGTTGCACCATGGTGGGTTTTGTTATCACTGGCCTCGACGGCGTGGTCATCTCTGGGTGACAGGCATATGGCAGCTCAGTGATACTCCAATGCTGACCAGGTAGGTTGTTGGTCCTAGCCTTTAGATAACACAGTGCGGGCCTGTCCAGCGAAGAAGCGAGCTCGGCGCAGAAGTTTTGGTGGGCTGCCAACTGCAGATGCGCTTTCATGTATGCTAACTGCCCAGGTTCGAGTGTAGGTGGGGTACGGTTGCACATCGGGACCTTCCCTGCTTCTCTCTCTGATCTCTGTCTCGCTTCCTCCTCCTCTTTCATCTTGCGGTGCTGTTCTCCGTATTCTCGCTAGTACTGTTGCATGGGAAATTCCTTTTGCTGGGAAGCTTAATGTTTTGGCCCAACAGGAAGTCCTCAGGTGACCAGCCTGTTGCAGCGTTCACACACTGTCAGAGAGTGAAGAGGGCAGTGGGCAGGTGGTCCACCCAGCTGGTGTGTATCTAACCCACATGGAGCCGCAGTTGTACCTTTAGGTCCTGGTTGCGATGATGTGTGGGGTTGGTTTCTGGGGTGGTACACCACCATCTTAAAGTGTTGCACCCCCTCCAGGTGCACTTGGCTTGCAATTTTCTTCCGATGAACTGTGTTCCGTTGCCCATTACCACTTGCTTGGTGGTAGCCCCAGTGGGGGGAAATTTTTGCTCCACTACTTGTACGATTTTGGTAACTCTTGCACTGCATATTGCATAGGCCTCCACCCACCATGAGAAGTTGTCAGTGATGACCAGGATAAACTTTTTTCTGTTGGAGGTATGGGGGTACGGCCCCATTAGGTGAAGGCTTGTTGTCTCGAATGCTCATTTCAGTAGGCGGGGCTGTTGCTGCCGAACCCCATCTGTCCTGTGTGATGTGGATGTTTTACACATAGCATATTTTTGCACGCATTTTCATACATCATGCGAGAGTCCTTTCTAGAAGAAATGCTGTCTGACGTTTCGGATCATCTGCTGTGCACCTGGGTGCCCTGGTACATTACTTGTGTGTGCATGTTCTAATATTTTCACCCGACATGTTGCTGGTACAAACAGACACCACTTCATGGTGTTGTTTGCCTCGCATGTATCCAACCTTCCTTCCATCACATACCACTGTTCCATGGTCTCTCTCGTACACTTCTCCTTTCTTTCTCTCGTTACTGTGCAGCTGCCTTCCGCCCCGACTATTCCCCTATTTCCTGGTACAGTGTGTATACAAGGATATCACTGTCCACAGCTCGTACCTGGTTCAGTTACACTTCACTCAATAACTTGTGCTTGTGCGGGGCGGGGGGGAGGAGAGTGAACTTCGTCCCATTCTGCATTGTCTGTAACCACTATGCTTGCATCGGGCATGCAGGATAATGTGTCTACCAGTTGATTCTCCTTTCCGGGGATGTGCTCTACCATGAAATCATATGACTGTAGGAGCAATGCCAACCAGGTGAGATTACTGCGAGCTTCTTTCATCACATGTATCCAAAGGAGGCACCTGTTGTCTGTTCGTAATGTGAAATGTTTGTATTCCAGGTAGGGCCGGTACTTTTTCACCGTCCACACTACTGCCAAAAAATTTCCGTTCATTTACATTGTATTTGTGTTCTATTTGTCCTTGTTTTGTGCTGCTGAAGTCGATGATTCTCTTCGTTTCATCCTCTGCGCATTGAGACAAGATGGCACCCAGCCCCTCCTGACAGGCATCCATCTGCAAGTAAAGGTGTTTGCCTGGCTCGTAATGTGCTAGTTTGGGGCAAGTAATGAAATTTTTCTTTATTGCTTGGAATTAATTTTCTTCCCCCGTCTCCCCCACACGAACATCTTCTGGAGCGAAAGTAAATATGTGAGAGCGGTGTTAATTACTGCGAAATCTTGAATGAACTCCCTCAATAAATTAACTAAGCCAAAAAACTTGAGAAGCTGTTTGCGTGTGCATAGAGCCGGGTGGTTTTCTATTAAGTTCAATTGTTCTGGATTAGACGTGTTTCCATCCTCGTCTACAATATTTTCACCGAAATTAATTCTCTTAGTCGCTAATTTTACTACAGTATTCTGTTCCTGTAACAAAGGCACGACTAATATTGCATCCTTCTTAACCTCTGCAGTTACAATTGCACTCATTATTTTCTTTAGATCCCTGACTTTTACAGATAGAGTTGCTTGGCCCAGTGCTCCATTATTGACTTGGCCAGTAGCCAGCATAATTACTTGATTGCTAGATGTTATGTCACTGGAATTCACTAAATTCGGCTGCACAATGTTGTGTGACGATGTTGTATTAATTAGTGCGTGACAAGATTGACATTTTATGCTCACAAGGATGCGAATAAATTTCGCCTTACACCCACTGACCGGCTGAATGAATGTCTGCTGCAGTGTTTTGCCGGTATTTGTTGACATGACCAGGGCGAAGGAAACATCAGGATTCTTTGTTCCTACTGGCTGTTTCCCTGCCCTCTTGGTATGGGCCCTTTGTAAGGGTTGTTGGGGCATACGCTCTGCCAGTGGAAAACAATCGCTGGTCGACAGTAGTGACATCGGTTCGTGGGTGGCTGGCTCTTGTCATACCACATGTTGGTTTGCCCAGCGTTCCCACACGCACTGTCACTTTGCTTATCACCATGGGGCGGAATGTTTTCACTACTCACACGTGCACTGACCCATTCTGGTTTGCTCACTTACTGTTTCGCAGGACGGTCGGCCTGGCCCTGTTGCATGTTGTTATTACTCCCGGTTTGCTTGTGCCTTCATCGTGCGGTCATGTTCTGACGACATGAGAAGTTCCAGTTTCGTTCCAGAATGATAGTAGCCTTAAAAACCTCCTCCATATTGCTGTTTAGGAAAGGTAGTAGGGCGGTTCTGTACTCCGGTAAGGCAGTCACGGCAATGATTTCCAGTGCCTCGCGATCTGGCAGTTGTGGGTGGAATCGCTTGTTCAGATGTGGCTGTTGCATGATAAATGTTGGTAGTTGTTCACCAAGCTGTTGCTTCTGCCAGACTAACTTGCTTTGTGCTTGTAGGGATGTAAATTCACTTCCGTATAGGCACTGAAAAGCCTGCACGAACTCCTCCTGATGCATGCCACAGTGGTTGACAGTGCCCCACTACTTCCCTGCTTCTCCTTGCAATTGGCCGTCAATGCAACTGGCCCACTCATATTCATTCGCCCTCTAGCGTTTCAGATACGATGTGCACTCCTTTTTAGAAAGCACTAGGGTCTTCGCTTGCCATGCCAGTAGATGTTGGTAGGTGTTGAAATCATGTCGGTGTTCGTTTCGGGTTACTGGCCGTGTGTGGGCTCCTGCTGTCTTGTTTTGCTATACGTTGCTGTTCCCTCTCTGGTTGACAGCTGGACGCAGGTTGTGGTCCGCAGCTATTGGCAGGAAAATATGTAAGAGGTGTCTGTGTTGGAAAAGATGTGGGAAGTATACTGGGTATTTGTTGTGGGAATACTGATGTTGGTTCGTAATCATAAAATTGTGGAAGGTAAGGTGTCATAGGCAGGAGTGGTAGAGGTAACAGAGGTAAGGTTGGCAGTGGTGGCGATCACTGGTTATGCGGTGCCGGATGATTGGCAACTGACAGGGGAACCCTGCCCGCAGGTGATGTGTGGTTACCGACATACTAGACCTTGCAGTGGACTTCCTCGGCTTGCGCTCCCTTTTAGTCTGTTCCTTCACTCTCGAATATGACATATCTTAATTACCATGGTGATGCAATCTCCATCCATTTGCATTGCATGCACATTGTTTCTTGTGCTGTCTTCTGTTTGACACACTGAATCTCCGGGCTGGTTGCCCATGAATAAGTTGGTTGAAATGTTAGTGATCACTGTCGGTTTCAACTGTTCAACACACTCGTCGCAAATGAACCGCATTCCAGTTGTGGTGTGTAACACTCTGGGACTCATGCATTCTTAGTGAATGTTCATATGGAGCCGTGCACAAGTGGTCGGTGTGGTTCTCGATTTTGTGCATAATAATCTTCTGCACAAATATAACTGGAGTAAATTTTGGATTTGGTTGATACTGTCCGAATGTTCTGTCACTTGCTCTTCTCCGTGGTTGCTCGCAATGCAATTGCTTGCCGGGTTGGCCTTTCAATCATACTTGTAAAATCGAGTCCCTATTTCGTATGTGTCTACCACAACTAGTGGTTATTGATGCAGACACTGCAGACTGTGAGGTGCTGGCACACCCTACAGCATCTGGCCAGCCATAGTGGTCTGACAACACTACCACAAGCGCGGAAGTTTGGTAGTTCGGTTGCATGGCGCAGAAGATTTGCAGGAGCGTGGCAGTCCTGCATGGCTCAGGCAGGGGCCAACAGACAGTGGGCTCTCAGCTGTTATACTCGTAGTGTGGCGGAGAGCGTGGGGTGAGGAGTGGCCATATATTCCTTCTTCTTGTGTCGTGCTAGTCGCCTGGTTGACCATGTTTTCCCCTCATTGCGGGCAAATATGTGGAAAATGCGGAAAACTTGCAGGAATAATTTTGGAAAAATTTGCAAGACTTGGTTTTGGTGCTGGAAAATTGTAGGAAAAATTGCTCATGTTTTAAGACGAGGATTTGCACCACAGTTGGGTGCTATTAGACGTTTGTCTAGTGAGCAGGAGGCTGACAACTAGTTCCAAGGTGTTGAACAATAAGGATATTGGTTAGGTGAGGGGCGGTGACTAGATTTGGAATCTCTGAGAAGATAATTATCCAGGGTGCCAGACATTGTTAGGTTGACAATGTTGTGAAGATGGAGAGCAGTTGTGGACTTGTTCCTCAGGGTCGTTTGACTTACGATCACAGCAAACCCTCCAAGTGCAGTTGTTGTCTCCTCATAGAATAAAAATTAATACTGACTGAATAACTCCCTTATTCGTTGTGTTGTGGGATATCTGGGCTTCCCTTACACTCATACGAAGCACGTTTACTTATTATGCTGACTCGTGACCATTTCAATCATACTTACACAGTAAGTTACACCTAGTGAAAATTGGTGGGGGAAGGCCCATACCTTAAATGCATTGCGGCAACTGGAAATAAACCACACATGGTAATTCGTCACTGCTGCGATTTATTCAGTACATAATTACATTCCCATCGAGCTTTCATTTGATACTGCTTACGAACCCGCCAGCTGGGGTACTACTGTGCAAAATACATGTGGTCAGATGAATTAATTTAAGTAAAATTTAAGCCTACCCAGGCGATGCAATCACTGGTTGGGTGCGAAGGGCGGTGGAATCTCGGGCAGCTGAAATATGGAAAAGATTCCGGTATTCTAAAGTACCTACTGCTGTGAAATGATTGGTCCAACGTGGCGATAGCTGCCCGAGTGTGCGAAACAAGAGTGCCAATGTGATGCCGCACACCCAACGCAATGACGAACGACTACAGATTTTCTCCGTGTGGTGTGCTGGCCAGTTTGGCAGGCTGGCTCACAGCACTGCACTACTTACTTGTACACACTTGTACACAAATCGGACACTTACACTGCATGCAGATTCTTACATATTGCTCCTAAAATTAACCCTGTAAATATTGTTCTTTATACCAAAACATTGCACTGCGTGGATGATGTTGAGATGAAAGATGGGTGAATGAACTTTTTCGCTCGTAGAGCACACACACACTTTACGTTACGCAACCTGGTGCGGCGGACAAATGGGCTGAAGGGGAAGGTGTCTCGTGGACACACATCACCATCAACATTTGGTTAAGAAATCTCTTAAAGTGCTCCTGACTGTGTTAGCCAAAAATGGATAACGCTGGTTACCCTGGTAACCGTGCGTTTACTGCATAGCTGTGAACAGGAGCGCGAAACCACCTCGTTGTTACAGATTTAACAACGAAAATATGCCAATAGCGACCCTTTATTTCTGAATCAATTTTTGTACTTTCCTTCGCACTGTATGCATCGATAACTCATAGTTAGTTTCTTTTCACAGCATCCACACATGCCCTGCACACTGTCGACAACCCAGTCTTTTTTTTTTATTACAGTTAAATAATAATCATCTAAATAAATTTTGAAATAACTAGATCAGGTATTCTTCTTTTTGAATTTGTGATGACCAACTGCAGAACTGCTTTGTTAACTTGGTCACTTATGCGATTTCACCCTTATTGTGACGTGTGATCATTTCGTGTAAAAAAAAACAATGGATTTCTATGGTCTAATGCGTCAAAATATTTTCCTATTTGTGATTTTGTTGTGTTGAGCTTGTATGGTGCTTCGTGTGAAGCATAATTTTGAAAGAAAATTTTTCTAATGTAATTTTAGTATGAAACTGTATTTACCATCGTCAGTGCACAAACTTATTAAGGTAAGTTGCAAATACTTACCTTTGTTGTATGCGGCAACATTTGGTTATGTGTCATTTTTGTAATGCTATCATAGTTTTAAGAATGTAGGCTTCGTATTTCAGAGGTTTTTAGTCAGTGTTTGTTATATTCACTACAGTTCTGTTAGGTAATATTTATGTAGCGACTCATTAACTTCTCTGCATCTCTTTCCTTGATTTTTTTTTAAACTTTCTGCATGGTATAGGCTGTTCACTGTCAAGTGAGCACTTGTGTCCTAGTTACTTTTTCCTTTCAGCAAATATTTAGTTACTTTTTCCTTTCAGCAAATATTTATCCTCTAACCACCCATTTAAAATAAATATTGCCATATAAGTAATAAACGCAGTGTGAATATTGCAATGCACTGGGAATTAAACGTATAATGCTAAAATTAAATATATTTATTGTCTATTATTCAGAATGAGAGGGCTTTCAAAAGTGCTCACATTACTGTGAATATCCTATAGAGGTACAGCAGTAGTGGAAAATTTAGTTTAAATATGGAGTTTTTGGGTGTCTATAGAGAAAGGAAGTTTGTTGCTAATATTGTAGATTCACATCAAATTTTATCTCTGAGGTCTAATCTTGAATGTGTTTCAAAATGTTACCAAATAATTTTACTTGAAGGCTTTATTCTGAATTTTTAGAAATTATTTTCAAAGTGAGATTCTGCTGTGTGATAAAAAAATTGATTTATTTTCACTTTGTTAATAATTTCAATTTTATTTAGCTTATAAAAAAACATTACATTATGTACATATGTTTCACTCATTTTACCCCACAATTTCCTTGATCTTCATAAACCTCCGCACTATCATTTTTTGGGTTCCTATTAGTCAAATGTTGATGTACCTTGTAAATTTGTGTTCTGTGTAATTAGTGGAGTAGAATTATACACTTTCCAAGATTTATTTTTTAAAATTAATTTTAATTAGTAAATTCTGGCAGAATCTCTCCCAATTCATATGGTGTATATGACTACGCACACCATGTCTGTCCATTTGACCACACTGCACACACGCACACTAATCACTGCACTTTATAATGTACCTTTTTCTATGCTATAATAGCATAGAAACACTCATAATTTCACACAATTATTAGATTTAACTCTTCAAGGAACATGAATTGCAATAAAACATGCGTTTAACCACTCGTAAATCCGAAAACTCCAACAGAACACAAATCAAACCAGCGTTCGGCAATTTCCCACAATCCACCTGACGTTAACTAACATGGACATGCATATGTTGAAACAGCTGCTATTCTCAGAGCCACTTCTGAGAGGGGCCATCACATCACTCGCCCCATGCCATGGACTCGTGTCACTGTTACGTGGCACAGTGTGTGCAGGGCATCTGGACCGCTCTCGCATGTCATAGTGTCCATTTTCCAACTGCTTTGTGAGGTTTGCAGCTTGTAGCATCAGCTCATCAATGTTGTGTATCACTTATTGGACATATTTCTTCATGCAAGTACTTACATGCGCTCATTGAAGTCATTTGTTCTTTACCTTCTTGCCTCTACCTGCTGCTTCTGCTGCTGTTATTATGGGCAATAGGTTCTCATGTGCCCCAGCTGTCCGCATAATCAACACTCCCACTGTTTGTGTGGGAGGCAGCAAAGCTCTGTAGCACATACCCTGGAAGTGATGCACCTTAATGCTAACTGCAACTCCTTCAGTGTTTTCATCATTTGCGTTCAGTGTCACTGACCATACTAGACGTCGGGTTGCAGGCTCCTGTCATGCCGACTCCAACTACAGTGCTAAGGCCAGGGCATCCTGCATGTTGTGGGATGCAGCCAAACGTACCGCTTGCCGTACCTCTGTCGGTGATGGCATTCATGAAGAAGCCGACTGCGATGATGCCGAATGCCTACTCGGAGCATCCTTCCAGAGATAGTTGAAACAGCCGCACAGTGTCTTGCCATAGCTCCTGCAGTGGCTGCTCTGTTCACTGGGTGTGGCTTCGCAGCTGTGAATGGTGGGCAAGTCGCAGGTGCCAGTTGCTGAAATGCAACTCCAAGACAGACACCAACATGGGGTACTCCAGTCTATGTCGCTCTGGCAGAGATGCGAGACCTCTCAGTACAGCTGCAAGGTAGTAAGCCCACTGTTTGAATAACCAGCCATTCAAGGTGGCATCTATTTCAAACTGGTATTGGTACTCCCACCAAGGAGTCTGGCCATCGTAAGGGAGGGGCTTAATTAGTACCCCTTTCCC
The DNA here is from genome assembly GCA_029891345.1 of Dryococelus australis. Classification (NCBI taxonomy): domain Eukaryota; kingdom Metazoa; phylum Arthropoda; class Insecta; order Phasmatodea; family Phasmatidae; genus Dryococelus; species Dryococelus australis. The sequence continues at coordinate 105,666,689 of CM056996.1, forward strand.
CACACCTGGCTGCTCGACAACAATGCTGCAGTGCTGCTAACTATCCTCCGTGGTTGCTGGATTGGTTACTACTTGCACTTTTTTCTTGGCTGGCAGTTTTGTGATAGTAAAATTCTGCTGCTGCGAAAATTCCTGCTATTCCTTCGTTGCACTAATTTTGTTCCAGACTGTGTCCATCCTTCCACTAGCACTGTCTACTACATCAGTTACACTGTCCATTTATTCATTTATAATGTAAATTTTCTTGTTGACACATCAATTCTTGTAGGTAGTCATTAACTCGCTAATGCCTTCTATTTTCCTGTCCATACATTATCTATTTTTTAAATCTATTAACTGTTTACATTACCATTTACACAACTAATTTTTCTATTTACACCTTCTTTTAAGCTATTTTCACTTGCACTGCAATCATCTGACTACCTAGCCACTCAATTAATGCTGGCAGTGCTTCCAGTTCTGCAGTAATTTTTCCAGTGTGATGATGCTAAGCAGAATTACTAAAGATGCCTCTTACTTTCTCCTTGCTCGCCATGGCTAGTTGATACATGGTGACTCCAAGCGATCGGCTTCCCTTTGTGCAATGCTTACCGTGGGAAAAATGTTTTTGCCTTGTAAATGTAATGAAATAATGACAGAATAATTTAATTCAAACCATGTAAGTAATTAATGTGAAAGGTCGGACATATTAGCAGTAACCCTTAATGAAATATTAAATAAGTGCAGACAGATAACACTTCAGACATGTAGGCAAAGATAAGACTTAAATGTTTATACAATTTGTATGGAAATGCACTAAAAAAAAAAAAACTTGGAAATAAATGATCAGACTACGTACTACAACTACACAAAGCATGTAACTCATAGATGAATTGAAAATTAATCAGTTTAGAAAAATCCAGAAATATGAAATCAGAAAAATTACTTTCAAATAATGAAGAATTAAATAGACTGTGAGATATCTGTAAAATTAAATCACTTCACTAAATTCATCAAGGAAAATTAGCAATTTGCGTGAGTAATAAAATTGTTCAACTGGCTCAAATTAAACTTGCTAAAATTAATCTTGATAAAATTTTCATCTTTGCTCGGCTGTAGAACATGTGATATTTTCTACTGGCTTCTGGTTAATGTTCATTAATAAAATTAATTTTGAAGTCCAAAATTGTTCAAAAATAATCACCGCTCACATGTATAACAATTTGTTGCAATTAGTTTACCATACCCACATGAGATCACACTTAGGCAGTACTGATGGTGGAGAAAGCAGTTCACGTAGATTTGTAGCACTTCAAATCTAGAAGCAATGCATTTAGGGCCTCTTCTGTATCATGCCTGCGTATTTAAGCACTAGGCGCTTCTGGCGGCCACAGTGGCTGAGCGATTAGCATACTCGCCTCCCACCAAGGCGAAACCAGGTTCAATCCCCGGCCGGGTCACCAGATTTTTGCAAGTGGGAATCGTGCTGGACGATGCCGTTGCTCGGCGAGTTTTCTCGGGTTCTCCCGTTTCCCCTGCCCCTTCGCTCCGGCGCTGCTCCATTCTCGCCTCAATCACCATCATCGGCTCTCAAGACCTCACTGTTAAGAGCTGCCCAAATCACTTTACATCACTAGGCGCCTCTCAAAACACCTTCCTATCCTAACTTTGGGCGGTGAAAACAAAATTAATGAAATAGTTACAGGAACAAACGTTACGTGAACCACTTTACATGGTGTGTAGGGAGAGTGTGTCAATCAAAAGGATTTCACACTGTGACGCTAATTAACAAAAATGGGAAAATTCCAGCTAATAGTCACTTCCCGAGATGTAATACTTATCAGTCATGTAACAATACTCATTTCTCCATGGCAAAACTTGATTGGTAACACCAGGTATAGAGCAAAAAGAAATCAGTAATAAAACAATTAACACTTCCAAAGATAAATGAGATACTGTACTACACAGGAGGTGTTTAGAATTTTCACTTACCATGAAATAACTTAAAACTCTTCCAGAAGGGTGCTTACTAGTAATGTATTACCTTCTTTAATAAATTATCATGCTTTCTAAAAACAGACTTAGTCTGGAGAACACCAAACTATTTAAAAAAAAAAAATGAAATCTTTCTTAAAGCAGCATTCCTTCTATTCAATAGAAGAATTTTTTAAATGTGGAATTTATCTAAAATATCTTTGTAATTCTGCGTTAGGTACTAACTACTTTAAGTAGTTAAAGTATTCTAAAATTTCGACCTATGGCCGTTCAATCACCACTTACATCAATAAACTTCAGAAATTTTTCTTCAAAATTTCTAGCAGTTGACTTACCACAATTCTACAGACAATTGTGGCTTAACTGTTACTCATACATACATACATACACTCGCAATTAGGCTACCGCCTGGTGGCGAGCTCTCTCACCTCTCCTTTACCCAACAAACTCCTTTTCCACTCCCTTCCTGAACTTACCTATGTCTGTTGTCTTAACTCTAATCAGTATATGAAAAGAGGCTTGTGATATTTCTTTCTTAATTTAACTTATTATTAAATTAGACCATGGAAATATTATGTATTTCTGAATGTCATTGGACAAACCTGTGAAGACTCAAATTCTCAAGGTGAATCTTTAGCTGAGAAATTTTAGAAAAACTAAATCCTGTTTCTCCAAAACAAAAAACATGTCACGCTTTTTAACTGTCTCACGATTCACATGTTTTTTTTTTTCTTTTTTTTTTTTTTCTCTCTCATTCTTCTTAGGCTGTGTTCCAAATAGCCAGCACTCACATTTGTACTCCCTCCTTATGGAACTATTGTTACTCGCACTTTTCAAATTAATCAATACTGTCTGCATTCAATTGTTTTTCTCCATGAACAAAATAATATTTACTTAAAAAAAAAACTATATATTCATTAATATTTACAGTTTAATTAATAATGGATTGATTGGTTGGGATGATGATGGATGGGTATGATAGTAATGTATGAAAAGAGGCGGGTATAAATTTTATCTGAAATCAACAGTTTTAGCTTGTAATTTTAGCACCGTTTATTCTAAAATTATGAATTAATAATTTCTGCATTTATACGTACATAATAAATATTAACTGAAAATACTTTGTAGTGTAAAAATTCTGGTTCCTGTGCCATTCCACTGTTGTCAGTAATGTAGAAAATAAACAAAGAATGGCGGTTGTAGCGAACAGTGATAGAGAGCATGCATGTGCAAACACTCGTAAACAAACACGTGCTCTCACACTGTACTCGCTCTCGATGGACATTTGGAACAGTGCACTCTGATGTCATTACTGAGTGCAAGTGCATGAGAGTGCGCATTACTTGCTATTTGGAACACGGCCTTACTTTTCAGCCGATGCCAACTGCTGCAATTTCAATAGTTACATGTTTTGCCAAACTGCTTGTGTTATGTTCTTGACTTTTATAAGATATAAATAACAGAACATTAATGTTTGAAATCTTGTAATTTGTAATTTTATTTTTCACAATTTCTTAAATAAAACAATTTAAAAACTTTAATAAGCATAGAGAAATATAAGTATCAGTGGCTTATAATTTCAGTTATACATTGACACATTTTAAACAAAAGATGTAGACAATTTGGTCTGTTTTTACTTTCTTTATATTATTTAAAATTATTAAATCCTAATGGTATTCCATGCAAGTTTTATTTTTTTAAATACTATATAGCCAGCAAAAAGTTTAATAAATTTCTTGCAGCCACACAACCATCTGTGTAAGTATATGGATGAAAATGTGTTTTGTTGTTTATTGGAGGGGAGGAATTGGCCTGTTATTAAGAATTATTTATTTTTTCTTCGAAAGAAACCTCAACAGGAATGTTTTCAATTTGTCTACGATACACGCATAGTTACGTGAGAACTCTCTGAGATTTCTTCTACATTATCTTAACATCCAGGGCATGAAGCATCGCTGGAGTTATTGGTTTTTGTGTGGAAGCTGTTTACACAACATCCCTTCTACAACTTCCACAATATGGAGGTGTACGTTGCATGGAAATGCACATTAAAGAAGCTTAAGTTCCTGTTTTAGAAATACCACTAATATTTATACATACATTCTCTCCCATTAAGGAATGAATACTGTTGAAAAGTTGTCTTTAAAAGTTAGTTTAAAATGGAAAAATTGTGTTTAACTACTGCAAAACTGTATGTGGTTTATTCACTTTTTATGCTATTGGATACTGCTAGCAAAACTGCATTAACAGTGTAGGAAATTTGCTCCTGTCCACCCACTCAGTTAATTTTGTTGTCCATAAAGTGAGGCACCAGTCTGTTGAAGGCTGTCGTTTATGTTAATCAATACAATTTGTGGTAGTGGTTTTTGTAGTTAAAGGCAATGAATCTTAATAAATTCTGTATTTACAAAAACTATTTGATGTTTGTCAAAGGGAAGCACTGCCTCTGTAGCATCCATGGCACTTCACCACTGACACCTGAACTTTATATAAATTACATGCTGTGCTCCTGCATTGTTAGTAAAAATAGAACTTACCTTGTTTTTTTCCTCAGGTTTGATCAGAATATAGCTCTTGTATACTGCTAGTGTGTGAGCCCCAGAGCCTTGACCACATTGCTCAAAGTGTGCTGCGATAAGCCTATCAGGACTCGTGCCACCTTTTGTCCATAAAAGAATTAATTACTGGGGTTATCATAACAAGACTGTTCTGGTCATTACCCTCACCTTCGTCAACATGACTCTGGAAGCAGGAAACCATCTCCTGGATTGGACTGCTTAAATTATATAAATGTGGTGGGTCTCCAAGTTGACAGTTTGAAGTATGAACCTGGAGTCCTGTAAGGTCTCAAGCTTTAGATGTGCGGAGCCAGCGAGAATGAAGTCTGGCGACTGCGAGTGTCAAGGTTCAGTACAGTAGATTGTGGGACTAACTATCAAACTGGATGCAAGATTGACAGACATTTGAAATGATAATATATAGTTGAATTGAATATTTGCAAATAAAAAGTGTGAATTATGTGACTAAAAAAAAGACAGTAATAAGGACTTGAATTATAATTGAAATTGACGTTAAATATTGTGTTCATTGTGAATATAGTGTTGATATTAGTAGTCTGTAGTTTATGTTGTAAATTATAGCTATGTGTATTTTTATAACTTTTTTAATAAATAAAAAAATTAAATTGAGTTATTTTTATTATGACCTCTATCCCTCGCAAACTCTGATATGCCTCTGGAAATTTGTAACAATATAAGTTAATAGAGATATGTAACTATTTTATTTTAGCATAGAGAAAATGTTTACATTTGCTTAAGAATACTTAAGGTTATAGTGACTATATATTTTAATATAATTTCTTGGTATGTTTTTTTAGTAAGTACATATACACTATAGGTACGCAAAGTGATGTTAATTTTTCCATTTTTAAGGATATCTATGGGGATAACCTATAGAAAGTTTACCTTAGTTATCGTAAGCAAATATTTCAACTTTCAGGTCAGCCTTTATTATTTCAAAGGTTATATAATTTACATAAAAAAAATTTTAGTGCTATTATAAAGTGTGTGTGGTGACAACAAAAACAATTATATTCAAAATTATTATGTTTTGAAGTCTGTGTGATGCCGAAAAAACAACAGAAATTGTGTACTGAAATATTTCCACATGAAGTACACCTAATATGTAATCACTAGGTTCTAAAAACTGTGATGTGTGTGAATCACATGTTACACACACCACTGAAAATGTCTACATAAATATGTGTTAGTTCATATGTCTTGTTTGCAGTAACAATGAGTACCTTCGAATTAAGGAAATAAACAAAATACCATTGGAAGTTGCAAGATTTTCTGATCAAAACCATTTATTATTTGGGGCTTCCTTTTGTGCTTATACAACAAAACTTTTTAAATCAGTATAACATCAACAGCAGACAATGTCCTAATATCAGCCAGTCATGAACCAAAATGTCACTGCATGGTTGTCAGATTTGTCTTAACCTGCACTTAGCAAACCATCACTTTCTTTACTGGGAAATGTATGTTGTGAAACAGTTTGTCAACTCAGGTTCAAGGAAGGAGCTAGCCACACTTACAGTATGCTCAAGTAGGTAGATCTCCGTAATGATGTAATAACTTCAGTAATTTAAATGTTAGGAGTGTATAATTTCCTATATTAAGACAATTAGTATATGTGGAGGTAAAAGTATGCAAGTTTCATGGAAATGAAATAAATTGTTAGTGCGGAATCAGAAGACATAGGTTAGCCTAATTCCAAAGTCACCCATGATTGGCTATTTTGGCCCCCCTTGTTTCGTTGACTAGTGTTAGCTGATGATTGGCCAGGGTGAACACTTCTCTGGAGTTGCGATATTCAAGGACAGACGTCAGCGTAACAGCAGTGCCATTGCTCAGGAGTCTAACTGTTATAAGGATATTCACAATTTGTCATTTGGAAGTACGTATAGTCTCCGCTATTTTATGCAAACAGGACTTGGAATGAATCAGCTATTATAGCTATAAGTGACTGGATGCAGGGATTTAATTGTTAGGTCTGGCTACAATACATTAGAGGAAACTGTACCAATTCAGGAGTGACATAAAATTTAATCAAGTTTATCTTTTATTAAAACCTGTTCGAGCAGTATAAAAGTACCAGGCAAAAAATGAAGCACGTTACAAAACCGTCAGTAACACTAAAACTAAACTTAAAAAATAACAGCGCTGTATAGCATTTTCCATTGAGTTGCGATATTTAAAAAAGTTTTTTTTTTTTTTTTTTTTTAAACCACCTTTGTTGCAATATACATACATACATACATACACTCGCAATTAGGCTACCGTCCGGTGGCGAGCTCTCTCAACTCTCCTTCATCCAACCAACTCCTTTTCCACTCCCTTCCTGAATTTACCAACCCCTCTCACAGATACCAATTCCTCCCTCAACACATTCCACTCCCTCACAGACCTCACAAGCATGGACTACCTACCCCGCTCTGTTCTCCTCCACACCCTCTGAAGCTTCTCACTGTTGTTTCCTCTTCCCCATAACACACCCTTACTTAGCTTGCAGTGTAGCCCTCCCCATCCTCCCTCTTCATTCACCACCCCGTACATCCTGACTAATCGTTCAACTTTTATCCTGTCCTTCAATGAGCTCCACCCCATTTCTTTCGTCATCACTGATGGCCTATAGTTCCCTTCTTCCTCATCATCCTGCCCATGCCTTCTCCACCTACCCTTCATCCATCTTGCTGCCTTTCTCTGCACCCTTTCCAGTTCTCGCTCCTCCACCTCCACGTCCCATACTGCTGCAGCATATTCTAACATTGGCCGTACCATTGTGCCATATGCCTTCTCCTTCACCTCACAGCTGACTCCATTCAGCACCCTTCCCAGCATACCCAGAGCCCTTCTTCCCTTTGCAACCACCCTCTCTACCTGTTTTTTCCACCTGAGGTCTTCCTGCAGTACAATCCGTAAATACTTATATTCTGCTGCTTCTTCTATCTCTTGTCCCTCCCATCTGTACATGTCCCTGCTTATCATCTTCTGCCTTGTGAACCTCACTACCTTTGTTTTTCTTACATTTATCTTCATTTTATTTTTTCTGGTCCACAACCATATCTTATCAATGTCCGCCTGCAAATTTCCGCCCCCCTCTCCTATCTCAGCATATACAACACAATCATCTGCAAACAATCTGATATTTCCTCTAATCCCCAAACCCATGTCACTTACCATTATGGTAAATAACAAAGGACCCAGCACGCTTCCCTGTGGTACCCCTGACGTAACCTCCCCTTCCTCCGATATTGCCTCCCCCACTTTCACCATCTGCCTTCGCCCCCTGAGAAAGTCCCCTATCCATTCCACTACCCTCCTGTCTGGTATCAGCGCCTCCACTTTCCTCATCAATGTTCCATGGGGCACCTTATCGAATGCCTTCTCAAAATCTATGAAGCAGGCATCCACCTGCTTCCCCTCATCAACTACCTGCTCCAGATCCTCTAATAACCCAGCCAGATGAGTCTCACATGAGTAACCCCTCCTGAAACCATGCTGGGACTCCTCCAACCAATTCCTATTGTTCATTACCCTCACCACATACTGCACCACCAGCCTCTCCATTACTTTTCCTGTACTTGATGAGAGACTCACCGGTCTGTACCTGCCAGGTCTCCCCCTATCCTCTCCCTGCTTGTGTATAGGTACCACCATAGCATCCTTCCAATCTTGTGGTAACTTACCCTCTCCTAAGGACTTTTTAAACAGCACTTCTAAATATTTTGCCAACTCCTTGCCACCAAACTTTAGTGCTGTATTTCCTATCCTATCTGGTCCCCCTGCCTTACTGCTCTCCAAACCCCTAATTACCTTTTCTATCCCCACTACCTCATCTTAAACTCACTATACACCCCCGAACCCTGTTTGTCCCCCTATTCCAACCCTCCTTTGCCTCAAACACTGACAAGTACTGTCCTTGCAGCATCTCCAATTTTTCTTGGTCATTTGTCGCATGCCTACCATCCCTTCCTGTTAGCAGAGGGATCCCTTCCTCTCCTCCCCTTAACCGCCTAACATACCTAAACAATTTCCCCCATTCCTTGCCTTTTCCTTCTTCCACAATGTTCCCCAGAAATACATTCTTTGCCTGTTTGATCTTCCTTTCAAGCTCCTTACCCATTTGTTTCATCATTTCTTTAGATCTTATCATCCCTTCATTTCTCCACTTGGCATGTAATTTTCTGCACTTCTTCATTTTCAAAATCTCCTGTCCATAATATGGGGGATCTCCCCCAGTCCATAACCTTCTCCTTGGCACAAATTTCTCCAACGTAACCTCCATTAATCTTCTAAACTCCCTCCACAACCCCCCTACAGCCTCCTCCATAGACCATTTTTTAAACCTGTCTCTCAGGAAGATTTCTGTCCCTTTCTTGTCTCCTCTCCCATACTGCCACACCAACCTTTCTGCCATTTGTACTTCTCTCATCCTGCCAATCCCAATTTCTACAACTGGAATATGATGGTCGCTTATACCATCCAATACTATTGCACCAACTACAGCATTCCTAGGTCTGACCAACACCACATCCAGCACTGACCCAACACCCTCCTCATTCCATCTCGTAAGTGTTTCTACTATCTGGACTAATCCTCTGTTGACTAACTGTGCTGCCATTCTCTGCATTATGCTACCCATTCCTTCTGCACCCTCTACCCATTTCACCTCTGGCATATTCAAATCCCCTGCTACAACAACCCACTGCCTGTCCTTTAGTGTAACGACCCTCTCCTTGATCATCTCAATTGCCTGCCGTCCCTGTCCTGGTGGTCTATACGCTGCCAGCAAAGTAATACTCCTATTACTACTACCACTCAATTTAATTTCCATTACCTCGACATCCTCACTAACCCATTCTACCGCCTCTTGTGGCCTTTTCCTTACACACCATTATTCCTCCTCCTCCTCTGCCATCTCTGTCTCTTCTGAAGATGGTGAACTTATCCTGCCTACACTCAATGTCCAGTACTTCCTCAGTCAACCAAGTCTCCACAGCTACCACTATATCCGCCCCATATCCTTCAACCTTTCCCCAGAAGTCCTCCAGCTTGTTGTACACACTCCTACAGTTCACCACCATTATCTTTATACTAGTGCTCTGCTTTACCATCCTACATTGCTTACCTCCTATCTCCACCCCTGCTGCCTCATCAATGCTATCCTCTCCATTTCTCTCCCCTTCCGTTACCTTGCTTCTAACTGATTGCTATTTCAACAACTGCTGCTCTGCCCTGACCCTCTCCATGCAGCCAGCTACTTTTCTACCTAGCAGGTCACCTAGAATCCTCTTTCGCTGTTCGGTCAGGTGAACTTGGTCCCTCCCTACACTTTCCCAGCCTACCCATTTCCTACTATCTATAAATGTAGCCCCCAAATCCCTACACACCCTCTCATATACCTCACTTGCAGCCACTGCCTTCCTATAGGATACTCCTTTCCTAACCAGCATGCCACTGACTACTGCCCTAGCTCCAGGAAACTTCTCCCGCACTTTCCTCAGCAATCCCCTGAGGTCCCGCTCTACCTCCTGCCCCACCTCCCTACGAGCCAGGTCATTTCCCCCTACATGAATGAGAACGACCTTTGCCACCGTGCTACCTTTCATACCACTAACCCTTTCCTCCAAATCCCTGGTATTTGCCCCTCCAAAAGCTGCTTTATATGTAATTTCCTTCCTGATATTCCTCAGCTCCACCCCCTTTGCAATAGAGCTGCCTAGAAAAACTACCTCTGGCTCCCTTCCTACAACCTTTTCCTGCTTTGTGGCTCTTTCAACCACCTGCCTATCCTTGTCTCTGGCCTCCTGCAGCACCCTTGTTTCCCTCCCTTTGGCCAGCCCTCCTCTTTCCCCTATCGCCCTGAACTGTCTACTTTGTCCTGCTTGCTGGTCTTTGCTAATCACACACTTGCAAGCCTCAGCATACTGCTTCCTACCTTCTACCAATGCCTGTTCCCTGCTTTCTGATTCCCGTTTCTCTATTTCTGATTGCTTCCTGCCTACTACTATCACCTTATCCCTTGCTACTATTTCTTGCTCCTCTAACCTTATTTGCTGTTTATGTCTCCTACTGTCTTATCCCTTTCTACTGCCTCCAACTCATCTATCCTCCTTAATCTTACCACCTCTATCTCTGCCGCCCTCCTCTTCTGCCTTTCCTTCTGCAGTTCCTTCTGCAGCCCTACTTGCATTCTGACTAACTCTTCCTCTCTACTCAGCTTTTCCTCCTGTGGACTGGCTTTCATTTTCCTTAGCACCCCCTTTACATCTTCCAACTTCTCCTCTAACTTATCCACCCTCATTTATACTCTACTCTTACCCATCTCATTCCAGACCTTTTCCTCCATCCTCTCAATCCTTGCATCATTTCCCTCTCTTTCCTGCTCATCAAATCTACCATCTCCCCTTTCCACCTCTTCTGCTTACCCCCTTCCATTGGCACTGGCACACCCTCTACAAAGCTTCCCCTCAGCATATCCCAAATCCAGTTTCCACCTTCTCCACTTATTTGCGTTTCCTTCTCTACCCTCAATTTGTTCCCTACCACTGCCACTAAACCCTTTCCCTCAGCACATTCCTCACACTTCCACTCATGTTCCTGTAGTGATTCCAGTTCCTCCTCCCTGATCCCTATACAGCCAACATGGTACCAGCCGCCACACTGGTCGCTCTGTACACCACTATCTAACCTTCTTCACACCTTTCCACAGCCCCTACACTTGCACCTCCGTACCATTCTTTTTTTTTTTTTTACCCTTTCTCTTAAATAGAATAGTTTAACTAACTTAAAACTAAAACTACTCTCCCTTATAACATACACCAAATATCTACGTATACACACACTTTCTTAACTAGCCTAACTTATACCGTACACCATTTACACACGTACAATAACAAAGGCCTCGGCCTCATGCACACAATCGGCCACTACTCCCTCCTTATAACTATTTACCACATAAAACACTAATGTTAACTCTTAAAACTCTAATTATACCTCAAACTACTACTCCACCTATATTTAAACCTATTGCAAGAACTATTCACAAGCCAAAACAATCTTAAATACGGAACAACACAACCTGTAGTCCGTCTGTGGCGGCCATCTTGGGCTGATCCCACACTTGCTTGCTGTAATTTTTTAAGTGGTTAGTCCTAGTGTAATTAGAAATTTTTTGATAATCTAAGGTCAAAGAAGTGGGTGTGCACGGTCAGGTAGTATATAGGAGTAAGGTTTGGTTAAATTAATGGTAGTGTTAATCTCCTACTGTAAGAGTTGAGAAAACAGAGGTCCCATGTAACATCATAAACCTAAAGATCCTTGTATAAAGTGTTGGTTATGAATAGGGGTTGGATGATACCATGTTTTTGATACACGATACTCAATACAGTTTTCAGCTCGATACTTTCGATACACCTAGTATAAAAAAATTCAATAATGCAGTCAAAGATTTGTATACTACATTTTCATTGTTCTCAACCAAATTTAAGATAAAAGTTTAAAATCAAAGAAAAATTATGCAAGATGATACTACAGATGAAGGGAAAAAATTCTAATTTATATAAATTAGCAGTAAGCCTGTTAGTGTTAAAAAATTATAAATACTAATATGATACTAAAAACACTTATCACGCATGTCAATTTTTGAACTAAAGAAAGCTTAATAATTTTTATGTAGAAAAACACAATTATTAAAGTTTTTTCTGGATTAAGTCATATAGAGGAACCGGGAATTGTTTATTTGCCAGATAAAAAAAATAGCAATTCTGCCACTACCGGAAGCAAGATAATTTCATTATTCTGTTTATTGTTTTGCATTGGTCGTTTTCACAGATTGTGTACACACAAAACCCAAAAAAATAAAATAAGGGTTGTAAACACAAATGGCACCTAGAAAAAAAAAAGTAGGGCAGTACTTAGTACTTGCATTCAAAATATTGAACATAAATTTTGACATTTCTAGAAACTTTGGTGTTGTCCTGACACTGGAAAAGAGATTATAATACACCTTAATAATAAAACTGTAGTCCAAATTTATAATTATTTTTTTTTGCTTAATATGTCAATCAACAGTTACAAACTAATTACAGGGTGACACATACATTGAGTGACAAAGACAACACAACATGTACACTACAGAAACACAAACAATAAACAAGACGCAATACACACACAATCACCTATAAAAACAAAATAGTAATAAAAACTATAAACTTGGAACACTACAGGTTAACAGGACAAAAAATAATCAATTTAAAATGCTAACACTCAATGTTGTTATTCCTTGCTGTAATATAGAAAAATATATGAGAATGTTAACTTTTTACCACGAAAAGGATCAAAATTACAAAAAATTTTATTATAATTTTGCATACACCTGTTTACAATATCCCTTTTGTTCATCGGTGTTTCAAAAGTATTGGACACTCTATGTTGATAGCTAGGAATTTTAATTCATACAAGATTATTAATGGCTACCACATTAGTATATGCCAAGAAACCATTTACAAAAAAAAAGAGCATCATAAACTTCACGTCGAACCTTAAGTGTTCGAGTATTAAATAATAATAATAATAACAACGATGTTTGAATTATATATTGCCATATGATAGCACCACATTGTCCCACAGACAGTCATCATTGCTGGAATTTTGAGGTTATATTTTAGACAGGTTATGGATTATTAAGGTTGTGCAGTAATTAGAAAATGTAGCAGGGCAATTGTGTAAGCATGTTAACAGTATGAATATCGACCCTATCATTTCACATCATAATTACGTGGCAAACTAGGTATCATTAAAGAATATGTTAGCTTGATGTGTCATTGGAGCTCTGCTCATCTAACATACCCTTCAGGACTCTGCATTAATAGTGTTACAATTTCTCTCTCTATAAATTAAGTGGGCTATACCAAGTTTGTTATGGGATGGAGGTCTTACTCAAATAAAAGAATTAATTATAATTTCCTTATTTTATTTACAATAACTACAGCAAAATTCTCTGAACTCAAATTCTCATAATAAATTGAAATCATTTACTGTTCACAATTGACACCAATTACACTTCCATTCAGTCCCACCTCAGTTCAGTCCATGTCCCACCAGTCACTATGTTCAAGAGTCCCCCAAGCACCCTCATGCATAGTAGGCTTCACTCATCGGTTTCACACCCTCTTGTCAATTCACGCCATGAACACCTCGCTCGCCGTAGTCCCGCAATCTCCAGTCGTTGTCCACACTTCACTTCACTCGCGCACACTCAGCCAGGCGGCCTCCATCAAAGACTGCTGGCCGCTGGGTTGCGGCAGTATATATAGTGTCTTAGGCCGCCACCTAGAATCTTCCCCAACTCGCGTGATGTGTCGCGGAGGGCTGAGGCGCCAGCCAGTCTCACCAGAACATTCTTGCGTTTTCGTTAAACGTATCTGAAACGCTAGCAGGCGAGAGGAGGTGTGTGACACCAGCAAGTCTCGATGCTGTCGGTATTCACTGGGTTCCCAGAAGAGGGGGCACACAGCCACGAGCACATCCTTCCAGGAAGAGGGGAGGGCTAGGTGGGTCTCCAATTACGGTGCGGGGCAGCTGAGTCGGCGCCAGCTGCATCACATAACAATAGTAAACTTGTAGTACTCTTGATGACTTAATTTTATTTGGATATGTCAAACAGATAACTGGTTTGTGTCTGTGTCAGTGGTCAATGAGGAAATAGAATCTGCTTGAGTATGTTAATAAATTACTGTGAAAGTATGATACTGCTATTTTATAATGTGGAATGATATTCTCTACTACTTATGAATATTGTCCAATCAAGAAGTGTATCCAATGTCCACCTGATAGCCATCTACCTATCAGCATGGCTAGCTCAGCTCTTGTGTACATTGTATTTCTGTCATTTGAACACAAGCATTCCATTTAGTACATTGTGGTAATACCTTGCAGACACTTTCTGCTCCTGTTTTTCTGTTTTGTATATAAGTGATGAATCAAGTAGTAACAATTTGTGTTTTATTAATTATTCTTCTTTCACCTGTTGTGTACTAAAATAAAAATGTTTAGTGAAATTTTATTTTGATGTGATTGACTGCACAGCTGTAATTATAAGTTCCTTTCTTTGCCATTACTGTAAACACTTTGTGTACCCGTATGTTTATTACAATTCCTTCAGATTGAAATTGGCTTTGGATTTGTTTCCAGTTTATTTTAAGTAGTAACTGTAGCCTTAACTGTTCTTTCTTGTTTTTTTTTTTTTTTTTTTTTTAGGTTTGAAGATCATGGCAGAAACATTAGATCATCAAAATAACAGAAATGAAACATCTCAAGCCAAAACTATCTTACTACAAGAATATGCAAACTGGTCAGATGAAAACAACAATTTATTCAAACTTGTTTCGGACTGTGTTTGTGATGATGGCAGAATATGTCTTGTTTTTTCTGTAGGTCAAGAAGGCGAGTGCTTTAACCTTTATTGCCCTTCAAGTTATCCACACTATAATGACAATTTTTTTGCTGAAGGTTCAACAAGTTTTCAGATCTGGCTTAATTGTTTGAATGAATTCATTCTTGACTCTCAAGTAACATTAAGTCTGCCTGCTATTTTAAACAAAGCAGCTGCCACTTACAGCACGAATAGACGTATGTCTGTATGTTCAAGTTCATCAGAATCTGATTCTGAAATAACTTATTCCTCCGAAAAGGACAATGATATGTCGGATGATGATTTTGAAATTTCTATATTCATGAAGAGGAAAAGATGGCGACAAAAGGAGGCACAGTTGCGTGCAGCAAATAAAATGCCCAAAACTTCAGATATGTTTGATGGTGCAATCAAAGACCACCCAAATCAAGTCTTTAGTAATTCTGCAGCAACTGGTATTTTAACAAATGATTTAGTTGCCATAATGGAATCGCAGAGAACAACAGGTATAAATGCTGAACCAGTAGATGACAACATCTACCTCTGGTCGGTATGTTTATCAGATTTTAGCAACAACTCAGAACTTCATAGTGATCTTCAAAAATTAAAATCACTTTTTGGCTATGACTATATTGAACTACAACTTAAATTTACCATGGACTTGTACCCATTTTATCCACCCATTGTCCGTGTAATCCGCCCTCGTTTGATGGGATCTATGATGCTGCGTGTTGCCAGTATGGATCATCTAATGCTATCAAAGTGGAACCCGGCACGTAGCATGTTGTCTGTCCTCCAAGAAATCAAGGAATTTTTGGGTCAGTGGGCTCGGCTGGATGTGGATAACGAGCGAAACAGCACCAAAATGTGTCCATTTGGAGCATATACAGCAATAGAGAACCATTTGTTATGGTTAGCATTTGTGACTGAAATACCATGCCGTACCACTGCACATCTGTCTACAAACAAACAGTCTTCAAATATCCCACTTCAGAAAATTTGTAAACAAAGAAATGTTGACTTTACCCACCAAAAAGCATTTGGCAATGGAAAATGTGCTGAACAGTTTCCTGAGAAATGTTTTCCATCAGGTACAGGTTATAGTTCACATTTTCAGCCAGGCTGGGATATAAATAGCTATGTTGCAGCTCAGCAGGAAAAAGACAAGCAGATAGTTAGTGTCCTCCAAAACATTCTTCTTGAGCTAAGAAACATCAGACTTGGAGTGGCATCAGATCTTCAGAAAGAGTGTAGTACATACTCTAGTTTCAAATTACCTACTGGTAACTCAGATGTAGAGGAAATGTGTGTGGAGGAAACAGCACCAAATAACAATACAAACTGTGACACAAGTGCAAATGTTGCAATAGTTGAATCGTTCTTATTTGAAATTCTTGAAGAGTCTGCGTTGATACCATTTCTAGAGACAAAACTCCAGGTTGACACATTCTTGGAAATATGCCAGCATATTCCAGTTTATCGTTGTGTCATGGACATAATCAAAGAGTTTGCTCTGCAACCATCTCTTGTTCGACTGTTGTGGACTTTACCAGATCAAGTACAGTCTCTGTATACGCTAGTGGCCAAGCTTCAAAAGAAGGTTGCTTTAATTTTGGAAAAGGTGAACAAGACATCTGCCAATGGGAATGCATCACATAGTAAAGATTGTAAAAGCAGTGTGACTGAGGAAGAGTCTTTAGCCAAAGAAGTGCAGGAAATGAGTAACGTTGTGTGTGCTGCCGTAGAAAATAGTAACTTAGTTAGGGAAGAGACATCTGATAGTTGTGAGCGGTTTCTGCCCATTCAACCATCTGACCCAGGGAAATCATTTAAGGAAAAATATGTGAAAGCACTGAAGGACATGCAGCTTTTAAGTTGTGATATAGAAGGTGAGTTTTAATCAGGCATTACTAAGATAGTGGTCAGTAAATTATAAGAATTACAGTTGATTTTTTCGTAATTGTTGAATGTTCACCAGGTAAAGGAAAATGCAAATTTCCTATGTCTTGAAAATCTACAAAATTAAATTTTTTTGGTATATTGCTATGTGTAAGTAAATAAAAAAATTAATATAATTATTAGCTTTATGGGTCATTCTAAAATTTAGTGCAAATTTTTAGTGTGTAATTTTTAAAAACAAATATATAAATGAAAAAATTGATGTTATCTAATAATAATCGTAAGCTAATTAACAAATAAGCACTCTTAACAAAATTCAAGAGTTATTTTGGGAAAAATTTGATATATTTTTGATTTGAACATGGTGACGCTTTAGAAAATAGCTGTGTAATTTTTAATTATCTTTCTCGCTATTACTGTGCCAAGTGATTTCTTAGCTTGATGGAGAGCAGCAGAAAAACTCAATGTGTGCTGTTATCGTAGGGAAAACATTCTGCCTTTAAAAGTACTTTTACTTTATTTCTGGGATTGGTTTTGCTAGTAACCTTTTCCTTCAAATGGTAATATCTTTTTCTGTACATACTTTCCTTTTTAATTTCAACCAATTCTTTTTATTTTGTTTTTTAAATACTTGATTAGACTTAGATCAATTTTAGTAGCACTACCTTTCATCCACCCTTCTTTCTACTTGGCCCTGCTCTGCCAAAAGCATATGGAGAATTCTGTACACCCCTGACCTCAATGGTTTCAGTATTCTGGTTGTCATCTTCACTGTCAGGTGGAGTACATTTACTAAAACTTGTAGTTTTTTTCCTGCGGTATAATTTTGTCGCAAATTCTTCCTTTGAACTCTTTTCTGTTTCTGTTACTGCGGATAGTTTCAGTTGGACACAGCAGTGATTTTCTGTAGTAAATTATAACGTACAGGAAGTACAAAGCAGTCATAAGATGTGGTTTTTTTTTTTGGAAATACTCATTTTTAATTTGCCTATACTGTGAAATAATTAAAAATTTGTTATTCATTTTAATGATACGATGGAGTTGATTCACAATTAAAATATGTGTGGATATCTAACAATGAATCTGTTTAAAAACCATAATAATAAATTTTACCTACAAACAACAAAGGTACTACAGAGAAGATGGTTGAATGAACGTTCTCTAAACATTGACCACCTTCTGTAGTCGATGTTTAAAGAATGTTCATTCAGCCATCTTCACTGCAGTACCCATGTTGTTTGTGAGTTGGTGAAATTTTTTGCAAATTCCTCCATGGAATGTCACAATACATATTTTTATCATGAATTGTGGGCAATATTCCAATGGGCTCTTTGAGTGACTGATGCCATGTTGACTACTCTGTGGTTGCTACGTTTTCACGAGAGTGTGCCTACATTTCACATTTTATTCCTTTAAACCTTGTTTATATAGTGAATTAGTGAAACTGGTTATTATACAATTTTCCGTGCAGTGCTGTTTTCAGTGCGTTATTAATAATTCATTATTTGCTCATGATGTCAGTGGCCCAGCAACATATGTTTCTTTCTCTCGTGTACAGCAATATATATATTTCTGATGTGGTGAAAGTTTCCTGTATGAATCACCTACAGAATGTGCACACACACACACACACACACACACACACACACACACACACACACACACACACACACACACACACACACACACACACACACACACACACACACATATTTACTCATCAAAAAGTTTACTTGTTACTGACAGTTACTTCAAGCTATAAAATAATGATGGAAAAATTAATTTTGTTTGTAGTGTAGTGAAATACAAGGGAAGAAATATGGGAAACACAGACTAAACTGCACAACTACACAACATAGAATATTACAATTTTATGAGAAGTTCAGACCTTTCATACAAACTGCGTTGTACAACTACTGCTGTGGAAATATACGACAAGAATTATATTCTCTCTGCGACACATCCCAAAGAGAATTACCCAGAACTTGCTTATTAAATTGTTTCTGAATAAAGTATATTAAATAAATTTGCATACAATCAAATGTTGTTTCTTATACTTGATAGAAGGTTCATCAATCATTTGAAGGATAGAATAAATTGCAGTTTTCATATTATCACACTAAGGTTCATCAATCATTTGAAGGATAGAATAAATTGCAGTTTTCATATTATCACACTGGAGTGACGTGTGACTGTGAAACATTTGCATAGTACGAACAAGACATTTCATTGTGAATGTTGCATGACTCTCAAACATTATTCAGACAGTTTTCAACACTACAGAAAATATCACACACACTAAAATTTCAAACTACTATATTTTAACGAAGACAACAAATAACTTTAAAATAGAACATCACATTAATTACAACTAGAATATTACTGTGGTCAGCCAAACTATTCAATTATTGTGTGGTATGAGCAAAAAATAATTTCTGAATACATTCAACCTCCTACATGCATGATTACAGAGATGCAATTTTGGAATAGTTAACTGGTTATTCAGTGACTGATGCATTTTTCATTCAACTAAAATAGTCTCTCAGGCTAGCAATAAAGAGTAGAGATTCTTGAATTTGCACTTAGCAGAGGACTTCTGGTAAACTGTTCAGTTATGCAATTTTAACTTCTCGTGAGAACTGAATTGTACATAAAATTTAATCCTTTAAGAGTTTCATATTTCTAGAATATTTGTACTTGAAAGTTCTTTAAGATTCATATTGATTAAGCTTGAGATGGCGTGGTAAACAGCAATGACGCTACAAAGCTACTATGGATAGAGCTTACATGACAGATTGATGCAATGACATAGTTCCTTCCATCTCGTCCATCAGGATCTCAAAAATCCAGGCTCATGAGTGGGGAAATAATGCACCCCACATCTCCTGGGAAGCTGGGTGTCACAGATCCGGTCATCTCTCAGGTGCAGTCATGTCTGGCACCAGCCAAACTTGGCATCGAAACATAGCTCCTTTTACATACGTCCATTTGCTGCCATGACTAGTTCAAGAAGAAGGATTTAAGCTTAGAATCTTTCCCTTACATTGTAGCAATCATAGTGTTGTCACCTTCTGATTGTTACTTCAAAAACTCTTCAGATAAAGGTATCAAAGAGAAACTTCTATGCTGAAACTGTTTTCCTTATCGCAGAGAAAGTATATATTAAACAGTGTCTTATATCAAATTTATCTGCAATTTATAGCCACTGTGACAATCGAAAGTCTTTTTCAGGGTTTTTGCACACTGCCCTACATATTTGAGTTAGGTTATTATTTGTTAATTGAAAAGAATCTAAAAGTGTAAACAACTATTTGTTATTATTTTAATATCTGGAGGGCATAAAAGAAATGAAATTTAAATAAATAAATATTATGTTTATGCACTACAAACATCATAAAATAAACAGAAAATACTTTAGCCTCAAAAATAAACAAATAAGCACGGAGTCGTACTACTACAAAGCACGTAATATCACATTTTATATAACATAATTCATCGGAATTAGAATTTCAGCAGTTTCATGTAAGTGCTAACTTCGCACATTGTTTACTTATTTTTAATTTGTATTCATTACATGTAACTACACAAGGCTGTAGTAATTCTGTAGGCTTATCCACTTATATCCAGAATTTTTTAAATTTGATTATTTTGAGTACAATTACAAGTGTTTGTGTAGTCTCAACATATGTCGGTGTGTTTGTGTTAAGGTATCTGAGATTTACAACTTTTCGTTGAAGTTTTAGCTTAAATATGTTAACAGAAGTACGTGAAAATAATAATGCTAAGTATTTTTTTAAATGTTATTCAATTATATTTTAAGTTCATGTGAACTGTCACTTCTTAAGCCTATAGCATAAATAAGTAAAGTTATCTGGAATTGTTTTGTACAAGTAGATTTACACTATGTTGTATTTTCCTGTGTGCAAAACTATTTTTAAAAAATGCAAGGCACATTCAAACTTGAGTCTAGAGCTATTTCATTTCAGCCAAGGGTATGCATTCATAATGAATATTAAGTCAAATATAAAATAAACTAGCTGTGAATTTTTGTCATGATAACTATTAGAGGCCGAACTTTAAGTGTTGCCACCTTTTTAAGCATGTTTCAGCAACAGTAAATCTGTACTTTATTTTAATTTCATAGAATAGCACAGGTAAGGTACAAAATATTTGCTTCTGTCAGGATACACACACATTTTGTGGGTGATTCATATATGAATAAAGACATAACATTAAAATTTAACAAAATATAAAAAACAGCACTACTGAAAAGGTAAAACAAAGTTTAAAGATTTAACTGGCAGTCTTGTAGGCTACAATTTGCAGTTAATAGGAAAGCATGCTACCAATGAAAAAAATTAAGATGAAATGAACAAACCCACCCCCAATCTAGTTTTCAGCCACTCTCCACTTCCATATATGTTTACTAGCAAAAGATAAAAGATATATTAAATTTTCTGTTTTTGTGAATCCCGTAACCTCATTAAATTAAATATGGATTTAGAGTAATACACTCTAACTTCACTGCAATCTGTTGCAGAAAAAAAACTAATATGACAGAAAAAATTAAACATATCTATGCTGTGTACTTGTAACCGATATGTATATGGCAAATTATTATTGTTCAAAAATAACTGAAATTATTTAGCATATGTGTAAAACAATGCACTAGATACATTTTACATTTGAACATTTTAATTTACCTACTATAAACATGTAGAAATATTTTCTGCAGATGCACATTTTGGATTTTGCAGTTTCTACTGCATCAGAAAATTTCATACTTTGTGAAACAAGTTGGCTGTAGATATAATGTCGCAGTCCCTTGTAATGTCAACAGCTGACATAACAAATAGCATGGCAGAGCAACAACACTGGCACTACTTTCTTAGAACTGTAAAAAAAAACTGCCTTCCTAAATGAAACAGATTATTTAAAGGATGGTTTTTGCCCATTTTGTGAAGAAACTGACATCAAACATTTTTAATTCTTTATAAATAATTTAAAAAATGTGTCCCTAAGTGTTGGCTGTCACCTCCATGGAGAGACTTAAATTCTATAAAAAAAAATCGAACAGATAGCTCCACAGTGGCAATGCTTGGCTGTGTGGGGCTGCTCCACAGGATGAAGACAGGGGAAGATAGGCCTGCGGGCCTTAACAGTGCTGCTGTAAAAAGTGTAGAATGAGTTCATTATAATTGGCTGTTTACAGTATAAAGTTAGCACTTTTGAAAGTCCTGCTAATTTTCTACTTTCAGCCCATTGGTTACGCATCTTTCTGTATTCTATCAAAATAATTGGGTGGAATTTGTAAAGTAAATGGACATTACACTATATAGTGTAATATGTCATAGGGGCAGCATTGTTTAATTTTTATTATTATATTTCTTATTTTATAAACTCTATGTGTAGGCTTTCTTTAATTTGCAGGACAGTCCACTATGAGTAAAAACACCCATTATCATGACTTTGAGCACATAAAGCTATTGTTTCTATAGTTTCAAATGAAATGCATTGGCCTAAAATTACTCTTTAGTTATATTTTGTTACAATGTACGCAGAAATGAATTTACACAAAATTGCACACATAGTATTTCAGTTGTATCATTTTTATGATATGTGGTCATTAATGAATATCGTAGGCAAGTGTAATTTTGTAACACTGGGGATAACTTTTCCGTACCTCTGCAAACATCCTTTGTGCTCCATTACCTTACATACTACAACTGAGCCCGCCGTAACTGATGTTTGTGGAATAGCTGATAGCATGGCCAGACCTGCAAGCAAATCTCTTCCTCCCCTTTCTTTGCTTACCCCGCTCCCCCACGGACGTCTGCTGGCTACAGTACAAGGGTTTGGAAACAAATGTATACAAATTTCAGATAGCACAGCAACAGGTAAAGGAACTTCTTTCTGCACAAGAGGAAAATATTTTAGAAAACAGTCAGGAAATAGAAAGGGTATGGGTACAAGTACATGAACAAACAAGAGAGGTAATGCAGAATGAAATCCATATACAGCAGGTGGAATAAACTTTAGTAGGGAATGTGAAAAATAATTTTCAGGAAGACCCGGCAATAGGCCAACACCAAATCCTATACAGTTCATAAATAAGTGTGGGAGGTTACTTAATTCTTTGGTTCGGTTAGATGAATTTTTTGTGAATAAGTAAGGAGCAGGAGCTTCACAGTGGGCCCTGTGGAAGGAATCAAAATGGACTAATTTCACAGAAGCCAAGGTGGTTTTTCTACAAAAATATTGGGCAATTTGCAGTATGACTTTTTACATTATAATTTGGGGATAGGAATGGTTCAATGGCAAATTATGTACAGAGATTGTATTTTAAATAAAAATACTTAGATAATAAGATGACCGGGAAAAGATTTATATAGCATGTTATTAATCATTTTAATTGTTGCATCCAAATTGTATGTTAGGAATGAGAGCGAGATCTGTCGGAAGTGGTAGCCTTGATGGAAACACTTAATAGGAGGAATGAAAGGGAGAAAGGTTTAAGGAGTAGGAGGCAAGACCAACAGCAGAGAAAAGACTAGTCAAAACAATGGGCATTATTAAAATGCTTAGAGAGGGAGGATCGGTCATCAGATACTTCTCTCGCAGAACAACAGGGGAATGATGAATGTAGAGTACTGAAAACAAATATAAAAAAAATTTTTTAAGGGAAAATTACATAGAAAATTTAGAATTGCAGTCAGAGGAAGAAATTTTGTTGGAAGAAAATCCAACTGAAGTTCTGGTTCAAGCTGACGCCGGCTAACAGCCAGAAGCGTTAGGGCCCATGATGGCGCTCATGCCCATGACGGCGCTCACCACGCATGTATCATATGTCCTGCACGTGTGCAAAGAGGCCAACATTTTGAAATTGCTTGGTTATGAAATTCAAAGTGCCTGCGGCACCAAGATTAAGAACACTAATATTCCGGCGTGAACGCCGCCATAAAGAAACACTGAAATTAATATGAAAAATCCACAAGAAAATTATAAAATGTAAAACAGTATTAAATTTATTTATGCCATTTTTATTTCAACAATAAATGTTTTGCTCGGCGTGCATAGTACTTCCGCTTATGTGAACCCCGTAGATGGCTATGGTAGTTCATGTGATGCTTGCCTCTGGACAGTAAGTCGAGAAGAGCTGGCAAGGTACGACACTGTCACGTACGCACTAGCACTACAACTTTTGTTCACTGATGTAAATTTCAATAGTAAATTTAGTTTACCGGTCAACCTTTGCTTGTGTACATTTTACCAGACATTTCCCCAGCATTATGCTTCTGCTTTACAAATTTATTTCACCCGTGTGGCATTTTTAACTTAATCAAGGAGAAGGAGTAGAAAGATGTCGGAGAGGTCACGCGTCCCGCGAAACTTTAATCAGTCACCATCCGCTTCTGCTAAGGGCTTTCATCGTAATTTCTGTATTATTGCTATGCGCAATTTTAGGGGCTTTGTTTTCATGTATGTATTTGAGGGTATTTATCATGTTTGAATATTTTACGGCAACATCACGTAGAACCACGTGGCTAACCTATGAGTGCTTATTAAGTAATATTGTATGTGCAATATTTTATTAAGGGTTCTATGTTAAATTTTGTCATGGTTTCGTGTAATTTCACATAAATTGATGCTTTTTGTGTTTGACCACGCTCTCACTTTCATGTTTGATTTTACCACTATCAGGCATGCTACATGCCTGCAACCACTTAAATCGTAAAGAGAATAATTTTCTCGTTCCGAATAATATTTTGTCTGAATTGAAATGACAGTTTTCACAAAGAAATATTGCAATTGCACCTGCACCACATGGTCCTCTACGAACTTCATCTAGCGGCATCCGCGCCATCTAAACTTGTTTTCACATATGTGTGTGTTTATATTTTGAATACTCATCTTGTGCCCCATGTTGTTTCATGTATCTTTTGAGGGTTTATGTAATTTTTTAATTTGTGTACAGTGCAATTACTCCTGTCCTAGCCGGCTCTGTGTATAGGCCATCACCATACTACCCACGTGCTGGCGGGTGAGCCCCTATGAGTTTGCATTAGTGATGCAGAGTAATCACACGTGATAATGTGTTTCATCAAGTATAATTCACCGTGTCCTGTCTTCAGGGAAAACCCGTCAGTCCACCCTAGTGGCTGTCGGCCCTGTTCCCTTGTGAAGGCTGTGCTTTCACGCACCTCGGTGAGATCATCCATCTAGGCGTGCACTATATTAATTG
The DNA here is from genome assembly GCA_029891345.1 of Dryococelus australis. Lineage (NCBI taxonomy): Eukaryota > Metazoa > Arthropoda > Insecta > Phasmatodea > Phasmatidae > Dryococelus > Dryococelus australis. The sequence continues at coordinate 105,691,782 of CM056996.1, forward strand.
TGGGCTGGGGAGCACCCAAGCGGAATTGGCTAGTCATGACCGAGATTATCATGATTTCATTGGCACGTTGATGTGTGTGCATAGTAACAATAAAAACTAGTCTACAGTGAACTTACCTTTTTTATTCAGTAATGACAGTGTCCTAGCCACATATATTTTGTTAAGTGTTTATTTCAAAGTGATGTGTAATAAAAGTTTAGTATTGCCAACGTGTTTGTAAGTACGCACGGGTGAGACGGACACACAGAACCTACAACATCCCTGAGAACTCTGAGTCTCAATAGTGCGTTGATTGGGAAGCACCGCCCATATTACCAGTATTTGTGTCATTGTTCGTCTCGTGTCTCGCCCGACGGCATCAAAGCAAAAAGGGGAGCATGTCCATACATTCAGAAATTTATTACTGATACTGGGATTGAACTAAACATGTTAGTTTGGGAAGTGACGTGACTGCTTTCTTTTAGGAATTACTGAATAGCCTTAATAAAAGTGATGTTTACATTGTAGAAACTTTGCCAGTATCAAATATTACCATTTTAGGGGCTACAGTGGTCAGAAACCAAAATATAAAGAAACAGGTTATAATAGATGTGACTATAGCTCATCAGAATATATGGGTTGCCTTGTTAGTAGTGAAAGGGCTCAGTGTAAATGTATTATTGAAAGCAAACTGGTTAAGAGAGCATGAGGCTATTATAAATTATGCAGTGAATTGTGTAGAGATATTGGTAAAAAGAAAACTTTTAGAAAACTATCGTCAAATATAAATTGTTTTAAAGGATGAGGACATAATAAGGGTTGACTTGTGTGGTAATGTTATTAAACAGAAAATTACTTTGCAAGGAGGAACATGTAAGGAAAAGGAAAGACTAATAGAAATTTTAGAAGATGAACTTGAAACGTTTTCAAATTATCCAGAGTATTTAAATCCAATACTAGTGATTGAAACGAATACGAGGGGGGGGGGGGGTCAGGTTATGTTTGGATGGAGAAAATTAAATCAAATCATTATACCAGATTGGGAATCACCAGAACCAATGTATGAATTATTACAGAAATTTGAATGGTGCAGATATTTTTCAAAAATTTATTTGGTAGCTTCTTATTGGCAGATATCTTTGGCACTGCAGTCAAGGCATCTCACTGCTATTCCTCATCAAGGAAAGGCATACTGTTTTAAAAGACAACCTTTTGGTTTAAATGTTTCTGATAGTAATTTTATTAGGGGACTCAAGGCAGTTTTAGGGCCTGGAATTTTGAATTTAGTGACAATGTTGATGATGTTTTGATTGCCACTAGAACTTTTGAGGAACACTAGAATTTTTGAGGAACACTGCCAAATCATACAATTAGTGCTTAGAATATTGAAACAGTGCCAAATGACTGCTAGTCTTAAAAAGTCTGAATTTTTGAAAGAAGAAATAAATTTCCTAGCTAATTTAATTAGTACTCAAGGAATTTATGTAGATTCAAATAAAGTGAAAGCCATTCAAGAATATCCATATCCAATCAATCGTAAGCAGTACGAGAGGTTAATAGGATTCAACTATTTTAGAAAATATATCCAAAATTTCATTATGATTTGTACTCCACTGAGGAAAGTATTACAAAAGGGACAGACATGGGAATGGAGAGATAAACAGAAGGAAGCTGTAGACAGCTTGAAAGGAGATTCTGCTACACCATCCCAGGTTAGATAAGAGATTTTTCATAGCTTGTGCTGCTTCAGATGAAACTGTAAGAGGCATTTTGTTCCAAGTTAACGATGGAGAACATGCCCTTATTAATTTTGTAAGTAGAGCAGTGAGTAGTGCAGAAATAAATTATTCTGTCACTATAAGGGAATTGCTTATTATTGTGTTTGCAGGTTTAAAATTTTGTACATACATCTATGGCAGGGATACAACTATGTTGACCGATCATAAGGCCTTATGCCATTTAAATTTTTGTGAACTGTTACATGGTAGGCTCACACTGTGGATACGAACTTTGCAAGAGTACAATCTGAGTATTGTACATATCCCTGGCAAGGCCCAGGTAGTAGTGAATGCATTGTCAAGGGGTATGGCAAATATACAGGCAGTTCAGGCAAAAGAGTTTGATTCTCTCTTTGGGGGAACTTATGAAAAAAGTAGATACAGGATTGAAAGAAATTACAGTACATTTGAAAACTGAAATACGTGAGGATTCTCGGCTCCAGAAAGTAGTACAAGAAATGGAAACAAATAATTGTGAAGATATTATTAAAGAGAAACACGTGATAAAGGATGGGTATTTGTTTCAAAACGTTGGTACCACTGGTGCAAAATGGGTTTTATGCATACCCAATCAGCTCAGGAAAGATGTTAGTGAATGCATGCATAATGAATGTGGACATTATGGAGTTACGAAGACAGTAAAGTACTTTCAAAATTTCTGTGTGTTTAGAGATGTGTATCAAATAGTAGACATGGTAATAAGATCGTGTTTAATATGTGCACAGACAAAGATACCTCACCGGAAATGCAAAGGAATAATGGGCCATCTACTTGCTACAGAACCATTGGAAATAGTGTGTGTAGATTTGTTTGGCCCCCTTCCAACAGGGTAAAAGGGGCTAGAATATATATTTGTAATGCTTGATACATTCACTAAATTTGTAATACTTCCTCAGATAAAGTGAGCTATAGACTAGCTGGTAACTGAAAAAGTACTGGATTGTTATGTACTAGAAGTGGGTCAGCCAAAGAAAATTATTTCAGACAATAGGCCACAATTTCGTACTGATAAATGGAAAATGCTAACGTCCATTTTGGGTATTGAGTTAGGATGTAGTGCAGTGTACCGTCCAGCTGCAAACCCAATTTAAGAGGGTTATGAGAGAGTTAGAAAGATTGTTTTGAATGTACTGTAATGCACATCATAGTAAGTAAGCTGTGATAGTAAGTGATGTGGAACGATTGCTAAACAGTTGCTGGCATGAGGGTACAGGTTCTACTCCCTTAGAACTTATGAATATGGGTAAACTAAACACTGTGTTGCAAAATCTTCTAAATTTTCCAAAAAATGATGTATGATTCTGAGGATGTAGGGACTCTAAAAAATGCAACATCACAAAGGTTGGAGTTGAAACCAAACGACAACGGAGGAAGTGGGATAAGAGTATCCAACCAATAGTGTTTGAGGAAGGTGATGAGGTGTTGGTGGCCACACACCATGTGTCATCATTAGTGAATAAGCAGATTCCCAAATTTTCCTAAGTTTTTGAAGGGCCATACAAAGTTAAAAGTGTACAGCGCGAAAAATTTGAATTAACATTCACCTTCTCTCTCACACACACCACCCCTCCCTGCACAGCCGTTTACCCTGTCTCCTTTTAGCCAATAGCGAGCAAGCAGCCTTATCTGCAACTTGTGCGTACAGTCCCGTCAGTTTTATATATATATATATATATATATATATATATATATATATATATATAACGACTGACAGAACTGTATGCACAAGTTGTCTTTTATATATAGAGTCTTTGCTAGATCAGCAGCCAGTTTGATTCATTTGATGCTGTTGGAGTGGTGTGAATAAAAGTGCAAGAGTTTTACGCAATGAAATAAACTGTACAAACCCTAAAAAACTTGAGGACAGTGTTGGCAAAAGAAATTAATTTAAGTGGTAGTAGGGAAACTGCAAAAATTAATCAAAGCAATGTGTTTCTAGTTCAAAAAATGTATATATAATCAGTTAATCTTAATGTAAAGAAACAAGATTATCGTGTGGTGAACTAAATACCTACGAACTATAAGGCAAATTGACAGACAATACAAATGTAAATTACCTCTCTCTGAGACATGGGTTCAATCTAAATCCTAATTATATTGTGAACAAGTGTTGATAGCATGACGACATAACAGCAGTGTACAAAAACAAACATCTAGGCCACCAGTGAAGTATTGTTCATACAGGTGGTGAAAATGGCTTCATCGAGGGAACCAAGTTAATTTTTAAAGCCAAAACTAAAAGTGGAGAATATCATGATGAATTGAATAACAACTCTTTAATGAAATGGTATGAAGCACAACTATTTCCAAACATTCCATCTCCAAGCATTATTGTTTTTTATAATGCTCCATACCATAGTGTGTGTGAGAACAAACCTCTAACTACTGTATGTCTCCTACTGTTACCAACATGAAAAATTGCCTGGTAAGTAACAACATTGTTTTCTCTGTCGACAAGAGAAAATCAGAGATGCTTGTAAAGGTTCAGTTAAATCGGCAACCTCCTCCCATTTATAGTCAATAAACAGGTTACATCCCAAGGACACAAAAGTATCCGATTACGGCCATTCCCTTGCAATCTAAACTCAATAAAACATCTGGAGCATGCTAAAATACCATGTTGCTAACGAAAATGTTGACGTTGCGTTCTCGGATATTTTGCAAATGACTCATTCAGCAATAGACAGTATTTCACCAGCAGACTGGGAAAAAAAAAACGCTATCATATGAAAAAAACTACAAAAAGATTATTGGGTAAATGATGGGCTGATGGCGGTAGAGATTCCTCCAGTTTTGTCGAACCTACAAAATAGCAGCAACAATGACAGCTCAAGTTAATAATGTATACACTGTGTTTTTTCTTACAGTAAACCACACGTCTTTCCTGGCTGTGGTACTAATGGTCTCTTGCATTTTGAACAAAGTGTACTGGGTGGGCCTTCTTGCCTGTCCACTGCTACCTCTCCCACACTGTCACGAGGTGACCTTGCAACACCAGCGCTCTTACCACCTTCACCTGGGGCTATACTTGATTTTGTCGCACTGTAGTTGGTCACAGTGTATATAAAGTAAATAATGTCAACTTACATGTTTTATTGTTGCGGCCATAGGGCTCAAGGACAACCTAAGGTTGTCAAATGTGGTGTGATTTCACGTAGTGTTTAGTTTATATTGTACAAATTTGTAAAAGCCGTCTAAATTTTATAATACTAGTGAACATGTAACTGTCTAAATTAAATGTAGATTAGTATGAAGCAAAGAGTATTAACTTTTTTTTTGTTTTAAAACAATATGTATATGTCTGTGTATTAATATATGAAGCTAGTGTATAAAAAGAGTATTCCTGTCAGGTCAGGCGTAGAGGGTGGCGTCTGCTATAGAGCGTCTCACTCTTAGATTGCCAGTGTGGAAGTAAATGGGTGATTGCGCTCTCTGTCTAACACACTGTGACTACCGTAAGCTGTGTCCTTGTTTCTGCGTGTGCGGTTGCCAAATATCAGATGAATTTGAAACTGAACTTTGGACTAATAATTTTTTTGCATACTATACATTATCAAAAATGCATCAGGCGATATATATTTTGCACACTTAAGGCCATTCTAATGGACTGGAAAAATTAGAAACTTAATTATTTTACCGGGAACTGTTTTGATGTATCCCAAATTGTATCACACCAAAAAAAAAAAGAACCTACAACAGTATTGTATTGAAATTTTTTCTGTTAATAAATTCATGTTTGTGGATGCCACCAAACAACTTTTTTGTTATTAAAGTTAGATGGGGGTGGAAAGCGAAAAAGGTGTTCACGATAAATGGAATTTGTTTTTAAAAGCAACGCCATCTCAATTGCTCCTTGCAGTTTTCGTGTATATAGCCGTTAAGACGTGGCGTATCAGCTCAAGAGCTCACTGCAACGGGCAAAAAACGAGGCTTGCTCCCAAAGTGTTGTAAGAGGAAACACGGCAGTTTGTTTTCTGTGAAGTGAGGTTTTGTCCTGCAAGGGAAGTATAAAAATAAAAGCTTCCTCAGTTAACAATTACCAAGGCAGAACCTTTCCCCTTGATGCCTATCGGCCTCCCACACCCACGGAAAGAATTTGGTAGAAAGCGTTTGGATCGAAAAAGTACTTTACATTATGGTTGTTTAAGAAAAAAGAATTTCCGGCTGTCGGCGCTTGTGAGTGTGGGTGAAGTTGTCCCTACACAAAGTCTTCTCCTCAAAGGTTGTTTATTTGCGGACGAGTCCAGGGCCCACAACTCGCCACGTGTACCTCTCCTTATTCCTTGAAACAAATCAAAAAATATATTTTGGCCAAGGCTCGCGACCTTCTATTGGCTGAAACTTACGTCACTGCGGGGGCTTCAAAACAAATATTGCTGATGGCAGGGGAAAATCAATTGAAGTCTGAAATAAACGCTATCCCAAAAGTAATGCAACCTCGCTCGGACCCTGGGAACTTGAAAGTGCCATGGAATACAGATAATAACAGAAATACAACCCCGAATTAAAACTAATAAATCCCTTACTTGTACACATGGCATGAAAGGAAAAATCTAGACTATGATGCTCACTGACAAACAAACCTGAGTATTTTAACTACAATCAGATGAACAACTATTTTAAAAGTTTTTAAAATTTATGTAACTTGCAATGTTACAAGTTTGCTGCCAACTTAACTGAGAGGGTTATGGTAATTACTGAAACTAAATATATATGTGAAGCAGTAATGCTTTTCTGAAGGTTGATTTCAAGAGTGCTCACTTTATCGTGAACTGAGAGGAAGCAAGGATTGTAGTTTGTTGGCTGGAAGGATGAGCGCAATCAGTGGAGTGTGCTGCTCCTGCTACTGCCAAAATCACAGCTGTAGATAACAAGTTCAAACTTTCACACTCAGCAGCATTGTGTTGACGCGTTGCGCCTCTAGAGGTGATGTGTAGTGTTCATATCCCGCCTGGAAGTAGGTGTAGAACAGGAACTGATGATTGTGCCCGGCGCCACGTTCGGTAGAGCGAACGATGATGAATGGGGTTGTGCGGCTGATGGCCTGCAGCTACTCTGGATACGCTGTCAGTTTTGAAGGAGAGTTAATTTAATTGCCAATTCAATTACATTGATTAGATAATATTTCATTTCCAAGGGGCAAAGCTGTCGGACACTTCGCACCCCTATATTGCCATTGATTTTACCCTGCTTAAGGGAGGCAGGCCCTGTAAATGCAAAACATATACACTGAAACACACTTAAGAATGATGCTGCTCTGAGGGCGCAGTACCAGATGAACTCAGGAAAGTAAAAGTAATAAAACACGTCGGTCAATGTATGGTGGTTTTGTTACTGAAAAGGTACAACAAAATTTTAATGCACAAATTAATGCATACACTTTGATAAGCGAACCCGGCACTCCAGACCTGCCGGTGGTCGCTACTGCAAAAATAAGGTATGGGCCTTAGGTTACGAATAAGTGAAAAAGTGTCTTACGCGTTAAGTCCTGAAATGTTACCTCAGGATGCAGGAAGACCTCCCCTCTTCTAAATAAAAGTAATTAAATGTTCCTGAACTATGTTAACTATTGTGATGAAATATATGCAGCCTAACTTGAATTGCCGAGGGAGGTACGCGAGAGCTTTACCGCCTGTCCTGCCGGTATTCAGAGTGCTGAAGCTTGATTGACTAACATGGCATCGGCTTCGCCGCACGTCCGGCAAATCTGGCGCCAAATGCAAACATGAAAAAAACATAACATCATAATTATCATGATTAAAGAAACTAACCCTGTACATAATTATGACTAATGAACTAAAACACATTGGTGACATACCCGTGAACACCGGAGCCCCAGATATGGCTAAGAATGTGACGTCACGAGTATGTCACCGTACTTGAAGGGTGATATTAAATGAAATTATGCCTTATGTGGCTGATTCTTGATGGATGAATACATGTCTTATAACTAATACATAAATGCTGGCGTATGTTGTTACGGTGAAAATTACAAAAATGCGTAAGGATGTGACGACACGCGCCTTTAATGATTAGGGGTAGGGCTGTGCCCTGTCCTCTACGAGATTTGACCAACTCTCTATGATAAAGCAGGTGGTTTCCCTAGTTAAGTATGGTGCAATCTTTGCTAAAAATGACTGTAATTGCTCTAGTAAATTAATGCTGCTAGGAAGCCACTCACCACTGTGCACTTCTGCCAAGAATATTATTCCCCGCCTTTTAACACTTCTTGGAGCCACGTCGCACTTCGGGTTCGGCCACGAGGCCTGTCAACGCACACATTGAAAAGTTTTGGGATAAAGCGGCGCTGCTTACCCCAGTGTTCCCTCCTATGGATGTTGCGTCTAATGATCATGACTTCATGGGACACACTCATTCATCACGAGAGTTACCTCTTGTGATGAATATAAAATATTATGGCCCGCAGTTACAAGTTGCAGGGTGGCAAGAAAAGTGTAAACGCCGTTCTAGTCAACCTGCACTAATCGGGACCACAACCTAATGGCGATCGGTCGAGTGTTGCTGTGTGGTTGATGCATCTGCGATGGCACAAATGTGGACAAGGGATACATGGATGTCAGGAACACGTCAGTGTGTACTGCAGTCTTTGTGTGCGCTCCAGTCTATTTTAAACTTCCAGTCAGAGCACAGTTCTGTGGGACTGAATTTGATAGTTCCTTTGATGCTTTTATTTTTGGCCCAATGTAAACAATTATAGCTTTATCCCATCACTATAAAGAACAATCAGTAGCTGGCGGAACTACCTTATTTACCAGTGTATCTTAAGCCCTCTATATTTGTACTTCCTAATTCTAGGAGAAAATATTTCTCAGTGTATGTGACGCATACAGAGTTTCATGTGGCTGTGAAAGGATGGAGTGGTGACGCATATGTACAAGTAACTGTTGTCATTCATTAAAAACTGTGTCCATGTTGTAATGTCACAGACATCAAAATTGGCGACTGGAAATCACAACTCTGTTTTACTCACTCAGTAGAGATATGAAACTTTAATAAAAGCACCATATTAAAAATAAAATGAATTCAAGTCTCTGATTATTTCCTCCGTATTTTTATTTCAAGTTCAATATAAACAGTTAACAAGCTTCCATCAATGCAGAGTTACACAGTCAGCTTAACGAGACAAACAAGCAAATAATAGTGTAGCAGTAGTTCATTTATTATTCACGTCACTGAAAACTTGCATCGTGAGAGAAAATTACGAAGGCAGGAGGGACATCAGTTCCCTCCTGGCAGCCTAGCTATCTCCCACATCTACAGAAATAATTTAGTAGGAAAAGTTTGTCCGAAAATTGAAGATTAAAAAAATATAGAAGTAAAGGTTGCGGGTGCTTGCCGGTGTGGGCAAAATTTGGCATGCTTTGAGGGCTGGTTGACGACTTTTAGCGGGTGGTAGGCGCTCTGGGCTTAAGTCATCACGTGCTCTACCCCCACTCCTCGCACCACAGTGTCAAAAACCCAACCAAATAAGGGTACTGTGTGATACGGAATCCCTTCGGAAACCTGTGCGACCCCCTCGGAACCACTTTTCCACGCCATGCCGAACTAAGTCATAGTAAAAATTAATCAAAATTCTAGACCATTCTCGAAGGAAAAAAAGCCTGCAAAAGTGGTAAAAGCTTTTATCTCAGATTGCTGACTCAACCTAAGCTGCAGTTTCAGAAAAAGCAAATGCATGACAGATAAACATTACAATGTTTCCTTATTTTACTCATCTCTATCAGTCATTATTATCCAAGACTAAGAGCCAGGCGCTTCATCTCGTGTTCCTAAAATAACTTTTCCGTCAGCCTCAGGCTACTGCTCTCTTCGGATGACAAGGTGAAAGTCCTCCCCCTCTATAGCTCCAACAGAGAGAGACAGTAATGTTTCACTAACAAACCTTGTCAAGAAATGTGTAGGGAAGAACGGAAGTGCCACCTTTGTGTTCCTGCGTGAGGACAGGTGGTAATAATGGAATGGCCATCAGGGTGTAGCTGAATAAATGGTTCGGGGTGCGGGGATAAGAGAACAAATTTGGTAACTATGCTGGCCATACTAAAAGTCTGCTGCAGCTGATAAATCTTGCAGGAAACGTTCAGTCCAGATAGCAATGTACAGGAACACTGAAGTGGGCCAGTACACATTTGTGTATAAACCACATGCATTGTCATACTGCCAGTGGTACCTCTTTCAACAATACGGGCAGATTTTTCCTCAGAAACTAAAGATACCATGTCCCATTGAGCCAATATGAAAAAATTTATCTCCCAAGGTGGTTTCCTCAAAAATCTCAGCCCAAGCATTGATGCCAACATGCTGTTTATGCCTGGGTTCAGTTATGCTGTAGGAATTATACTTTGCCCACACGTGAGCTTTGTTGATGCTAATGATTCCATCACTTTCCAGGTAGCCTCATAGAAGATGTAACGGAACAGAATTGACACAGTGGCAGAGGTTTGTACGAGTTAGTGACAAAATTCTTCCCTTGGGAGATAATCAGCTACTGTACCCATGCAAATGATGTGGGTACAATATGTTCCTGTAGATAATAGCTTACACTATCATACATCCCACACCCTTTTTACAGACCATCTGTTTGTGTAGGGAGCATTTTGTAATGTTCCATAACATTTGTACCTCCACATCCAGTTTTCCTGTAACATGTGGCTATTGTTGGCATGCACAAGGTTAAATTTTTGTATTTCATGGAGGTGGCAAACATATACAGTTCCAAACATGTTGTGATGCATTTTCTTTCACTGCAGAAATTGTGCATTGTATAACCAAGCTGCTTTCCATTACCAGTAGTCCATTCACATGTGAACTGCATGTTCTGTTCATAGTAAGAATACGAGACCATCCTGCACACAATCCACGCCCTAATTGTTTAACATGTCCAGTGCACCCTATTGTTGTGCTCAAATGGTTTTCTGTCTCACAAATGAAGCATATTCAGATAGTTGTTCTTAGGGCCTTTTTTGTCCCTTGTCGTGTCAGCATTCACCCTCTGAAGTTTATTCCTGTACATATTTTGTAAACATGATGTTCCAGTAAGCTTGAAATGATTTGAAAAATAATTTGCTCTAGCGGTATGTTTAGTTCATCTACTTAATGTGTAAATTTGAATGGTGCTCTTATTCCATGAGGAATACTTCAAACACAGATAGGACCGTTGATCTTGTTGTATCTACAGAATAAGTATTTTGTGTCTATAAGGCACCTATAAGAATACTGCAACTTTGTTATTTAATGAGAAACTTCCGATAGAATCAAACTGGTGCATTTTTATGTATGAAATGTTTGAAGGTGGAGTATTTTTCATTTTATTAAAACCAGTGAAATTTTTAAAATCTAAAATAAGGTTAGATAATAATTTAAAGGGTTTTTGCGTGAACAAACATCTTGGTGAGATAATGATGTGTTCGCAGGTCAAAATATTTGCCATTTCTAATTTTGTGTTTGAATTTAACTGGTACATGGCAGTCAGCAATTTGCCTTTTTTATTTCTGTTCTACAGAGACTATCTTGTATGCTTTATGTAATTGTAAAAGACACAACTCATTAAAGTTGTGTCAAAATAATTTTCTTTGTTATAAATACTATTGAGTTTATAAATGATCTAAAGGTGTGTCATAGCAGTGGCAGATGACTTTGTCACTTCTATTACATTGCAAATGCTGTTGCAGAAGAGACTAAGCATAGCTCTACCTTGCACCATCAGTGTACAGATTTTATGTTTCCACGGTACTAGGGCCACTTCCTCTTTGACTGCCCTATTTCCTTTATTTTTTTTCTAACTTTGTAAAGAGTAGCCACTTTTGTTTCCTCCACTTTATCTGTTTATCTACTGTGTGTGACTTTATTTCTTAAATATACACCGTATTTTGGCATGTATAGGCCGCGTGCGTGTATAGGCTGCACTAGAAGTTTTTGATGAACAATTACGGATAATTAATATTTCAAGTATAGGATGCACTGAATTTTTGTATTCCTGTAAATATTGTTAAGTCAAGATTCCGTACAAACATAGTAAATTCAGACTTAATTTCTCCTCTACAGAACATATGTGACAGAAAATTCGTGTTATGTTGCAATGTTTGCGAGTATACATTACGCAACTACTATTCCATAGATGGTAACATGACTTGAGAAAGCAAAACCACAGCAACTTGTTACAAGGAATGGTGTTTTATCAATGTGTACTTGTAGAGCTGCGGCAGACATGCAACCTACATAAGCTATATTTCTCTTGTAAAGCAGAGAAATTATTTTCTCATGTATGACATATATGGCCGATCTCCCCAGCATAGTAACATTGTACATGTGCAGAATGAAGGTTTTTTATAACATCAAAATGTACTGTATGTTGACAAATTTCTAAATATTTTTTAAGTCATTTTCTTTTGTAAAAACGTGCGGCCTTATACACGCCAAAATAGGGGCTGATGTCTCATTGAGATTGTCTCTTACAATTTTGGGAGTTAACTGTGAGTGAACATGCAAGATTTGTCATTGCTATTATTTTGATCATTATCTGTTGTTGGGACAGTTTGTCTTTGGTGAAGTAATTGTTATTGTTTAACACAGTGGTACAAATTACCTGTTTCCTTGAACCAAGAACATATTTGTAATGTAAGTCTTTAAATGTTTAGACTAGGAGGTGCTGTTGGTAGTGTTGAAGGCTTCAACACAGGCTCGTGTGATAATTGAGGTCATCACTGCACTATTGTTTTTGCAATGGACAAGGACAAAATTGTCAACATTCGTAGTTACAACACATGCACATGTAGATTCTCCACTTTCTGTACTGACTCTTTATATGTAGTGCATCCTGTCCTCAACAGTGCCCTTGCGTACTCTATATGTACTGAGTAAATATGTGATGGAACTTACGGAGTTTTATTTTTTTGTTTGCTTTTTTGTTCTGTTCTTTTGCTTGTGGTGCCATTCCAGCTTCTTCTTATTTAGTTGCCTGTTATTTTTTTTCTTTCATTTTAGTGGAGGGTGCACGTGCACATAGCTTCAACAATAAGTTTAAAACCACTCTGCCTCCAAATGCTTCGCAGGTGATGAGGATAGCACAGGAAGTAGCTGCCTTGACAACGTCATTACCCCTTGATGTAGAATCTGCTATTTTTGTTCGCACTGTAAGTACTATTTATTAAAAACAATATCTTTAAAAACTTTGAACACTGTGGTGATTTAGTTCTTACCAAATAGATGGTGTCATTAGCTTTTAATTTGCGCAAACTAAGTGGCTTGAAAAGAAAAGTTGCTAGTGAATAGCCAAGAAAGTATTCATAACATCTTTCATTTCAAAAAGTAAATGAATGACTGACAGAACTCATCAATAAAAATAATTTAAGACTTGACTTTGTATTGAGAGGGTATTGTGCAAAATTATGGCTACTCAAGTCTGTGTTTGTTGTTTTGTACCCCTAAGAGCATGAACTTTCATTTTATTAACACATTTGTTTTCCTAATAATCCCACCACTTTGCTTGGATGGCAGACATATGAACAAAGTGAGATGTTCCATGGTAATGCTAATGCTAATAGAAAAAGTGAATAAAGAGAACAAGATGTTTTCAATAAAACTAATGATGAGTATTTATTCAGTGTTTAGAAGTACTTACAATAATAGTCCTCTACATGAAAGTAATTTCTACAACCAATACAAAGGATAACAATTAAAGTGGTAAATAATGAATTATGAACTCTAGTATGTGTAAAAAACAATTATAAAATGTTAATAAATAGCAATTCAAAAGTGAATAAACAATGGGACAAGCAAAAACAAGAAGTATGTAAAGCCAATACAATTAAATGTGATCTATACATTAGTAATTTTCTTGTTTTCAAAATAAATTGTATATTTGTTTAAACTGCCAGTTTAGACAATTTTTGAATAAACCTTAATGTTTTATTTAAAAAAAAAATAATATCCCAACTGGAGACACCCAATCTCTTTAAAAGTTAAAACAATTAATTTTGAACTTCAATTCACCATAACCTTATAAATTTCAAAGCAAAATTTTTCAAACCACAAATTAACAACTGGGAAAACTATCTCGAAGCTCTTTTTATTTTGAAGGGATGTCTGCATTAGAGGTTAAGTCAGTATAAACACCAGAGTAGACCTCGACAAAAATATTAATATATCTCATTAAAACTAAATAAGTATTAACTTCTCTCGCCCACTAATCCAGATTTACTTGACACTAGAAAGTGAGAAAACAAAATTACATAGATCAATGATTGGCCTGAAATTATCTGAAAACTGTAATAAAAAAAAGATGAAAGTAACTTAAAGACTAGAAGAAAAAAACAATCTGCAATTGCTAGAAGGCTACCATAACAAGTTGACATCGGAGCCAAGTACCAACCTTTACGGCCTAAATCGTGAATCAAAATAACTCTAAAAAAAAAACAGGGCTTTGCTCATACTTACTTCTATGTACTTTTCTACTTATTCACAAATGAAATAATCAACATCATTTAAAATGGCTTCAACTTACTACTAGCTGTTAATAAACTTATCTTAACTCAAAATTAACGGCTCAGAGTTCTGGTGTCTTTCTCTGTGTCTTACCCCAGAGTACACTCTATTACTACCTCAAAAAAGATTATTTATATTATTGGTTGGGGCCATTTTTCCGGACCTCAGGAAAGAAAGTCCCGATCAATCAAAACAAACCAAATTGCCTATACTTATCTCATCATAGCAGATTTTGGGGTGCCCTCCTCCCAGCCGCATCTCCTACACACTTCCTCCTAGCTTGTAATCCCAACGACAACAGCAATGCTGCGCATGACCTTGCTGTACCTCACTCGTCATGCCACCGACCACAGCCAAATAAAATGCTGTGATACTCCCCTAGCAACAGCTGATCTGCAAAAATTCCTGGCCTTCACACTCCCTTTTCTTCTCGGCGACCTACACTATATCTGCTGCTGTTAGTACGATTCTTTCCTCTTACCTCTGGCAGCACCATTAACCTTGTGACTGCCGAAGGACAACAAAACTCCGTCTGTGACAGCCCCGGAACTTACGAAGTAAAACATTCTGTACAAAATCCTGCAGAAATGTTTTGAAACTCTCGAAAATGCATTGACGAAAAGAAAACTGCATTTTTACTTCGATAAATCATTAATTTATGGAAAAAAAGTGGAATATTGAAGCTAACCTCAATTCTGCAGTTTGGATAAGGAAAAAAAAAAAAACGCTGAACTTAGTATCTCTAGAACTCTCCACTGCAAACATCACTGAAAATGGAAAAATCTTTTAAAATAATAAAAAATAAAATGTATCCAATCCTAACAAAAAACAATAACTCTTCATAATAATAAAGAAAATTTTAAAAGATAAAAGTATCTGAACTATATATATATATAGACACATGCATGCATGCACACGCGCATGCATGCATGCGCATGCACGTGTGCGCACATGCACACATACACACAGAGGTAAATTTCAGCTTCGTCACAATATCGGTTTGTGAAAGGATTTTCATTTCTTAACCATTATAATCACTGCCATTATTAGGCAGTATGCCTCAATTGTTTAGTTATTTGAAGTTTTAAATAATGTCCTTTACCGTAAAGATTGTGAAGTTAAGTTTTCGTTATTTCCAATATCTGCATTGATCGTGTTAAAATTGTCACCAAGGGGCTTACATGCTGACATATTTTGAATTTCATAACGTGAAACGCAAACAGTTATCTCATAGTTACGATAATGTCATTAACGTGTTATGAGAAAGGCCTCTAATTTACGAAGTAACCTGCAAGAACTTGTAGTCATATGAAAAGTATTTAAATTTTTTAATTGCACTTCTCCTCTCTCCCCCCCCCCCCCCCCCCCTCCAACTCCTTCCCTCGATTGATGCAATACATGTAAGTTCATTGCGACGTAACAAAAACTTCAAAGTAAGAAAAAAAAAACACTAACAATAACATGTAAATTTATTTTTATGGAGCAAACTTCGTTCAGAAAAGGAAAATGTGCATGCACAGATCTGAAATAATTTGAATGAAAACACATTTAGTGTTTATCTAAATCATGGCAATGCTAGTTTAGTTTATAAAGAAGAAAAGTCGTCGCAGATGTGTCACTTGAGCTGTAGGATTTATGGTGCAAACGTATCATAGCATTGTCAATAGCCTTATTACACAAGACATTTATTTTGCCAATAGTCCACTTCTATTTCCCACACATGTGGACAGTATCTTTGCCAATCTTCCACAGTGGCAAGAGGGTTACTTTTCTCGTGGTTTCAATTATCTTTCTGAAGAACAAGCTAACAGTAATGTTCCTTTCCCAGAGTAATCCCTTTGCTTTAGTCTTCAGGCCCTTTCATACTATCTAATTTTTCTTCAAATTACCTCCAATGTTTATTGAATTCAATTAATTGAATTCTATGTGCCTTCATACAAACGTCGTAATCGCTGCCCATTTTCTCTTTCAATTTCTTGAATGTATGGTTTTCCTTCAAGATTTTTATTTGGAACATGTTCTATATTTTCCTGAATCCAAAATTTCAATCGATAATAAGAGAGTTGTATGCACACTTTTAAAGTTATTACAAAATGACACATATTTTTTTATAAGAAATTACAATAATATAAAGAAAATTTATTGTAGTTTAATCAATAATTTTTGTATTTTGCATGAGAAGTAGATACTTCTAAAAATTAATTTTTGGAATTTTTTAAACTGATCTCATTAAAAAGTTTGTGATAAATTTTCGTGTGGAGGCTTGAAAGCTTGTTGAACACAACTGAAACTGAAAGGCAAACAAAGTGGGTTTTTAGTTCAATAAATTTAATTCAAGTAATTCAATTCAATAAATATTTGATTGTGTGAAATGGCCTTAAGCCAGTTCAATCAAATTGAATTGCACATATACAGAAGTAGTTTAAGAACATTGTAACCATTCAAATTTAAAAAGTAGGCCAATTTAGAATATTTTTTCTTGCTTTCTGTTCTGTTCAGTTAAACCATTAGACTCTGATTTTGCATATCCTGAGAAAATGGAACATTGATACTTACGAATCTTTCATTTTTAATTGCGTACTTCAAAAGGGATTTATTTTCTTGCACTGAAAAGAGGCATTATTCATAATACATTTTTCTGCTAGCTTTGGCAGTAACTGATTAAGCAGTCACATTTCAAATTTCACAGAATTTATATGTTTATGATAATCTCGTGTAACCTTGCTTGCAGGAAAAATTAAAAATGTTTTTTCTACAAATACATTTTCAGAGCTTCCATGAACAATTATCAGACTGTTTTAAGAACTATAATGTGTTACTACACCAGGTTGCCTATCGTGGCGCAGTAACTCACTGGACTCTCATTCGGGAAGACCCGGGTTCGATTCCCAGTCCGGCCATCCTGATTTTGGTTTTCCATGGTTTTCCAAAATCACTCCAGACGAATGCTGGGATGGGTCCGTAACAAAGGCCATGGCCGATTCCTTCCCATTCCTTCCCCAATCCCTCTTCCCTGTGCAACTTGCACCGTCTCTAGTGACCTCACTGTCTGGGAGACGTTAGCCCAACTACCTACCTACCTTCCTTAAATTTGTCATTGTTACCAATCCATGATCCATGTCAGTAAATTATTGGATACGTTTCCATTCTGTAAAGAAGAATTGATTAAAATTATTACACAGCCAATTGACTACATGCTGTCTTTTAACTAGCGTTTATCGATAATTGTTAAACTTTTTATTATTTAGAAGCCACTTCCTTTAGTTTCCACCTCAAGAGTATGTAAACTCACTTCTCTCCCCCCCCCCCCCCCCTCGAGGAAATTCAATTTTTTCTCTTAAAGCAACTAGAAACTTAGGGGATGTTAATACTTGTTTCCGCACTAAATAAAAATCTTCAAGAAAATCTTTGGCTGCTCTTTTACATAACAAGTCATGGTTGCATATTTATTTAGTCTAGATGTAGTCTGTGCATTTTCTGGCGTTGACAGTGAACTGTTAGCAGCTTCGGCACCATCTTTGCAAATTGTAGTAACACTTTTGACAATATTTTGTATGTAATCTGAAATTCATGAATTGAGAAGAGACAAGAAAAATTTAAATTGTACATCAGCTTCTTCATTACACTTGTGTGTCTCATTTATAATTACTTTCCGTGCTTCACTGTGTATAGTTTTTCTTTTCCCTTGATTGTGCTGTATTTTACTGTATGGACATGCAATTGAATCCAATTCGCAGCTGACTGTGACCTGTTGCTTTTGGGATGACTAGTAGTGTTGATATACTGTTACTTGGGAAGTGCGTGTAAAAAGAGGAGGCGGAGGTTGTGCGGCTATACCCACCACTGCTCTCCACAGTCTAGCCATCTCCTGAGCTCCCTACTATAGCTGTACTTGTATAACAGGAGTAGAGATATGGACCTAATTGGCTGTGCTGGAATGACAAAAATGATTGAAATTTAAATAAAACGAACATGGTTTAGAAGAGTTAGATATTCAATGAGCAACCCAGTGAATGGTAAATGGACACATTGTCTTTACCACGTGGAAGCTTATTGTATTTATGCAAATATAAAATTGTTTAGTTCCAATTACCTCTCCACACGCATCGCTTGCGAGAGCGGAAATGTGTGAAGGTCACACATGTAACCTAAGAGCAGGCGGCGAAGACAGCAGCGTACACAGGCTTGCCACTGTGTGTGGCATCACAATAAGCCTTTTGCGGCTCGTGCACTCCAGACCTTCAGCAGATTGAATTTCTGTGTTTATCTGAAGAAACGTCTAAAGGTGCAGTGAAGAGTGGGACTGGGAGGCTGGACTATTGAACTGGATGCATGGGTGAAAGATATTTCAAATGATGGTGACAGACAGACTGAATATGTGTTAATGATGAGTGTGAGTAAATTGACTACAACCAGACACATAGAGAAGTACTTTAATTAGAGTTAAGATAGACATTAAATACTGTGGTATTTGAGGAAAAAAATAGTAATAATGGAGATAGATTAATGATATAAATAATAGCTGTGTGAAACAATTAAAAACCAAATTTAGTTATTTTATTTTTATTTAGACCTCCATCCCTCAGGAGCTCTGATACATCCCTTAGGAGTCTTGTAACAGTATATTTTTTTTTTAATAATCCTTTATTTTGGGTTGTAATTCGCAAGGCTGTTTGTCAGAATGAATTTCTAAAAGTTTGATAGCGACTGTATCACTTAAAGTAAAAATTATTCATGATGATGATAGTTAATATGTTAACTTGTACAGAACTGAAACTATAAAGTTTTCCTATAAGTTGAATTTTGTGTCAAATTTAATTTCAGCACAGGTTCAGACTTGCGTACAATATTGGTCATGGCAACCTGTCATCTAACTAAAATGATATGAAAAATTGCATTTCAACTATGTACAACTAGAAAGAAAAATGCTTCAGTAATCAGATTTATGTGTGAAATAGTGTAGTGTGCTTAGTAGGAATTGAAAACTTAATTGAATCTGAAAATAAATATGTAGGCTGTGTGGCTATAATGTAGTTGAAATTAGTGCTGAAGTTCAAGTAATCGTGATAAATTAATTTCCTACTTCTACAATGGTGCACGCATGCAGGCACGCAATCTCTGTTGTCTATGGTCTCAACCCGCCTGGACAAATACCATTGTCATTGAGCTCTTTTCCGTCATAACTTATCTATATAAGCGAATTCCTTATTGGTGATGTCGGAATATTATATATTATGCAGTTAATTATTTTTGTATTTGCTTATTGCATAAAGTGTAGTTCGTCCTAGGTGCCTTTTTAGAACAGTCTCCTCAGTGAAATGAATTGACACATGTCTGCGCCTTTCTAAAAGAGTTGGTTGTGTGCTATGGTCTGCCATTTTCTGTGACTATCGCGAAGCATGAGCGGAAAAGTATTTACGTGTGAAGTTTGAATTTGTTGGTTTCAAGAAATAGCTCAAGTGTTTTGTTAATTGCATAAGTCAGCAACTAAATTGTTCCGTATCAGTGGCAGACAAGTGATTTTAGTGAAGTAATCATCCAAAGGTCACCTTGTTTTATCCTAATTTATTTTATTGAATTTCTAACAATTTTTATGTGGAAAGTTATATTTGCTGAACATGTTTACATTGTGCATTTCGTACAATGGTATTACCAGTGATGTGTTTATTGCATTTTGTTCTTGCGGGAGAGGAGGTTTTCAAATGTACGTGGCCTGAATAAACACCCTTTTAGTGTAGTTCATTATATAAAAAAATGCAATGATATTTGTGTTGAGTATTTCTCGCATCGGTATGAACAGCGGTACATTTATCGTATTTAGTTATGAAGTTAAAACTTTGAGTTGTAAATTGAATGTAATTTCCGTACAAACAAAATTTTCCACTGCGTGATCAAAACAATGTAAGTTCCAATTGCAACTCTCTCATCAGAAGAACTGCAAAACAAACACGTCTCATGAAATACATTGAACTATAGTTCTCCACCCTACCAATAAAATAAACAGAACCCCAGCTGGTATATTATGTGATCATAACAAAAATAAAACAGTTGGGAATGGCAACCAGTTATAGTAGTCTAAGTACTGGACAGAAGTTGTCAGTCTTTCAATGTATACCATGTAGTTTGTTTACAAAGATTGTTTTTTTTCACCAACAGAACAGCTGTGCTGGAGGGATACATCGTGGCCGTGCTACTTTTCGAGAACTGTCAAAATTTACTGACGTTATATGAAATGGACTACATCATTTGCAGTATTTACAATCAAGTATTTATCAGTCTTCCTTGTCCAGAATGTTTCGGAGCACCCCAAGATCTGTACACTTTAGGTAACTCGCCCTCTAGACATCTCGCTTGTAGCTGCCTTACTACACTTTTGCCTTGTCACAGTCGGTTCAATCTTTTCTGTACTTCACCAGATGGCTATCCCAGACTAAGACCCTTCAGATGCAATGCTATTTATAGGGACAGGAACTAATTCGAGAACAAAATTCACGTCGGTGTTTGCTGCAGGAGACAGAGAGCTCATGCAACAATCTGCAGCCGCCGACCCACCAGCAGGGGGATGAGGGTGATGCCAGTATGAGTTAGCTGTCAATCCTTCTCCCACCCTTCTGATAACTTCAGTGGTAGTGTAGTGGTCAGACACATCTCCCACCAAGGCCAACCGGGTTCAATTCCAAGCAGGGTATCTCCTGGTTTTTCACATAAGGCAATCTGTCAACTCAACTCAATTTTGTTATTATGAAAAATTTTTCTCATGTGCAATGTGTCTGTTCAGTTTTCTGTCTTACAATTCTTGTGCAATTTGTTGCAGTAACATAAAATTGTCATTTTTACAGGATATAGCTACTGATTGTTACTAATAAAACTGCTGCATTAATTTTTTATATGTAGCCATTATTTTGAGTGATACCCTCTTTTATTTTTGTATTATTCACTTCAAATACTTTTATTCAAACAAATATTTTTTGGTACAGTTGTAAGCAAACAAAGAAAAAACTAAGAAATCAATTATGACAATATACATCATCATGATCACAACCAGTAAAATTCCATTGTTTTCCGGTGCAAATAGTAATAAAGTATTTGTTTGTATCACTGTATACTACGTAACTAATTTTTGCATATTTAAACTTTTAAGTCACAAAAATTAATTCTATGCAATTTATATGCAGTTTGTAATGTTTTCATGGGTTTTGCAGGATGATGCCAAATGCACACTGCTGAGAGCACTTATAATTGGGTAAGTCAGAAAGAAGGGATTTTTCTTGAAATGAATTCAAGATTAACAGTTCACGTTGATGTTGCAGTTTCTTTTGTGCAGCCCAGAAGGCACACCGTACTCTGGAGGATGCTTCCAGTTCGATATAATGTTTCCTTTCACGTACCCAAAAGTACCACCATTAGTACGTTTTTACACGAAAGCGTACGGACTATTCCGGTTCAACCCAAACTTGTACAGCTGTGGCAATGTGTGCTTGTCTCTCCTGGGGACTTGGCCTGGTCCAGAGAGTGAACAGTGGCACAAGGATACATCTACACTCTTGCAGGTAAGCTGTTCCCTCTCTACTATCCTCTTGACGTTCATCTCTGTATTAGGTATGTTTCTGAACGCCACTGGTAATGCCATGTGATGTACCTGCATAATTGCTTTGGGATTGTCCATTATGTGGCATCCAGAGTATTGTAAATAGTAATGTTTTATTCATATTAGTCTTTAAAGTAATGTAACAGTTGTTTATCATGTACAAAACAGTGAAATTGCATAATACAGTTGTAATTCTTATTTTCATTTTAAAATTTTAATAGTTGGGGTTTTGGCTTGAATAAAAGTTGATTGAATACACATATTGTCAATTGTGAAAAACAGCTCAGCCAACAAACAAGTCTTGGTTACTCTAGTAATGCTCGCAGGATGAGCTGCCTTCACTAAACCTATTCGCGAACAGTTCCAGGGAGGTATCACTGATTGGTAAAGCAAAGTTCTTTGTAATTGTCAAGCTACCCTCTACATTCAGGATATAATGGGCTACTCTGCTGTGGTGTGCAGAACAACAAACATGCAAAATGGATAAAATAATTGAATTAATATGAGAGAATGTATTGTGCGTAGCTAACATATATAATAAAGTACCTGGGCTAACATTCATCCTTAAACAACCTTGCCAGCAAGATAATTTTCATAACACACCTACATCGCCATTACTAAGATTGCTGGTAAAGTGTCTCGGAGGATTGCGTTCTGCTGACAAGCGTGCTTCTTGTTAACTGTATTATGTACTGAAAAACAAGTGGGCAAGGAAGTGCTCTGTGCCGACATGCCAGTCTAGCCAGAATTAACCTATTGCTACTGTGCATGTGCTTCAAAGGAGATTGTGCGCTACAGAAGGCCAAACAAAGAGAAGGTAGATACCCTTGCCGTCACTGCCAGTTTGAAGCCACAGTTCCAACACAATAGATCTTGCCTCTAAAATTTAACTGGCTTTGGGTAAGTACATACTTAATTTAAATGGCGTAAAATATTTGTAATTTCTTGTTAATGCGACTAAATTGTAGATGGCTTTAAAACCATTTGGGTGTTGACTTTGCTCAAATTCTGCACCATGTTAGGTTGCAAATAATCACTGGTTTTGCTTCCTTGCTACTTGAATTACAACTGCTTCAGTGATGACTTACAGTATTTTCTAAATTGTGGAATGGATATACAAATGGTGTTGAACTAATGCTAACTATAGACATCATTCCCTGTAGCAAAAAGGTTAACAAATTTTAATTTTTTCACCTGTAATGGCAGTCATTTTCAGGTGAGTTTTAGAGTGGTGGTAGGATTACAATATGCATAGAAACAAGTGTATCTATGTTTACTGCTATACATGTTTCATCATGGAGCTGTGCTTCCTATCATACCATCATTGCATTAAAACATCATCATGCTAATGTACTTTCAGATAGGGCCATTGATCAATAAGTGGTGGAAGCGTAGATACTGTTGCCAGGTAAATTGAATGTTAATCAACTAAGCTGGCCAATGTGATGTCATACTGAGGGAGGATGGTTCCATATTTGTCATGCTTTTATTACATTTCTTTTAATTACATTAAAATGCTTTTTTGAAGGGTTTTTTTCTTTACAAGTTACTTACATGACTAGAGTTTGTTAACAGGTGCTGATATCTATCCAGAGTTTAATATTTGTGGCTGAGCCATATTTCAATGAGCCTGGCTTTGAGAAAAGTATTGGTACTACAGAAGGAGCAAAACTGAGTCAAGCCTACAATGAGAATGTGTTGCTGAGGACTGTCCAGTATGCCATGGTTGAGCAGCTACGGTGCCCAAGTTCAGGATTTGAAGATGTTGTTTACACACACTTTGCACTCAAGAAAGACAGGATTCTGGAGGTGACTAAGTCTTACATACTCTTCTCAAAAATTACATAGTTTTATTTTTAAATAATGTATTGTATCTCTATACATTTTACAGAAAAATAATGATTTTTATTTTATGCATGCATTATGTTCTAGTTCTGGGTTGGCAAGTGTAAAATACTTCTTTCAATTCATATGGGGTTGCCCACGAGATTGGGTCATGTAGAAACGTGGCAAATCACGTCACTGGTGTTACACATGGGATGCACACTGTGACTTTGGGTTTGGTGACTAGGAAAGCCTAAGTGGTCACTGGTTCGAGGTAGGTCCGGCTCGGGGTTCTGGACTGGCATATGTTGGGTGGGTGACTCTGCACTTACCACTTGTAGAATCATTGGTCTGACAGGGGTAGCAGATGCAGGGTGTCTGTGATGCAATAAAGAGTTGGAGTTACCCAAGTGGAATAGGCAGCAGTGGCTGACTTGTCAATCGGAGGGTGGGGCCCAGCCCAAAGATGACATGTGCAGAGGAATTTTGCCACTCGTCTATAGAGTCTTTGGGGTGGAACCATCAGTGGTGCTATTGCTTGGCATCAGGCTACCCGAGTTTGATCTCTCTGGTCAGGGTACTGGTAATAACTGTTTCCATTCGTGACTTTTGGCTTACTGCCTTGGTCTTGCGGGCTTCGCAGCGAATGCTGTGTTGGCAGGGAAAAGGCATCAAATCAGTTAGTAGATAGTGAAGCTAATTTCACTAGGGGAATCACAAGTACTGTGTTCGTTAAAGTGTGTACAGATGAGAGATAATTATCCCTGGCAGTTTTCACAGCTTTAGATTGATGTAAGTTGGTCACGCGGTAAAGCAGCAGCCTGGTCAATTAACCCTCCTTTTTTGTGGACTGTACCTAGAAGCGGGCTCCCATAGTTTGTCAGAAGTGAGCGATACCAAGGCTGAGTGTATAATGTGTATATCTTTGTATACCTGGGACCTTTGGTTAGGGGTCCCACAGATACCCTAAGTTCCGTTCTCCTTTAATAGCCAAGATTCCTTATGGTATCCAAGGTTTGGCCAAAAGTTAGTGTTAGTTATTATTAGAGGTAGTTAGGTTGAGAAGAATTGCAAAAGGTTAATGTAGGTGTGAAACCTTGGCAAAGGGACTGTTTCTAGAAGGTTTCCAAGCAGTAGAATCTGTTGAGTTGCACTCATCAGAGCCACAATGGTTTGTGGTATACTGAAGATACCAAAGGAATTTCCCTCATTGGAGTGCAGTTAAGCCGTAAGAAATAATTAGAAGTCCTACAGTTACCACCTTGAAGAATGCAATCTCTTATAGCAGTTTTCCGTTGTAATTGTACATTTTGCAATATGTGTCTTTTCCCATGGATGTCATGCAAATCATCCATATACTTTGGTATTATGCAGCTGTATCTGTTGTTAAATGTTTGTCCAGCATTGCTAAGCTAAAAACACATTTGCTTGATGCACTTGCAGAAGGTATACATAGAACTTTCTCGCCAGCTTTTCTGGTCTCGTTTACTTGCAAAATACTTACGTTTATAGAAACATCTGCATTCTTTTCAGAAGCAGTTGTGTATTGTTACTGCTGTAAGTTGACGCATGTCCGAGGGGACCATTAACCATGTTCTCTCCTATACAATAATACCTAATGTCACTAGCAGTACAAAAGCTGACTAGATAACACTGTCAGGCTGGGTTGGGGGTTTTTCCATGTTGAAGAATTAAATTAAAAATCTTTTTGGCTTAGTGACTGGTGATGGAGAGGGATAAACCCCAGGGTAAGCTTTATCTGGAAAGTCTCTCTGTAGGAGGCTTTTGTCTTGCTCACCATTAGGGCCGCCAAATATTGTGAAGCCAGCTTTACGAGGAACATAAATGTAAGGGGACTAGGCGGGATCCTTATGCTCCCTTTCCGCCCGGCGTCGTAGATGGTTGGTCAGGTTGGCAGACGTGATGGCACAAAGTTGGAGGTGATGGGGACCACTTTCCTACGTTTGATTACCTGGTGTTGCAGACATATATTGATGGTCTTCCCAGCCGCCATGTGCACTCTGCACGTTGGCTGTGATGTAGTGGCTGGTTGGGTAGAGTGGGGAGGTACTGGTTTCACTTCTGCAGGTATGCTAGGAAAGGGCATCTCTGATATTTCTAGGTTATGCCATGGCCAATCTAACCCTAGCAAGGTTTCTCCCTGATGTATTGCTTCTAGCCCAGGGTGTTCACCAGGTGTAATTCTCATTTGTGGACCAAATAACGGGACTGGTTTTAAGTTCGGTAATTGAGTGTTGCTGGTAGAGACAGTATTTTCAGCTGATTTTAGAATTAATAATTCTCTGACTGATGCCCACAAGGCCTTTCTCCTTTGATTACTAAACTGCCTTTGTGGCATAAGGCATTTAGCTCACAGCTGAAGGCAGGTGAATAAATAAGTACTGTTGCTGTGGAAGAACTTCCAGAACACAGGGTGATACCTGTTGTCTCCCATTCCAACCTTTGTAAGCTGGGACTTAGAACGTTAGGTAATTTTGAAGCCTGTTGCCCTGGGAGCGAAGCCCGCCTGAGGTCCGACAACCCAGAATGGTGCGACTTCTACTCCTGCCTTTTCAAGCTGAAAGTAGGTTCGAACACCCGACCTGGTCGTACCTTGTAACAGGTTTGGAAAAGGATAAATTGGTATTTAAAGAACAGTCCTACCCAGTGTACCTCCAGAAATCAGTGCGTTCACACTCTGTTCCACCATCCAGTCTTTTCAAACTGGGACTGAACTGAGAGTGGAATAGATGAATAACCGAACCCTGAATGAGTAACCCTCAAGAGGCCTATCAGGCCAGAGCACTACAGGTTCTCCTCCTGCCTTCGCAAGCTGGGAGTCAAACCGAGTACCCAGTCTGGTTGTATCTCTTAGGGGGTTCAGAGTTTCTAGTCTTTTGGGCGCAGCCGAAGATTTACCTATTGGCAGTATCTCGGTTTGCCTCTTACTCTTTGGGTTTTTCTGCCATGAAGGCTTTCTTTGAAATTATAATTAATTTATGCATATGAAAAAACAGTGTGTTACGTAGAACTCCTACTCATTAACAGGAAGCTATCAGTTAAAGCAGACAAACGCAACCTGCGTAAGAGTTAAATGATATTTGATAAATCAATGATTATTCTAATGTCACAATTAAGAAAACTTTGAATT
Organism: Dryococelus australis; assembly: GCA_029891345.1. Lineage (NCBI taxonomy): Eukaryota > Metazoa > Arthropoda > Insecta > Phasmatodea > Phasmatidae > Dryococelus > Dryococelus australis. Next base: position 105,718,603 of record CM056996.1, read on the forward strand.
TAATAGAGAGCATCCTGAAGGAAGCTAAACCAAAATTACCAGGTGGTCATTAGGTTAAGTAGAGGTTCAGAAGGGATGCTGGTACGACCTGCTACCACGGGGGTTGCTGGAGTGATTACCTGGCAGGAGATGGGGGACGTCTTCGGAAACCTCTTGGAGTTGGCCAGCAGTGGAAGCGTCTTCAGGGTGGCTGCTGGCGGCTGTTGAGTACCATCTTCAGAGACCGTATTCCGGATTGCGAAGAGGTCTATTGATCAGTTCCCTGTTATATGGATCTCCGGTCTTTGCAGACTGGGAGGGAAGGGAAACCAACCACTTACCCGGGAGACAGACTAACTTCGGTGGCATGTGCAGAAGTTGCCTAGTGGTTACAACCTTTTATCAGAATGTTCTCCAGTCTTCGCAGACTGGGAGAGCAGGGTGGCTACCACTTACCCCTACTGATGTCATCAGCCTTTGCAAGTTGGAGAGCACAGCGACTGCTCTGAGCCAGGGGATACCAAATTTTCCAATTTGTCGGCTCTCATAGGGGTGCTGGGGTAGTAGCCTCTCTCCGCAGGGATAGTTTATTCCTGCTTGGTGGTAGCGCCATTTGTTTCTTATTTCCTGTGTCAGCGGCATTTACGTATCTTACCGCCTCGGCGCTGGAGACTGTGATGCTCTGGCGGAAGGCGTGCTGCTCTCTTGCAGCAAAGCGTGGAACTTGCTTATTTTCGAGAAGGGCGTTGGGGTTACGACGACTTCGTAACGCCTTAGGAGTGAACAGTAAAATTTCTCCAACCACATGTCTGTATTCGCTCGTAACATGCAGTCTACGGAGCCTGTAGGCAAATGATTGTTGTACTGTTGGGAGTATAACTTGCCCATATGAGCTCTGGTGCTCGATGATGGGGCAAAGTCGTAAAGTAGAGAGAGCACGCCCAATGCACGAAAACGTGTCACGCGTCAAAGTTAACTCATAGGTCACTGCCCCCATTTAAGATTATAATGATTACACAACAGTAGCATAATTTTACTCTGTATAATTGTGTTGTGAGTGCTGCGTAGCAACACTGCCATAATTGTGAGTGACATGAAATAGTACTCGAACTGGACAGTCTGCTCATAGTTGTCCGGGTGGTCTGTGCTTTCGAGTGTTAGAATGACCAAATGCAGTCTGGAGTGACCAAAGTGCCTTTTGTGACAGAGTTGTATTGTACCAGTTTTGAGTACTCTAAATCTTTTAAAAATACTTCTCATTTGCTTCTACATCAATGAATGGTAGAAATTAGGTGACAAAACTTGCTTGTTGCACACCTGTAGTAGGGATGGAAGAGAACTTACCACCACTTACCCTAAACAAAATTTTTTACTGTGTACATTTTATTAATTTTTTTACTAAACACAATTAATTACTTACTTTGAGAGAATAAAGAGCCAAATAATGTTTTGCTATATACATCACAGCTTTGTGAATGTGTTTCAGACGTAGAATAAATTGCTCATTACAAAAAGATATGCTTTTGTATAATGGTATAGTCTCTGTGGGCTGACAAATGGTGAGCACAACTTCAAGAAACATTTTATTTAAAATTATTGTACCTATCTGAGTGATGTCTGTTCACAGTTAGCATTATTTAGAAAATGTTTTCATCAGGCAACTAGTTTCTGTTTTTTATTTCTATTTAAAATGTGTATGACTCTAAAGTACGTACAGTGGTTACTATTTGTCCATTTACATCCTTTTTAAGTACAAAAATTTTAGTGCAAGATATTAAAAAATTTTTTAGGTGCAGAACACATTGTATTGTTAATGTTACATTATAAAATGATAGTGGCAATGGAGAACATGTAATAAATGCAAGTTCCTAACTGAGACACTGCACCCCAGTTCAGCGTTTTGCATGTATAGGTGAAAGGGTATGTGATGTAGGCCTAAGTTGCCATTAACATTACTGAGATTCTAGGCTTTGGGCTTGCAAATGACCTGGTATGCAGTACCCTTGCATGTTGTTAAAGATGATTGAAATTGATGTTAAATTTCATGTTGATTTCAATTTTTTAAAAATTTCTAAAATAAGTATTCTTCCTTGTTTAACACATGAAACACATTTTACTTGTAATGCATTTCTGAATCTGAAATTAATGTAATCCCAAGTGAAATTTACAGTTCATATTTAGTTTCATAAGTTATTAAAGTTTTTACATACCCACTTATTAGGCTTGTACAAATGTAAGGAAAATAAAGTATTATTAAATATCTTCAGTACTCACTTTCTGCTCACAAATCATAAAAAATTTGGTGGCTGACAATGAAGTCATAGGTTTTATTCTAGACAAATTTTATTTTTATAACTGTGCAAATTATGATCATGAATACAGCAGATTTAATACATCATCAGTTTTGTTGATTTTCAAGTTTTTTTTTGTGTGTTGATTTATTTAATTACGTGCTTTGTTTGATTTGCTACAGTATTTTATAACATTAAAAAATATAGAATTCCTAGGTGAGGATTTGAACCTGAAGAACCAGCATGATTAGTCTTAACCCATGAAAGTGCTGCAATATAAATGAGCAAAACTTTATGCTGCCAAAGATACCCTAAGTGAGACTTAAATAGAATTCTGATTTGTAGAGAGGTGACATTTTATGATTAGCAGACTGTACACATTTCCTCTAGCTGGTTCCCGTGCATGAAGGTGTGACAGCAGATCTTGTGCAGTGTAGTGACTATGCAAAAGTGTGTATGTAGCTACCATTTGTGGTTGAAGCGTAAATCGCATAATGCTTTAACACTAGTTTTCTTTCTTAGGATCTGGGAAGCCATCAGAAGAGGAAGTTTTCAAACTATCTGAAAGTACAGATAGATGCTTTAAAGAGAGAGCTGAAGAAGTTACCTGAAAAGTATTTAGTACTGAAGACATAAACAGTGAAATGTCCCCAGGTGAAGGACTCGAGACCGTTGGCACCAAAGACATTTAAAAATCAAGTGTGCTGTATTTTTTAATCTTAAAATTTTTTTAAGTTGCCATTGCATTTATTTCTGTGTGTAATGTTGATGTTAAATAAAATCTATAGTGTGTTTATTAAAGAAGTTTACTTTAAAAAAAAAAAAAAAGATTTCGTCATTAGCCAAGAACAACAGGATTCATTGTCATATTGTTAAACTTAATTGCATTTAATTTATAGGTTGTGTAATGTTGCAGATTTTTTTTGTACTAAGTGATGGTTTCAGGGAGCTGCGACTTCCATAGTCAAAAACTGTTATCTTTTCCATTAAACACAGGAGTAAACAACTGAGTAAGGTAGTCTCGTCATACCTATCTCCGATTGATGTTTCTAACACTTCAAGTACAGAAAACTATCTTATATTATGTAGCCTTAAAATTACTGATTGGTAAATGCCCAATTTCAGTAAAATATTTATATTCATATTATTTTCCTTATCAATCAATAGTGGGATTTCAGTTTTTATTAACTTACTTATGTAACTTGAATCTAATTTTGCAGTGAGTATTGTTAGTGTGTCTTTTAAAATAGTGAAAAATTCTGTAGGTGGAATTATTAGTAAACTTGTAGTATCTGCAAAAGTTTAACAGAAAAGTTAAGTTCCTATTCATTATCCGATGAAGATTTGCACAAAATGCATTATTCCTCAGTTGTTGACTGTATACTCTTACATCTTTCTTGCCATACTTATGCCCAAGTCCTCGCAAATTAATGGCAGTGTCATACTATGGTATGTGTGATTTGGTAGCATTGGTAAAGAAGATGGAAGAGTTAAGAGTGGGATGGACCTCCACAATTTTTGTGAAATAATTGTTGGCACGAACATGTGTATCTTGGTAAATGAATGTTCTGCAAATGTGTACGACTTTTTTTTTTTTTTTTTTGAAAAAATTTTAAAAACCCATTAGCTACAATTTTTTTTTGTCATTAAGTATATTTTGGGAGAAAAAAATTTGTGAAAATTGTCAAGTATTCCATTTTTAAAGCTTGCCTATGCAATTTACTTAAGCGGCAAGAGAAAAGTATAAAGATACGGGCGTAGTTTAATGTGTGGTCTTTCATCATGTGTAATAAAACCCCACTGTTACAGATCTAATTTGCACAGTACAGCATCATGACGGAAACACTGCACACCGTGCGTAGGAGTGATGAGGCACTAGGTTTGCATGTTAGTGTCGCCTGTATCACTCCCTCGCTTCTTGACCTTGAACGCAGGGGCTCCACGGAGGTCCATCCCACTCTTAAGTGAATTTATTCTTTTCATTAATAGGGGTCTGCAAATCAAAATACAGTAGTAATTTTTCCATGGAAGGAAAATATATCACGTAACACTTTCATTGTACCTACTTGGCAGTGGTAGAGTGTAGGTTTAAGTATCTTGGAAAACAAATAACTTGGACATCAAGTAAATAATATTTTGAAAGTACAGTACCTAATGTGATGACTATTATTTAGCTTTCAAATGTCACACATTTTGACACATTATTACTGCTGTTATTATTGAACATTTAGTGTTTTTGTTCCAAGATTCTGGTGAATTTTTAAAATTTTTGCCAGTGTATAATTACATAGTACTTTTAACTTTATCTACAGCATACATATTTTGTACCATTTTATTTTTACTGTTTTTTTGTAATGTAGACAGTCAAAAGTGTTTGTGTTGAGTCAAATGTAAGATATTTGAGATTTCTCATTAACTAAATCTTTGGGTAAAGTGATAAACCCTATCAAAATTATGTAGTTCAGTGGACAGTGTACAAGTAGAGTTGAGTATGCTTTCTTCAAGTGGACTTTGGGAAGATGATGTTGGAGTGGGATGTGTGGTGTGTGTTCCTTGACTGATACGTGCACGAGTTCCCCTTGCACCTGCTGTCTTCTGCACTGTAAGATATGTCTTCTTTCTGTGAACATATGTACAGAGAGATGTATAGTATTTATATAGGTTACTGTGTTGTTAATACTGAACTGTGTGATATGTTCGTCTCACTTCAGAACAGATATTTTTATGTGAATGTGAAGTTGAGTGCATGTGCCTTGATTAACATGTAAATGTAAATACCGTAGCTGTGTTGCTGTACATAAATATAATTTTATGCTGGAGATGTTTGTAAAAAATTTAATTAGCTGTGGAGTAATAAACTAAATAGTAAATACATTATTGCTTTATGTATTTTGCTAGGTTGATGCACTATTTTTTATACACTTTACAATGTTCTCTGTTGTATACTAAGTCAAGGGGCATTCATATCTGACATGCACTGATAAAAGCACATTTTAATATGAAATTGTAGCAACCTCATCGTTATCAGGAAATCTATTTCTACGTAAGATGGAATTTTTTTATAATGAAAGAGGCACTAAGAAGTTAACAATTATTCCATTTTTTATTTTATTTTTTACATAACAGTATTGTGTTTTACATTATGTTTCTCATGCATGTGAACATTCTTTTAACTTTAGTTTGTCCTTAAATCTTATGATAGATTTTTGTAACATAAATAAGTAAAATTATATTTTTAAATTTTGTGGTATTGCTCTTTCATTTCCATACTGTGTGGATGTGGTAAAAAATTACCAATTTTGTGATGAGAAGGTGTTTGTTTACAGGAGAGATATTTGTTTGAACCTGGATTATACTAAATCATGTAAGAATTTTTTGCTGGATGACCTAGCAGTCTGAGTGTACTCTGGAGCAGGTGATTTGTTACGTCTGCATGTTTTCATTATGTATGTTATGAAAACTATGCCAGTAATCTATATCACATTAATAAAATGTTCCATCTGATGTGTAAATGTATGTCCAAATAAAATTATATGTGAACTTGGCATCTAACAAAACATTGTGCATCCAGCAAACTACCCATTACATTTCCAGTTTGCTTTGTCAAACCCTTGATGTTAATTTATAGTGGAAATAATAATTATGTGAAATAATTGTTGAAAATAATGAAGTGAACCTTAGGGTATCATATTGTATTCAATCAACTAAAAAAATAGTAGTACAATGACAGTTAACAGCAATTGTACCTAAAGATTTAGTGATCTAGGTCTATTTGTGATAAAAATAATAATTCAATTCAGATATAATACTAATTTTACTAACATTTCATATATTTTATATGAAAATAATTCATATAAAATTATAAAATCAAAATGTTTTTATGAAAGTTTATACTGAATTAGTAAATTTATTTTTTATGCTGCAATGTACTATTGCAATTCATACGAAGCTTCTGTGTGCTTCAAGGAATTATAGTAGTCAAAACTCAAAATCATGACTCCCCGGTCGGGTCACTACCAAATTTTCACAAGTGGGAATCGTGCTGGACGATATTGCTGATCAGTGGATTTTCTCGGAGATCTCCCTTTCCCCCCCACCCTTTCATTCTGGCGCTGCTCCGTTCTCACCTCATTTCACCCTCATCGACTTCAGACCTCGTTAAGAGCCACCCAAACCTCTCCACTCAACTCTAATCAACTCAAAATTATGATCTTTCATGGTTCCCAAGAAAATGTTCAGAAATTTGAAGGAGTCACTATTTGATTTTGGACAAACTCCGACCAAAAATTGGATTAAAATTTTTCTTTGGGAAATTTTGCATGGTTTTAACAGCAATATTAACAAATGATACAATATACTATTGATTTTAACACCTTTCATGGTCTCCAGGAAAAGAGTTGTTATTTAGAAGAGGTTGTTATGGGAAGAACTTTTTCAATTAAATTTTGTTCATGGTTCCCCAAAAAATTGTTGTTTCAAGAGGGTTGTTATTTTAGGGATCTTAAAAATGAGAGTATTGATTAGGTGAAATATTTAACCTAATCATTCACCCCCATCGTAATAATCTTTTGACGCGTGCCCGATTATCGACTGCTTGGCACGATCGTGGTTTTATTGAGCTAGACAGAGTGCACATTATGAGTGATTTTCAGGCCTTAAGCAACGTTTACTATGAGATTTTGATGGGTCATGTTGGTTTACAAGTTGGCACGAAGTCTTGGATTGCTACCTTTTTCCCCGTAGAGGGTCATCGTATCGGTAGTTGACGGGAGGTGTTAGTTTTACCTGACTTACTCTTATGTTCTTCGGCCTGTTGGTGAAGTTGGGTTGGCGGCTGAGTGAAGCTGGTACTGCAGTCTTCTGGTTTCTGGTAGATTGTACTGTGCCGGCGCGCACAGTACTCTAGGTTCCAGGCTGCTGAAACATGGCTCCAAAACTGGGCATTGGCAATCTTGTACCTGGTTTCAGTCCCGTACACTGTATTCCTCAGAACAGGATGGTAGTCTAAGTTCGTATAGACGTGCTATGGAAAAGGTATGTAGGAAAACACAGGAGCAGTCGGAGTTGCTCGTAGCCTTAGTGAGGAGGTGCGGTCCCGTTCTGCATGTCTTTCCTTCTTAGGAGGAGCTAGGGTAGACAGCTGTTTGGCAGCAAGATAAGTTATCTTTTGCTCCTTACGCTGTCAGCCGTGCCTTACCTAAAAGGCATAGAGAGTTGTTCGCTGCTGAACGATACATGTGCACTATGGATGAGAAACTATTTCCTATAGTAGTGTGTGTCCAGTAGTCGCTTGGTAGCACGAGCTCGGTGCTTCAGAAGGCCCCCACCTTAGTGGGCAGACCAGAAGTGTTGAGCCGTGTGAGCCACCACTGCTTCTACTAGATGTGATATCCAGCGAAGGCCAGGCTGCAACACCCAAGCAAATACCCCCTCCAGCACCTAGGTGTTCTGGTAAGGGATACAACTTAGGCTTGTTGTCCCTCCTTGGTTGGAAGTATTCATAATGATAGTGGCTCCTCTGTTTTATCCCTCCAGCACCTGGGTGCTCAGGTGAGGAAGCAACAGGCGGTCGTCTAATGGGTGTGTTACAAGACTAGAGGACTCCGGAAGGGGGTCTCCAGTCAAAGCTAGTTCGGATTGAAAAGTACCCGGTTTCTGTTGGCATTGTACAGTGCAAATCGTTCCTAGTTGGCGAAGTAGATATTACTCTAGGAATAAAAACTTGTGGCTAGAGAACAAAGCTGTATTTATTGAGAACTTAATAAACACGGTAACACATGCAATCTCTCACCAAGCAGACTGTGTACTGAAAGTAACCTATGTTAGCTAGGTGTAGGCGATCTGGTTCTGGGCTAGAGAGAACATTGAACTGGTAAACTGAGTTAATTAATACTGAACGAAAACTGTCTAACAGGTGTCTGTAAGAGACAAAAAGAAGTTAGTTCCTTTGCTCCAGTATCAAGGTGTATTCGTGTTAACTGCTGTTGCAGACGAAGCTTCTGGTAGCTGATCACTGTTGCAGTCACTGAAGCCTCCGGTGACAATGGTAGAAGCTACTGGTGGTCGTTGAAGACTTGTCATCGCAGGGAGCAGCTGCTGGGGGCTGCAAAGACTTTAGGTTCGCTGGAAGCCCCAGCACTAGGCGTGATTGAGCGAACTCGAGAAACTGCAAGAAATATATCTGGAGCCATTTTTTTCTTCTAAATCTACCCTGTTGCTAAATATTAGGTGTTCGTCCGCGGTAGGAGGGACCTGAATGAGTCTCAGGGCCGTGCCCCTTACGCCTAAAAAGCGAGGAAGTTGCATGATGTGGTTTCAGATGCGTTTCATTAATTGCAATAATAGGGATCTGGTAGTGAGAAATAGAAGCTATCAGCTCTTATTTTTTATTGCAAATGCCATTAGCATTCCAGTAAACTAAACAAGTTACTATATTAAACCTAGAAAGCAGAGCATTTGGCAACTGCGTATTAACAGCCATCAGGCTGCCGCCCTTTCATGATTGAGAGGGTTGCCCCAGTCAGTGCTCTGCCTTTTTCTTCAACTGACTTGGTTTGGTTGGACCAAACCGTTAGTAAGTTGCAGAGTGCCTCCAGAACTCCACTAAAAGCGGGGAATTTTTCATTTGGGGGGCTAGTACTCGCCTCCTGCAGTAATTTTTGCATATTGATGCTTTCTTCATTAGAGGCAGCTGGGGTTGTGTCCATTTGTGCAATTTTTTTTTCTGGCAAGCCCCAAAATCCCGCTACGCCAGCATGAGCACCTTCACAGTTGTGTGTGCCCTCCAGCATGCTTGTTAGTAGCTAAGACGATTGGAGAATGGGATGCATCTCAGGGCAAGCACTATACGCTTTGGGTCGGGTTTATTTAGTAAAAGGGTGCATGCATTGCTGCTATAACAGGGTTGTCTGGTGCCATGGCCGCAATTGTAGCCATGGACACATCCCGAAAGAAGGTTCTAGTAAGAGACATAGAAAACCAGGCAAAGCGAAGAGGACCTGGAGAAAACTATGCGACAGTCGCAGAGGATAAAATTATTCTTTTTATTGGATTAGGGCTGGAGAAAGTAGGGTAATGTTAGTTCGCTAAGATATGCTTTGTGAGTATGATGCAGGGTGATATGAAATGAGTGCGATACAGTATTAATAACCATGGTCGCGCTGTGAGGCCCTTGTGGGAGACCAGAACCATTCCACCCACCCGATAGATGACTGCCATCCTCTGTAACACAGGTAAATGTATTATTATAGTAGTGTTACAGGAATAAGAGGAAAACTTAATAGCTAGGGGTACTACACCTTGTCTGAAACCTCACGTGCAGCTGTGTCTAGAGAATTGTATGTTTGTAAGTGTTAATGAATGTGAGTGATAAGTGTGTTAGTGTGTGTGTGTGCCACTCCACAACCCTCACCAGCTGCTGCAGAGAGCACACTACACACTACACCACAGTCCCCCAGTTGTCACTGGAACTGCCCAGAGACGCCATGGGATCGGCAGTGGCGACGGGCCATATATACAGACAGCTGTCTGATGAGAGAAGCTTTGTAGCACGTGTGTGTGGTGCAGTGTGGATGCAATATGAATTGCAGGGCCATCTCCAAGCCAGAGGCTGTAAAGAGCCTACTTCGCCTTGTTCTGTAATCACATAGTGCTTCGCTAATTTTTTTAAATAATTATTTTGTCAAAGAGTGTATTTTGTAGTTAAATGTATTGCAGTATTACGGGTTTCTGGAATTAATTTTAGTCGGGTGCATGGCTGAGGGCCTGCATTTAGAATTTTAGTGTTTTAAGGTGGCCTGTTAGCCAAAATGCTCTTAGGCCACTTATATTTCTGAGTCTTGTCGGGATCATAATCGCTGAGACTAGATATTTTTGGGTTGGCATTTTTGGCACAACCCTTGTAAAAAAAATTTCCGCCATTTTGACGAAGTGCTTGCTTAATTTGCCAATTTTTAGTTTGTTATGCAGATATGTAATAGGTCAGTATCTAGGTGCATCTGTGTCTTTATATGATTCTTGGCTGCGTGTGCCCATGTGGGCGCAGCATAAATAATAATAGGCTGTATTAGCAGGGTACAGCTGTATTTCGGGTAATAGCACTTCGTCTGTTAAGTATAGGATAAAGGCCGGACAGCCTGGCAAACGCACTTACGCATTTTGCGTCTATATGTGCTTTCTAGGTCAGCTTTCTGTCCTTGTGTATGCCTAGATATTTAACATCATCGTTATGGGGTATTGGTTCGCCAAACAGTGCGATTTGTGGGTGATTCGCAGCTTGGGGTAATGTTCTGTGTATAAGAACGATCGCCTCACTTTTCCCGATATTGATTTTAATCCGCCATTTCGTGTAATATTCTTGAAAGGCTGTGAAGGCAGTTTGTAATCGTGTTGCTAGGCCGAGGTTGTGTGAGTGACTAAATATGACAGTGTCATTGGCGTAGCAACCGAATTGCAAGAGTCGGTCTGGTTTCGGTAAATCGTGTATATAAAAATTAAATTAAACTGGGCCATGTATACTGCCTTGAGGCACTCCAGTATAAATGGTTTTACTCCTGATTTCGCCCCTTTGCATTGAACAGAAAAGGTCCTGCGATTTAAATAGCTGGCTAATAATTTAATATCGCAATCGGGGAATTTTAATTAATATAATTTATAAATTAATCCATCATGAAAAACGTGATCAAAAACTTTTTCAATGTCTAAGAAAACTGCAACTACATAGTCTTTCCAGTTAAAAGCATGGGTAATATATTCAGTGATTCATACCAATGTGTGTGTTGTGGAGTGCTTTTGTCTAAAGCCAATCTGCACTTTGGGAAGTCAATTATTATTACTTATATGAGAATTAATCCGTCTTAGGGGGGAGTGAGGTCAGCAGGAGTGCAGGGACAGGTCCGACGTCCATGGCCTGTTGCGGCGTACTGCCGGATTCTTTTTAATACTAACTACCTATAATAAGTGTTAAGTGAAAGCCCTGTAGGCAGGATGGGAATTTATTGCATCTTAGGGCTAGACCCCTTAAGCCTACGAGGATAGAAAATCATGCAAGAGAATGCATCACAGCAGAGAGGGATTGGGCAGCCATGGTCTGCAATTGGGCATGAATCCTCCCTAAGTGTACTTTCAGCTAAAACTAATACTAGAAGAGATGGGAATAATCCAGCATGGCACCAATAAAACACAGTCGACAGGATAGAATTCAAAATATTCATGCATTAATCAGAATACGGGGGGGGGGGGGGGGGGGGAGAGAAGAGAGAGAGGAGATGTGTGTGCATTTTTTTTTTTGCGAGCTCCCAAATTCCGGTACGCCAACATGAGCATCTTCACAGTTCTATGTGCCCTCCGGCAGGCTTGTTAGTAGCTAAGATGGTTGAAGAATAGGATATGTCTTGGGGCAAGTCCTTTACGCCTTAGGTCGGGTTTAATTATCAAAATGGGCGCATGCATCGTGGCTGAGCATGGTTGTAGCGCCATGGCTGCAATTGTAATCATGCACACACCCCGAAGGAAGAAGGGTCCATGAGCATGAGCATGAACCCTTCTTCACACCCCGAAGGAAGAAGGGGCATAGAAAACCAGGCAAAGCAAAGAGGGCCTGGAGAAAAACTATGCGACAGTCGCGGAGGATAAATGTAATTCCTTTATTGGATTAGGGATGGAGAAAGTGGGGTGGTGTTACACTCTAAATCTGAATGTTATTTTTTTACTGATTGTCAGTTGAAACTGCTTCATCCGGAATCATTAGAAAAAGAAAACTACTAATCTCTTCAGTTAAATGAAATCCACTAATACAAGAAGTAGAAAATCAGTTATTTATAGCTGATTAATAAAAAGCACAAGGATTGAAAACAGTGAATTACGGTTTGCAATAAATTAAGTATACAATTATTTTGTTGCAAAACAAAGTTTTTACATGTACATACAAAGAAATTTTGGGAGTGGTTGGTAGCGAACCTCCACCCCAAAACGCAACACTTTTTCTTGTTTCTTTTGGCTGACGTTCTACGAACTCTGCTACTTTGCCACAGAGAGAGATTGTCTCGCATTTGTGTAATAACATAAACTTAACTATAGCGAATGGCTGTAAGTTTCATAATGTGAAAGTACTTCATGTTGTCGAAATATACACATATTATGCCTAAGTAGGTACATGTCTTGTAGGGCTCGAAAGTCATTCTAAGTTAAGTTTAGTTCTGATTGTGTGCTTTAAGAGAAATACAGTGGTTTTAACGGTGTCTGTTTTCTATGTATCTACTAGTTTACAATGCAACATTTTACAGAATGAAATTGTTATTTTGAAGAGACAGATTGACTAGTAATAAATATGTTAGACAGTGGAACATTAGAAGTATGCAATATTTCATAAAATTTGTCGTTTCGTCATTATTTGATCTGTTAACTTGCAGAGACCACAAAACTTTTGTTTGTGTAAATCCACCTTATTGAATCACTGCTCTATCGAGTCAGTAAAATTATCACTGATCTATCGGTCACAAAAAAAATAACAGTTTAAATCTGTAGTGTCTCGCATTGTAAAATGGCGGATGCTAGTGGACATTGATAACCTCATACTTTGAACTCCTATATTTATCTTTTAAAGCACAGCATTCGAACTTTGCAAAGACATGTACTTTCACAGAAAATCTATATATTTCGACAACAAGAAATACTTCCACATCACGAAACTTGTAGCAATATTTGACATTACATTTTGTGGTTCAGTACCCATGATACGAGCAGACATTTGGCACTGGTAAAGTAGGGCAGTGGATATGACTGATTGTGAACGCTTCAACATGCTTTGCTTTATGGATGGAGGTTCGAGCCCAACCAACTCCAAAAACTGTTTTGTGTAGACAATAATTGTGTTCTGCGACAAAGTAAATCATACAGAACTTACATCACATAGGAATGCTCTGTGCATATTTATTAAAAACAACCATAAATAAGTAGTTTTCTACTGCTTGAATTAGATGATTTCTTTTAACTAATGAATTAGTGATATTTTTTTCTACATGTTCCGAATGAAGCAGTTTCAACTGACAAATGTAAAAAATTACATTCCGATTTAGTGTAGTTTGCGAAGATAGGCTTTGTGAATGTGATGCAGGGTGAAATGAAATGAGGTCATAGCTAGGTTGATAACCAGGGTCACGCTATGCGGCCCTGATGGTGGGGGACAGAACTGAGCCACCCATCCGACATGCCAGTCATCTCTCTGTAACACAGAAGAGAGAGCGTGTTACAGGCAATTACACGAAACTTCAAACTAGAGGTAATATTTCTATCACCTTGTCTGTGACCTTGCACAGCTGTGTGTAGGGGTGCCACTCCACCACCCCCACCAGCCGCTGCAGAGAGCACCCTATGCCACAAGCCATCTCGCTTCTAGCCATCTTCTGGAGTTATTGCTGATTAACTTCCAGAGCCTATGTACGGCTGTATGTGCTGTGAGTGACTGCCTTGTCGACGTACCAGTTGTACGCGCCCACCAGATCCAGCATTTTCAACTCGTACTTGCATTTGGCTCTAAGGAGTGGTTGTGGGATGAGTTCGACGGCGGTGTGTGCACGGTTTTCGACGATGTATCGGCATGCAGCGAGGCCGCTGAATTGGTAAAGTATAAGACCAAAGTGACGCCGGACATTGAGGAGCCCAACGAAAACTCGTACGATGATGCACTCAAAGACTTGTTTACCAGAATACAGCCCGACATTGGGCAAACGCAACGGGATTTTAATGACCACACTGCCTCGACAGGTTTATAAAAATAATACTGCTGGACATGTACGACATGGTCGGGCGCGTTATGACAACCGGCATCGATGGAGATCACGCATGTAACATTATAGCGATATTGTGTAGCATGTCGTACACTCCAGGCCAATCGCAAACAATACTCGAGCAATTCGGTGCGAGACGGTACGACTTGATGCGCGAATATTTACAAATCCAAGACAAGTATGATCACGCAGATGTTGAGCAAAATGGCGCCCACTTCTGAGATGTTCAAGTAGGTATTTAGACGCCACGGCGCCTAAATACTAAACAGTGTCGCCGTACTGGAATTTACCAGCGGCTGCATCTTTGCTGTCATGATCAACGCGTACAAGCTCGGTGCGTGGATGTGCGCCCGACAATGGTCGCGATTCGTTCATCAGCATAGAATTGCCCATGGCGAATTTGTGTATTCCAAAATCAGCGCAACATCTTTCGCTTTGAACCACGGTTTGCCTTCTTCATCCATGATCACAAAATACTCGCGAACGATTTTATGCGCATGATATAGGTGATGAGTTCATCGCAACACATTGGCGTACTGAAGCAGTTACCTATCGCCATGCTTGGTAGGTTTTTCTTCATTAGGTCGTACAGCGTTATGGGATCGACGTTATTGAGAGTCAGTCGCACTTGCATTTCTGGGTACTCTTGGTTAAGCGCATCGAGTTGTTCACTTATCAGACGCTTTTGACATCTGATATAGTATTGGTCACCACCGATACTGATGAGCACAAACTGGTAATGCTCGTCGATATCGCCAGTAGGCGGTAGCGCGCATTTACCGATGATTGCGTTCGCCGCTACGAGCTTCTCGTTCACGTCATCCAGTAGCGGTTTGTACTTTTGCTCGATCATGTTCTCACCGTGACTGCGAATGGACGGCAGCACTTCTTCAAAGACCCATTGCTTAAACTCTGTAGCCACATGTAGTCTAGACGAGCATATCAACTCGTACAACCCGGGCTCTGAAATAAAAACCGTCTGTGGGTGCATGCTCTTAATGCAGGGTACTCGAGGGCCCCGCCGCAATTGCGACAATGGCTTCTTGTATTTTCCCGTTACATTCACTCGCATCGCCTTTTTCAGACTGGTATAGCCAAGTATTCCCGCAACGTCTTTAGTCTTGAACCACGGATTGCCGTCTTCATCCATGATCACGTACACCTCTTTATTGTCGTAGACGAGTTTGCCGTTTACAATGTCGATGAGCGATTGCATTTTAGACTCGCACATGCTTACACGTTATACTCGAACAATTTCGATATGTGGCGTGCTTCGCTTGTGAAATTTCGAGACGAGATGTCATCTCGAAACACTACTCGATCGGTCGTTGCAAACTGTCTGTCGCGAACGATTTTATCCGTATGATATCAGCGATGAGGCAACACATTGTTATACTGAAGCAGTTACCTATCGGTGTGTGCATTTTGGGGTACTCTTGTTTAAGCGCATCGAGTCGTACACTCACCAGACGCTTTTGGCATCTGATGGCGTAGTATTGGTTTCCACCGATACTGATAAGCACAAACTGGTGATGCTTACCGATATCGCCAGTAGGCGGGAGCGCGTGATTGTTGATGATGCTACTTTGTGTGGCGATGATTGCGTTTGCAGCATCCAGTAGCGGTTTGTACTTTTGCTCAATCTTATACTCACCGTGCTTGCGAATGGACGGTAGTACTTCTTCATAGACCCAATCCTGGAATTTTTCAGCAGCTGCCATATTTTATTCCATGATCAACGCGCCCATACACACCAACTTTTTCGAGAATCAAAGCACCGACTACGCAAAAGTTGACAATGGCGACTGGACTTCGGTGCGGAATTAATCTCAATATGGTTGTTTACGCGTATACAATGTCGATGCTTTTGGCTACGGCCTGTTCCATACACATCGACGTCGATGACAACCTCGCCAATTATCTCCACAACATAGCTCTCGTGCATAACGTATTGTGCGGCCCACCGTTTTTGCAATCGTTCAGTTTGGGCGAATTGGACATTTGACCACAGACGTACGAATCTTTTTCGCCTTCGCACGGTGCGATAACACGATGTTCGTACAGTACGTTTTGTCGCCACGAGAACGAAGTTTGAGGAGGCAAAGAGAAGAGGCAGTCAGACATTACATTTCTCGTGTCTGACTTTGTCGGTTCGCGTTGGTACAATCACATCATTTGGGAAGACGTAAATTGCGCGTGTTGGGATTAAAGTGTTTAACGGCTCGAGAGCCGTTAAACACACCATAATGGCAGAACCTGCAACTCGTTGACGAAATAAAATGCCTATGTTTGTCACCCCAATCCACCATTCTATCATATGCAAAATTTATGCCTCCACGATTAACACCCTCTAAAACTTTTTCGCTGAAAATCTGAAGATATCTGTCTGGCAGGGTTACTTGAAAATTCCCAGAAGTAATTACCACTTTGTGTCCATACCGTGTATCATTTATTTCAGCATGGTCTATGGGATGGGTCCGTCCGATAGAAAGTTCTGATAGTTTCTTAAATTGTTGGGCTCTGTTCAATATATTTAGCAACTGGTCCATCTTTATTACGGAAAATATTTTATTTTTTGCATATTCAAATTTCTTGAGCCACTCTTTGCAACTTTTGCAGTCACTTTTTTGCAACTGCACTCTAATGCAACTTTTTGCGGTTGCACTCTAACACAACTTTTGCAGTCACTTTTTTGTGGTTGCACTCTAACGCAACTTTTGCAGTCACTTTTTTCGGTTGCACTCTAACGCAACTTTTAGCAGTCACTTTTTGCGGTTGCACCCAAATGCAACTTTTGCAGTCACTTTTTGCGGTTGCGCTCGAACCGGCAGCTGATGTTTTGTGATGGCTAGAGCATTTAATTTGCTGTTTGTTTTCTGATGACTGGAGACTGCTCCCAAACGCAACTTTTTGCAGTCATTTTTTGCGGTTGTAATCTAACGCAACTTTTGCAGTCACTTTTTTGCGGCTGCGCTTGAATCGGCAGCTGATGTTTTGGATCAGGAAAACAAACGGTAATTTTTCTGATGGTTTTTTGATGGTTTGGGCATTCAATGTGCTGTTGGTTTTCTGATGGTCGCGGGCTGCGCTCGAACTGGCATTTCTATACTACTGATTTTAATGTTTGGATACTTATTTTAATATATTTAGATATGATGTCGGGGCAGTTACCAAGTGAAGTTGGCAGACGTGGCGAGCCATGACATGGCGTGTTGCTTTTTGCCAAACAAAATATAAATTATTCTTACTCCGAAAAATACTTCAGATTACCACATCACGTTTGTAGACGATGTGTTTTCTAAACCTACCTAGACAAGTTACAATTTTGTGATAAATCTGTGTTTCCACGGCAGTAATAAATATACTGTGACGTGTGTTTCGTTAATCATTGCGTCTGTGGAATGGCGTGCCTTTGTACATCGTGGTCGATACGCTGGTTGTTCCTTCGTTCTAATATTTATTCCAACTGAGGCTGTCCTTTCAAATAAATGACCCAACACATATCAATAACAAAAGGATAATTAGTACAACCCTTTACCTCGCAGTTGTAACAGCGTCAACACAGTCGCGGCAAAATACTAACGTTCATTACATGCATTGAGCTATGTTGTGGAAAACAAATGTGTTAATGTAAAATAACCGTA
The DNA here is from genome assembly GCA_029891345.1 of Dryococelus australis. Taxonomy (NCBI): domain Eukaryota; kingdom Metazoa; phylum Arthropoda; class Insecta; order Phasmatodea; family Phasmatidae; genus Dryococelus; species Dryococelus australis. The sequence goes on from CM056996.1 coordinate 105,736,303, forward strand.
AGAACTGTCGTTAATTCAGGCATTTTTAAAACGTCATAAAGCTGACTTAAGTAATGTTAGAGGCCTAAACTGTGAATATTCGTACGAAATGGTTTTTGGAATATGACAGAATTCTTTGAAAAGCTGTAAACAGTAAACAACGTATTTGACAGGTATAAAAGTAGAAGTCACAATTCAGTGTTTATTTTTAGGTGTAGCGAATATATACGAACATATGTATACACACAATGGAATGCAAACATTGATTTTGACAGATGCTACATGGCAGTCACGTGGCAATGTTTGTTTACATTTGGCGGAAGGATACGAAATTGGTGGTTATAGTTTCGTCTACACCCTGCGTAGTTACTAGGCAATCGTTATTTATTTGCGGCACATTTTCTGTAATAAAATTTGAGAAACTCTTCCAATCAGCGTTAGAATAATCTTTAATTTTTCTCGGGGCATTTGCTTCTGCGGAAATATTATCAAAATCAATGTGCACTGGGTAATGATCGGAGGAGAGATCATGTTCGACTCTTAGGTCAATCCCAGTTGTAAACTGTTTAACTAGAACAATATCTAATATGTCAGGATGTTGATTAATATTAGGTGGATTATAAGTAGGCTCAGTTGGGGCTATAACTTGATAATTTCTATTCGCTTGGTGCCTTTGTAAGAGCATCCCATTTGCTGTTCTATTTCTATAATTCCAGTTTGGATGTTTGGCGTTTATGTCGACAAGGGCGAGAAAAGTATTACCTGTTTGATTATACAATAAATCTAGGTCAGCCAGTGTTAGCGAGCGCCCTCCCCCTTTTTTTCCGGGGTTGGGGCTTAAATTGCTAATAGTTTAGTGCGCTGTTGGCCTAATTTTAATTCAATGCCATCTGATTCTCAAAAGTAGGAAAATCTGGCAAGTTAATTTCGTGGTGTGCGACTGAGTTATGAATTAAAATCGCCACTCCTCCTCCTTTACCTCTTATCAAAGGCCCGTCCTTCCTATAAACGGCATCGCTTGGGACAGAGAAGCGAGATTTTGGTGTAAAATGTGTCTCGTTTATTGCCGCTATTTTAATTTTATGTCGAGACAACTAATCTATAATTTCGTCCCTTTTTGAGCTGAGACTGCGTGCATTCCAGAAGAGAATGGTGTTTATGTGAGTTTCGGGATTGTTTGTAGTTGCAGCATAAATTTGGTTTGCCAGCACGGTCAAAATATTTGACCAGTTGAATGGAAGAACCGTAGTCGCGGTTATTTTTTCCTGTATGGACATAGTTGGAACTTTCTATATCGCGATCATCGCACACAGGGGCTGGAAGACCTGCGCCAGGTCAGAATACTTGCGGAAATGCTCATCATTATTAAAGGCTGTGTTGATAGCAGCCATAATTGCACTTGGGTGTACTTGTGCGGGTGGAGGTGGCGTTGCCTGTACTGAAATAGATCCTACCTCCATTTTTTTTTTAATCTGGCGAGCCCCCAAATCCCGCTACGCCAGCGTGAGTACCTTCGTAGTTCTGTGTGCCCTCCAGCATACATGTTAGTAGCTAAGACGGTTGGAGAATGGGATGCGTCTCAGGGCAAGCCCTTTACGTCTTAGGTCGGGTTTAATTAATAAAATGGGTGCATGCATCGCGGCTATAGCAGGGTTGACTGGTGCCATGGCCGCAATTGTAGCCATGGACACATCCCGAATGAAGAAGGGTCTAGTAAGGGTCTTACAAAACCAGGCAAAGCGGAGAGGGCCTGGAGAAAACTATGCGACAGTCGCGGAGGAAAAAATTTCTTCTATTGGAGTAGGGCTGGAGAAAGTAGGGTAGTGTTAGTTTGCTAAGATATGGCCTGGGAGCGCGAGTTTTGTTTAAGAACAGGTGCGCTCTGATTGGCAGACTCGTGATTGTCTGGCGGTCACGGGCAGGGGGGGGGGGTGGAGGGGGTGGGTGCTGCGGCTGCGAGCTCGTGCCTTGCTCGGCAGCTTGTCGCTCAGCATTTTTGCGATCTTTTTGCGAAGTTTTCTTTGCTTTAGATTTAAGTTTCTGCCCCCACCTCACATAAGGGTTGCGGGGAATGGGTTGATTTGCTAGGTCCGGAAAAGCCATTTCGTCCTGTAGCCATGCATACCTGTTGTACACAGGTACAGGCGCTGGCTGTTGTTGCACCCACGAGGGCATAAACACATTTCCGTTGTGGTGATGTGTCGGGAGCTGCTGTGGGCGAGCTTGTTGTGGCCCGACTGGGGCTTGCGCGGGAGCAGGCATTATTTGCCAAGTTGCTGCTCGCTGGTTCTGTTTTATCGCCTGCCGGGATGGTTGTTGGCGGGCTTGGCGCGTCTCTGGTGCAAGACGGCTCCATTTCGCGTTCTTGTAAGTGCTACAGCCGCGATAGATTGCTCAGTGGTTCTGCCCACAACCTACACACTTTACCTGCGATCGATCGTTCACGATGCCGCAATCTTTTGTCAAATAAGCTCCGCTGTAATACCGACACCTCGGTGCTGCGTTGCATCCAGCTGCCACGTAGTTAAATCGCTGGCAACAGGAGCATTGTGCGGGCTTTGTCGGGTTGTGGAAGTCTTCAACTTTAATAAGAAATCCCGCAAAGCTCGTGAGTGCGAAGTAGGACGCTGTGTTTGTGCCATGTGGCAATTCAATTACGAGCTTATTTATCACCCTTATGTTTCAGTCTGTGATGAACCAGGCGCGTTGCACTGGCTTTCCCAGTCGCTGGAATTCTTCGTGGTGAAATTCCATTGGTGTCGTTGCTTGAACGCGACACAATACTAGTTTTACTGGTATTTCGTTTGCCTGTCTGAGCACGCTGTGTTCGTAGCCCATGGCTTTGATTACGTTCACTGCTGTGGAAAAATCAGTGAGGGATGACGTGTGCACGTGAATGCTGTCTGTTCCAACACAGACAGCACTTCACGGCAGTCTCATGCGTGCATCCAATTCACGTTTCAGTGCGGGGTCTGGTTCAAATACACTGGGAATGGCTTTATTTGTGGTTTCGCTGGCGTCTGTGGTGCGCCTGTCGCTGCATTTTGGCCCAGTGGTGGCGACTGCGCGCCCTCAAGGGGCTGGGGTTTTCCCTGAAGGGGCTGTGGCGTGCCTTGAGTGGCCTGAATTTCGTGCGTGCGCTTGGTGCGCTTCGATTCCGTTTGCATTTTCCTTCGTGGTGTTCGTGGATACTTGTTTCCATAGCAGCGTCGTTGATGGCTATTCTCACAGGTCACATGTGGTGGAATGTGTGCCTACAGGTGTACCTACCGCTGTGTTGGATGGTGTGCACAGTCCAAGCCCCTCCTTCCTATTCTCTCCCATCTACCGGAAACAAGGCCAAGGATGTAGGGGGCGACTGGCGCTCAGTTTTTTCCTAAAACTAATAAAACTTGTTTTTGTATTTAAAAACCTAATGAAACTAAGGGAACTTAACTTCAAATTATACAGTAGTGCTAAGAAAAACTAGCCGCACAATCTTTCACTGAAATCGAGTAGTTCTGAGAAGAACTACTCGCAGCAGTAACTGAGAATCGCTGCAGCTCCCTTCAGTGCGGAGGTGACTTTCCAGGGTCACCCAAGCCCTACGCTGTCATTGGGATTCCAGGATGCCTTTCGAGCCTCCCTTTACTCCCTCTTGTTGGGTAACCTTGCCCCCGGAGGAGGGGGGGGGGGATTTTCATTCGATCAGTACTCAGCATAGCCTTTCCTGTATCTTCCGTCCAAACCCTTCCTGGTTCGGTAATGGAACTTTTTTTGGCGGCGTTGGCATGTTGAGGTTGGCCCTAGCCCACGGCGGACCCAGGAGGCAGTATGCACGAGCATCCTGCTCTCACAAAGTCGACGTGAGGTCCTGAGGGGTCAAGTACCTGAAGACGCCCACACGTGGTTGGTGCTCCCGCAACACCATTAATGTTTTTACATCCCAGTGTCAATTGTACACACCACGTGCGGGGTTGTCCAGTTGACCTGACCTTACACTTGCACCCGCGAACTGTGCTCAAGCTCCCAGAGTTAGGGCCGCCTGGGAGGTCGCTGCTGCTCCCTACTCCAGGCTTTCCTTCTCCAGGGTTCTCAACTGATCACAAGTGCGCCTGCCTTCTAATTTTAATTTTGCAGCTGTTTAGTTTAATTAGCCGAAATCCCGGTTTCTTCTGATTGCTGTGGCATCTTGGGGGTGGATTGTGATTGAAATGGTGTGGTCCTGAAAAAGAACTTGAGGCTGTGGGGTGATAATGAAGTGGATATGAAGAGCAGTATTTTGTAGCAATTTCTAGTTAAATTGAGCTTGACTTTACTATGATGATGTACTGTGATGGAAATGGTAGTGAATTTATATTCATTAATCTGCTCTGTTGAATTTAAATTTTAATATTGTGCGTTTGGTCATCTTGGAGATGAATTGTGAAACGGAATGGCGAGAACATGGAAGAAAAGTTTGGTTAATTAGTTTCTGGTGGTGGATGGTGATGCATAATGTGGTGATTTTAGTCATCTTGGGGGTGGATGGTGAAGCGAAATGGAGAGATCCTGGAAGTAAAATTCAGTTGATTAGTTCCGATTGATGGTTGGTGACATGAGATGGGGTGGAAAACAGTTTTAGTGGTGATGCATTTTGATTGTAATGGGTGTGATTTTGACTGGCCATGCGCACACGTGGGTACCACTCCCTGCTAGTACTTGTCCTGGACATGTCTGCTCAATTCCTGTTTTAATTTAATATATTTGCTGTGCTCTGGTTACTTGTTTGGTACTTGCTCTCCACTTCTCTATCTGTTGCTGGCTGTTTGATTTTTTGATAGTTGTAAGTTAGTTGAGGATTTTGCTTGGCCTGTTGTTAGTTAAGTTTAGATCTTTTGGCTTTCTGGGTGTTGTCTATGTCATAGGTACCTAGTCTTCGCGTGGCGGAATTCTCGTGGCTACTGGTTTGTTGGTAGAAGTCTGTATTTCTGTCCTTTATGATAGTGGTGATTTTGTTTATATTTGCTCTGTCATGCAGTTCGTCAGTTGGTGTGAGTCGTGTTGCTCCCGTGGCAGTCCATAGTTTTTTATTTTGGGTCGTTTGTATGGCTTTGTTGTGTGTACGCGCCGCATGTCCCCAGACCTCACATCCGTACAACATGGCAGATTACATGATAGCTTTGTAGATGGTAACTTTTGTTCTATGCACGAGGCTTGTTGATTTCAACATGGGATATAGGAGTCTGTATGTTGCGTTTACTTTCAGTCTTGCTTTGGTGGTGTGTGGTTGCCATGTTAATTTCCTGTCTATAGTTAATCCTAGGTAGCGTGTTGTTGCTGCGTATGGCATGTCTTCTCCAAATAGTTTTAAGTTTTCGTGTGGCCATACTGTCCGTCGTCTTGTCATTGCTAAGGCAGCCCATTTCGTCGCGTTTACTTTAATGCGCCATTTTGTAAGCCATGCTTGAGCTCACCAGTTTTGTTTGGCAGCCAGAAGCCTGCTCGCCAAATGGGCGTTGAGCTGGCTCCTGATTGGCCGCACAGGCAGGATTGACTGCTCCGGCAGTTGATATCGTGCTTGATAAAGGCCTTCCCATGGCTTTAGATTTTGAAGTGCTCCACGAATTGGCTTCAGACTACTATCCTGTCCGCCTGTTTTTCAACGAAGTCGTTCCAGACAATACAACAATACGAAAAATTAAAGACTATAAGCATGCGAACTGGCCTGGCTTTAGGGATTACCTGGACGGAGAAATTAACCTACCAGCTCTCATTAGTTCTCCCGACGAATTAGACTCTGCTGTCGCGCACGTCACAGAGATAATTCAGCCGGGAATTAGTAAGTTTGTCCCGGAAAAAAAAAACACCGCGGCTATGACCAATGAGTTACAACTAGCTGTCCAGTCCTACACCTTCCCTGCGGACCCAGCATTTTTGGCTGAGATTTATAGGGACCTTCGAGTGCGTCGTCAGCAGCCCACAGTGGCCGAACCTGACATCACGCATGCCGACGATGTAAATAATATGCTTATCTTCTTACGTCTATTGGGACTCTCACCAGCTGTTGTAGAGAGCACACTATCGCTATAGTCTCTGCAGTTATGTTGCAGACATAACCTCGGCAATAGCGAACGGACCATAAATACATACAGCTGGCTGGGAAGAGAGGAATAACCTATTTAACTAATTAAACTAGGCAAAGCTGTCCCTGCAGGACTGCTCATATTATCCTACTGCAACTTAGCCTAAGTGTGGGAGTATTTATTAGAAATGCAAGGGGGGAGGGGAATTCTCTCACTAACTGCTGTAGAGAACCACACGACGCTGCGAGTCTCTACAGAACTGCAGAGGCGGGTCCGTTCTCTTTTCCCTGATTGGCTGCTGGCTCGAAAGGCTCGATGTCGCATCCTGTGTCCCTACAGGATCTAGTGGGAGGGGGAGCGGCACGGGAAATTTCTTCAGCTTTCCTCTTATTATTAGCGATATCTTCGTTCATTTCCACTGACTGGTCGTCAGTCATCTTGAGGGGGGGGGGGGGATCCCGAAGTGCCAGGGCTTGTGACATCCGCTGGGGCGTTGCTGAGGGGAGGGGGTTATCACCCTCTGTGCTCGGCTTCGTTTCATTGGGGCGCCTCGTGATAGTGAGCCCAGCTAAGTCATCCTTGCTCTCTCTCATCACGCGTTGGGGAGGTTGGCGTGTTTGTTTACTGCTTACGCAACGTGCAATTCACGTGTCTGTAATCGCCTCTCACAATAAGGGTTATATTGAAGGCACTCGTGAATGGAGTTGCCTTGTTTTATTTCACATGTCTGTAATCTTTCTCGGGCTGAGAAACGGTCCTGTAGGCACTCGTGAAAATACTGGCTTGGGTTCTAACCTTCCTTGGGCCATGTAAAAAAAATATGTATCTAGTGAAGAGTCGTAGTCGTTTTAGTAATCGGTAGAAAGCGGCTCGTGTCAACTTTTTATCACTGATCCTTTACGGGCTTATACACTCAACATAAGAGTGGTAAAAGGCAATGTCCTAATGCAGTTGCAATTAGCGTGGCTCCCTGTGTTTACAATCTGGACATTTATTATTAAGCGCTACTAACACAATATATTTTTTCGCTGATTTTATTCATATTGATTATAAATGAACTATTATAATCTATAAATAAAATATAGGTAATACTTCAATTTTAAGAAAATAATATACTTCTATGTTAACAGAGGTACATATAAAATGCTTTCAATGCATTGCATATCTAGACAATAACTAAACTTGACATACGTGGGGACATTTTTCAAAGGTTTGATTCAAAAAGTGTGAAGAAACCGTGAATAGACAATACAGTGATCTACCTAGTTTCTATTTTACTTTCATTTTCCACATGCACAGAGAAACTGCCTCTTGTTAAGGTGCTTGTTTCTGATGATGTTGGAATATTTACCAGCAGCTATCAATTATTTTGGTATTTGCTTTCATTAAGTTGAGTGGCTTGGGGCTTGCGAGAGGTGTACAATGACAGATTACCTTAAAGATGTTCCAGCTCGTCGAGGGTTGCAGATACAGATATTCGGTTTCCCAGGGCGCCAGCTTCTATAAATCTCGGAAAAGCAGGTGGTCTTGTTTCTCAGGGTCGTTACAGGTCGACAGCCTGTGGCGGCATCCCCTCGCAGTGTATGTATTTCAAATTAATTAGGAAAAGTCATGGCTATACTTTAAACACTGAGCACGTGGTCGGCGACCACATAGTTACACTCACTGGATATGGTCAGTTCCCGAGGTGAAAAGTATCTTACTTGAAATAAGACACGAGGTTTGAAACAAGGAAATATATTACCAGAAAGATTACACTTGGTAACATAAGATTTCCCCGTGTCTGAAGCGGGCCTGGCACACGAAGCCTGCCAGAGGCCTATGCAGCGAAAATGGCTTGACTACACCAATGTGAAATTATGGTAAAGAAACTCTTCGGGGTCACGAGTCGGCGTAGAGAAGGGTCGGCACACAGGAGAGCAAAAGCTAAGAAAAAGGTTCCGGTACATTAATAACTAACTATTGACACCCTAAACGATTAACATATACTTGATGAAGCTCCCGTGGCACGCGGCGCACGTCTGCCCTCGAAGACCCACTAGACCAGACTAAAGATGATGGCGTGTAGGTACCATTAGCAGCGGACACCTTCCCGCCAGCATCTCGAGGGAAATGTTTACACAAGGCAAAATGCAAACACTTCACATACAAGAACAGCTGTGAGCAGGAGAATAATCAGGTGATTATTTTACGTGGATTGGCTTTATTAAGCTTCTTCTGTGAAGTCTCTCATGGTTGTTGTTAAGTGTATGAAGAAAATGCATATTATGTTTTAATTCCAGGACAGGCAAGCAAAAATAATACATACACTACAATAACAATTTACAAAACAAATTACACACAAAAACCCTTTTCAAACAGCGAGATTAATTAAAGTAAAAATTAATACATGAACTATTGGAAATTTGTTCTGTGAAGTTTGCAATGTGGTTGCCGGAACTGCAAGTGTCTTTCAATGTTTATTTTACTAAAATATGAAATCAGTTACCTGCGCTTTAAAAACAAAACAGTACAGCACTTGGAAAAATAATAAAAGAATTTATAGTGTTTCAGATTGTCTCTGTGTGAACACACGTAAACCATGTGGGTGAGCACTCAATATTAAAATACAAATTAAGGCAGGAATGCAAGGAGGAAATAACACTACCTCGGGTATGCATTAGACTCTGCTCTATGTGGGTCACACTTAATCTCACACTGAAACAGGCAAGCCGCTGGTTACTCTTAGTAAGCGAATCTCTTTATGTACTGAACGGATCCCTAACTCATTCATGCAAGAACGGCATGCTACACTTTATACACTGGTACACATTGTGCTGTCCATGCAGCAGCAAGCAATGTAGCCCCCCCCCCCCTCCCCCGAGTGGCGCACAGAGCGAGGACTGCTTCAAAGTATAGTCGAGTGTAGGTCTTTTTTCAGTGTGTCTTCAGGTAAATGTAATATTGGCATACTCCTATGACGCCTACCATGTTCCCTCAATTTAGACACTTTGCCTGCCGTACACCATCTCAGCAGCACAGTAGGGAACAATGATCTACGTCAGTGCGGTAGTGCGTCGAAAGATCCGGTGCAATACACAAGGAGTGTCAAAGAGTGTGTGTAGTGCAGTGAATGGAGACAGCGGCCCAGTGCAACACAGCACGGAGTAATACACAAGTGCATGAATAAAGCATACCATGTGAAGCGAGAGTTCATTAACGGTGTTTGAACGACAGTGAGAGCCTGACATCCTGAGTAAAAGGATTCATGTGTCCCGACTGACGTCTGTCAGAGTGTCAGAATGTAAATTGAATTTCTCACGTAGTGTACTTTTTTTAATGTCTTGTGTTTTTTTCCTTCATTTGCTTCGACGGAATAATAATTTAAAAACCTTTATTTATGCCGTATCTAAATCGTCGCGAGTGCTCAGTCTACATTCAGAGATAAATCTGGACGGACCTCCTCTGCTGCTCTCATTAGTCACACATGTTCCATTCCCTGCCCGAAGAGGACGTATCTTGCTGTTGCTCTTGCTCAATACTATAATTAATATTACATATGCATTCCTTCCCAAAAAAATTAGTCGCAAGTACTACATTAGTCACAAGCGGTACGCATCCATGGGCAAACATAGATGCCGCCACTCTCCAAACAAATTAAAAAATAAAGGACCCTTATGCCACTCTTGCACAAACCTCAACACTTATATACCCAATACACTACACGTCACTGCTCATCGGCCGCCGGACGTCCAAAAGTGAACTTCGCTCCCCTAAAATAATCCCCTGTACACACCCAAAAATTAAAAGGAACAATTAAAATATAGCGAAATTTTCCAAAAAATGGATTAAGCCTTAATCCGATAACGCAATTAATCGTATTAGGAGTAACCAAATTAACCACTTAATCGGATTAGCCATTAATCCACTCCATCCACATGTCATACACTAAGTGAATTGGAGTCGGCACGCTCCTACTACGTACAGTGTATGTCCCGTTATGTATTACGGGCTGTAGTGAAGAAACTAAGCATTTGTGGACCTATTTTCATAAACATTTTTTCATCCTCCAAATGTGAGAAATGTTTCCCCGAAGTATTGACATGCAATATTTTAACATCCTGTGTATACAAACATGCATGCATGCATGTTACACACATATACATATACATACACACATATACATACACATACATACATACACAAATATATACAGTTATTTTGTGTAAATACGTATTTATATTCTATACATAATTATGTATATTCCTATCATATATATATCTTATAGTACCTGCATGTTTTCTTCTGGGGCGAATCAGTATTTAGGTTTCTCAGATAGCTCCGATACCAGGAAGATAAATTGTGAATACGAAGACTTTCCTTTGAGCTCGACGACTATGGAGCCGCGACCTGCACCATCGCTAACTGGTTGTCGCCAATGCCGATTCTGTGATCGAGTTTTCACCTGTGTTCAAAATGCTCGTCAACATGAGAGGGCAGTCGCTACGAAGAGTCCTTTTCGTGCCAAGACCAATTGGGAAGCATGGTGGTCGCCTGCTGTGGTGCTGCATTGTTCAGTACATCGTACAAGTTGTGCATCGACCAATTGTGAAACGTGATGGGTGCCTGTTGTAGTTATAGGTACTTCTATTGCAAAGTGCAAACACAGTTTACCCAGGAAGCTATGAAATATACTGAGGGACCTAGACATATGCTTTTTAAAGCGATATTATTTAATATAATGTTCAGCTTTTGAAGGTAGGACTATATAATTTTATTTTCAAATACGGGTAATTTATTTTTACTTGTGACCCACTTACACACTCCACCATCCGCTCTCCAATTAGCTCTGTAATCAGCTCCACACACTCCGTAATCAGGTCTGCATGCTTCACAATCAGCCCCGCATGCTCTGCAACCAGCTTCGCACCCTATGCAATCAGCTCCGCACGCTCCACAATCAGGGATAATTTTGGATTCATTTTGGAGTCAATTTGTAGGATGATTCATTTTGGAGGAGAATACATTTTGGAGGAGGAGTTATATTGGAGTAATTTTGTAGTCATTATGAGTCACTCTGGTGTCAACTAGGAGGAGGGGTAATCATGAGTCAGTATTGCGAGGGATCGGTCTGTAGGAGTCTGTTGACAGGAGTATGAGACTGACTCCAGCATTTGATATCTCAATGCTTCATGCGATATGTCAGCTGCAATTACACGGTAACTCGGTGATTGGCTGGTCGGTGTCCGAACAATGTATTAATGATGTAATACGATTGGTTCAAAGTCAATATGACGGCATAGGGCTTGCATACATGTATCTTATAAGCAGTAAGGAGGTCAGCTGAGAGGCTTAGTTTGACAGCGGCTGCCATGAAACGTAAATCGTCTTTGCTATCTTCTGCCTCTTCCCACCTAAGTCTTATTCTGCTTCAGTGATGTCTTCGGGCACTCCAGAGCTAATGGTAGCTACTGCATTGTCATTGACTTCTTTGGAGTGGTATCTAGAACATTATTGCCGGTGTTACCGGCTTTTTAGCTCCAGCACCTACATCTCAAGCAGGTCCGTCCGAGTATTTGCCTGAATCACTGCGTTGTCATCAGTGTCACTTTAGTGATAAGACATTTACTTTTCACCATAATGTCCAGCAACATGATTGCTTTAATTGTGCCAAGTCTCCCTGCCGTATGACATATTTGTACGATAGGTGCGGTAAGCAGTTCAGCAGTAGCGACAGTTTACATAGACATGCAAGACCTGTAAAGATGGAGTGCATTTCTAACCAGTGCCCTGGTACCAGTTTTACTGAAAGCAGGTCTCTTGTGACTTCGGTAGATGTCCTATAAGTGTAGTAACCTACATAATCCGTCCTGTACAGTGTGTCGGTGTAATAAATATCACAATATTTTCGCACAAGGACAACACGTGTGTGAATAACGAGATGCGCAAGCAACTATAAAACCTTCTCAAAGTTATATGTATTTAAACACATATATATGGATATTTTTGGAGTTTTTATTTCTTGGGTTTAAGGCTATGGAGTCAAAGTCAAGGTCACCGGCATCCAATATGGTGGTAGTAGTTAGTAACATAATATGCTTGCTGAGTTTTGTAAATTTTTTCTCGACTTTTCGTTTACAAGGCCATTCTAGGTCATGGTGTCGAGATGAAGATCACCTTGCATCCAATATGATGGTAGTAGCAAGGTCATGGATACCGATCAAGGTCACCTGCATCCAAGATTTTGATAGTAGTCAGTAACATAATATGCTTGCTGAGTTTTATGACTTTTCTAGAAGTTTTGTTTTCAAGGTCATTCCAGATTTCAGGGTCAAGGTAACCTTCATCCAATATGGTGGTAGTAGTCAGTAATGTAACAGGCTTGCTATTATTTATGACTTTTTCTCGAGTTTTTGTTTTTAAGGTCATTAAATGATATGGGGTCAGGTTCACCTGCATCCAATACAGTGGTATAGACTGTTCATGGTAAAATGAGCACTTTTGAAAGTCCTGCTTAAGATCTACTTGAATGCACGTTGTGTACTCTTTCGCCTTATGTAAAATTAACATTGCCACAGGCCTCGGCACTTTATTAATGCGTCGGTCAGGTGAAACTGTAGAATTATTATGAAAGTAAATATTTTAAAAATATGCTCATTTTTACACTTATATGCATTAAAGAATCAGAATGGGAACTGAATAATTTAAGTAATCACAAATGGTTACCTATCACTTTTTATTCGACGTTAAGATATGGAACTACTTTCCATCCTTCGTGACCAACTTTACTGGGCGCATGTCACTCAGTGCGTCCGTTAAAGTATATGCAGGCAGAGGCAGTGACCTTTTCCTACGGTTGATTTTAAAAGTGCTCACTTTATCGTGAACAGCCTTTAATAGTTAGTAACACAATATACTTGCTGTCTTTTATGAATTTTTTCTCGAGTCTTTGTTTTCAATGTCATTCATTGTCATGGGGTCGAGGTCAATGTCACCTGCATCCAAGATGGGGGTGGTATTAGTCAGTAACTTAGAAAGCTTGTTGACTTTTAGTATTATTTTGCAATTTTTTGACATTTTTGTAGGGAAAAACGGAAATTTAAGGGAAAAAAGGGAATTTTATTGCGAAAAAAGGCAAATATTGAGGGATAATGGGGAAATTTTTAGGAAAATAAGGAAATTGTTAGGGAAAAATAGCTGCTTGGGAACTAAAATTCTTAAGTAATATTTTAAAATTTTAAAAATTATTTAAAAATTATTTTTGATAATAAATTTTTTTAAATATTTTTGAAATTAAAAGAAATATACTTTTTTGGATTTTTTTATTGTTGGGGTCATAGAGCAATGATCATAGGTCAAGGGTCAAAGTCAAACATCAATGGCCAACAGTCACTGGTTTCCAATATGGCTGCCGGGCGAAGTCACAACATGGCGGCTGGCCGGCTGGCTTAGGTGAATCGACATAGTCATTCTACTCTTATAATATACATGTATGCAAGCCCTATGACGTCATATTGACATTGAACCAATCATATTACACCAATAAGATACTTTGTGAATATTGACCAGCCAATCCCCTGCATATTGGAACTTTTTTTTAGATATATTTGTAAGCGAGTTTCTAACTGATAATGTACTTATATGCACCAAATATAAATATTTAAGCAATAACCATCAGTTAGGAATGGCGTGGGGTCCTCAGCTCAAGATCCGAAAACATACAAATACTAATTTTCTATGACTTAAAGAAAATGTTGTAATTTTCCCCAGTGATGGGATAATCTTTTACGAATGCATGAAAAATAATGATCAAACTCGTGTTTTAGACATCGGGTATAGGAATAAGAGTGAGATTAGAGGTTTGCAATTTGATGAATGGCCTAAGTTTTGGAATCGTTTTAGCGATATTAATACGTTAATTTCTCACTGTTCAGTAAACATGCACACATTTATATAATGATTCAAGCAATCTCCAGACGAGGTATGGTGTAGTAATAGGAGTTCAAAGCCCGAAGTTGTAAAAAAGAAACATTTATTTGTTATGGAATTTAAAAAATTGTGATGGTTTTTCCATTTGATGGGTATATATATATATATATATATATATATATATATATATATATATATATATATATATATATATATATCACAAACACGTGTGTTTGTGTAAATCATAGACATACATCTGTGATGTATGTTGATAACTTAGTTAATGCTCAGATGTTGAGAACTTAACATCAATTTGGAAGCATTCTCTCGCTATACAGTGAAGATGAATTTACAAATACAAAGGCCTGTCTTTGACGTCAACGATCATGGAGCCGCGACCTGCATCATCGCGACCCGATTGCTGTTGGTACCGATTCTGCAATAGTTTTCACCTTTGGTCAAAATGGTTGGCGACATGAGAGAGCTGCCTGTACGAAAAGTCCTTTTCGCATAAGGAAACATTACAACAGTGGCCACATGCAGTATATGCAAGACAACGCATTGAAGAACTGTAAGGATTCGTCTTTTGAGAGCCAGCAAGTGTTGCCGCCAATACTTCTTGCTGCATCGATGGGTACTGATTCCACAGGCGATTATGAGACAGTCAGTGATGGAATGAGTGACCTGCGTTGTACAGTAGAGTTGGTTTGCGCAATATATAGTTGCAAGACTTTGCGTAAAATCGAAGAACTTCAAAATAAACAGTCGTCAGCTCTAAATACTGACGCTCATAGAACTCCTGCTACGAAGAAAAGTAAATTCAATAAAGACTTAAAAAAAAAAAAAAAAAAGTGAAGATGACCACGAAGACAGCATTGCTGAAAATGAACATGAAGACAGTAATATATTTAAAGATAATGGCGATTTTCTCGATTCTTTGACATACCCGTCCACCACATTTGCTACAACAAGCGTCATGAAGAACGTGGAAGATGCTGTGAACATTGGCTACATACATCCCGTAGACCCGAACGAACTTGTTGATAGACTCAAATATTTGATTTTTTTTGCAACAAGGTGGAGATTTCTCGCACAGTAACGAGATATATTCAATTAATAATGAACTGAAGGTCAGGAATTATAAAGCATGGTGCAATGAAACACTTTCTTATTAAATTGTAATGTGTAAAATAAGAATAAATTATTATAAAATAATTGTATTTTTTATGTGTGCTGTATCTTTTCATTCGCACTAACTTTAAAAGTGGTGCTATTAGCACTTGACTATTAAGTACATAACTACCCACAGAATATTAATGAAGACTTAGTATAAAAATGCATTGACAGTGTACTGCATACAAAATATTAATTGTGACGTGCACAAATATGTGTAGATAGTTGGGGAATGAATGTAAATTCTATACATATGGGTGGGGACAGATGACAATCCTGAGTCGCAGGCTTCTAAGCACCCCTTGGGTCGAGCCGAAGATTGTCAAGCTCGTCCGAGTCGAGGCGAATACCTCCCAGCCGCAGTCACAGCCCCAGCCACGCAGCTCCCCTTTAAAATAACTTTGCGCACATAGCCCCATGCATATAATACTCTCATACATTTACTCACATTGATATATTAATATATTACGCAGTCTTCATTGACATATTATGTAGTCTTTAATATTGTGGTGTTTATATATGTGTAAATTACTGACGTGAACCACTTCGGTGAGCATTTTCATCACGCCTTCTTTCTTGCGGCACCATCAGGCACCACGCCACAACAGTGTAGTGTGCATGTACCACGAGTGCAAGTCAGTGCATAAATGTGTTTTTCCAAAGGCATTTTTAATTTTCATCAAGCGTTACTTGTGTGCAACGAGTGTTCCACATCGTGCACAGGGTGCACGAGTGTCACATGTGTTTATTCAGGGTTATGTTTATGTATTTTGTTTTGAAGGGTAGAAGTGTATATGCCATAATGTGTATTTGCCAGTGCTAGTGTCACGTGAGTTATTGGTACACGTAAGTAAATATTACAAAGTCCCACTGACAGTTCTACTGGCTAGTGTCACACTGAAAAGGGTGATATGTGAGTGCTATGTGTTTATTTACTTTCCTCATGATCCTGTGTGTCCACACATAAGTACCAAGGCAAACACCTTCCAAGTGTCATGTTAGGTTAAGACTGTTGTGTTTACATTTTGATGTTCATTTGTTCTGCGACCACGTGCGCATCATGGCAGAGGCTACCCCGTCTGATCCATAAATGATGTCAATCATAGATTTGGCAACATGTCCAACCACATGGCGAAAGGCCACAAGTTTTGTACTAAAATTATTTAAAGGGTTCTTTATGTGTAACTGTACATGCTAATTTGTTCTGCCCTAAAAACTAAGTCTATAAATATAATCAGCTGTAGTTGGGCAACATTTCCGTTGGCCACGCACCCACCACTACAAAAGCTGTAGATTAAGTGGCCGGTATGACAACCCTGCACCACAAGCGGCCAAGTTTCTCATAACTATTTTGTAGGAAGTATATTTTTATAATTACTGAGTGCTCGGAATATTTAGTAATCAATGCAAGCTTTGTGTCATTTCATCTCACTACACATCTTCATTATTTTGAGTCACGTAAGTTACGTGATGTCTGGCCACAGCAGCTACCAATCAGAGGGCCTCGCGCCCGCAACCATGACACTAGCTTCTTGAACATGTGGCGAGATAGCCGCGTGTCCGCGCCACTCCGAGCCTTCACCGTTTCTCAACCATTCATAATGTAACTCTGTCTGTTATTAATTTAACGTGTCGGGACCTTGTTTTTTGCTTGTCCAGGGCGAAGGCTCTCTCGTACCCCGGCCCATTTATTCACGACCGGGGGCTTAACTTTTTCACCGTAAGTCATTTAAGCTTCGTGCTGTTTATCAGTTTCAGTGGTCGCCCACTTGGAACAGCGAAAGTCTTATGAATATTTCCAGCGTCTTATTCCTTCACGGTCGTGTCTCAACCGCTTCAGCCGTAAATTCTAAATGTGACGTTTTGTAAATGGCGTAGGGGAAGTCTGAATAGCCCTCAGGTGTGAGCTGGTGTATGAGGGAGGCCGACAGCCCTCACCAGTCAAGGCATTCATATAAATAGCTGCTTGAGTTTCATCGACACATAACCTGCAAGACACAGATCAATGGGGGAAGCCACGCGGCAGGCAGCCGAACGACCCCGAGGTTTCATCAACATCATGCTCTACCATTTTCTGAGCGCGGGCGCCCACTGGAGAACTTCAGTTTTTCAAGATAATTGTCCACATAACCTCTACCCCCCATGGTCCAGCCCGGGCAAGCGTCATTACATTATTTTCTTGTAGGATGTTTATGTTTTTCACACATATTATTACTATGGCCAACATCCATGCTGAAGGATTTGTTTAGAAGTATGTTTTTTTGCTGTTTTCTTTTATTTTCATGTAAAACAACACTGTTTTCTTACATTTGTTTTTGTAATAAATGTTGGCAGTGTTTGTGCTGGATTTTTTTTTTTTTAATTATGGTAAGTCAAAATGTTAGTTTTCGGATTTTGCCTCTCTTTACTATGTTTTCAATGTTCTTTGATAAGTTTATTCGGTTTTTTTTTTAAAGAAAGTAGTGAAAATATAGACAAATTTTTATAAATGTACAAATTGGAGTAAAGTTGCCTGGAACTTTCAATTTATTCCTACTATTTCCTTCTTTGATTTGTTCGGGTAAAATGTAAACATGGTGATACTATTCAGACATCGATTCAAGAAACATAATCTAGTAGTGTTCGATATTTCCATTACTCTTTGGTGACTTTTCATGATAAAACAGATTTAAAAAAGCTGTGTTCCAATACCTAGCTACTGTTTGTGTACATTGAGAGATGATTGTGTGTCCAATTAATTTTGTTCTCTAATGTTGGAACCAAAAACTTCAATGAAATTAGTTGGCATTTTAACACAAACTCAGTTTCTTTTCCTTTCACTTTTACGAACATTTTCGAAAGAAAGAAAGCAAGGAAAAAAAAACTTTCTAAAATGAGTACCACAAATATTACGTAAAATATTTTATTGAAGTAACTGCATTCTTTAATTTTATTTTCCTCTATTACAGAGAAGTTCCTTTTCAGCAAGTGCATTACAGTTGATATTTATTTATTTTATATTGCTCATCTTCTCGATATTCTACAATAAGAAGTTAGCATGTACATGCTAGGAAAGGTGCAGCTTATGTTTAAGTGGAGGTGGGTTACAATATTATTTGAATATATGGATTTGATTTTGAAATTTTTAATGAAGGTGGATTTGTTAGTAATATTATACATAAATATTTTTTGATTTTGGCTCTAAAATAAGTACATATCGCCCGTCACTCTCAATATATTTGAGATAAGTCGTAACAAAGTAGACGTACTGGAAAGTGTGTCTTGAATGTACAGGACTTAGTTTATAGAAAATAATTCAGTTACATTGAGTAGATTTGAATTGCGAAATTTAAGTTTTGATTATTTAATTATTAGTTTACTTTTTATATTATTTTTATAAATTTTAATTAAAATTTTATTATTTTTTTATGTTTTAGTATTATACTTTGAAATAATTTTATTTGTTATAGTTTACTTGTACCGTGAGGGTTTAATTTTGTTTTCTTTTAAAGTAAATTTTTTGTTGTACCTTTTGTATCAGGGTAGATTAAATTTTTATTATTTATATATTAATCTCGAATTGATTTGATCTATATAATTATGTTATTAACATTTCCTTGCTTTTTAAAGCATACATGCATTTCCTTGCTTTTTAAAAGCGAATGGCCGTCTGAAATCTTGAATTCACCACCAAAATCAAAATACCTACTGGGTTTCATGGCACAACAGAACACATATAATAGACTATAAAACTTTCTTAAACTACTGTGGCTGCAATGCTCTTCTTACTTTAAAAAAAAATTATAATAGCTAAGTATAAATAAGTGATTTTGTGCGGTGACTTCAGAGGTAATCCTAGCAACAACAGTAAAACCTTACCCAATTAATAAAATGTACTTACGAAAGCTGTTCGCTTTTTTCTACTAACACAGACTTCTCTTTCTCCCTGTCCTTTTCTCCTCGCGCAGTTGACTATATGGCTTATCTTCTCAATTTTTCTTTGCCCTTGCCACATCTTATTCCCCTCCATTGCTCACGCAAACACAATCCTCTGCTCACTGAAGAAGAGGGGTGAGAATTGAAGATATTTGGTATCATGGCATGGGAATGTTTCTCCTGGCAGCGAATGATGAAGGCACGTTTATTTTTTTTATTTATATTAAGCCTCTCTACCATTACCCCAATGCAGTTGGACGGTAAAATAAATTTTTGACTCTAAGAATATCGTAATCTTTGGGCAGAAATGTATTTTGATCTTCCCCTTCCTTTTCGCAGATTATTTGTAATGTACCCAGAGATATACAATAATGATCTACTGATCTACGAAAAATTAATGCAAGATATTTGCCACCAGGTACAAGCAAACAAACTGATTTTTCTGGGACGGTGGATTGTTAGTCTCGGTGGTGAGTGAAGAAGTGGGTGTTTGGCTCTACAGACTGAGCATCTTGGAGGTGGCGAGGGTGACAGCGAAGTAGAACGGGATCCAGAGAGCGTTTATGCCGAAGGTCGCTCTACAACCTGTGCATCTTGGAGGCGGCGAGGGCGACAGCGAGGTAGAGCAGGATCCAGAGAGCGCTAAGGCCGAAACCTACTGACACCTCCGAGTAGCCGAGCCCCCAGCCACGCAGCATGATGGAGCGCAGTGTCTTGATGGGGTACGTCAGCGGCATAAGCTCACTCAGCCACCTGATGACGATGCTCATTCCCTCCAACGGCCACACTATGCCTGCAACACAATCGCAAATAAAGAGATTTGTTCTATTCAACTATGGTCTGTGAAGTGCAGTTCAGTTCAGTGTGGTGTTGTGCAGATCTGTGCTGTGCTACTACACCAGAATTCTCTAGTGGTGTAAGTGTGCTAACAGAATTGAAACAACGTTTTGTGCAGAGTTCGCCCAGTTTGGGCGGGATGAAGGAAATGCTAATAATGCTGTTAGACAGCAGTTGTTCTATTTAAGGTAATGATTAGTTTGTTGATTTAAGTAACAAAATGTATATCAATTCCCCTAGTGGTTCCTGAATATGTTTAGTGCCATAATCTTCTGGGAGAAACCGAAATAATGGAATGCCTCAGCATGTTGAATTCGTATACTTGGATCTCACAAAATTTATTATGTTTTGGTTACAAGTTTTAATTTATAAGGCACATGCTTAACCCAATACGGAACTATATTCATATAATGTTGATGCATTTTATCAAATCAAACGAATGGCCCTAACTGCGAAAGCACGCCGGATCTTATTTGTTTACACTACATCGCATTACACCAGGTACAACTCCTCAATAGCTGATGCAGTTTGCGCTGCTCAAAGTGCCCCAAAAACAATCTGCACCAACTAACAAAGAGCAACACATTTTTAAATAGTTGTGATGTCATATCCTACTGAGAGAGACACATTTTCATGCATCTTTGTGCAGATTTGGGGGGTTTGTGCAGCTTGCGCAGTTGAGAGAAATAAAGCTAACGACTTTCGCAGGATACATCTTGGGGTGTAACAACCACCAGGCGGTGGGCTGTCTAAATGAAACCGTAGGCGTCTCTCTTCCCTGGGAAAAGTTAAACGAGACATTAGAATGAAGCGACTATGTAATACAAGGGTAGGGAAAATAGGAGTACCTCGAGGAAACCCTTGGGCCAACAACATCCATCACGTATCCAACGCAGAGATTCTGGGGTGACCCAACTAGGAATCGAACCTTATCGCCTTCATGGAAGGCCCGCGCGATAGCTATCCTGCCATCGCTGCAGTACAGATGACATTCTCTCATTCAAAATGACCATAGAACGCAAACATAATAGGCGTCGTACTGCCTGATGAACAAAGGTTTACCAACAACAAGGCGTTTTTTTATTTCATTAAGTAATACAACGTAACGCCTGTTGTACACCATAGCACCTGTTGTACACTATAACGCCTGTTGTACATATATTTTCATGAAGGTTTTGCATCAGCAACTACATCTGAATCCTTCCGTCACATTTTACGGGTCACAACTAAACATTTTCCTACTGCTTTATCCTATTGACTGAAAATACGCAGTATATTTACGTCACAGTATAGCAGCTATATCTGTTTTCAGAACATTTTAGTGGACTTTACCATTAGTTCAGAAAATTACACCAAAGGGGCAGCGCACAGTATTCGTTCGCACTCAGGGTAACAATATTTTACACAAGAACTATTTATTACTAAGCATTACCAACACAGATATTTTCTACCTGTTTTTATTTATATAAATTAGAAATATAAAACATTACAATTCATAGATAAAACTGGAGTAAAAGTCAAACTGAATAAAATAAGGAGTTTTTATGTTAACAGAAGTATAAAATGCTTGTAATACATGACGTATTTATGAAAACAGCTAAACACACCATACATGGGGTGATTTTTTAAAGGATAAGTTCGAAAAGTGTGAAGAAACCGCGAACAGACAGTATAATCCACTGGCTTAAATTGTGGGTAATAATATCCTGCTGTTACAGATCTAATTTGCGAGAAATTCATCTTATCGGGAATGA
Organism: Dryococelus australis; assembly: GCA_029891345.1. Classification (NCBI taxonomy): domain Eukaryota; kingdom Metazoa; phylum Arthropoda; class Insecta; order Phasmatodea; family Phasmatidae; genus Dryococelus; species Dryococelus australis. Next base: position 105,757,913 of record CM056996.1, read on the forward strand.
GTATTGCAGCCTAGAAAGGGCTCGTCGCAATACTTCGTTATGGCCAGACGTGACAAGGGATTCCCCACAAGGTCCGTTTTGATTCTACTCCCGCATATTGGAGTATTTATGGAGGGAGTGCCTCATGCCGATGATGGGTGGACGTAGTGAACGACAACACATTCCTGGTACTGTCCTGGATTGACAATAGAAGGGCCAGATAGCTCTCCCTTCGGGTCACTAGTATTTCCAAATTGCTGATGGTACCAGAACGAGAGGAAAAGTGTCCCAAAAAGCCCATCCACCCAGCAGTACCAGATTAGAGCCTTATTGCATCGACAACCATTCGATTACCTGTTTGAGTCACTAAATATATAGGTAATTTTAGGCATTGCAACCTACCTTTTTTTTTGTATCTGTACTTACATGAATGCAACACTCCCATACACCTATGAGCCATTTCAATATGACCATCCAAACCTGGAAATATTCTTCTTGCCAAGGATTACACATTACATGCTGGCAGCATGGTATAGACTATATACAGTAGTTTTACAGACTCACTGTTAGTACCTTGTATCTGCGACGCCAGAATGGGGAAAGCGGCCGATTTATCGAAGTATGACAGAGGTCAGATTGTGATGGCACAGTGCCTGGTACCAACATCTCTGAAATGGCCTGTCTTGTTGGTAGCTCCCATGCTGCTATTGCGGGCACGTATCACAAGTGGTGCTACAATGGGAAAACGACACGTCGTCCATCCTTGTGTTGACCATGGTGCACTGATGCCAGAGGGCATCGGAGCTTCGCGCATTGTTCAGAGCGACTGTAAAGCCGATGTTCGAGAAATCGCACAGAGGTACAACAATGGTGACAAGGACCATATTACACATCACATGGTTCATCGAACATTTCTGTAGACGGGACTGCAATGTCGAAGACTCCCTCGCACCCCATGCAAACAGCACATCATCGACAGCAGCGCATGAAGTGGGCACAAAATCATCGACATTGGACTGTGGATGTTGGAAGATGTTCGCCTTGCCCAATGAATCCCGATTCCTGGTTAACCTAATCGACGACCGAGCGCGTGTACGCCGACTATCATAAAATAGTATGGCATGTGGGTGCACTGTTAGATGGAGACAGGCCGGAGGAGGAGGCCTGGTGATCTGAGTGATGTTTTAATGGAAACATTGGCGCCCATTATTCCGGTACACCAATCCCTGACAGTTGTCCGTTATCTGGACGTTATCGAGGACCAAGTTCGTCCGTACATGTTGACAGTGTTCCTTGTTGGCAATGGCCACTTATAACAGGACAGTGCATCATGCCACAATGCCAGGATCGTACAGGACTTATTAGAGGAACATTACAGTGAATTTGGCTCAATACTCTAGTCTCCAAACAGCCCATATACGAACTCAATCGAACATTTGTAGTTCGACTTGGAGAAGCACGTTCGTTGTGCATCACCACCGCCCGGTACATTATGATAGCTGGAGGACCTACTGTTGCACTTGTGGTATCAGATGTCCCAGGATACCTTATACAACCTCGTTGAATCGATGCCTCGCCAAGTGGCACCGGTTATGCGGAATAAAGGTGGCCTTACACCATATTAAAGACTGCTCATGTTAAACTGAGTATTTTTGAAAGCTCTGATATGATCTACTTGTATGTACATTATGTAATCTTAGGCGATATAAAAAGTTCCTTTTGGCGCAGGCATCTGGCATGTCGGATCCGGATCCGTCCGCCATCTTGATAGGCGTGGCCGGAGGTCCTTTTGGTTGGTGCCATCCACATAATTGGCAGGTGTCACAGCCAGGGGCTCACTGGATGCCATGTTATCGATTAAATCACTTGTTTAACCCCAAAAATCACTTCCAAAACGAATTATTTCCCCCAAAATCTCATCTTTCCCCTCAAAGGCTCTTTTTTCCCCAACCCTCCTAAATTTCCAAAAATTTGTGAAAAAAATGTTTGCTCCTCAATATGGCAGACTGAGTCCTCATTGTAGCTGAGGTATCCCGAACATCGGTCACAATGGGGAATACGAGGAATCGATAAAATAATTTTTTTTTTTAATTTAAGTATATTTTTATAACTAAACATTTTAAAGGCGCAAGTATTGAGTGTTATAATTGAACAAGTAACAAAAGGACCTTCTCCGTTTGCCTTCTGCGCAGTGTCGGCCTTCCCCTACCTCGGCATGGCTGGAGAGGTGGTAAACCGCTTGTGCCGTTTTCTTACATTTAGATATTCAAAAGTTAGACTAGTTTTGCTGTTTACCCTCTGCGACATTCGTCTGACCGTTGATTCTGAATTTACTGTTACGGCATTTGCTGCGTCAATGACGTACGTAAATTTAAACGACTTTTTCGTTCAGTGAAATGCACTGCAAAATTGTATACAATCTCCCGAACTTGTCTTTGCAATAAGGGCGCAGAAAGCATGTTTACATAGTAAGGGTTCGTCATTGAAAGTGGTTTCTTTGTACCACAGCAACTCTGTTTCTATGCCGACGACCATTAGAAAGAGTAGGCCTTGATGACGGAGTTTTCATTTCAGGTGTATTGAATGTATTTGATAGGGCACAATATAATGTTGCTGATTACGAAATATTAACGCTATACATTGTTTTATTCCATTAAACCTACAGATCGCAAAATTCTAGGAATTTAAGCCTTGACCCTATAATTTTATTGGATGCACCTCTGCAGCAAAGTCCAATGCATTTCTCTGTTTTGCTTCCCATGTATCCGATTCGCATATATGTGAGATACAGCAGTCTGAATAAGCAGTTTGTTAGCTATTTTGCAGGATATGAAAATAATTTTTCCAATGTGCATGATGTCTTGAATGTATTTATCCCGTCACCGTTTGGAATATGCTTTTTTTCCATAGGTAATCCTACTGGGGGCAACGTTTAATAATTTCGTCAAAATTCACATTTTTCAAACTAGCTACAACGGATATCAAGTGCGAGGTCTATGATCGCCTTAGATACACATTGTTATTGAGTTACAATTTATAAAGTTGTTTTGGAAATGCCGTAGTCAAAAATCATGTACTCTAGTTAAACACTTTTAATCACATTCTTATTTCTAAGTGAACCTAGATAGTTAATGAAGTATTATATTATTCTTCCCAAATAAAATTAAAGGGGCATTATTCTCAATTAAAAAAATGATATGTGTTGTATGGTCGTATAGCTACCCTCTTTGGTTGTGATCGTGTTTGTATACAGGAAATGTGTTTAACGTTCCATAGTAGTATATGGTGTAATCATACCCTACAATGTCTTGTGATGCTTGCCACGCCCCGAATGCATTCAGTACATCATATTCAGTAGTGAAGTAGAAGAATAAAGTGAACGGAACTGTTATATTTATGAGATGGTAGAAAAGTTAGAGTAAGCAATTACTTTCCGTATTAATATGATTCTGGAGGTCGATGGGGCTCATCGTAATTCCAGTGGGAATCCTTATAACCCCAGTGGGGGTTCGGAACCGCACGTCCCCGCAGCGGTGTACCGAACTTTATACGCGATGTAGATATCATGGAGGTAAGTCGTGCCGTGTAACTCGGGCCGCCCGACAACAGTGCCGGACCAATCCCTCAGTGCCGCGAGCTGCTTACTGTCTAATCCCCTCCACTATATGAGGTATTATCACGTGACTGCCCGATGACACTGGGGTCTGCGCAAGTTCTCTTGTTCTTCGTCTCTCACTATATATATATATATATATATATATATATATATATAATATATATATATATACACACACACACACACACACCTCCAAATAATCAAAACTCAGTACCATCACCTGCCTTGCCAAAACCTCTCCTCCATCACAAAAACCTGTGACCATAAACATTTGTAAGAATTAGAACACACTATCGCTCATCCTCTCACACCAAAATCCATCACCTAACCAAACATCTGCAACCATTCTCTCAACTCCCCCTTACATCCCCACCATACAACTTACCACACCCTCACCACCCTACACACCATACCCCCCTCACCCATCTCTTCAGCCCTAAACAGCCTTCACTCTCCACCTACCTCTCCAACCATCTCCTTCCCACCTCACCCTTCCTCGCCCCATTTACCGAACTCACCAACCCCCTTCCCAAAGGTTTACACCACGGAGGATGTATAGAATAACTGGAGATGCCACGGCTAGTGTGGGGGTGAAGCCGGTCGGAGGCGAACAAGGGATGAAAACGGAGAGGACAAGAGCGCATTTCTAGGGAACACAGACTTGAGCAGCGTATGTCTGGTGTGTTACAATTGTCATTTCCAGTAGTGCGTACGGCTGTACAAATCGTTGGGATTCGAAACCAGATTTGGAAAGGTTGTAAGACAAAGAAGGCCTGTAAATGGGAACGAAATTAACTAAGGCTCACATTCAGTGGGAAACGTAAAAAATTAAAGTTCGGCTAGCATCACAAGTGCTAAGTTCATCCGTTGCAGATGCTCTTAAAATGCGCAAATCGGATTTAAGACTTACAGAGTTTCAAGTTGCATTAGCCACAGTTAAATTAATTAAGGTATTTGACAGATTGTTTGATACTCTTAATTCATCCAGTCCCATTTGCAGAACCTATAAAGCGCATCTGAAAAAAAAACCTGTAAAGCGCATCTGAAAAAAAAAAAACAATAAAACTTTCTGGCTCAACTTCTTAAATTCAGCGAAGGCGTACAGTTTAGGACTTCATGGCTCTGAGCGTAAAGGCATTCTAAAGTCACCACGTAACACTGCGTTTCTTGGTTTCCTTATTTGTATATAGAGTGCCATCAGAATGTTTGATATTTTAGCTGCCGAAAAAAAATATTCTTAGCTATATCCTGACAAACAATTGCGCCAAGATCAAATTGAAATGTTTTTTGGCTGTATCCTAACACAGTTTGGTTCACACAATAATCATTCTGCTAGGAAATTTAAGGCAGCATACAAAAAATGTTTAGTAAAAAATCAAGTACGGTTTTCAGAAAAAAGGCATCATTTCTTTAATCCTGGCATCACAATATTGCATATGTCAACTCTCCCATAAACAAACAAACTTCGAGGCATAGAACCTACACAACCTAGTAAAGAAAGCAATATGAATCTTCTAGCGGATTTCTCAAGTCTAATTTTATATGTTGAAACTATTATTCCATACCTAGCTGGATTTATGCTGTTCAAATTATCAAAAAAATTGGACTGTGGCGTTTGTGCCAATGTGCTGTTTGCCAATGACGAACATTACTTACTTATTGAGACAAAAACTAAAGGTGGCTTGATATCGCCCTCAAAAGATGATGTAGAAATATGTAGGATAACAGAAGCCTATTTAAGTTGTGCAAAGAAAAACAGTAAAAATTTATATGCACATCTAAGTGCCCAAACATTATCTACAGAAAAAACTGCCAGCGAAAGAAGTATTTTTTATAATCCTGACCAGCACAGCAGGAATTTCAGTATTTTCTCAAGACACGTCCATAACTTAGTAAAAGAAATGATCAAGTGTTATTTTGATCTTAGACTCCATCACGCGACAAGAGTACGCAATCACGTACTTACAGGGGAAAATGTACGCTCAGTTTTAAGCAGTCTTGTCATTTTCAAAAATCAGTGAAGAGTTCACTGTATTTAGGGCTTGGTGCAGAACTTACATCGTAATAAAACTTACTTTATAGGCGTGGTACTCATATCCAGCTAACAAAATTATATGGTTGTAAACAATACTGATACGTAAATATCGTAAGATACGCAAGATACGTAAATATCGACGGAGCTGCCACCTCGAAGCAATTTTATGGTGTACTAATATGTTTTGGAAAATCATTAGTATTGTAAAGGTCTGTTTATGAACAGCATTTTTGAAACATATGTAATGTTTTACTAATTTTCACAATACTTTATAAATGTATGCATATATGTATATAGATATATATGGACGCCATCTAATTCCCGATACTAATTATTACTCCAGTATTTGAAGTTTGAGCAAATTGTGTTCATACGTACATTCTTCTGCTGCCTGAGCAAACTCATAACAATAACATTTTTAGATTACTGCTCAATACACAAAATATAAGTTTATTTAGCGTGTATGTCAATGACTTCCGTATTTTTGTGAACCTAGAGAAATCGGAAATGTAAATTATTTAAGTATACGCAACTGTAAAATGTAACTAAAAACTAAATATTATGGATATAAATACAATTATTACAATATTTTTGTTCCTCAAATGTATTTGTGTACATATACGTATAAGTTAAATGTTAAACATAATATTGTACTAATTATATATGTAATAAGATTCTTACACTCCATAGGTTTTTATACATTATTTTCCTTCGAGCATGTATACCTAGAGCACTAATTCATCACATATCACTATTATGTGTTGTGGGAACCATTATACACATCACTTTATGTAACACGGTTAGGCAGAGTGCAGTCTTTCTGATGTGTACAGGTTTACTTCAAATAACTCTCATGTATTTCAGTTCTAAAATTTGTCATCACTCTTTAAACTGGCCTACGCGAGTGCTGCGAATTTTGGGATAACCATCTATAATTTATAATAGCCTTGTAACGCTTTGTATGAACCATAATACGTGTTTCACATAAGATTAAGTCAGTTATGCATTCGAACACGTGACTGAAGGTATTTTTCATGTGGGAAAGTGACAAAATGAATAAACTTTAACATTACCAGGGTACTTACGACGCGAAAATAACCTTAGCTAACTATTAGTTACATGCACTTTACAAAGTGCCAAATGTTGATTTAAAATAGTTGGTAATAATAAATGTAATACAAAATCAAAATGACTACTAAATACATATGACATCTTGCAAGTTATTTCAAACATTCAAACTATGATAAATAAATTATCAACATCAGGAATTGTAAATGTGCTTTAAGCAAATTTATAATTTGTGACTTACGGCAAACAAAAACGAATTCCTTGTAACTACTACTAAATAGAAAATGTAGTTGCGCTGCTTTGAACCGCTGGAATATTTCCCAGCTTTAACAGGCCACCAAAAGGAATAAAACGGCTTGGATATAAACACATACCAGCTAGTTTATGTGCTACGTTATCCAACACATCGTTGATTAAAAATAGGCGATGGAAGTGATTATATGAAATTACACGAGTGTGTTTTAGGTTAGAATGTTATTATTTTTCTATTAATTTGCAGATGCGTAGGAACGTATTTCACTTTGTTAACAATTTAATTGACTAATTTTGAATATGCCTGCCATAACATATTCATAATCACAAGTTCATTGAGTTTTTACTGTAACCGCACCGCGCTCCTATTTTAAACAGAAGTTTATACTGCCGCTGTCGTGAGGGACTGAAAAATTGCTCAACTTTAACACGCCGCCAATAGATAAGCTCGAGGAGAAATGGTTTCAGAGAGGCATATAAATAAAATTTGATACTTCCTCTCCATTTTATATGCGAGGTCCCCCCCCCCCCCCCCCTATCTTTAGAAACAAAAAAGTTCACACGATGCTACTTTTTCCTCTGCGCATTTGCAGAAATTATCAGCAACACGAAACTGTATAATGGTTTAAAATAAAAATATTTAAAGTTCCGGGAATATAATTACTGCATCATCGGCAGAAAGGTTTGACGATTTGCCAGAAAAAGTTTCAAGATATTCGGTTAAATAGTTTTTGAGTGGTAGCGAGTTTAGTTTGAAAGGTTTTTCGACAGCGAGAGGCCAACTACGGCCATTTTCGCTTTCTTCCAGCGTAGGAATCGGGGAGTAAACGTCGATATAGGCTATTCACGGTAAAGTGAGCACTTTTGAAAGCCCTTTCATTTAGAATAATAGTCAATAAATATATTTTATTCTAGCCTTAGACGTTAATTTCCGAATGCGGTGGAATATACTCAAAAGTGTTCACTTTACCGTGAACAGCCTATAACCGGCTTCACCTCGCTTTGCAGCCTGCCCTATACCAGGGCCTCTCCACATATGTAATTATAGTCCATTCCCGATTGGAAAAAACACCTTTGAAAAAACACTCTAGGCATAACGTGTCAACCTGTTTTTTTTTTAATAACCTGTATTCCACAAATATATAACACTGTGGTTTAGAGTACTGTATTATTGAATAAATGAAACATTAACTCAATATCTCCTATAACTTGTAATATTTATTTCTTTTAAAATATGAATTAACAACATCGAGAGCAGCGATGTGTTGGCAACGGCCGGTAAGAAATAGTTCACGGTTAAAATATTATTTTAACCTAGTTTTTTAGTATACTATTTGTAAACTAAACGGTGCCTATTGAAATATTTAGGTAGCCTCGATGGCAACATCTCATTTTTACAGTTTAAAATAACAGCGGAAAATATTGTGAGTAGGCCGTAACGGTAAGGTGTTGTTTTATCGAGCGAGAGCAATTTTGAAGCAACTGTCTGCTGAGCGAGATTTTTCGTTCGCTCTCTCTCTCTCTCTCTCTCTCTGTCTGTCTGTCCGTCTTTGTCTCTTTCACAATTGGGAAGTTTCACTTCGCTAGTACGCGGTCACAATTGTACACGTTTTCCATTGTAACATATTTCATACTTATTACAGCAAAATAATGATTTTCGAATTTGTAACTTACAACTGAAAAGATATTTTAATGTTTGAATATGTATTTTAATATATTTAGATATGATGGCGTGGCAGAAACAAAGTGAAGTTGGCAGACGTGGCGAGCCATGCCATGGCGTGTTGCTGTTTTACCAAACGAAGCGTAAATTATACTTACTCTGAGAAATACTTCAAATTTCCACATCACGTTTGTAGATGTTGTGTTTTTTAAACCTACCTAAGCAAGTTACGATGTTGAGATGAATCTATTTTTCCGCTGCAGTAATAAATATACTGTTACGACGTGTTTCGTTAACCGCTGCGTGTGAAATAGCGTGGCGTGGCTGTTTGGTGATAGTTACGCTGGATCTGCGTGTGCGTGATTTCAAATATTTGATGTGAACTATTTCTACGTTGTAAATGTGAACTGTTTTTATGACGAAGTTATTTATTTACATTCACGTATGTTTATTTATCACAACGTTGTACCTTTGCCCTGGGTGTTTGGAACACAGTCGTGTAACGTGATTTACCACCAATCCCAACAAAATAACCAAGCCCAGCCCCAATAAATTTCAATAAACCTAATACACAGTAAGTAGCAAAGCATACATATAAATATGAGCGGAATAAAAGTAACGGTAGGCTTCACCGCAGTATTTTAAGCTTCTATAACAAAAAATGAGCGACACGAGTTGCGTGCTTGATTTTAATGTCGCTTTTTCGTTGGACTGGCTATTCCTTCGTTAATCGAACTGAGGCAATCCTTTTAAAGAAATAACCCAACACATATCAATAATAAAAAGTTAAATACTATAGTTCATTAACTCACAGTTGTAACAGTGTTAAGCACAGTTGTGGCAAAATATTAATGTGCATTACATGTAATGTGCTATGTTGTGGAAAACAAATATGTTAATGTAACGTAACCGCACAAACTATCGTTAATTCAGGAATTTTTAAAACGTCATAAAGTTGACCTAAATAATGTTATAGGCCTAAACTATGAATATTTGTACGAAATGGTTTTTGAAATAGACCTAAAACAGAATTATTTGAAAAGCTGTAAACAGCAAACAACACATTTGACAGGTATAAAAGTTTAAGTCACATTTCAATGTTTATTTTTAGGTGTACCGAAAGTATTCAACACATGTACACACACAATGGCATGTAAACATTGATTTTGACAGATTGATTTTGGCAGTCACATGGCAATGTTTGTTTACATTTGGCGGAAGGATACGGAACGAGCCTACAAGTAGATATTTAGCAGGGCTCCGAGAAAGTTGCTTCCAATGGGGAATGGACTATATATATACATCCTCCTTGGTCTACACTCACAACCCCTCGCCTACCCTCACCATCTCACCCGCTCGAAATGATCACCCACTTACAGCCACTCATCCGGCCTTGGACCATAAATTTCTACCACCTAGTCACAATCGATCATAGCGCAATTCCTCATACCAATATTTAATTTTGAATTTGTGTATTATGAATACCATACATATTAATATCATATATATTTTTTCAATAACTTATAACCATTGTATTATTAGTTTAGTGCATACCTTCAATCACGATAACCTCAAGAAATATTCAAAATAGGATATTTTATATACAAAAAATCATAATAAATTTATGATTATTTGCATTTTAAGCATGTTTAAAAGTAAGCGATGTATGATAGATATAGTTTTTTTTTTTTCAGTTCGGTCTGTATCTTAAATAATAATATGCCCACTTTTTCGCACGTCAGGTTGTATGCAAGCGAATATTTATAGGCACATGCAATTATAATTTGCGATTTCTAAGGCCAAGCACCAGAAATTCAGTTTGCAGCATCATTTCTAGCTCCAGGACAGTATGCATGTATAAGCCCTACAACCATTTATAGATATAGTGATTAGATAATAAAAAATAATATTTGCATCATAGTGATTTTTTATCAGAATCAATTTATAACAGGGGAAGAAAAGATTTAAAGTTATAATATTGAAATAATTCTTAGATATTTTATAATTTATTAAAATTGTTACTACGAAATTATTCATGTTCGCATGCATAAAGTCTGCAGCCGTATATACATCACCTTCAGTTCCAATTCATCAAATTCAAAATAAACTATTCGGGGACTCGTGAACTTCGTGTCGCCGTGCAGGAAGCTTGGAGGCAAAGTTCTTGCAGCAGGAGCGACAGTGATATGACACCGAAAGTTCCGTAGATGATACAATAGCGGTCCCAGATGGTTCGGCTGTCGTCACGTAGGGAGGAGCAGGAACCATGGATGAAGATGTCTTCGTGGAAAGAAATGTTGCTCCTGGTGACAAGGTGCCAGGTTCGTCGTTTATACTGGTCGCAGCACATTTTGGTAGTGGAGCCATATGATCGAAATCACCGTCCATCACTCCGCCGGCAGAGGTGGCAAGAACTCTGTTGTATAAACGGCACAGAGGCATCGATGAGGCATGCAGTTTAACTTACATGTTTAAGTAAGTATCGTTGCGGTAGAAAAGCGACCCACATCAAAAGCAAGGATATTTAATGCGGTTGGGTTTGTTCATACAGCCACGAAATTTAAGGTGCCATGCGGTGTGTTAATACAAAAATACCTTGTCACAGTAGCTGCAGAGATAAGTTTTCTCAGGTGCTGGTGATACAGGCGACGTCCCAAACACTACCGGAGACAGGTCAGCCAAAGAACTGGAGGGTACAGCCAAAGAAACAGACGTTGCAGGAAGAAATGGTGCCGTCAGTTTTTCCGGAGTTGCAATCAACCCCACTGAAGACATCATGCCTGAAGATGGCTATGGTGGTTCGGTTGCTGCACGTGTCTCATCTGATTAACTCGATGGTGCTACTGCTGAACCCAAGACCGACGTCTCCATAACATTTATGCCACATATATATATATATATATATATATATATATATATATATATATATATATCCATGACGTCATGGAAATATTGCGGTGCATCGTGGGAGGCGAATGTACTTCCACTGTTGCACCTGGTGATGAGTTGACGAGTGCAGAATTCGTCCTCGTCGTGGGCATTGACAATGTGGAGAGGTAGAGGTACAGAACTATGTTACTGTTGTGACTCACGCCGACGACGGAGGTTGCAGCAAAACTCAGATATAAACTTCTTCCCAGCACTGTGGACGCCTTAAAGGCATAACTATCGCTGATTCGTAGACTTCTCTCATGCTTAGGGCCACTTTGCGTATGTAAATGTTGTGAAAAAGCGAATTTAAATTGTGATACCACGAATTGTGGATAATGTTTAATGTTTGTAAACAACATCGATGATGGATGGACCGATCCCATTTGTTTTTAGCCACAGATGATCCGCCAAATCGAGTGTCCAGCCAGAGACCTTCAATATCATTTCTTCGTCCTCGCAGCATACCTTCTTTATGCTCTTTTCAACATCATCTTCGATTGCATCCGCATAACACACAGGTAGGTTAGAGATTTTGATTGCTTTCTATTTGTATACATCTCGTTTACTAATGCTTCATTTCAAATATATAATATATTTCATGGCTTCGTATTTTCACACCTCCTCTGTAAGATGATTGATTAAATTTTGTTTAATATACGCTCTAAATTCGAATCAGTGGAAAATCACTGATTCGCAGTGAAATTCAACTCCTGTAATCAGTCAAAATGGCTCCACTTATAATCAGTGGAAAACCACTTATTTCAGTGCAATAATTTCACTGATTGAATTGGCGACATGAATCAATTTCACTGACTGAATGTATGCAAATAATTACATGAAATAAACGTATTTACGATAGTTTACTATTCATATTGTGCAATTTACCGTAATTTAAAAAAGTTAAAAAAAATCCTTGCAAGGAACCGGGTTTGAACTCACGCGCCGGTCGACTACTCCATTGCCTGGCAATCTGAGCTACCACGCCAAGTTGAAGTATTGAGAGGAAAATAACTATCTTATACTTATACAGCGAAATCTTGTAGTTCGAAATTGTATGCTTTTCGTTTTTCGTTTGAGTGTTACCGTTAGGATTATTAAAACGTATAGTATATATCAGTGCACTCGCTTCGTCACATTATATATAGTTTTAACCATCAGAGTGTTGTGACGATTACATGGAAACGAAATAAAATACGTAAAAACGGAATGAAAGGCTGTGTGTTCATATTACCTGGTAAAATGGCGTGTTGAACGACGGAACACGTTTTAGAAAGTATTTTGTATTAGTTTTATTAGTTTATTCGTTGTTACTGCACTTGATACACGTTGTTTAACGGCCTTTTTAAAACGTTGTTCAACGGTCATTTTTACACGCAGTTTCACTGATACATCAGTCAAAAATAACTAGAGATGGAGCAAGTTGCTCAGATGTTTCACTGGCCCATCAGTCAAAAAATAAACCACTGAGAAAACAGTGGAAAAAATGACTGACGAGTCCGTGGGAAATATCACTGAATCAATTAGTGAAGGAAATATGGCATTTTTTCACTGGTTCATCAGTTAAATTCACTGAAGTGACTTTTGTATCAGTCAGATACGTCTGACTGATTGAAACAGTGAAATTCTCACTGATTACGATTTAGAGTGTAGGTGAGAAATGAACAAACATATTTCGTCCAAGTTATTCGATTTGTAGCAACACAAGATTTCAAAAGACCCCTGAATGCTGATTCCTTCAGGAAAAATCCATTTAGATTCAGCTTACTTTCTTAGGTTGCGACGCAAGTTCGGGAGCATTGCTAGGTGTAGATTCTGATTCGTGGGTCGAAGTTACATTTGGATCAGCTTTGTTGTTGAACTACAAATAGGAAGGATGAACCACTAGATCTGCATCATAGGATAGTGCACCCCGTTCACACAGTTTCAGCTAACTTTTTTTTAAAAGGTAGGTGCGAGTAAACTGTCTAGAGCACTTCTCACATCGATATGGCAAGTGTATGAAACTCCTTAGACATGCGTTATTCTCATTCCTTCGTTCTTCATTCGCATCGAAAGTCTTGTTGTAGCTGCTTTGAAGGAATCAACGATCTTCCCACAACATTTACAGCTGAAGATTTTTGCTTCGGTGATTCTCCAGTGTGTGTAGCACCAGTTAGCATCCCAGTAAATCTCCGATGTAATCTCAGCAGATAACGCTTTGCAGGCAGTGAAGTTAGACCAGTACAGGTTTCGCGATATCTTTTCAGGTTGTCACTTCGTCGACCAAACTGCGATTTTTATTTTTCACTTGCAAAAGTAACATACTCCACATCCCGAATACAATTGACCTCTTGTCGCTGGGAAAGAAAGAAAGAAAAAAACATGCAATGTAATATAAACTGAGCGGCTTAAGATACCATAGCAGAAGAGATTTCGGAAAAAAAAAAAAAAAAAATAAATGAAGAATCAACATTAAAAATACCGATATGAAGGTCACGCTTTTAAACAAAGAACGTGTGTGTGTATATGTGGTGGGGGGCTTCGGAGTGCACCTTCGACATAAAGTTACACAATATTATGAAGAAACCCTACAAATATTCCATCCATGAAAAATTCAGCGTTAAAAAAATCAGTAAAATATACATATTAAATAATATCACCCTAAGCGAGTCAAAACAGAATCAGGAAATAAACTGGTGGGGAAAAAGGCGAAACTATTTAATAAAATACGAAGCTGAGACCATACAATCGACCCATCCCAATCCTGATTCGTACCATGCTTGGGAATAAAATCACGGCATGTAAAAGTAGAATCATACTGAAAATGTTTATTTAAAACTATATATAATTGCACTGCTAAATACAGAGACAAATCGGCATGCCTATCACAATTCACATCCCGAGTTCTCCGAATTGTTTTAAGCATCCCGAACATTGCTTTCACATTCCACTTTTACATACCAGCCCGTTATCAGCGAGGATTCAGCTTATCGAATAGCTACAGTACATATTCAATCCCTTACATGCGCCATCATTTTTGTATTGTTTCAACCTGCAAATCGTGCAGTACCCTAATATAATGCGACGAACTATATATGATAAAGACAAACTGGATGAAAGGAGCCTGCCATTTCTGTTAAGCAGGTTTGCACCTCCTTTCGGAAAAATATCGCATATTCCTGAAAATTATATGCACCATTAACGTAGATTAAGGCAGCAGCATGGAAGAGGATGCAATTCCTCTGCCTTTACTATCGAATGCATATTTCTGAGCTAAATTGACCGATGGGTCTTCCGCATTTTGTTTCTGATCGTCGGTGTTATTTCTAAGCGAATAAATTACAACAAGGTATGTTTCATGCTCAGAATTTAGTGGGGTAAAGAACATACCTTCAAGTTGTTGGGAACACATTCCCCCCCTTGGCCATTAATCGGACCATGGACATATGTACATCTCTATCAGAAAAAAAAATCGTCGATGCAGGTATCCAAACTGTACATGCATATTCCTTCCATGATATTACATGCGCGAGCGAAAGAAAAATAAACTGTGTGTACTAACCAATCGTGTTCTGTTTCCCACCTCCAAAAGCAAGTCATCATGTTTACGACACTGGTACATGGTTAGAGGACAGAAACGCGAACCCCCCCCCCCCCCCAAAGTGCCTGACATGTACGCAAGAGACAGCAATATTTAAAATGAGCTGCGAAACAATACGTAATGGCCACCGGGCTCCCTCCCACCGAAGTGAGTAATGCATACTGCGAAAAGAAAAAAAAATCTAGCACCTAAAACCGTGAATGAAAATAAAATGTGTGGTTCAGCGCAAATAGAAAAATGTGTCACCGAACATACCGGAACAATGAAAAGATACACAGCTTCGTGCATGTATGGTGGCTTGAATCCATTGCGATATTCGGAATATCCGACAGAAAATAATCTCAGCTCATATATCGCAGATCCCCGATTTCCCAAAGATGAACAATGTTGGTGATGCTTCAGACAAGTACATTTCCATTTCCATAGCCTTATGCACTGTAAATTTATCGAATAGCTACACCACTCCACCAATTACTCGTCATAGATTGACTAATCGATCGCTTTTGTGCGACACCCTCCACTTCCTACAGACCCCTTACCCTTCATCATCCTTTTACCACCTACCTTCATCGAAAGTTTTCTCTGCAGTGCACTGGTAATTCATAATTTCAGCCTCTACCACCAGAGCTCACCCATGTCGCCCACTTCCCAGACCCTCTCTTCACCCATCCCTGCTGCATCCTCCTCTTCCCCCTCCATTGTAGGCATAAAGCAGCGTATAAAAGGTGATAGGACCCAGGCATCCGCCTGACGGTCCGATGCAGCGCCTACTGGCGCTGTTAGTGTGCTCTCTGATGCACCGCCAAGCACCTTCGCCCGAGGCAGGCTGTCCACCTAAGGAGTCTCCACCACCTCTTCCTTTTCTCTTCCCCCCTTTTTTTTTTGTTTCAGGTGTCGACTGGGTGCTGGTGCCTTACACCCCCCCCCCCTCCCGGGCCTGGTTACAAACCAAATCCGGTGTGAACAGCAAATAAATGATAACCCCTCTACCAATCTGTCTCTTCTAGCGTTTCAAACCCCATTTCAAATAAGTTTATCTTTGCCCATCCTCTATTCTCGTAGAAATATTTTTCTACTTCATAAATTGCATACAATTTTGACATTATTTTCTGTGGAGGGGTTTTTACGGTGCCTATTGCCCCCCCTTTTTTTCTCGTAGTTTAGTTTAAGTTAGGATGGGGGTAAACATGGCCCCAATCGCGGCCAAGTTTGCCCAATCCCAGTAAAGTCGCGAGCATGTGCCTTTGTAGTTAGAAACATCCCTGCAGGCCTAGGCGTAAGGGGCTCTGCCCTGAGACGCACTTAGGTCCTATCCCTACCCTGGGCCCCCGACTCTCCTCTTAGTTGTAAGGAAAGGCTAGAAAATCTTCCGCCTATTGCTGTAATCGTTGTCACCAGCTCGCCTTAGAGTATACAGTTTATTTCTCGTATTAATTTTTAGAAGATGTTTGCATGCTGTACCAGTGGACAGAAAAAATTTCAGCGAGCGTAGCCTTTTCGGTATTTGTCGCGTACGAGAAGGTACGGTCACACGCGGCCCTCGATACGGAAGAAAAACTGGCCTTTCTAACGAAAGCGTTCTTGCTGACGCAGGCACGCCACGAAGTTCTATACATTTACAAGAGATTTCCATCCTATCTGCAGCAAGACGAAGAAATTCGCGATTGTCTACCGCGTAGGGAGTGCTTCGAGGGCTGTACCACATCTGTTCCAGACACTCCTCATTTCCACGCTTAGTGCAAGGCGTGACGTCATGTAGCAGCAGCCGCCCCCGTCACAGCCACTACCTTAGTCGAAAATTCGTCAGCGACCATCACCTCCACTTCCGCAGCACCACCTCCATCATCGAATATTCCGCAGAGTGGAAAACATAAACGACTCTGTAGACCAGGCCACTACCGACCTCATGAAGCTGATCACATCACGACTCCAACCCAGCACCAGCTTCTCCTGGCACCCACTAACCTCGACGAGACGACATGCGATGATAGGCTTCCAGCACGTGAGGTCCACACACACACACGCATGCGCGCACGCACGCACACACACACACTCATACAGAGCTAGTACGGCTTTTAGCATTTGCCAGCTACACTACCAATGTACATTGCAATCAAAACATGGTTCTCACACGAAGCTTCTAGCGACCGTTGGAGGCTTTGACTTTCCACATTATGAAGGGCAGCACCAGAATAAATCATTTCTTGTTGAATACAGGACATTGAGATGTTCTGAAGAAAAAAAAAAACCCACTTAGTTTCTACAGCTTGCTTAGTTAATATTGTTTTGTTTCTACGTAGGGAAGTGTGCTGTAAGCCCCTCCGTATTGTAAGCAGCTGTTTAGGAGATTAGGTCAGTTAGTTAGACGCTGTGACATTCCATGAGCTGTAGGCCACGTTAAGAAGCACCTTAATTCTACGAATTTTGAATACTGCTCTACATTTTCCTGAGATCCCGTCCTGCGTTCTATATCAATTGTATCATCCGACAAGTAAACTATTTTTCTACACTACTGTTATTTTTTACGAGTTTAGTCTACACGTCGTATAGGCCCAAGAGAGCGGCCATTTGAAATAGAACATTCTACACAACGCCATATTGGCACAGTGTTTTTAACATCTAAGAACCAGCATATTTTAAACATAATTTGACCCGAGAGACAGAGCTTTTATTTTTCTACCACTAAGCTGACCCAAGTTTAATTTTCCAAGTAATAATTCCAGACGTTTTCATCCACTGATTTTTTGAAGTGACAAACTGACACGTCAGGCTAGTTTACGTTACGACAGTTACGTCTGACCACTTCCTATTTGCAGTGTTAGTTTGAATATTTTCTCATAAACCTTTACTATTGCCATTCAGGATTTGTTATTAGTTTTATTAGTATTAGTTTCATTTACAGTCAGAATACATATCATTCAAATTAAAGAAACTGAATTTGAAATAAAATAATTTGACTGGAAATTTTATGTAGTCCGACGTCTTTTCCTATTTGCATGAATAATTGTTTTCTCTTCCTCCCCTTTACTGATAACCCAGTTCTGCATCATTTATGCATGTCCTTATGTATAGTAAGTTGCATAATTTTCAGAGTGTAACAAATGGTCACTGGTTTCAAGTAAGTGAGGTAAACTAAGGCAAGTCTTCTTCGCATCGAACGTCTGGTTCTCGAGCCTGTAAGGGGCAGGCGGACGTTTTCCTCAGGGGAGAAACATTTTACTTTCACACTGCTCAGTTGTAATAAATTTTGCCAACAATATACCTGATCTAAAACACGATAGTAACACATTATTTTAGTTTACACTGTTTTATAAGCCTATGGGAGAGTATAGTTATGCAAACAGCTCAATAGTACACTACCGTTATGCCACACGTTGGCACGTATTTTCTATTCAGTGCTACATAGTAATATCCCGTCCGCTCATATTTTATGTTAATACTGCTTGGAATAGGCTTAAAACACGAGCACGAGCAGCAGATACATATGGCAGGACACTTAGCATTGTGTGACGCATGTACTGCAGGCAAGCTACGTGTACGTTTTTCAGCAAGTTGATTAATATTCTGGCTATATTGACACAGGGAAATAAGACGACTTCGTGTAACTTTATTACGTGAATGTGGTGTTTACGTTTCAGTAAGTGAGAGCATACCAATATGGCAGTTGAACGAAGGTGAATAATTAGTCGAATGCACGTATCAAAATGGTGGGCGAACATGAGAGCTTACCAATATGGCAATCCCCAGCAATGTGTAAACAAATGACGAATGAAAAATCAAACGACGCTTACCAAGATAGCGGTTATTGCGGGCAGTTTTTTTAAATAAATTTCTTTTATAGATTTTTAATAATTTTAAATATTAATTTTTTTTAAAAATTTTTTAACGATTTTTTTATAATGTTAAGACTTTTTGATTGCATTTTAAAAAATGATTTTTATTAATTATTAAACGATTTTTTATTAAAAGTTTTCGTAATAAATCGTTTTATAATTCTTTAAAAATTGATTTTTTTGGGTTTTTAGGGCCAGAGATTACTGGGGTCAAGGCCAAGGGTCAAATGTCAAGGTCACATGGGTTCAGGATGGTGGACGGCGACGTAACAACATGACGACCGGTTGGCTCCTGCGCTCCTATCCCCGATCCCCTTGCATGCCACCATACCAAATCCTACTACTTGCCTGGGACTTTAAAATAAAGCCTCAGTCACGAATAATGTTTCTTACATATGAGAGATTGCCCTTATTGGATGCTGTTTTTTACTTTGTGTAGCTTAGATGTGTAAGACTGTTGTGGCTGCGAACCGGCTCAACACTCTGTTTTTGGATGACATAAAGATAACATATTATTATATCAATATTTTTCCAATCGGCAGCACGTTCCAAATTCTTTCGATGGATTGAAGAAAATATTCCCAATCTTAGCTACTATCTTTCTGTGTATAACGGTTGTCTTTCATCTTGCAACGCGCTTATCCCATGGACCGGGCGATATGTCGTGATAATCTTGTTCAGAAGTGTTCCAAATGCTAAAGTAGTGATCAAAGATAAATAACTCACAATTAATGTTTTATATCTCTTGAAATATCGTTTTGAGTACTCGATTCTCATTACCTCTATGCACCAATGAAACCCTTCTACAAATATATGCATTATACATTTTCAGCTGCAATTTAACGAACTTTATAACCGTTACTTACCGCAAAGAAAAAGCATTGGCTGGATACTGGCTGACGCGAAGTAGAATGCTGCTCCTTCATTTTTGCAAACGGAAGAAAACCACGAAACCTGCAAAATTATACCTCTTAGTTGGTAAGTATTAGAAGTGAAAAATACACACAAGTAGTAGGGGCGGGCGGGTCCTATCCCGAAGGGGATGGCACCTTCACTAATATCAAAGGGTTAAATTGACTGAAAGGACTAATTAGATTGACTGAAAGAGTTAAATCGATAAAAAGGGCTAATTTTTAATCGGATTAAAAAATCTAATCAGATGAAATCTTTTTTATCTGATCAAATTTTTTTGTGTTCGGTGCAAGAGTATACTAAGAGCCAAATTTACTAGTTTATTTTTGTGGGTTGTGGAGCATCTCTGGTAGATGTTCACCCTCTGAGCTCTGGCACTCTACTGAGGTGTGATGTGTTGGGGACAGAGTATTTATGTGGTGAGTATTGTGCAAGAGTGGCATGTGTTAATTTTTTGGGGTTGGTAGTGATATTGCCTGTAGATGGTGTTGGGAGATTAGGCGACTTTGAAAGATACTATTATTCCGAATGGATAACAGTGCTGACGTAATATGCGAAATATATTTCAAACAAGTTTTACGTGAATAACCTGGCGTCGACAAGTGCTAAACGATCACAATTACGTGAGTCTCCAGTATGAAATTAACTAACAATCAAAAATGTCGCTATGAATTAAATGGCAGTATTCCTAATCACAATAACAAGGTATTTGAAAACACATTAAAAATGTGACACTACTTTATGCCTCTCGCACGTACCTTACATGATTTTAAAACACGCCCGTTTGGTCAGGAGATGGCTGAAGCAATGACTGCAGTGTATGACATGCACCAACTTATAAGCTGTTAGATATGTGGAATGCAGCCGGCATCTGACAGGCGACTAAGGATATAGCTACTCGGAAAGAGATGTGAATATGATTTACATGACAAATGGATAAAAATTATGTTTACAAAGCACGTACTTATATATAAATTACACTTGTTGGATTAAAGAAACACATAACAAGAATCGGAGTTAACAGTCAGTGATTATAATATATGTCCATTTTCTCGGGAGGTCTGCAGCACTGACTTGTATATAGCACTTACATCAACATATAAGCTGTGTTGAGAGTAAAAATAACCTGCATCGCCTTATTTTTGATTATAGACTGAGGTGAAAAACTCATAAATGAATGAAAATACAAAACGAACGTTTCCATATAAATTAAATTCCCAATGAACATGAGTCCATAACAATCACTAAACGAATTTAAAAACACGTAACGAAATCGCACCCGAAGCTCCCCAAAACACATCCATTTGCATGAGATGCTGGTGAATGAATGAGACGAGCTTATGTCGAGAGCCTGACTATATACGTGGAGCATGGCTGAGTTGAAATTTACAACAAAAACTCTGAATACACTATTTGTCCTACAACAGATAACGAGAAACAATATTTTTTTTAAACCTACCCTGATTTTTAAGGAAAGTTTCACTATTGTAAGAAGAAGAATTCAGTTTTCACACAAATGTTTTCCATCGAAGTGCAAGGAGACTCGGATGGCTTAATCCTGCAACACTTTGTATAAACATACTATATATAATTTTTAACTCACAAAAGGGGGTCAAATAAAAATTATTAAAGATAACCAACATACTACAAAGTTTTCCATTAAGTCTGTGAAGTTCACAACACTAGTTACTGAAACGATAGTTGAAAATGCTACGAAGTTTCGTCGACCGAACTCAGAAACAGGGTTTACAAAACAAATACACTATATTGGCTTATCACCCAAAAATTATATTTTCCCGATAAATTAAAAAAACTTATGGAATTGTTTTATATTAAAACAAGAATCGTGGCAAGCACTCAGGTGTATGATATGCTTACACTCATGGCACGGAGCCCTGCCAACCACCGAACTGCCCGATGAGGTTGAGAGAGCTGGTGTATACATCTATCCAATACAAATGTTTGCGAAGAACTAAGATGGTGCCGGGCAGCTAAATCTGTTCACATGGGCACTGCCTGCAGCAGCCCCCTCCCTCCTTGACCAGACTGTGCCTTTGTGCGAAAAGAGAGTTCTTTTCCAAGGTCATGCAACAACCCCCCCCCCCCCCCCCCCACAACGCATTTTCGGAGAACTACTTTATCGACGGAGGGCACTGCACAACCCTTCCTATCGATCCAAGGCCACGAACCCCCACCCTCCTCCCTTCACTACCAGCCCAGATCGCATCTTTTGTACCACAACTTCGGGGGCTCTCCATCAGCTAGACAGCCCTCAAGACACCAAGTTGGACTCTTACAACCATCTATTTGTTTGCAAAAGTATACTATACCCATGAATTGTGGACTCTCCCAAAAATCTGCCCTGTCCGGTTCTGTGAGAGGAATAGTTATTACCCTGGCCACCCCTTCCCTGATTCGCCATACCTGGAGCTAGTCAGCAGCCTTCAAACCTTTGTTTCAGGAAATGTTTGAAAAAATGCTCGCACTTCAGGTTTCAAGTGTTTGAATTTTTATTTCCATGGAATAAATATTTGATAAATATTGCTGAAAAATTATTCCCTTAACATTAATAACTAATATTGAAAGTATCATCATTAGATATGTAAGTGTATTTTTGCAAGTGTAATTTATTGTTTGAGAATAATTTTTGCTAACGTGATAAATTATTTTTTACACATCTTCCACCAAATCCCGCATATAAAGTGAAAACTTTTATAAATCTTTGATTAAATTTTTCCAAAGAGTAATACATTTTATTCTTATTATTATTACTGAATTTAATGCTACGAAGGAAATTAAATTATAACAGTTCTTTTCTAACACAGAAACCTAAGCTTACGCATATGGTTGTCTAAACCCATTCCGGATGTTTAAGAGAAACTATACGAAAGCGATGCTAGGAACACACAGTTATCACCAACATAGGTTTTCTCAAGTCTCACTCGTTCTTCTCTCCTCACTCTACAGCATTTTATCTGATCATTAATGCAGGATCAATATTCCCTTTCCTTTTTAATAGGCAGCAGTTATGGAAAACTTTACACTCTCAATGCATAGAATTCTTTTCAGAAAATAATAATAATAATCTAAGTTAAGAAATATATAACTTGGAAATATTTTTTAAATAAATGTATATTTAAAAGGATTTAACCACACTGGATTATCACTTAAATGTTAATCCAGTGAAATGATAATCCAATCAATGGGCAGATTGGTTACAGAATAAATACTACATTCATAACCTATCCAGAGGTTTATTAAATAAAATAACATATAAAATATGATTTGAAATCTATTATTTAGTATCATAATTTTTTACAAACATTTAATTACAATATTTTAAGATCTTGATTTTTATCCCATGAATAGTGTGCTTTGAGAAACCTATCCATCGAACGAATGTAATATATTTTCTCTTTTTAATGATTTTATCAATCAAATATTCATCTGGATGACAAACTTTTGGGAGTTTGTGTTCGCAAAAACCACCTTTTCAGGCTCTCCATCATAGGTTTCTAGGTAACATACTCTTGGGTGTGTGCGTCTAATTACAATAATTTAAAATATTTCATATGGCCAATTAACCATACATTTTTTTCTCTAAGATTCCATTCTGCTTCGAGATACAGATATATATTGGCCAACTTTGAACTTTTATTTTCTCTGGTCGATTACTTTAACATTATTATAATTTTCATTAAACTATTATTTGTATCTTTTTTGGGTGCCATCTGGATAGTTCTACAATATCTGGAATTATAAAATGCAACTATTTCAGGCAAAATGACAACCCATTAGTAAGTCCCTTTCGACATGAATTTTTTATATATTAACTGCTTAATCGATTTATTGTGTTGTTCCACGCCACTGGTTTAAGTTCTGAATTCATTGCATAATGACTAGTACCATAATCTGTCATTAGTTTCTGGAACAGTGCAGAAAAACATTTGATTCCTCTCTTGGTCTGGAGTCTTCATTGCATTGGTAACCTGTTACCCAGTTTTGTTTTTCAAAGGTATGCTGTAAGAGAGTAGCTTACAGTTGTTCCCGAGTAATATTTACATTTTAAATCATTAATTTTCTTGAAATGTTTACATTTTGGTAATCACAGTTTGTTTATATTCTACCGAAATTTACTAGCTATGTCCATTTTATCATTTGATTATGAATCTGTGTTTACACTATCCCTGATTAAGATTGTAAGTAATTTAATCACGAGTTTTTCTGGCCGATTGAGTGACTGTGCAAGGCAGGCTTTCATGTACGAATTATTTCTTCCTTGCCCTGAGGTGGCAATTTCAATTCCATTGAAAATTATATGTTTTGTCCTCATTGTTTTAAGAATGGAGATTTTCCATGATGCTTCAAAATGGTCTGTTACTAGTCACCAGAAAAGATGGATCTCTGTTGCAGAATCCAGAAACCAAGATCTCGAATCCTGAGGATCTACGTAGGGGTGGAGCCCAAGAGATGTCGTAAGAGGCGTGGCGAGGTTCTGTAGTTGCAGTTTCGAAAGGTTCGTTCACGAACCTTGGGATGATGCAGTTAAAAAATTAATTGCATTAGCCCTGCACATCTTATGGTAGACTGCCATGTCTTCATTCTTCACAACTCAAGTAAGGCCTCTGACTTGTATCTGTCACTAAAACATATCCTGCTTCAGACTGTTGTGTAAGATATTTATTTAAAGCAACACAGACTTAAAATCCTGATTAATATGTTGTGACATTTCATGCAGATTTTCAAATCAATGTGTAGAAACTAAATTAGTATTTTTGGCATTAGTTTGATATCAGTATTTATACAAGAAATGAATATATATTTTAAATAATGCACAGACTTTCTTTTTCATTTCCCAGTAGCTCGAGAATAGTTCACTAAGAACCCGTTGCATTTAGAACTAGTTAAAGGACAGAAGAATTTTTAAATGTCAAGACTTAAGGATTGGTTAATATTACCTTGTAACTGTGTTATGTAAATACTATAAATTAAGTGACATTTAAAATTGATCTCAATATTAGATAAGTCATTTGAATGTCATGTGATGTGTTGAAAAGAATGTGTGTAGATATTGTTCTTATGTTTTCTTTTTCTTGAGTGTGATAGAGATTCTTTCTTATGATGAATCGTTCGAAACTATCAATTAAATATATTCCTCAGCTATTTAAACTGGAAGTGTTATCTTTGTAGGGTTGTTGTGTAGTAATGCTTTATTCTGCAAGTAAGCTATTCTTGTGAACTCTGTTTTGCCTTACATTGCAGTGAGCTATGATTTTGCATTTAATCCAGTTTATTAAATGGCTCATCACTAAGAATTATATTTTCTCGTGTGATAATAAAGTTAAAGCTTCAATTCCAGATAGGCTAATTAGAAATATTGATTTTACTACTGCAAAAGTAGCTGGTACCCCTATGTAAATTAGAAATTACTACACTCACAAAAGCTTACAATAAATAATTCTTCTGAACCTATAAGGTGGGCGCAAATATGCATTTTCTTGTAGCACACTAAATTAATAAAGTCTCTAATCAATTCATGTTTTATTATAATAACCCAACCATATATGTAATAAACATCTATTATGGTTAAAATATACTTGTATCCGTTATTGTATTTGGAAAGCATTGTCATTTTACACAAATTGGCTTGAAAAAGATCATTTAACCCTTTACTAATAACTATTCTTCTAGGGATATCTTATCCTTGCAGGGGAATGAAGCTCTTCAGAAATATTACTTAACTTAATTTGTAATATATCCATCGTCTTTCAGCTCTTCAATAATATAAACAATTTTGTTTGTATGTGAATAATTACTAGATTCTCTCGAAGCTATGAGAAGTTTTAATATATCAACCAATTCATTGTGATTGTTCCAATATACAGGTGAAAACCGACTGTCAATTTCATCTTTATATATTCCACTTCCGACTATATCTCCTATTAGATGAAGTTTAGGATTGTTTTAATCTCCTAAACTAATGTTAGCATTCGTTCGACGAACAAGTTCTTTATATTTCTGCAAATCGGTGTCGGAATATCCATTTGGAAAGTTTTTTAAACAATAATTCAAACAATCCTTGACTCACACCAGTTATGCAATCACCTATTTTAATTTATTGTCAGGAAAAATCTTAATTACCTAATCTCCAAGGAACCAGATGTCATGTCGATAAATACCAAAGGTCGTACCGTGCAGAGGTGAAGAATGTTGTAAAGATAAATAACGACATGTTAAATGAGAAAGAGTTTGCTTGTTCTTTGTTTAAGGTTCTTCTTCCGGTTTAATTTCCCACTCTATCCAATCTACTTGTAACATTTTTTAATATTTCTTTGTTTAAAAATTCCTGTTCCATACGTGCTCTTTTGGCTTGTAAATATTTTTCCCTCACAGCAGATATAACTTTATGTAATTCTGAAGCAGAGGCTGACATATTTGAATTATATTACATTAAATTCAATCTATTTATATATGAACTAAGTTATTGATTTTTTAACTGTTGCAGTAGGTCGAATAGTTTGGTTTTTTTTATCTTATCGATTTTACTTAAAACAGCATGTAATTTAGCTATAGCCTTAACTGTCAAATCATTAATAAAATAATTTTTCGTGTTTCCAAATCATTGTTTTGTTTGCTCAAATCTGTTCGCATAACTAAACCAAATGTTTTTATTAATGAATTCATTGTTTATATATTACATTATTTGTTCCATTCGTGTTTCAAGTTGTTTTGTAATAGTACCGCTTTCCACATCATTAATTACAACTCTTAAATTTTCTTGCATTTCTGTAAGTTGTGTTGTAAAAACAATTTTCGTCATATAATTAGTATTTACTAAATCCATTTAAATGTTCTTCTATTCTAAATTCATAACTCTGCAAATCGTCAATAATAATGGTTAAAATGTTCGCAATCACACTCGTGTTTTTATAAACATTTTCCTTCAAATCCACTAACTGTATTAATTTCTCTTGAATATCATTTGATTGTGATTTAAATACTTTTAATAATAGTGTTTAAGACTTCCATGTTTTTCACCTAGAAGTAAAAAACTGTCGAAACCAGACCTATATCTGCCTTCATATAGGGGTAGTGTTCGTATAATGATAAAAAACCATAGTTGTCTTTCCAACAGTAAGAACACATATTTTTAAACTTTGTAAAGGTCATTTTGCCTAAAACATGATCATTGTAAATATGTTGCAGATTAATATTGTTCACTTGAAACACAATTACCAGAGTTGCAGTACTGCTCAAATTATATTTTGATATATGTGCGTAGCTTTGTGATAGATAAAAACAAATAACCTTTGCATGTCGACCAAAACTAAAATATCATTGCATTTCACCCTGCGGTTTACACCAAACATCGTCAAAAATAAATATGGAATTGGGTAGTGCTTCATTCATAGGCACTATATCTTCTTTATTTGTAAATGGAAATATCGCATTCCTACAATTAACAACAAAATGGTCGCTAATTGTTGATACTTCTCTTGTTGTATTGTTTTAGAAAACCCATATTGGTTTTCAAATTTAAGTCCATTTGGATGTTCCAACAGCGACATAATAACACTTTTTCCATATGAAGAAGGGCCACTTACAATACAATGTATATTTGATGGTAAAAGAATGCCATGTTTTTGTTAAATTATGTTTTCTTTTGTTTTGCAATTACCACCAGATGTATATTTGGTTTTATAACCTTCATTTCTTCACAATTAGACAGTATAACACAATGTTTCATATCGTAATGTAATGTATCTTAATGTAACATAATGTAACAAAAACAGATTAACATAAAAAGTATCACTGCAGGTATATAGGTCCACATTCGGTTGAAAATAATGACTTGTACTAAATGTATCAAAAAAGGAGGTGGTGTATTGAATACATTGATTAATAAATTACCATTTGAATTCCATTTACCAAAATACAATTATTGCGGACGAGGTACTAACTTTGCAAAACGTCTGGCGCGAAACAATCAAGGAATAAACTCTCTGGATCATGCATGTAAATAACACTATATAGTTTATATTCGAATAAAAAAAATTCAAAAAAAGACATATAGCAGATACAATTCTAGCTGACAAAGCATCAAATATAAGGAAGAATCCATCTACATCAATAGGTGAAAAGCTAGGCACCTGACTTGTTGGCAAAGTCATGCATGCATAGGTGAAGAGAGGCATGGGCTCAAAACGTAAAATGAAACAAAAAAAGAAAGGAGGAATCATTCCATTGCTGTTTCCAGCATTAACAGCACTTGGATCAATCCTCAGAGGAGTTTTGGCGATTAGTAGAGCAGTTAAATCAAAAGGTAAAGGAATGTATTTGAAACCCTATCAAAGTTGGACAAGAGCGAAAAAAAACTCTACATGTGGGTGAAAAATGCAGAAAGTACAAAATAACCTTCCAAAACATGCATTAACAAAAAATATATTAATGTATTTGTAAAGAAACTGGATATTCCCTATTTCCTATGTATGTATATGAGAAAAGATTTTCAAAAGAAACCAAATCTTCATGAATGTATTATTGTTAATTTAGATTCGAAACAAAATAAAGGAACACATTGGGTTGCATTAATCAAACACATAAATCAATCATTATATTACAACAGTTTCTGTGATTCACATCCTCCAATTGAAATACCTAATTATTAAAAAAAAAACACCCAATTAAGGTACAGCTACCAAATGGAACAATTACCAAATACATTGAACTGTGGACATTTATGTTTATGTTTTTTGACTATAAATATAATATATAAGTAATTATAATAGTAAAACATATTAGTAATATGTCAGTTATGTCGACATTAAGTGGAAATTCGTCACAATTGCATGCAGTATATTTCCCTGTGTAAGAGTTAGATAGAGAATGGAAAATAAGTCTAATCGAATTAGTTACTTACAACAGCATAGCAAACATTGATATGCATAACAAATCATTTATGATTAATATTGGTGAAAAAACCTACAAGATTGTGATACCAGTCGGATCTTATGAGTTGGATGATTTAGAAGCATTCATTATAGCAGAATTACCTGAAGATGTACATTTACGATTACGTGGAAATCCAAATACGTCAACTAGTGCAATGTATAGTAATATCGATATCAAGTTCTTGGAAGATAATTCAATTGCAAATATATTGGGTTACAAACAAAGAGTATATCCAGCTAATCAATTGCACAGATCGTCAAAACAGGTAAATATATTGTTGGCAAATTTATGTTGTATAAATGTTAATATTGTAGGCAGTTCATATTTGAACACTACATGCATTCACATGCACTGTGGCTCCAGGATATAAAATAATTGAAAACTGACTATATTGATATACCTGCCAGTAATAGTTGATCGCATTAATGAAATAGCTGTTACAATTGTCGATCAAGACAGTAAACTGATTCATGTTAGGAATGAAGAAATTACTGTCTATTTACATTTTAAAATGCTATATAAACACTTGGGTTCCATGTGCAATACAATAAAAATGGGTATTGTGTATAACACCCAATATGGACACAAAGTAGGCAGTTACTTTAAGAAGTATCTCAATAAAGAACATATTTTCAAGAATGGAAGTATAAAAGGATGTAAATGCAAGCATAAAATTTTTACTTCAAATAAATTACCTGTGAAGGTAACACAAGGCAACAAATTGTTTTTAAATGAATTAGGATATTTGGTTAATAGAAATGGAAGAAGTACTTAATGTTGAAGAACCAGTCAGTTATGAAAATGCAATCACCAATATGGAAATACATGTGTATGAACCATTCCAAGCAGGTCCGTATGTATGTCTATCAGAAATAAGGATTTGCTATACATCATGATATTAAACACATTACCATCGAAACAAAGTTTAAGGTTTAGAGGAACAATTAAGAAGACAACTGATGAAACTAATCCAGTAACTGCAGGAATAGTGAGAAACAGAATACTTCATTTGATCGATAGAATGGCTTATCTGCTCAATAGTTTTGAAATAGATCAAACATGAGATATTGGCATTACTTCCACGATAAAGAATTCTCTCTTGGGAACTGTAAACATTCTTTATACAGGGTTTATGGCTGGGTGGATTAATGCTAGTAATTTTACACTACAAATAAACCCACATGGAAAATATGTAGTTTTACAGTTAAGTATGGTTTTGGGCTTTGCTGAGGACTATAAACATGTAATATGAAATGCTAAACAAGAATTAGTTATTTTATTCTGTTATACATATTCTAATGCCACATATGATACAGCTAATAACAAGGAAGGTGTAACATTTGAATTACACAGTATTGAATGGCTAATGCCACATATTGAAATTAACACTTATGAACATGTAAAGTTATTAAAATATATCGAAAAAGGGAATAATCTAGATACTGCCTTCAGATCGTGGGCTTTGGGGACATTTCCAAAGCTACTGACATGACAAAAAGCCATTTGGAATGTGAAATCAAGTTTTTCATTTGAGAAACCACAATTTGTCATTTGTTTTCATACCAACTGACAAAAAATGTATAAGTCGATAGATCAATATTCGATAATTGATATAGGAAAAATATTAAACTGTATCTAAACAGTCAAGCTTACCCCTAAATTGGTTTAAATTTGAACTTTGAAAATGGGGATTCCTTATTTGCTATGATATGTACTCAAAATTCCAAGAAAGGTATTATAACAAAATCAGCTCACCAATCCTAGAACCTGTATAATTTAAAACCAGAAGAACTTTATTTGTATTTGATGTAAGCAAACACAATGACACAATTACCAATAGCATAATTGATTCACGAATTGAATTTATTGCAAATACACCTATTCCAGCACATACACAAAGTTTATGCTCTGTTGATTCACGATAGATTAGAAAGTTACAATGTAAGAGATAAGCTGGTAAAGATAATGAATTGAGTCAGTAGGCAATGAATCACAGCAATGATGCTATGTTTTGCAATAAACAAGGTATTCAATCTGCAGAAACAATTATCATTAAAGAATTAGCTATTACTGATATGGAAGAATTACAACTGTATTCAGATTTAAAGCACAGTGTGACTGAAAATATCTATCTCCCAAATACAATAAAACTAATAGATGGGTACCTAAATAATTGTGAAATATTAGTAGGTGGAGATGAGCAAAAACACATTTTAGAAAGTGTGTATCAGGTGAAAGCAATAGATATTCTAAAAGAATACAACTGCCCATCATTTAAAGTCATGCAAAACACACAGATCTAACTCAACATTCTTTTCTGCAGAGGAAAATTGTGAATTAATGCTAACTTGGGCAATTTTGTCTGACTGGGGTGAAACAGATTACGATGATTCTCCTCCTGAATCACCTATGGCTATTATTCGAGTGATATGGCATTATTTGGGATGAGAGAACTAATGAGTGAAATGTAGTATAAAAAGTGTTTGGTTGTATGTAATCCAATATTTCATTAAAATGGATCAATAAGAAAATGAAACAGCATGCTCTTGCACACAGAAATCAAAGTGTAAATTGAATATTAGCAAGTTATTAGCATGTTGGAGTAAACCATTTCAAGTTTGTTTCAAAACAAAATAGTTTTAGCAACCTTTTTTTTAAACAACTTGTGGTTGTGTGTATATATATAAATAATTGTCTCATATATTTGCATCATTCTGTATTTGCTATTGTTTAAATATGTTGTATATAAATTCTAGAGCAATCTGTACTTTCTAGTGTGTTTTGGAATAATATGTAGTTAAACAGAAAGAGATTTGCTTTTTTTTAAATGGTTGGTGTTTGTATATATTTTGGCAATACATTTATCTTGTAAAGTGAATTCCTTTTGCATGTTTATTTAATGTATACTTATTAGAAGCATACTTGCTTTCCAAAGAAATGAAGAAAGAAAATATTGATCCGGAAAGAGAGATTCTTAAAATATGTCTGGTTTCTATCATATGTTGCATTAACACATATGAGTGTTGTAATAATAAATTAAGAGTAAAATTTTTGGAAGCAAGCACTCTAACCACTTTTCCATAAAAAAGTATATAATATAGCATATCGGATATGACAAGGTTACTATTAGTTATTTTCCAGCTTCGAATCTGGCTGTGTCATGTATTATAATAGTGAGTTTATAAACATAAAAGGAATAATGAACGAATCATTTAATTAATAAAAATATACATAATAAGTGTTAATAATTCGTTTGCACATGTCAAAAAGGTAGACATGCTTAATTTTATAGATATTCAAACTGAACTTAATTGCGTGGAATATTTCCAATGAACATTATTAGCTAACAAATTTATACTCTCCTCGAAATCTTAGAATTTTAGCATCTGCCAATATCTCAAGAAGTGAAAAATCATAATATTTAGAGATCTGTGGTCTTAGCAGTGTGATTGCTTCTTCTTCAGGGTCATAAACCTTAAATGTTAAATTTCAACATTTTTCCAATAGTACCAACTACAAAAACAGAGCTCTCAGAGGGTGCCAGCCTGACTCCAACAAACCCCTGCAAAGCACATTTCGGTTTTATAATATCCTGGGCAAAGTATCTCTTTTCACACAGTAAGCTGCTAAGGTCTTTGGTTCGTCCTGCTGGGGAGGGCAGTTCAGGTCAATGATTTTAACCGTCAAGGATACCAAGGTTAAAACATATTGGCTGTTTGGAAACTCTAGAGAAAAAAAATATTATGTTTCCTACTTTATAAAATTAATATTTACTTTCCAACCTCCATTACATGGGAAAATATAAAGAAATTAAAATAATACAGACTTATAAAAAAAATTAAGTATTATTTATGAAATAAGTTTTACATCCTAGTACACACTAACCTTTCCAAAAAAAAGTTTTAAATACCATATAAAATATATTTCTAACCACATTGAAAATATTTTCACACACATTAATGGAAAATATATGTATATGGTTAGTGTAAATATGATTAACAATATACAAATTAAGAAAGCAGGAGCAAGTTTACTTAAATTAGATTGTAAAGCATATCATGTTTCTTGACTTCGATAAACTTTATTGAAAATAAAAAACATTTTATGTTAAGTTTAATGTTTACAGAAATATGAGGCGATGCCTCAATATTATATCATGAAATGTAATAGTTGTTTCGAATATATATTATATATATATAATATTTCCTTTAAAAGGTTAAACTAATCTTAGAGAAGCTTAAAGAGGGATTATAGCAAGCATTAATGATTTTTTAAAATGGATTATTGCACTTTCTGTTTTCTATAAATTATATATCGCTTTATTGAGTGTGTGTACCTAAAATACATTTGCTAAGCATTTTAATCTATTATTAATGAAACAGAATATATTTTTATTAAATAGAAGTTATTTTTGTAATAAATTAAATGTTATTAATTTCTCCAAGGATGAAACTTGGCAGAGAGGTTTGTCTCAGAGATTTGGGGCAAGGGTTGAATATATTTGAAAGTCGGTAGTGCAGGAAGGGAGGGGACTGGGTGTTTGGCCTTGTAACTTCTGGTTGGGGAGGGAGGGGGAGAAATCATGTTTCTCGAGTATTTACCTGGGAATTTGAAATTTTTATAAATAGGGAGTTAGCCTCTACGCCCCCTCCCACTGTTTCCAGTTGCTTGTCAGTTCGGTTCGCCCTACCATGTCGTGCTCGTATGAAGATTATTTTCTTGGCCTATCTACCCAAGACTTTAAAAGAGAACTTGCAGATTTTAACTGGGTTATTTGAATGATTTATTGAACAGACCTGATGCTTTAGCAGAAAGTTTATTTGATTTCTTGAATGATGACGAAGAAAGTGGATCTACTCTACAGCCATTTCTCTTGTCATTGGCTTCAATGTTAAGAGCAGTTACACTGACATCTGTGCTAACAAATCCTACAACATCGAGAGCAGATATATTGAAGTCTACAGTAGCGAATCATACAGTCACCGTCAATGTCGAGAGCAAGTATATTGATTTATGTGTTAGTGAATCCTACAGTAACACCTTCAATGTCGAGAGCAAGTATATTGATGTCTGTTAACAAAACCTACAACATCGAGAGCAGGTATATTGACATCTGCAGTAGAGAGACCTTCAGTGACGCCTCCGGTATTCAGTGCTACAGCAATGTCTTTGGCATCCAGAGCTACAGAGATGCCTTCGCCGCCAAGGGCTACAGCAATGCCTTTGGTGTCCAGAGCTACAGCGACGCCTTCAGCGTCCATAGCTACAGAGTCGCCTTCGACATCCAGAGCTACAGCCTCGCCTCCGCCATTGAGCTTGGAAGCTCTAGATTTGACAACAGTCAATAAATCAGGAGAGCGATGTGTACAAAACCAGCAATGTTTTGTGTTGCACTCTACTAGATTTAACCTCAAATAATATGTGGGAAGATATGTATAAAAATTATTTATTCCAAGAGTTGGAAGAGTTTTTTTGAGTTCAATTTTGTGTTTTCACATGAATCAAGTCTACCATCTCCGGAATTATTATCACTTGAATCACTGCAGCATAAATTAATTTTCCCACTTCCTCCTCCATTCATACCTTCACCACAAGAAATAATTTATACTCCTATATCATCACTAATATCACCACCACCTATTTGTCCTGTAAATAAACACAAATTCAGCTTCTCTTAACTATAAACATAAATTTTAATAATAATTCAAACTTACAGTACTAAATTATTTTAAGGTGTATCATGAAGTGATGCATTTAATGGTTTCTGATATAGCATAATTAGATACTTTTTCAGTTTTAAAATTGTAATGATCTTTAGATGTGATGTGGTGATAAGATTTTTAATTGTAATAGGGTGAGAAGTGTATAGTTTTAATGACTGAAAGTATAAAGTTTTAATGATTTTAATAAAATTTCATTCACTTAGTTAAACATTGTAACAATTTTAATAAAATGTTAAGAAAATTTAATTCACTTTTTTAAAAGTTTTAACAATTTGCTAAGAAAGTTAATGATTTTTAATGATTTATAATGTAAAATGATGGAAAATTTTAATAAACTTTATTATTTCAATCAAAAAATGTTTAATAGTTTTCAGTCATGCCATACTCTGTTGTGATTATTTTACAGTTTTAAGGTGTAAGATTGAGCTTTTGCCAATGACCTTGTAAGATTTCACACATATATGTTAAATATGTTAAGTGACTTTCAGTCATAGAATACTTTGTTGTGATTATTCTACAGTTTTAAGGCATAACATAGAATTTTTGTTAATGAGATAGTCATCTTTCACACACAAATGTTAAGTTTAATTATTTTCAGTGCTAGCATACTTCGTTGTGATTATTATACAGTTTTATGACGTAAGATAAGTTTTGAATAATATGCTTGTATGGCTTTCACACATAAATGTTAAATATGTTAAATTATTTTCAGTTGTAACATGTTTGATGTGAATATGTAGACACTTTGTTGTATGGATGTTAACTAAGGTGTATTTTATGAATTAAAAAAAAAAGAATTCCAAATAAAAATTTTCTATGTTAAAATGAAATATTGTGACTTGTTATTTATTAGTTTGAAAATTCCTAATGTCATTACATATGTTGTGAATGATTGGAGATGGGATGAGTCTGAAGACAAAGTACTTGTATATGACTGGATATAGAATGTTTAAATGAAAAATGTTAACTAGAAATGAGTGGATGATGTTAAGTTATTGGTTTTATTGTAAAATCAGGTAACTGGAAAAAATTACAAGTTGTTTGCTTTCTTCTTGATGAGGGTGAAAAATACACATTACAAATTATCATTTCTATTAAAGACATTTCATAAAAACCCACTTTGATGGGGGAAATTACAAAAATGTTGAAGAGAATCGAACATGTCTGAATGAATGAATTTGAAAGGAAAAGGAACAGACTAGTATCTTCAGAAACCCCTGTCGGCCCGCTGGTCAACTTGAAGAACCCTGGGGAATTAACGAAACAGAGAGTCAAGTGACACAAATGCCTTTTTGAGAGGCAGGTAGAAAGACGTCTGAGCAACACACCCCAGCACAACATAATCATACTTCACACAAACTCAGAAAACATAATTAAAGGTTTTAAAAAATGGCTACCATTTTTCTTTAAATTTGCTTAAATTTGGCCATTTAGGCAAATCAGTTGAAATATTGTGAAATTTATCACATTTCAGTTTCAATGGCAGTCATTTCAAGCTGGATACATGCTATTTCAGTAATATCATGTCGAAAAATTGGTATTTGTAAATAAAATAAGTTCAGATATATACACATTGTATAGTAGGAATTCTGGGCTAAGAAAAACTACACATAAAATATGCATGTTTTCTATGCTTTTCTGATAAATATTTAAAAACAGATTGAAAGTAAAATACATTTACTTGTGTATTGCTTAAATCGAATGGGGTTCAAACTGTGTTCTAAGATTAACTTTGTCAAAATATGTCTTATAGTTAGTTAAAGTTTGCTGGAAACAGGGTAAAGTTTGCAGAATTAAAATATAAAGTATTTTTTGTTGGAATATTAAATCTTTGGGATTATTTTGTGGGGATTACAATATCGGGTAATATTTAACTTCATGGATATAAATTACATCGGTGGGAGTTGTACAATTTTATTTAGTTAGGAATTCATCAGACTCTGGCTTTGGAAGAAACAGTTCTTTTTTCTCATTGGTTCAGTGTTCTAGCGAAAGTAACACTTTGTAGGGAAGAGGGCAGAGGGGAAATAGCCAAGGTCAGTTCAAAATCTGCTGGGCCAAGGGATGGAGCCTTCATGACCTGATGCATAAAAGATGCACTTTGGTCTTGAAAGAAACCTCCATTCCTGGCAGTCAGCTATCATCTCGGAAAACATGCGCTTCAGGGTGGGGATGAAGGGAGGAGGTCAGGGCTGCATGGCCTTGGAAAGGGCAGTCCTCCGGAAAGACACCCTGGGCTGGTGTAGGGGGAGGGGGAGGTTTATTACCATCGACAGAGCAGTCCTCTGAAAACCACGTTCTGTGGTGTTGTTCAGTGACCTTGGAAAATAACTCTCTTTTTGCACAAAGACGTGGTCTGGACAAGGCGGGGGAAGGGGACTGCTGCAGGCAGCACCGACATGGACAGTTTTAGCTGTCCGATGACATCTTAGTTCTTTGCAAACACTTGTCTTGGATAGCCATATACACCAGCTCTCCTGACTTCACCAAGCAAGTCGAATGTTGGCGGGACTTTGTGTCACGACCAAGGGGTTCGGCAGTCAGCAGGGTTCAGAGAGTATAAACATATCATATGCCTGAGTGATAGCTGCGATTCTCGTTTTAATATTTAAAAATTTTATAAGTTTTTTTTTTAATTTATCAGGAAAAATAATTTTTGTACGATAAGCCGATATAATGTGTTTGTCGCATACCCCATTTCTGAGTTTGGTCAACGAAACTTCGTAGCATTTTCAACTATTGTTTTGGTAACTAGTGCCGTGAATTTTACAGACTTAATGGAAAAATCTGCAGTACGTCAGTAATTTTAAATAATTTTTCTTCGACCAACTTTTCTGAATTAAAAATAATATATAGAATGTTTCTATAAAGTTTTGCAGGATTAAGCCATCTGAGTCTCCTTATGCTTCGACAGAAAAAATTTATGTTAAAAGTGAATTCTTCTTCTTACAATAGTGACACTTTTGTTAAAAATCATGGTAGGTTTCTTTTAAAAAAATTATTGTTTTTTTGTCTGTTGTAGGACGAATAGTGTATTCAGAGTTTTTGTCAATATATAATTTTTATCCATTTGTCACATAAATCGTATTCACATATCTTAACGAGTAGCTATATCCTTAGTCGCCTGTCAGATGCCAGCTGCATTCCACGTATCTAACAACTTATAAGTTGGTGCATGTCATACACTGCAGTCATTGCTTCAGCCATCTCACGACCAAACAGATGTGTTGTAAAATCATGTAAGGTACGTGCGAGAGGCAACAAGTAGTGTCACATTTTTTACATGTTTTCAAATATCTTGTTAATGTGATTATGAAGACTGCTATTTAATTTATAGCAAAATTTTTGATTTGTTAATAATTTCATACTGGAGACTCATGCAACTGTGATAGTTTAGCACTTGTCAACACCAGGTTATTCATGCAGAGCTCGTTTGAAATATAGTTTTAGTACTACGTCAGTGCTGTTACTCATTCGGAATAATAGTATATTTCAAAGTCGTCTGTCTCCCAACACCATCTACAAGCAATATCACTACCAACCCAAATAATTTACACATATGCCACTTTTGCACAAAACTTACCATTATATATATATATATATCCTGTCCCCAACACGTCACACCTCAGTTGAATGCCAGAGCTCAGAGGGTGAACATCTACCAGAACTGCTCCCCAACCCACAAAAATAAACAAATAAATTTGGCCCTTAGTACACTCTTGCACCAAACACAAAAATATTTAATCTAATAATTTTAAAAAAATCCGATTAAATACAGATTAAATACGGATTAAATTTTTTCATCTGATATAATCGGACTAAAAATTAACACTTTCTATCCATTTAACCCGTTCTATCCATTTAACCCTTCCAGTCAATTCAACCCTTCCAATCTATTTGACCAATCCTTCAATAAATTTAATTAACCTGTTCAATCAATTTAACCCTTTCATATAAATAAATGCGGCATCCCCTTTGGGGCATGTCCCTTCGCCCCTACTACTCACACAAATAAGCATTCTACGTTCGTACATTTAATGCACCACAGCTGGCTCATAAGGCGGTGAGGACATGTGCCTGGTTGGGAGCAAGTATTGATAGGCAATTAAAATCATGGTATGTGACGTACTGTATGCTACACTGCGATCATCTCGCCTTCCTCTCACTCAAGTGGTGAGGGGTTCGATCGCAGACGATCCCTGTACGGGCTATAGCATGTGGAAAAGATGGTCGCTGTAAGTGGGTTTTCTCGGAGGATTTCCGTGCTCTCGCCAATAAATTTCATCGTCTCTTTCACTCTAATGTCCCTTTTTATGACGCACTTAAGAGAAACTGAGCAAAGATCGTTACTCAATGTTAGAGATGGCAGCACCACTCTCCAGAAGCCTGTCGACAAGCAGGTGGCACCCTTATCATATGCCTTACCACCCGCATAAAATTTATTTGTTATTCTAGCAGTTGTAGACCAACTAGGATAGTTTGGTAGTTGTGGTTATTGCCAAATTAGACTAAGTTACTTAAAAAGGAAATAAATAACCAACAAAAAATTATGAAAATCTACTGTAATCAACAATTAGTAATATATTTGTCACATAACGAAGTATCAGGCATCACTTCTCAGAGTTTGCCTGGTTTTTACCTCGATATGTTTGTTTTATGAAAGAGAACTATCGCCCTAGCTAATAATTTCGCCCAGTGGCATTTCATAGTTGAGCTATTCGATTCAGTAGCCTGAAATTTCTTCATCCTATTTTTTGAACTCAGTGCACTGTTACGGAACCTACGTATTTGAAGTCCAGATATAATAACATGCCGATGATTTTGAACTCTGTTGATCCACTCTTCTAAATGGCATGATTAACCCTACACTCACAAATTGCTATGTAATACGTATTTCCTTTTGCATTTATTCTCTATTGAACATTGTGTACGTTTTACAATCACACAGAAAGGGATATGTGGCAGGTCTGTACGTATAAAACAGTACAATTTGAATTTGCATCAAGAAAGTCATGTGTGCAGATACTGATTATAGCACAGATGGTCGACAAAACACATTATCGTACAACTTCATTAAAGACGCGCCGTGTCAACAAGAAGATAAAATATTTATTTAATGCTCTTCTACCACGTAAGTAAAACACTGACATTTAACGATTAATAAATATTTACAAATAAGGACGAAAAACTAGTAAACAAGAATTACGAAAAATTATATATCTCAAGAGTGGTACAACGAAGCAAAGCAGGGGAAAATTAAACACTGTTTTCAAAGGCAAAAAAAAAATGGACTAGAAATATTAGGTAGTTGACTTTAATGAATGTATTACCAACATTATTTTATGAAAAAATTAGGGAATATAATTATCACAAATATACCATAAAATTATACAGTATATAAATTTATAAATACTTGAAATATTACTATGTGTAGGTATTTTACATATCTTTCAGTAACTTGTGGTGTTATAAATATAACCAATTTAATTTCTGAAGCCGGAGTTGTTTATTTTTACTGTTTTGTCAACCAGAACAATACAATCGTAATACAGCTTACACGATTTCTATAATTTGTACAGGTCTTGGTCGAAATGTAACTTTTCGAAAGTTTTGCTATTCAAAGCTTTAAAACTAACCACCTCCATGAAGGCTGTTCTAGCCGAGTGCAGATGTTTTGGTTACAGAAACCATACATGCGACTTACCGTAGCTCATGCCACAGATGCCTTGCAGCATAACGATGGGGAAGACGTATGCCATAGAGCCAACGCACTCGAAATTGAAGACGTAGAAGCCAAACGTGACAAAAAGAATCACCTCTCCCGTCGTAAGAAAGAGCTGCGTCAAGAAATGGGCCGCCATCACTTCAACCATCGTCACTCCTGGAAAAAAAAATGTCTGCGTGGAACGTCCTAGATACCTCAGCAAGTACTGCATTCATTCAACTATGCTATGTAGATACCATTTACTACATCAAATGGTGATTTGAAATTTCTGCAGGCCAGTAGTATGATTTGGTATGTTCTGGCACAAGGTCGCATGCCGCCGAATCTTGTAACTGTTCGTGCTCTGCCATTCTGGTCAAGACCTAGTCATCTTGTTTATCTCATTGGATATCTGTGACCTTCAACGTAACCTTTGGCCCGGTGACTTTAAAACTGAAAATACCTTGAAAAAATGTATTAAAATGTATAAAAACTTTTTAAAAATTGTTTTAAAAATATAAAAATGTATTAAAAATTTACATGTACAGAAGCAAACCCTCCCCCCTCCAGAACCATGTCCAGTAGACGACTGATATCTCACCAATAAATTCCCCCCAACCCCCTGGCCCATGTATATCGCATACCACAGACAAGGAGGTGGTTAACTGTGTTTTGGGATTTCCCAGCTATGAATACTTTACAGATTGCCGCACAAATATCCGCACACGACATTCGATGTTTTCCAACATAAATTTAAAAAAAAATTGCGGAAGGGGCAAGCTTGTTGTTTCGGGGAGGGAGAGGGGCGGAACTTAGTAATTGATTTTTCGTTATTATTAACTCATAAACAAGTGCTTTGTATGTTTATTTCTTGTGATGTATTTTTCCTAATTCAATTTTATAGTAGTTTCAATATCTCTGCCTTTTGTTTTGAATACTTGCCTTTCATTGAATGTTGTTGGATTTATAAAGCTGAGTTCGAGCATACATTACGTTTTACTGTCGGCGACATTTTCCTCCATTCGGGCGAAAATTTTGCAAATATCCTTCGAAGACCTGCCCTTGTTATGAATTATGAACGGCACAGATCTGTAATTTGTATTGTAGTATAAATATGTTTGGGAGACTTGCATTTCGGGAATTAAATTGTGTTTTAGTTGGCATAATTCATAAAGAGTGAAGACTTTTGACGCCCACTGCTGGAGTAGAGACCACGCACATGCACATGTGTTTGCATGTCACTTTTCATATGGCTAGAGTCACTTAGCAGTGAGTTGGATCTCTGGTGGGGAGCAGGGAGTTTACTACTGCAGCTCAGATATATGTACTATTTAATGGAGTGCACACAGATGTATGAAAGTACAGTAATTTTGGTTTCAGACTGTAACAGTTTTTTATGGTTTAAAAGCTACTCACAGTGTATATTTTTCCCCCTGAGAATATCTCTATATGTTAATTATTTGTGCATATTAAGAGTTTTTTTATATCCTGCCACTGTCAGCCATAAATATAGCTGCATGTGGAGTAAACATATGGATTCAATTTTTTTTCTGCTGCCAAAATTTTAAAATGTATCGATTTTAAACTTGAGAGTAAATGTTTTCAATGATGAGCGACTACGACTTATTGAGGGCAATGCATGGGATTCTTAACTGTGCATATTGCATAACACAGGACAAGGAGTTGGTTTTAACCCTGTTTTAGGTTGTTCGAGCTAATAATTACTTTATAGAAAGCACCACACAGCATTTGTACATGATTTTTCCAACATGAATTGTAGGCAAATGTTTACTGAGGGAGCAATTTTGTTGTACCGGTGGGTGCTTCTTTCTTGTGACATATTTTTCCTATATGAGGTTTTACAGTATTTGATATATATCTGCCTTTTGTTTCAAATACCTACATTTCATTGAATGAGGCCGGTTTTGCAAAGTTACATTCGAACCACACAAAATTTTATTGTTGGCGAAATTATGTGAACAGCCGACAGCGATGTTATCTACCATTTGGGCTGAAAATTTGCAAATGTCTTCGACGACTCGCTCTTGTTATGAATTATGAATGACATGGATCTTTATACTGTGTTGGAATGCAGTTTGAGCCACCAGGAAACCATTTACATTAAGATTCACGAAACCTGCGATGATTATGGTATTTGACATGCTGGATGGTCATCTAAAACTCCTGGGGCTGCAGGAAGGAAATTCGAATGATATGGCAAAGGAGACTGAATACATCACAGTTTTACAGACGAGGGCCTACAGCTATGCAGATTTTCACATGTCTCTGCCCATTATCGATCCTAGCAAATGTTATGCGACAGTTTCCGCACTTATATGTCACCCGATTCGTAATCACCTCACAAAAAAATTTCTTTTAATCAAATTACAATTATAGATTTTCCTAGTTTTGTAAAACAAATATGAGCACTGACAACTCGCCTGGTGGCTAAATCGAGAAAACAGCACCACTTGTTTTCAGAATAGAATAAAATGTGGCGGGCACCGATAGCACCATCTATACTTTAAAAACAAACAAATATGGCTGCCACCTGGTGGCTAAATCAACAGCTCGCTTGGCAAAGAAATCAATAATTTATACTCTAGTGCTACCTATATGTTGAAAAAAGAATACAAAATGGCCGCCTACAGAGATGTAAATAAATGACCAATGTAAACAACATGACAGGGATGCGAATGAAGGTCAGAGACAAATTCCAGCATGGTAAACAAATTACAAACAAAAAACCTAGATGGTGGGTGGAGTGCATATGACAGAATGAATGGTGGAGAAGTGGTGAGGGAGGGTGAAGGTGAGGGTGGTGTAGTAGTGATGGTGAAGTGCGGTGCATGGGTGAGGGTAGGTGGGGTGGTTGGGGTAATGGTGATTGTGTGTATGGGGCTTGTGGGGGGTTGTGTGGGATGATGTGTGATGAGGCGGAATGTTAAGACACTGTGACTGTTTGGAAGGGGGTCAGTAGTCTGCTGGATGTAGTGCTGGCAGGTGAGAAGAACTTCCGGAAATGTTTTTTTTTAATTTAAATAAATTATTTTTATAACATTTTTCATAATTTTGTTATAAATTCCTTATAAATTCCTTATATTTGGGGGGGGGATTTGTTGGAATTTTCAATTTTAAAGTTACCAAAATCAAGGTCAAAGGTCACGGTTAAGGGCACCGATATCCAATATAGCAGACAAGTTAGTCACCGGCCGACTGGTGCATGAACAGCTCCGAGCTCAGGCACTCCACGCCCTCGTGCTAGAACCATCCAAAACATTATACTCGAGCCTTGTGAAGTTTAGGCATTTCCCAAAACTAAAACCAGTAACTACACTGGTGAAAAATTGAAAATGAACACTCTGACACAATGGTACCACATGAATGGAGGTTTTATTGAATAATTATACAGGTTGTACACTGGTTATGATAATGATCACAGGGTCGTACATCTATAGACAGAGGCTAAAGAGTGTCTTGTACAGTAATGTCAGTATCTTGTGTAGTCAGCTTTAGCGACGATGCTGTCATTCAGCCGTGCGTATAAACTATCATAAAGGTGTCGAATGTCATCTTAGGGAATAGTGTTCCATGCTAATTCCACCTGTTATTGCAATTGGTGGAGGTTTGTTGCTGGTATGGCAGGCCGCACCAAACGCCATCGCAACATGTCCCACACATGTTCAATGGGTGACAGGTTGGGTGATCGTGCTGATCAGGGGAGTAGACGAACATCTTCGAAAGCATATTGGGTAACACGAGATGTGTGTGCACAGACATAATCCTGCTGGACGAGAACATCACCTTGGCGCTGTAGGAATGGCAACAAAATGAGCTGGATGTTGTGGATGTAGCGTTCACTGTTCAGTTTTTCCTCAACCAACACCAGAGGTGTACGGTTATTGTATGCTATTGGCCCCCCTCCCTCTCAGGCCATAATGCCAGCTTTGCTTTCTGCGGCTCTCCTGGTTGATCACGCACTCGCAAACGACAGTCACTGGCGCCAGTAGTAGGGCTGGGGGAGGGGGGGGGGTCATTTCCCCTGGGATTAATTGATGGATTATCGGTTTGATTAAAATGGTTAATCCTTAATCCGATCTTAATCTGCTCAAAAATTTAAAGGGTTAATCATATATTAAAAGGGTTAAATTTATTGAACGGGTTAAATGGATTGAAAGAGTTATTTTTTAACCAAGTGTACCAAGTGTCAATTTTATTATTTTCTTTATTTTTTATTGTGGGGAGCAGGAGCTGTAGTACGTCCTCGGCCTGTGAGCTCTAGAACACGACTGAGGTGTGGCGTGTCGGGGATGGGGTAAATATGTGGCGAATTTTGTGCAAGAGTGGTCTAAGTGTATTTTTTTTGGTTTGGTAGTGATCTTGCTTTAAATGTTAGTATTATAACAAATGAATAACAGCATTGCACAAGAGAAATTCAGAGTGATTAAACGAGTTCTACATATGATTAAATAACACGAGAGAGAGAGAGAGAAGTATAATGAACGAACACAACTCCATGAGTGTGGAGTATGGAATTAACAATCTACAACAAAATGCCCCTATATATTAAACAATCACAATAACAAAATATATGACACTATT
The DNA here is from genome assembly GCA_029891345.1 of Dryococelus australis. NCBI lineage: Eukaryota > Metazoa > Arthropoda > Insecta > Phasmatodea > Phasmatidae > Dryococelus > Dryococelus australis. The sequence continues at coordinate 105,802,763 of CM056996.1, forward strand.
TGATGCCTCTCGCACATACCTAACATGGCCATTGGCTGCGAGACTGGTGAGGAGGAACTTTAGAAACATAATCAACACCTAAAAATAAATAAATTGATTAACATGTGTAATGAAATCGCACCTTTCGGAAAACACATCTGTCTGGCTCAGAGGCTGGTGAAGGAATGAGTCCATCTTATGTCGAGAGCCTGACAATATATACGTGGAGCACATTCAGAGACTGACAAACGACTAAGGTTATAGCTACTCGGAAATAGATGTGAATACGATTTACGTGACAAATGGGTCAAAGTTATGTTTTTGACCCACATACTAATATATAAATTAGACTTCTTGAATTTTAAACAGACACAATATAAAAAAAACATAATGAAATGGCACCAGGGGCTCCCCGAAAACACATCCGTCCACCTCGGAGGTCAGTCGATGAATGAGTGGATCGAATGACATGCACCTGCTTATATACATGTAATGTGGCCAGTGTCGTAAAGGCAACTGAGTTTAAATTTAGACTGACAGAACATATTTCCCTACCAAGCTACTGTTAGCGACTTGATTCGTCCCACAAGTACATGAATGTATAAAAGTGAACTATTTAAAAATAACGTACTTGCTACAAATTTCCGTCAAGTCTGAAATTCACGACATTTGATATTTAAAAAATGTGAGTTGAAAATGCTACGAAGTTTTGTCTACCAAACACAGAAACGACATTTGCACGATATACGCACTATCACACGAAAATGCATATTTTATTCCCAATAAATAAAAAAAAATTCACAATATAGTTTACGAAGACTGAACTAGATCTTAACTCCGGAGCATATAATATAGCTTAACGAGAATCGCAGCTATCACACTCCGAAGCCCAGTGTATATGGAGATATTGAGGTTTACATCCATCTAGGCCAAACTTCTATGAGCAACTGAAGATGGTGGCGACTGGATACAGGGGTGCAGATGGCCTGAACTCCCCCACCCATCGCTAGAGTACACTACTCTGCCCTTCAGGTTACTCATTCCTGTGCCCTCGATTGCCAATTTTTTCGGCAATGTAACAAGATGCAACGACTGCCTAGATACGGCTACATCGCTCCCTACCTCCCTGCAACCCCTCATCACCCTCTCACGCCAGAGCGACGTGGCCTGAGGTCAAGAACCCAGACCATCCCTCCCACCTCTCCAACATACAGTTCGTTTTTCGAAGGGCACTACACCCTGGTGTCGATCCAACACTGCAAGAACCTGTTTAGCAGCAAATGCCACCTCCGCCCACACCGTACAAGAACTGTCCCTTCCAACACGACACTTCGCAAAACCCACCCTCCTCAAGGTCAGAAAACATTTTTTCGGTTGACTGCCCCTGTCCACAGACGGTACTATCGATTCAAGGCCACACACAACACCCTTCCCTTACAGCACTCAAGTGACACATTTTTCAGATATCTCGGGAACTGGCCGATCCCCCTCCCTACCACCAGAGTGCTGCCTCGGCTATGAATGGAGGCTTCCTTCAAGGTCAAAGCGACGGTTTCCCTAGGGAGGCAGCAGAGGATTTTGAACTGACCTGAGTTAGCTGTCTGCCCCTCTCCCCTCTTCCCACCTCACAATAAACTGCTACTTTTGCTGGAACATTGAAGCTTCCTCCTATTTTTCGAGATGCAAGAGCCTGGCGTATTCCCAGCGAAATAAAATTTTGCTACCAAACTCCCACCGACAAAAGTTTATTTTTCCTCATCATTAGGAAATATGTTCCAAACGTCTTAGACACACTATAAATTCAATTAAAAAATATAAACCATTTTCCAGCGAACTTTATTCCATTTTCCAGAAAACTTTATTCCATTTGCAAGGAAACTTTGTTCCATTTTCCAGCAAACTTTACTCCCGTTTCCAGCAAACTTTATTCCCATTTTTCCAACGACTTTTACTAATAAATGATTAATTTTCATACCAACACAGCTACAAGACATATTTTGTGTAAGTAATGACAAACACACATCTTTATTCAGTTATTTTACTTATACTTTCAATCTGTTTTTTCTAAAAATATTTTACGTATAGTTTTCCCACTTTTGAATTTCTACCATAAAATGTACATATATTTACAAATTCTTATCCCTAGAAAATAAATATCGACATGATATTACTCAAATTATACGTATCCAGCTTTAAATGACATATCAGAGCTGAAATCTGTTAAATTTCATGATATTTCAACTGATTTTCCTAAAAGGGCAAAATTACCCTTAAATTTAAAGGAAAATGGCAGCCATTTTGATCCATTTACTATATAAGGAGGGATAAATTAAATTTTTTCTCAGTGTCACTTAATGTGCATATGTGTGCATGTGCATAGCATTGCCACTAGCGAGACTTAAGGCATCTACTACAACTCCAGGCATCCGCTACAATGCCAGGCATTCACTAGAACCCCAGGCGTCCACTACAACAACAGGTGTCCACTACAAGCATCGACTACAACGCCAGGCATCCATCACATTTACTACAGCTCCAGATGTCTACTACAGCTCCAAATGTCTACTACAACTTCACTACATCATCTCTATCTACAAGGGATTTCATATCTGCATCAGATCGCAACAGGCATAATGCATCAAGGTCACTGCTGTGACAATTGTGACTCTGAATGCGTTGATACGTTCAATGCTATTTTATCTTATGGGAAGACGAAAACATTATTGAGTTTAGACTGCTCCCAACTGTGAGTGTTGCCGAAAGAATTTATAATTTCTTTTGTGGGCCACGGAATAAAACTAGTGTATCCGTTCTTGGTTGAACATTTACAAACTGATGAGGATATCGTATCCCATTTGCCATGTGATGACTGTCCTTATGGCATGCCTGTCTTTGCTAATGATGGGAACTTGCAGCAACATATGCGGAGGGATTGTATGTCGTGCAGGCTGGAACAGCTATTTGAAGCTAGAATCATTACAGATGTTGTAATGAATGATTAAGGTTTCGATGAATTAGATTCCGAGGCGAGCACTGTCATCTTATAAAATTTATATGAGAGAGAGAGAGACATTTTTGTAAATAGTGCATAAAGAAATTTACGTAAAAAAATGATGTGCTATGCTCAGGGTTTCCAAAACTACTAAGACAGCTCCTTTGTAATTAAGGAGCTTACTATTTCTTATACAACCAATGCTATTGACTCTAACGTATTACGCTTTACATCGCCCAAACCTTAATGCAGTTTAAAAATTGAAGTTAAGCTGATGTTCCGGGAACAGACTTATGAGATACATAACCTGAAATGGGAATCTGGTAACATAGCTTACAAAAAATTGTTTTCAATATGTAAATGGTGCGTTACTCGAAGACTATCACATACACATGCTTGGAAAAATGAATAAGGAAGTTTTAAAAACTTTAACCAATGCAGAAGTAATAAATATCATAAGATACCACGATTGTTCGAGTATTTATTCAATTGTCAAATGCTATAATACTAATCACTGTGAGGAAAAAAAAACATTCTGCTCACAGTGTAGAAGCAAAGCTTTAAGAGAATATTCGTACCAACATCCTACCTATGTGTAGAGAGTGAGCGGAAAAAAGGGGGGGGGGGGGGGATTAATTTTTCGAAGAAATTGTTCGTTCTAGGTAGCTTAAAATTTCGAAAAAAAATGGAGAAATTCGGCCCAGAGAAGACATATTCCAGTATTTTTCAAGGAAACAAGAAAGTATGGTTCCAGTCTCTAGGCAACATATACTTTCAAACACAGATATGTAGCGGAGATGAACGTTGGAATTTCGCAAAAAGTTTCGGGGTAAGCCTGTGCACAGAATGAGTGTTGTGTGATGAAGAAGAAGCCTGTCCTGTTTTTAATATGCGCCCTGACTGCCCCTGTATAACTGCCCTGTTATTCTTGGGGCTTATGTTTTAAAAATCGCAGTGTAGAAGTAACCAATGAAACAGGTTTTCATCCAATAAAATATAAATTGATTAGAGTATTTTATGACAACCCCACCTTATGGACTGAAACATGTAATACGAAGGAACACATCACACAAATACAAGGCAGTAGCGGCCTTTTAGGAGTGTAATGTGAAATGTGGGGCTGTGAGGTATGGAACAGTATTGTTTGAGTCTGTAAATTTGATCTAACAATGTTATCATTGAAGGACTAATTTTTACCACAAAATGGAAGAACCTGCTGGTATATAAAGAGAGAATCGTACACCAGAGCTTCAGTTATGATGGAGACGTTCGACTCGTCACTCAGTATGCTAGTGTTACTTCAGGATATAGGCGAGTGTGTTTTAGAATTGACGATGAAGATAGTCCACTACAGATACAGATGTGCAATGGATATGAACATTGGCATTTCTCATTGATCAGTCCAAAGAAACTTTAAAAGTTTTCGACGTATGTTATGGGCGAATTACTGTCCTTTATATAATTTATGCCCTGTCAGCAAGCTACCTTGTAACGAAGGTAAACTAGAATTTGAAGCTCAGAGTGCTTACATCTCCAAATGCAAGTCCTACAAGAAAATCAAATACATTATGCAGAAGGACTGTAGTTGCTGTTCGCTTACTACAGTTTTGACTGAGCAATGCAACAACAAGCAACGCTATACGTACATTGGTAACCAAGAATTAACTTCTCCCTGTGTTATGTGGCAATGTAACATTTTTCAAAGAAAAAACATCTGCAGACTATATAAAGGATAGCATTCAGTATAAAATCGTCAGTCGTGGCTATAATATTCAACCCTACAGACATATACTAGGTCCTGCAAATTGGATACAAAAGAGTTTTCTTTAAACAGTATGGCGGTTTTCTACAAGTTCAAGTATTCAACGATATAGAACATTGGTGCTACACTTTCGACAACAGTTTCGGCATTCACTTTGATGACGGAACAGCATTCAACGATTCTGCTGTGAGATATATTTTCCCCAATAGTGACTTGCCAACAACAGAAGTAGATTTGATGATTGCCAGTTTTAGCAAGGAAATATAAGAGGAATGGTGAAACTGAGTAATCGCATACCATCTCAACAGACCTCACCAGAAATCATTGTTCGTTGGAAGAAGACCTGCGACAGGGACCTCCACAACTTTATTTTCAAACAAGGAGGATTAGTTTTTCCATCTATGTGTAATTTATGTATGTATGAAGTGGCTGATTCAGAATAATGTTCTTCCCGATTTGCAAGTATGTGTTTATTACTAAAGGTTTGTATTGTGTAACTTACAGCATAGCATATTCACATTTTGTTGTAAAGGAAATGTGTGAGTCAGACATTCATTTCAGATGCATGCATTTCTCTCAAGCTTTTACAGCACGTAGTAAACCAAATAGTTATGATTGCACTTTAACTAACTGAAACAGTTCTGAATGTCTTGTAAACCAGTACAGACCACACAGAGTAGATCATAAGCATAAACTTAAGGTTGAACGCATTGTAAAGTTATATTGAGAGGAAGAAAAATGTATGAAATATCTTGTTTATGATCAGACACTGCCTTGCCCTATCAGTTATTCAAAGAATGTGGTGATAATCGTCATACTTTGTATCATTATAGCAAAAACAAGTTTCGTTAGACGTCTCATACTGGGTGTGATTCATCAATTTTACGTAAATCGAGCACTAAAATGAGCAAAAATAAAATTTACCCATAAAACACATTTCAACTTACAAATTTGGAGAGAGAATGAATTTATCAATATACATACATTGTTCCTTGCTAATTCTTCTCAGTAGAGTGTTGGATCTCATAGTAGCAACACAACATATTTTCATCCTGCAAATCATAATATCAGTGTCAAACAAGGGAAGTCCAATATAACTTACACCCCTTATGGTGCAACGGACTTTTGCGAGGATTTACGGAAACTTGTGATAGTATGTTTCACTTTAAAGTAATTTATATTACTCTTGGAGACGAAAAGAGTCATGAACTCATACAGTGCAGTGACAACAAGAAATGTAAAGTGTTTTATATGACTGCAAACACACCTTCCATCTAGTATTGAAAATGTGTACTCTAATTATGTCGAATCATATTCAGATTTAGTTGTTGGTTGTTTTAAATGCCCCTACTTGTAAAGACCAATGTGTGGAAATAGCCAGATTAAAACCAGGCAGTAAGAAATGCTCTCTCCTTGAAAGTAGAGGTCCGGAAGGGGACCTGGATCCAATATTAAGAAACTGCATGAAAACTTTGTTCACAGAAGTTGCTAACAGTTTATAAAAATATTTGTTTTTAAAGAAAAATGTATACATTTTTGACTTGGTGATATTCAGTGTTTTGAGGTATGCTGTAGTTGTTTTGGCGTAAGCTATATTTGCTAGTGTTAAAAATATTGTACATAAATGTTTTGGATATATATACCTGTACTTTTTAAATAATACTTGTGTAATTTATGTGACGTCCTGTACTTGTTTATGTGTTTTGAATCATCCTATAATTAAATGTTTGTTGCTATGTTTTGGGATCTCCTATGTTTACTTGTATATGTTTTGAAACATGGTATATTTCGTTTTGTCGAAATAATAATATGTTTGTATATATTCTGTAAATAAATTAATGTTGTAAAATGAATCCCTTTCGTACTTTTATTTAACCTATTCCTTTTTTAAAACTGAAAATGTTTTCCTCAGAAAAACATTTTCTCAACAGAGAGAGAAAGAAGTATGTTGCATAACATGTACGAGAGGTGTAAAGAAAAAAAAAACAGATAAACAGACTATTAGTTCACCAAACATTGCTCTCAAATTAAAATATAATTGAATCGGACAAAAATGTCTGCTAAAGAAACCTTAATAGTATGTTATAACACACTATAAATAAATAAAATAATTTGTTAAGTGTCGCCTTTCTCCATAGAGTAATCCGTTCATACAAGGAGGCTTTGGGTTCGTATCCCGGATAAGGCATGGTTAATTGTAATATATAGTTAGTTTGCGGGTTCGATTCCCAGGTAAGGCATGGTTGATATTAAATGTGTCCGAGTCCCGGTTAGATCATGTACGATTGTAATCTAGTTTCTGACTTTCAGTGTTGGGTAGCTATGATTTTAATACATATATTCTGGGTTCGAGTCTCGATTTAGGTACGAATGTAACCTTGTAAAATGAATAACGAACATAACATTGTTAATTAAAGAATATATACAATGGCTTGATAATCGTTTGTTTGTGTTAGGGATGTAAAAACGAAGTATTAAATTCATTTCACCTCGTATTGTGAAAAGATCGTATTGGAATAACACTTGTTCGTGTACAAAATAGTAAAATAAGAACATGATTCAAACCTAATGGCTTAAAACCGGACAAATACACGTTGAATTCTAACATATACGCTCTAAATAAAACAAATCGCGTAAAATCCTTCTAAGTGTGTTAAATTTGCTTTAAAATGTGTTAAAACCATTTTTATTTCGCAATATATATGTTTAATACATTTTGAAAGTGAATTATACAATATCAATTTTTCGGACAAGGCAGAGATGTGGGCTATAAATAGGGGTATACACCCACTGGAGCTCATTTGCTGCTGTGACTTCATGGAGGTAACATATCTTACCATCTCGCACTCTGACAGCATGTGAACCGGTCTGCACTTTTCAAGGACACCAGTTGCTCGTCCACTAGCCTTTAGCGGAACCTCACATCACTGAGTTGTGACGTAAATGAATTTCTCGTTTCCAGTTCTACCGCCCGCTGGGGGGATTCGATCACCCGCACGTCTGCTGCAGCAAACACCCAGGACTTTCGCCTGCCTGGATGAGGTAGCGCTCATCCAACCTGACCTTGAGTTCAGGTTTCGTTCGAAGCCTCCCAGTTTCGCTACCAGAGTTAAAGCAAGTGCTTAATATCGGGCTTTTTTAATTCGTTTGCGTTTTTTGTCGAAACATTTCGTAGAATTGATATAAACTTTTTTTTTTGACCTCGCCTCATATTTTAGTAACTTTCTTATAAACGGTAAATAATTTGTCACGTAGTAATTTGATATGATTTCATTAAACTTTTTTTAAATCGTTACAACTGTTAACAAAGTCTTTAAAACATGAATGAATGAAAATCGTTCAACTTTCAGTAAAATTGTTATAATTTTAGTAAAATTGTTAAACTTTTCTTAAAATCGTTAAAACTTGAAAGAACTTGAATGGCGGGTCTTTGAAATCATAAGACAAGTCTTTAGAATCGTAAAAACGTTTTATCAAATTGAATGACGGGTATTTGAAATTGTAAAACAAGTCTTTAAAGTAGTAGAACTTTTTATCAAATTGAATGATTGGTCTTTGAAATCGTAAAACAAATCTTTAGAATCTTAAAACTTTTTATCTAATTGAATTATGGGTCTTTAAATCGTAAAACAAGTCTTTAAAATCGTAAAACTTTTTATCAAATTGAACGAAATTTTCACAAAATCGTTAAACAAGTCTTTACAACTTGAATGAATTTCTTTAAAATTTATTCCGAGTGTGATATATTTTTTTAGAATTTCAAGTGTAATTTGTTAGATTTAGTTAATGATAATTCAATTGTGCGTGTGTGTGGGTGCATGACTGCGAGTGTGAGTGCAGGGGAAAGGTGAGAAAATTTAATTCCAGGTGTAATTTCTATGTAATTTGAGTTTATTTAGCAGAATTGAAAGAGAGATACAGGTGAACCACCAATAGTAGCTACTGCACTATATGGAAGATGGCTGTGTCAACAACACATAGCCAGGCCCTCTTTTCACTGTTTAGATATTCGCAAAGTATGTAAAAACATCTAGAATCTATCGCCGAATACTCTAAGAAATTTTTGGTCAAGTAGGTTGATGACTGCGGAGTGTGAGAGCAGGGGGGCTAGTTGTATGAGAGAGAGTGTGTGTATGATTATATATATTTAAAGTATTTTTAAGTTTTAGAAAACTTTACTTCTAAAATGCAAGTATTCAGGATTGTGTAGTTGTAAGAGTGTAACATGTTTAATTTTAGAGAATAAAATAATTGAATTTGTTAAAAAATTAGACAAGTTTTTATAATGTCTTTAGTGTAACAGATTAATTACTCTTGCTAAAACTTTCGTTATTAAACTTATTTTACTTCTATTTTTCAATATAAACATTGCAATGCGACTAATAAACACAGTGTATACATTTCACCCCCATCGAAATGTAATGCCTGGGACTGCAGTAAGACATATTTATTAACGGTTAATGCTTGTTGGGAGGGCCTTAGAAAGTGCTCATTTTATCGTGAACAGCCTATACTGTGTAAACGATGTACCCTAGCACGTATTTTTGATGGCGTAAATTATTTTACTGTATAAAATTTAATAAATGTTTTGATGGTGTAAAACTACATTGATTGTGTAAGATTGAAAAAAAAAGTGCATTTAAAATGTAATTTTTTCTCACAAAAATAATGTTTAAACCTGGCTTAAACTGCAATGCATTAGCATGAGCTTAACATTCATTCAAAATGTTGTAAGCGCAGTCCGCTTGCTTTAAAACTTGTGAAAGAAAGACGAGGGCGAAGCAGGTCGCAAAGTGTGGTAGATTGTGTAAAGTTGCTTGATGTGAAATCGTGTCGTCGGAGAGGCACGGTGGAGGGAAGTGCCCAGTCTCCCTCTCGCTATCGCGCATGCGCGTAGGCGACCCCCAGGCTTTGCGAAATAGAGGGGGAGATGGGGAAGTTTTTGGGCGGGGAGTGTGCCTGGACGCTGACGTTCGTTGTGGGTAGCGACAGTTTAGTGAACCATTCCCTCGCCCGCAGCTCCACAAGGCCCAAAACACCAGCCTGCGTGCGGTCTTACGCTGCTCCATACTCACCTCGATTCACCCTCATCAGCTCTCGAGACCTAAGTTTCGCTCGCTCCCCAAAAACACTCAATTCTCGGCTATACGCTAACTGGCTTTGTACACGAGACTATAGAATGACTCGTTCGCATATATATTTTGTAGAAACATGTCGCTATAGTCGACTAATTTTCCTATGTAAATTAAAGTTCCCTCAAATAATAATCAATAATATTATATTAATTACAACTATGACGCGATGAGGTAATCAAGTGTTGTTATTGTTTCATGTTTTTCAGAACGAGGCGGTTACTTCAGTGCAATTTATTGTGGTGTACTAACTATTGTAGAGGGGAAACTAAAGAAAATTTTACTTAGGTAAAATAGGTGAACTTAAGCGATCCAGTATCGACATCTTACTTGAAGATCTTTCCGTAAGCGATTCAGATTTTGAATTGCAGACACAAAGACAGTCTATAGCAAGCTGTCGAGATAGTATCCCTTCGTCTAAACGGTCACGAGTTAATCCTTTGGAGGATGATCTCTACTTAAGTGATTCGAGCATGGAGTCACTTACAGAGAGTTCGTTTAAACCCAAAGGTTAAAACGTGTCCGCTTCCCCCAAACATGAGAAGGTTGATCTTTTAAATGATGAGTTATTTCTATCAGACTCGGAAGATTCAGAGAGTGCTCAGTCAGTTTCACAACCGACTTTCGAGTCGATTAGAAATATTTCGACAAGGGAGTCGGAAAATAATTCGTTTTTCGATTCTGCAGCCTCAGTGGAGCCTTTGCTAGACCTGACGCACGAACTCATGGCTACGGCGTTCACGGGAAGACTAAATGACGCGCGGATACGTAACTATAGGCTTGCCAGTTGACGCGAACTTTTCCCATTTTTTTTCGAGAGGTTTAAGGTCTCTTTATTAAACTTAATAATGGCATCACCCAGGCATATTAGAGTTTCAGTTACCGTAGAAGGTAAGTATTTGAAATCCCTAACGGCGGAGGAAGGTGCTATGGAAACATTTTATTTTCAAAGTAAAGCACTCCCTGTACTCCATTCATCCAATTTGGGTTTAACTTATGATGATGATATCGTTCCTTATCTCACAAACATACTTGAGGAGTTTAGTGCACCTGGATCTGGCTGGAGTCTCCAAACATTGACATACATGGATGAACATGTGTGCCAATATCGGCCGTTCGCCGTCGGTGCTGCGAACATTAAACTGCCAAAGTTTATTTGCAAATGGGAAAGCTTGTGTCGATGTACACTGTCTGGAGGGAATGTGCTTCCACTATGCTGTAATGGCAACTTTGTTTCCAGCCACACAAAATGTCAGTCATTCTTCTTATCCAAAACCTTACAAGGTTTTGAATATAGAAGGTCTGTCGACACCTGTAGTCATACAGGATATTTGTAAGTTCGAGGGGAACAATTATATTTCTTTCAATGTATACTGTGTGGTGGACAAAGATAGCAATATAAATGACGAAACTTGCAATAAGGATGGGGTTGTAGTACCCATGCATATTTCTTCTGTACGTTATGACAAACATGTGAAAATATTTTGGCGATTCGCACGAATAGAAATGTCGCTCATTTGCATGTCATATGCATTAGAAATTTGTCAAAGATGGTTGATAGTGAGCTGAGTAAGGAGAAAAGCAAGGAATTTGTTTGCAAGTGTTGTCTTCAGTATTTCAGAACCGAGGAGAAACGTGCAAGTCACGCTATTATTTGCCAGCAACAAAAGGCTGTTAGCAGTACTTTCCCCACTGGGAATGACAAGTACTTGGAATTTAAAGATTTTAGCAAATAGCAAAGATTGGGTTTCGTCGCCTATTGTGACATAGAAAGTTGCGTGAAACCCATGTCCACTTTCTTGCCAAATTATGAAACGAGTAATACAACTATCATCAACCAAGATGTTCCATATACTTGTAGCATTTAGTGGTCTGCTCATACAATCCAAGTTTATCTAACTATTTTGAGTTTGTGGGTTCTGATTGTATGTAACAATTAGTTGACTTACAAAGTGGGTTGCAGGAATTTACAGCGTGATTATTCCGATGAAGCCAAAACCCCCTGCTGATGAAGCTAGGTTGGTGGCTCAGAAAAGTTGTCACATTTGTAAAGAAATGCTCGGCAGAGATGATATTGTGGTCGATCATGACCGTCTGACAGGTGAAATCAGAGGTCGCGCACATAAGTACAACTTAAATTTCAGACTGCCCAAAAGACAACTTATCGCTGTCTTTCATAACCTGCAAAACTATGACGCTCACTTTCTCACAAAGCTATTGGCTGAACGTCATGTACCACAACCCAATGGAACCGTGTTAACCTAAAACCAGGGTAAAATTCAAGTGATTGGAATGATCCTAGAGAAATACAAATGTATTAGCAAACAAAGTCCCAATGGGACTGATTTCAATGGAAAGGCACAATATTTGAAGTTACGATTTATTGACTCATTCCAATCCATGAGCACCTCTGGAAACTTTGGCAGGTAATTTGCTACCTGCGCAGTTGAGTATCACCTGTTCGATGTTTCAGGACAACACCCAATTCGAATAGGCAAAACGGAAGGGAGTTTTTCCTTATGTCTTTATTGAGTCGCCAGACAGTCTGATCTGCAAGTCACTCCCACCAAAGGACGCATTTCATAATGTGATGAGAGGCGAAGGCATTAGCGATAAGGACTAGCTCACGCCCAAGCCGACACGGAATGCGTTTAACTGCATAAATTACTGCAGTATGCTATTCACTACTTATGTGTGGACACTTGTTTGCTGGCTGATGTACTTGAGAATTTCAGGACCGTATGATTGGCTCATTACGGTCTTTACCCCGCCATGTACCTCACAGTTCTGTCTCTTTCATGGGATGCTTTATTGTCAATGACGCGTGCATAACTAGAGCTGTTGACTAACCCAGACATGTATATTTTTGTAGAACGCGGGGTTAGGGGCAGCATTACCCATGTTTCAAAAAGATGTGCGGAAGCCAACCATGTTTACATGGGTGAGGACTACGACCACAGTATAGCATCGAAATATGTATGCTATTTAGACGTCAATTATGGCGAATGACGGTGGCACTTGTTTTTTCGCGGAAGTTGATCTGTCTTTTCCGGAGGAGTGTCATGATAAACTATCTGATCTGCCTTTGGCAACCAGAGAATGGCACACCCCTGAACGGCTCGCATGAGAAACTTCTTTTAACATTCGTGCCACAGAAGAAATATGTAATACACTGGGAAACACTGAGGCAGTACTTAATGGATGGGGCCAAACTTGACTCTGTTCATCGCATTTTGCGCTTTCAGCAGAAGGCTTAGATGGCTCCGCACATCAAGCTCAACATTGAGAAACGTGCCCAGGCTGCGAACTAATTCGAAAAATAATTTTTCAAGTTAATGAATAATTCTGTTTATGGAATAACCTTGCAGGGTCGTTTCGAGGTATGGTGCGATCTACGGGGCTGCAGAGATGATAGGACATCCGAAATTCCAGGCAAGACAGATTATCGATGAAAACTTGGTTCTTATCGAGATGTCAAAAAGTTCGGTTGAACTCAACAAACCTTTGTACACTGATGTTACCATTATTGATTTATCGAAATGAACTCTCTACGAATTTCATTATCAGTACATGCGTACAAAATTTCTTCCGCCAGCCTTACACCTTCTTTATTGTGACACCGATTCCTTGATATATTCTGTTGCTTGTGATGGCATCTATAAAGAAATTACCCCAGATTTAAAGGCGCAGTTTGATACATCAAACTATGCGCTCGATAACCCGCAAGGATTCCCTCACGAGAACAAAGGCCGTATCAGAGTAATGAAAGATGAATGTGCTGGTTGCATCATCACACACTTTGTGGGTTTACGTCCCAAGCTTTACGCATATGTTGTTGGGAATTAGCCATGTATACGTAAGGCGAAGGGTGTAAAACCTAATGTGTTACAGTCACTTCGGAACGAGGATTATCGAGATTGCCTCGAAAATTGCACAAGGGTTCTGGGGATCCAATCAGTTCCGTTCGCATGCTCATCAAGTCTACACCGAACGTGTAACCAAGGTAGTGTTGTCAGGTATGGATGATAAGTGGTACATTGAGGCAGATGGAATATCAACCTTACCTTGGGGGCACTATCGAATACCTGAGTAAAAATAATTATTTTATTTTACTCCCTAAAATAGTTTCAGCACCGCAATAAATGCAGCCCACCCACGACACCACAACTGACACCACCACCATGCCACCGATGGCATCCATATGGCGCCACTACATTCACCTCCTGTTCCACGACCAACATCACAGCTAACTATAGCTGTCCACAACATGTATCACATCACCATTCAATGCTGCTGTTCCCTGTTTGCATATTTGTATCAAGAATACATTTGACAAGATAATAATAAGAAAAAAGTTACAATGTGACAAATCTACAGGAAACTGCATGCGTATGAGTGGTGTTACACCCTGTCGTCGGCGTGTGTGAGTGAGAACTACCTGGATTTGACACAATAAATGAACGCTCCTCATTTAGCGTCTACAAACACACCACCCGAATGTGTCGTTACTGTAAATACATAGGAAAAGAACGTAAAACATAACGATGAATTATCTTAGTAAATATTTTGTTAATCATTTTTTTTGTTAATATTTTTTTATATTGTAATGTGTCAGCTAATTTTGTAACAGTAGTAGTAGTAACAGTAGTGTAGCAGTAGTAATAGTAATTGTAGTAACAGTAGTTGTAGTGGTAGGTTCCAGCTGTAAATAAGTACGATGAAATGTTTGGAAGTTTATATTGTAAAATGTTATTGATAAACTGTGTTTTAGTTTGTAAGATGATTGTTGTTAAAAATTTCATTGATGAAATGTCTTGTTTTTGTAAAAATGTTTGGTAATTTAGTTGTAAGATGATTGTTTTCAAGTATGTGAAAAAATGGTTTTGTATATATTTGTATTAAAAAAATTGTGATTGAAATATGACTCTTACTGCGTGTGTAGATGTTTGTTGTAAACTAGTTGTAAATATTTTAGCTCTTAAGGATTGGTTTTTTAAAAGAAAAAAAAATTATAAAAATATTATATATTAAAATTGAATACTGTAACTTATTAATTATCAGTTTGAAAAATTCCCCCATGTCAGTATATAATATATTGTGTTTATTACTAAGCCCAAAAAATTCTTGCTAATAATTAAAAGAGTTGATGAGTACCAGTGTTGTTTTGAATTCAAAGCCAGGTAACAGCATATTTGTGTGTTTGCTCACTTTTTCAAGGAAGTAAAAAAACTGACAAGTTTAAAAGGGAGAAAAAAATTATACATTAAAACTAACATTTCAATTAAAATGTAATAAAACAAATACTCTGAAGAGCTGAGGAGAACGTTAAAAAATGATGGCGAGAATTTAACATGTCTGAATGAATGAATCTTTTGAAATGGAAGGAAGGAACAGACGTGGATAACTCGAGAAAACTTTACTGGGCTGTTGGCCAAGAACTCTAGAGAATTTAACAAAAGTTACACACAAATACCTTTTCAGGGCCAGGTAATATTAGCCCTAGGCGTCATGCCATAATGCTTATCCACTGCCCTACAACAGTGAGAGTTCATCAAACCTTTAAAATAAATATTTTTTTCTCACACCATCAATATTACAACTGTTGCAGCTGAAGAATCAACACGTCGATGCTTGGTGGTGAAAAAAACACACAGTCATACTTTATACAAACTCAGAAAACATATCTGGAAACTTATTTTAAAAAAAATTGTAGTACATCCATTATTTTTAAATAATTTACTTTTATACATTCATGTACTTGTAGGACGAATCAAGTCTTTAATAATAGCTTGGTAAGGAAATAGGTTCTGTCAGTCGTAAATTTAAACTCAGTTGCCTTTAAGATGCCGGCCGCGCTACACGTATATAAGCAGGTGCACGTCACACGATCCACTCATTCATCGACTGACCTCCGAGGTGGATGGGTGTGTTTTTGAGGAGCTCCTGGTGCCACTTCATTACGTGCTTTTCTATTGTGTCTCTTTAAAATCCAACTAGTCTGATTTACATAGTTTTATGTGCATCATAAACATAATTTTTATCAATTTGTCACATAAATCGTATTCACATCTATTTCCTAGTAACTATAACCTTTGTCTCTTGTCAGCCTCCGAACGCGCTCCATGTATATATTGTCAGACTCTCGACGTAAGATCGACGCAGTGGTTCACTGAGCTTGCAGTCGGACAGATGTGTTTTGGGAGAGGTGCAATTTTATTATGAGTGTTAATCAATTAATTTATTTTTGTGTGGAATGTGTTTCTAAAGTTCCTCCTCGCCAGTCTCGCAGCCAGACGGATGTGTAAGGTAAGTGCGAGAGGCGTCAAGTTGTGTTACATATATCTTTTTATTGTGTTTGTTTAATTTATAAGGACTTTTGTTGTAGATCATTAATCCCATACTCACGTAATTGTCATATTCAGATAGTTGTGTTCGTTCGTTTTACTTCTCTCTCGAGTAAATAATATTGCTAGCATACAGATCGGGGTAGACTAATTCATCTCTACATTTAATTGATTTTCACTATGTAATAATGTCATACTGGACACTCGTGTATTTGCATCAGATGTTATTCATGCAGTCGTTTGAAATTTGTGATTCGATGGGTGTTATTTATTAATACATAGAACACACTGAATTTCTCTAACATTTCATTGCATTTGGAATGATTCTAAAATTCAAAGTCGCCTATCTACCAACACCTTCGAAGAGAGACAAAATTTACACGTAGACGACTCTTGCATAAAACTCTACACATATATATACCTCGTCCCCAATACCCCGCACCTCATCGAGTGCCAGAGCTCCAGGGGTGAGGACGTACCAGAGCTCCCCACAAAAGGAAAGAAAGTAGTATGCACAACAACAATATGAAGGGGGGAAAATCTACCCTTTCAATACATTTAACCCTCTCAATAAATTTAACCCATTCAATAAATTTAACCCTTTAAATTTTATTGGCCATTTTTGATTCACCCTTTCAATCGATTTAACTAAACCTTTGATATAAATTTTATATCAAATTAATTAGGTAAATCAAAAAAGGCGGCATCCCTTTGTATCTGGGACCAGTGCGCCCCTACTAATGGTGCCGATGCAGTATCTGCTTTCATCATTAAATACAACTACGCGCCCTTCATCCTCCAGTTGCGTCGTTTACGACACCATCCGAGGCGGGCTGCATGGTGATGAGGTGTGAGAGGAAGCCTGGCGAGCGGCACCCTTGATCGTAGCCCAGCGTCCAGCAAATGGTTGATGATGGTCCTAGCAGACACCCTGAGTGCAACAGTGGCCCTAATCTGTGAAGTGGTCGCCGTGCGATCAACAATGGCTGCTCATCTGATGCGGTGGTCCAGGTGGGAATCCGTATGCCGCTGCCGTCCGGAACCAGGTTGATAAACATGTGCACCGTCATTGGAACACCGGCACAATCAATGATGCACAACAGACACTTAACGCCCTACACTTTAAGGAAATTCTTAGGAAGGACCATTCAGCTTCCCTCAGGGACACAATAAGACCTCGTTCAAAGTCCGTTAATTGCACGTCGTGGCATGTCAACAACGCGCACTACACACAGGCCGGTGCTTGAAACAACAGACTATTCTTTACCAAGTCAACTACAGTTGTATTGGGCTTAGAGGTGTTATGCCTAGTACGCTGTTCATACTCTATCCACAACACAGCACTGTTAATTATTGCATGTACTGCCCTCTATCAATGCCCCATGCGCGTATGGTGTTTCTACGTTACCGCTTTAGTGGTGTTCACTTTTCATTTTCTATAGGTGTCTTACACAGATTAGAATGTTGACAGTGATTTTCATGTTTAGGTACTTTTTATTTAAGTTGCAAGAATATGGATGATTACCAACAATATCCCACACATTTTCAGAAAGGGCTAATCCATTCTTGTGTTGAATCGCTACTGAGAAACCAATAATAATTGTATTTGTGTTAACCTGAATTCGCTGACGCTATGAATTAATCAAGTGTGGTAACATATTGAGTGAGCGAAGAGATTTGGGCGGCTCTGAACAGCGAGGTCTTGAGAGCCGATGAGGGTGATTGAGGTGAGTAAGGAGCAGCGACGGAATGAAAGAGCGGGGGAAACGGAAAATCCCCGAGAAAACCCGCTGACCAACTAACTGCATCGCCCAGCACGATTCCCACATACGAAAATCCGGTAACCCGGCCAGTGACTGAACCCGATTCGCCTTGGTGAGAGGCGAGTGGGCTAACCGCTTGGCCACCGCGGCCCTGGTAACATATTGAGATATGTCATAACAGTGAAATGTTATTTTAACTCTGAATTGGTTCCCATTTTCTTGTAAAACGGCCATGTCAGATGATACGCTCTAGACATGTTATCTCCACTTATGACAGTATTAAAGATGTATCTGCTCTCAGTATGTCCGTTTCTCATGATGGTTTGTAGAACTTGACAAGCTGCGGTGTCAGCTTTGCAAACCATCCTTCACTATAATCAAGTGGGGTGTTCCAGCTCTGATATTGTCACCTTATATTAAAAAAAAAAAACCTAAAGGACAAGATGTTTAGTGTCCATTTTCCTGTGCTTGGATTCAAACCACGAACCACCTATCAATTATGTTTTTAAAGATTCGTCGGCTGATTATATAATTGTAAAATAACCCAACCTCTACCAGTACGCGTCATTACCTGACAGAGCCATTAAAATTATTTCTGGGGAGGAAGGGAAATGGGGGCAATGCCCGCATTTCTGCTGCATTCTGAAGGTATTAATTCTGTCATGTCGATAAGAATTTTTTTTTTTTCCTTCTTGAAAATGTATTCACAAATTCAGTTACTTTGTATGGTTAGCTGCACACATGCCCTATACATGATCATGATCATTCCATTTCGAGATGTTATCGAGTTGATTCAGAGACAAATACTTGTGACCCCACTGCTGCCGTGTGCTGGCCACTCCAATTGTGATATTATTTGAGTTTCAAGTGTTTTTAAACTCTTCGATAGATAAATGCCAAATTATTTCTTGACAGAACAAAATATATGCACGGATATTTTATATCCAATATCGGTGCCAAAATTCTGAAGAAATATGACGCATACAATATTTTAACTGCCATGATTGAAAATTATAAAAATTATAAAATTAGGCGATACACTACCTCAGATGACTACCTTAATTACAAACCTGTTAGATAATGATTACATTTTATTATATTTTCCTAGCTATTTTTGCGAGCGAATAAGTGCGAAATAGCAAAAACCTTCACATTAGCTAATGAGCATTTATCTTAAAAAATAAAATTTGAGCTCATCTTTACCTCACTTGACGAAGGAAAACAAATCACCTTTCAAATTAGCATTTAGGTAACCAGTTTTATTGTTACAGTAAAGGCCGATATGATAGCTATCCTTGTTCGGTATATTTTCTTCATTTTTGCAGGTACGGTGGATTTCCAGATTTATCTAATAAAACAAGCTGAGTAGTTGCATGACCCCTAGTTATTAAATACGTTGCAATTTTATTTATAAGAGTCTTTCTGCATAACACATACTGCTTTTTATTAAGTTACCTTCCGTGTATGGGAATTCTTCATGTTCTTTGCCAAAAACACATTTCTTGGTTAAGTAAATTAGAGTTTATCCTATTTGATTTGCAAAAAAAAAAAACAGCAAATAATAGTTAATTAGATTTTTCAAGAAACACTCACCAGATACAAAATTTCTGTCCAGCAATCCTTCTCGGCGTTCGTATACGATACTAAGTACCGACAATGCAACGCCAAAGAAGAAGACCATACTGTAAAAAAAAAAAAAAGCTCAGAGTAGAGTTTAGAACTCAGCGAAAATTAATTTTCAGTGCCAAAACGTGAATCCGTACGCAGTATACTTACAATAATATTATTCCAGGAGCAACGAAATTCATGAAGCTTTGGTTCATCGTTCCATACACTGGCTGCAGCATCTGTACAAAAGTATGTCTCTATTACTTACATGTTATTTCAAATATTGACGTATAATATGTACAGGAGATATTTATAAGTGGTATCACTTTTTATCGTAAAATATTTCGACGGAAGTTGGGTACAAGTTGCAACAAACCACGAAAGACAAATACAGAAGAATGCACAATGAGAAAAGGTAGGGAAGGGTGGTAGGTAGGGTTGAACAAACTCAGGGGGCGAGGTTGTTGGAACGAGGTAGTTACAAAAGAATGGACGTGTGGGATGAGGGTAGGTCTTCGCCACAACGGCAATAGTGTACTCACTACATCAAGATGGGGTGAAACGGCACTTGGAGGTGTAGAGGGTTGGGTTGGGTTGGGGTGGGGTGGGGCGGGGTCACCGCACAGAACTACGCGCGCTCAGTAAACTGGGGAAGGATGTATCTCCTCGGTTTGGATCTGCGAGGCATGAAGGGGATCTGGTGGGGGCGAGATTCGATGGGTTTTAGTGGGGTTAAATGGGGCTCACGCGGAAGAGAGCGTTCAAAGGAGAGAAGCAGGGTGAAGATTGGCAGGGTTGGGAGAGATAAGGTTGGTCGGGGCTATGCGAAAAGTGATTGAGTAATATAAAAATTATAAAGGCTGTTCACAATAAAGTGAGCACGTTTGAAATCAACCCCTGAAAAATGTCACTGCCTCTACCGACATATGTTGTAACGGAGACACTGAATGACATGCGGCCTGCGAGGTTGGTAATGACAGGAAAATTAGTTCCGTGTATTAACTTTGAATTACAAATGCCAGGTAAACATGTGTGGATACTGAAATCTTTCCTTTTGTTTCCTGTTATCTTAATGCATAAAATGTAATGATAAGCAAATTTCTAAGATATTTACGTTTATAATTGTTTCACAGTTTTACTCGACCGACGCATGGACAAGGTGATGAGGCCTATGACAATGTTAATTTTACATTAGGTAGAAAAATACACAAAGTACTTACAAGTAGATCTTAAGCAGAGCTCTCAAAAATGCTCAGTTTATCGTGAACAACCTTTACTTTCTTTCACAGCGTTATTTACGTTCGCCGGAGAAGGACGGAGTAAAGCGAGATGGGATAAAACTGGATAGCACAGGAAGGAATGTGGCTGTATCTCTCCGCACAGAGCCATTCACATCCACCGGAGACAGGCGGGAAAACAGTCCTGCTCCAACAGTCCTGCTCCTGTTATTTTCTTCACTTCGATAAATACAGGAACTCTACCGCCGGACGAAAAGGTTACTTCGCAGACTGATTTGGAGAGGGAAATTCTAATAACCATAAAATTTGCTCAGTTGACATTATTAAGCTGACTTTGGAAGTAAGAGTAACTATGTTTAAAATCAGTTCAAAATTAAAAATTAAAAAATTGCCACTTAAGAAAATTTACTTAAATATTACAGTTGTATATAAATATTCTCTTGGACATAAGCTCTAGTTACGTGACTTCAGCATTAAGTGTACGATCTGTATCTTACACGAAAGGAAATTTACAAGAAAGTTATAACTAACTTGCTATCAATAAAACATACTTACTATCAGCATATTATAAGTGGAAATTATCGGACATAACTTACATCCACACAAACACAAAAAATAATAATAATTTGCTAGTTATATTCAGATACGTTTTCTGGTACGGGAGTTGGAGTATTACATATCCCTGTGTCTATTTCGAGTTCCGAATAAAGCATGTGTGTATTTGTTATTGTCTCATTGGTGTTGCAAAACTTTCCGGTTCCATCCCTTATTATATCTCTGTCAAAAGACGTCACGGCCTGCATAACATTCAAGCCTACGTAACATTTCATCCAAATTATTTGCATCCACGTGGAGGAATATAGGCTTACTAGTTATATCGCTAACTTCTTTTGCCTGTTGCCTGTTACATATTTTGATAGTTTCAGGTGGTTCCTCCATACTAATGTAATATTGTCTCATTTATGCTGCACATATCCTTGCTTTCCCGGGATAAGACCTCATTATTAACTTGCATTTACTGCGTCGACATTTCGCTGACGCTTTCCCAACTCTATACCACGAGCTCTGACACGTGATTTTTTTTTTGCATTAGGAAGTGTGGCGAACGGTGCATATTGTCGGTGGATTTTATTGCAGTGCCTAAATTTCCGCCAAAATTACATTCCGTCGCTTCTGCACTATGAACATCTCCTTATCTTCGAGCGTTGACCACAATATAGAGTCTTCACTGTTCCTAGCCACTCATTTACATTTACTAGCGATTTGAACCAAAATGCTACACCGAGAACGTAGCGCCATTATCAGTTTCCTAGGAGAAGATTTGGTGTACTGTAATTTCTACAGACCTTTTCCCTTACCCAAACATATACACTTTAAACTAACATTGTTTAATAAATGACGGAAAAAGTGCTTTTTGCCAAATAAACTGACTATTTTCAGCATTAATAAAACCTAGGTACAAGAATCATTGTAATGATAGGATTTTTGCAGGAACAATTTTTTTTTGGGAAAACTCTAAGACATTATGAAAGCGTATGAAAAATATATTTTTTTTAAATATTACCTTACCTTAAGAGGAATTTCAGCCAGTTTTGGACTGTAGTCACAGGCAGCGAACATGTCGCGCGCAAAGTCGAGGTATTTCATCTTCAGCTCTTCGTAAACAATCCAACTTATTATTTGGTCTGCAGGCAAAATATTTTTCCACAGTATCAACAACTCAACCACGCACTTTATATTAATTAGGTCTATATCTTACGTTCAAAGATAACTTACTTGGTTCCAAAGATAAATCAGATTTTACACAACAGCATGCATCTGCAATGGACGAGAAAAAATAAATTTAATGAAAATTCAAAATTACTCTATGCTCTTTGACTGGTACATAACACACATTTACAAAACAAGCTCGGTGTTTGTTTGATATATTACATAATAACTTGAATAATTCGACATTGGCGTGAGAACCTACGTTAAATATATTTAAAGCTAAAAACACCCAAAATAATTTTAGGAATAAAAGTTTCTATAGTTTGTCATTAACCTGTGCCCTAAGCAAGAAAATAAATAATTTAACATTTAAGCTGCACAAAGTCACACTGCTTTGAAAATGTCTGGAATTTCAGACTGGGCAACTATTAACCTCAAAAGTTATCCTTTCATCACACTTTATCGAGTGGTTGGTACGCTTTGAAATAAGGCAATGAGAATACATGAAACAGTGCACACAGGATGGGATACGACTTGCTCCTGGTGACGTGAAAGTTGTCTACGAACCAAATCATTCGTGTTCTAGGTGTGCACTGTTTCCAGAAGTCTCTAACGGATTGCCCTAGTTAAATGTTACTGAAGAAACCAGCGTCTACTAAAGAAGTTGTATTGTCGATGCTGTCCGCTTGAACATGGGCACGTTTAGTCGCCCGTAGAGTATTCAGAAAGTAGTCAAATGATTAGGACCTACGGTTGGCTCAGTTGGTTAATCAATGGCCTCTCACTTGTAAGGTATCCAGTTCGATCCCAGGCACCTGTGGGCGGGAAGTTTTTGGCCAGAGGTTCTCATGGGGGGGGGGGGGTGGTTGGGGCTCTCCCGTTTTCCTTTACTTCCGCCCAAACTCATCTCACTACGTTCATTCTTCGGACTGGCCAGAGCGAGATGTCTGTCCCTCGGGTAGGGCAGCGGCTCTGATTAGCCCCAGGCTCCTCTCATCCATACGCCACCCTGCATGAAACGGAAACCATATGTGCATTTTAAATCAAGTTCTCGATCAGAGTTTAGTTGGAAGCGTGCCAGCAGCATCCGATGGCATGTGACGGTGCGCTTGGATGCAAAACTTAGCTTTTAAAGAATCTGCACAAGTAACACAACGACAACCAGGAGATTATATTTAAATGAGAGCGACAGATAGCTACAACAGGACGAGTGGTGGATATAAGGAGTAACACCCATCTGAATGCTACTGGCGGGACTTGTACAAGGTAAACCGAGCGAGGTGGCGCAGTGGTAACTCACTGGACTCGCATTCAGAAGGTCCCGGGTTCCATTCTTGGTCCAGCCATCCTGATTTCGGTTTCCCATGGTTTTCCGAAATCATTCCACGCAGATACTGGAATGGGTCCCTAACAAAGGCCATGGCTGATTCCTTCCCAATCCTTCCCCAATTCCTCTTCCCTGTGCAAATAGCACCGTCTGTAACGACCCCGCTGTCGACAAGACGTTAAGCCCAATTACTTACCTACCTACCTACCTTGTACACGGCAAGCAAATAAGTTCTTGCCATATCTTATGTAGCATGAGAAGAAGTGATGCCTCACACATATAACTATAAATCACGTACCGGAAAAGCGGTCGGGGAGGAAGTGGGGTCATTGACCTAGGCCAATAAAGGCGCGTCACGCACTTACATCAGTCATAACTAGAGCGCGAAGAGCGAGTGAAGAAATTTGGGCGGCTCTTAACAGCGATGTATTCAGAGCCGATGAGGGTGAAGCAGGGTGTGTATGGAGCAGCGCCGGAATGAAGGGGTGGGGGAAAAACCGCCGACTAGTGAGGCATGCGAAAACCCGGGAGCGACCCAGTCGGGAATTGAACCCAGTTCGCCTAGGTGGGAGGCGAGTAGTCTAACCACTACACCACCGCGACCCCAAGAGAAATTGAAATATCGAAGAAGCTCGTTCGGGATTGCCTGCTGTATGACATGAGTTTAAGGTGGGCTTGTACGTAGCTCTATCAAGTCGTCGAGTACTTCAAGTACTTTTGGCATAATGCTGTAGCGTTGCCAAGCAATGATCCCAGAAGTTCAAGACGTGAGATCTGCCGCCATAAAGGAGGACAGCAGCCAAGCATGAGGAGAGCTTGCCGAACGCTTCCACGAGTCTGAAGACACAATTAGACTTCACTCGCACCACATAGGGAGAACATTTCAAGTAGAGAGTTCATTCTCTGGACAACCTCCTTCGCAAATGAGGCAGACTTACGAAATTTCGCAATAATAGTACACCAGTGGTTACCATGCGCGCCTTTTAAAAAAACTGTTACGGGTTGTATTATTTCCTGAAACTAACAACTTTACGGAAATAATAGTTTTATCTACGTTATTGGAATTATGAATATATTTATGTTACGTTTTTTAATTTACTTCCATTTATAACCATGACTACACTCTGACTGGGTCATATTGCACACTCAGAACAAGAATCTCGAGATACAAAGATTGCGAGAAAATTAATTTTAGTATACGTTTTAATTTTCACAAGAAATAGTACTACACACTGAATCAGTGTGAATACGATATCTTGCATTGAAGAAAACATTTTCCTTATTTCGTTATTAGTTGAAATTTCAAAGTTACAGTTTTTTAATGCACATATAGCTATTCGGAAATACAATATGCTTTTTTTATTTGGATCAGTATTTTGAAAGCTAATTTACTGTGGATCATTAACTTAAATCGTCTTGCATGTTAACAAATAATGCACTTACTTGACATGTCCATCCAAATATGAATTAAGCTGTCTTCCAACACTCGGTCGTCGACATTTTTCCCTTCTTCCTTTCGCTGCACAACTGCGTCTGTGAAGTTCTGGCTGATGTACAAGACACCCCAGGCCCGTCCTTTTCGCACAGCGTTCTTAGCCGAGTCCAGATTATCGTAAAACTCCTTTTAACAGCGAACCACCAAAGTTGGTAACTGCGCGTCAGCACACTTCAATAAGTTGTGCACTAGTTATATCCTGCTATTATGGCTTCATTGGTCAAAATTGTTATATCCCGTTTTTTTCCCTAGGAGACAAGAAGATAAAACTGAAAACTACAATGTACAATAAAAACACACATTTAAAAAGTACTAATTCACATAACGCCACAATAAAAACGAGTCATATGCGAGATGGTTAGAAAACTTTGGAAGATTTACAATTTACATGGCCAAATTCGTTTAGTGGACTTCAAACCACAAGGCTACAGGATAGAATAATATAGGCTGTTCACGGTAAAGTGGGCACTTTTTAAGGCCCTTCCAAAAGGTATTAACCCTTTATAAATATACCTTATTGCAGTCTCAGACGTTAACATTTCAGAGTGAAGAAATGTATACACTGTGTTTATTAGTCAAATTAGAATGTTTACATTTTAAAAAAGGCAAAAAGGTAGAAAGGTAGAAATTAATTGAAATGAAAAATTCAGCAGAGCCTTAAAAAGTGCTCGCTTTACCGTGAACAGCCTATAGCTGAGCAATGACTGTTTTTTTTATGTAAACCTTCCTCGAATTAGCCTTTGAGCATAAAGGAGAGACTTGTATTAACAACAACTTGAAAAATGTAATATTTGTGAATTATGTAAATTCTTTAGTTCTTGGGTAAAGTCTTTAGAGAGAGCCAACTTTACACTCTCCATTCCTGTATACATAGAGATTAGTGGCGAAACCTGATTTCCGAGCAAATATCCGTACATGCCAATTTTGCAAAAGTACTTTCAATTATGAGGTTTGTTATGAAATTCGGCACAATGTCGTTCCCAGTTACACTGTTATAAGAATTAGACCTAAATTTTAATTGATGTTACGTATATTTATATATTTCAGGTATTCCAGATATATAGTTTTAATTAATATTTATTTTTCAAAAGCATCCGGAGACCACTAGAAATTACTTGTCAATGACTGCCACATTATAAATTTCTTTGAATAAATTGCGTGCTGTAAAATCCCAAAAATAAACTTTGATTTGTAACAAGTCAGTGATTTCGTTCATATTTTGTAATGATATGAAATAGGTTGGATAGTCAAATTTCTCCCTACAAAAATGTGTTCATTTTTGTTATCTTTCTTCCCGTTTATTTCTTCTGGTATGTACATGTTAATTACGGTTTATCAATTTCTATCCTAGATGAAATATGCATATTTTGGCTTGAGTTACGCACGACCCCCGCTACACATGAGCTATAATTGCGTACTCAAGCTCATTAAATGGACACTAATATCGAGCAAACAGCAATCCACTTTAAACCATGCATCGTAGAACGTGCGCGAATAATATTTCCTTTAAAAAATGTCGCGTTGTGAAAAAACCACTCTCCCTTGACCACTACGAACTGGGTTCGATACCCGATGGAATTTGGCATGCGGGAAACGTGGGGCACGTTGTAGTTTGTCGGTGTGTTTTCTCGGGGTACTCCAGTTTCCCCCGCAGTTACATTCCGCCTATGCTCTATCGCCCCTTCACTTCGTCCCCATCGTCACTGAAGACCTCCGCTCTTCAGCACTGACGACATTCCTCTCGATCATCGCAGAAATGTTGCAAAATTACTCAAGCCTGTCCAGGCGCACGCCATTAAATTAAGGGAATCAAGCTTTCGCATACACGAATTATTATTCAATACATTTAAAGTACTATCAATGTTCTTCCAAAACACTTTTAAGAGTCAAAAATTGTATGGTGCCGTTCACTACAGTGTTTTACAATGATATCATTATCAAGTGATACGAGTGTAAATTTTCACTGAGGAAAGCTAAAAATCAATGGAGCTCAGAAATACGGCATCCAGTTATACTTGTAGATTTTCTATAGAATTTAATAATGATGCGAGTTATGCCCGGTTGCACCATCGTGGTTCGAAACTCGATCCAAGATCGGATCTAAGATCGACACAGAAAAACTGTTGCACAGTTCAAGTTCAGAGTTGGACTGGAGATCGAGATGAAGTTCATTTCGAACAGCCGAAATTGGTGGTTCGAAATCTCGATCCGAGATCAGTAGCTATCGTCGACAAATGTAGTTTGAAAATTCGCCGACAGATAGATCTACATTCGATTGTTTTCTTGGGAAATTAAAACAACATTATTTAGTACTTGAATATTTTTCAGTATAATTCGTACAACAATAATTCACTTAAAACAGATAAAACATCGCACATATAGTTCTATCTATAGTGAAAAATACGCCTACTTCTATGACGTCATATATTACGAACCAATAGCAAACTTTGTCTCATACTTAATACCAATCTTTCACTTTGGAACCAAGATAGACGAATCGGAGATCCGGAATCATGAAATTTCGTTGGTACAACACTCTTACATTGGAACCAAGATCAAACTGGATCCTGGTTCGGAATTAGAATCATTCGATCTCGGATCGGGGAAGATGTTGGTGCAACCGGGCATTAGTATCCGCGGGCATACTTCAAAAAAGACACGCTCTAGTAAATTGTATTGAATTTGAGAGGTCTTAGTAACGTACCCCGGTGTTATGGCTAAAGGCTAATCAGGAGACAGCTTACAGACTAACTTACGACCCAATTTAAACTATCACCCATTCCTTGTCTGGGATTCTAACCCAGGACCTCCCGCACCCCAGACCGAGGCGGCGGCGCACCAACCGACTGCGCCACAGGAGGTTGGCTCTAGTAAATAAAATGATACAATATGGCAGGCATTGGCAAGTAGTCGTTAGTGGAATCCGGATTCTTTTGAAAACTAAAGGGAGGGAAAAAATATATCTGAAATGGACCACAGGTATTTTCTTCTCAGAAAGGAACGTAACGTACAAAATGCATTTTATAAATACCGCAGATGGTTTTAAAACGAAACTTTATTTAAATATTATAACAACTTTGTATAAAGTATTGTAAATTACTTTTAACTTGTAACTTACATTAAATAGGACTATAGGCTTTAATTGGAAAACGTCTAATCTCCATAGAGAGAATTCAATTTTTCATCATAAAAAGCGCGCGATCTTCGCTCGTGCTGCTTGCGAAATATTTGTAAAATGCGGGGGGGGGGGGGAGGGGGAGGAATGCACGCACGTGTGCTGGCGCAAATGCAAATCCGTCTACTCGAGAAAAAATGAACTTTTATTTATGAATATATGCAAGCGAATTACAATAAGATAGTTTGTAATTTTGACGATTCGGATCGCGGTCTACCTGTTGCCGATCGCCGCCACGTGACATCGCTAGTCTAGAAAAGGGTTTGAAACGTGTTGACACACGTAGTCTCAAGATATAGGTTGTTCACGGTAAACTGAGCACTTTTGAAAGCCCTGCTTATTTTCTACTTTCTATGCACGTTGCTTATTCTTCCGCGTCATGTGAAATTAACACTGACATGGGGTTCATCGCTTTATTCATGCGTCGGGCAATTGAAACTGAGAAATTGTTAATATTTTACAAAACTGCTCGTTTTTACACTTAGGTGTATTAAAAAAAACGGAAAGTGAAAAAAATAATAATTTAAGTCACCTACTACGGGTTACCTAATTATTTTAATTCGACGTTAAAACACGGAACTAATTTCCCTCCATTGTTACAAACTTTACTGGGCAGTGACAATTTTCAAAAGGTGATTTTAAAATTGCTTAGTAAACCGCGAACAGCTTATTAATGTGCCATAGGCCATTCATGGCAAAGTTAGCACTTTTGAAAGTCCTTTCATTTGGGAAAATAGTGAATAAAAATACTTTATTGTAGCCTTAGACGCTATCCTCCGAGTGCAGTGGGATACGAGGAACTGTATTTATTACTCACATGGCAATATTTATTTTAAAAGATGGTTAAAGGATAAACAAAATGGGTGAAATAAAGAAAAAGTAAGTAGGATCAGAAAAGTGCTGACGTGAGCGCGAAGAGCCTATGCGCACCTTGCGGAGGACCGGCTCGCGCACGCGCAGTAGGAACTGGCATGCGAGGTTGCTGAGGGAGCAGCTGTGCCGCTGCAGGGCGGAGCTGCCCTCGCAGTCGGCGCGGACAGACGGGCTGTCGTGGTTCACCACGGCCAGGGACAGGTTCTGGGGCGAGTTGTCGAGCACCAAGTGGCAGATGGCGATCAACATCACCGCCTGCCCGAACACGAACACCACCAGGCTGCAACACCGCGCACCGGAGTCCCATCTAAATATTATAAATATGTGATCCTCCTTGAACATGGAGGATGTTTAAATCAGTTTGTAGTTTAGTCACTGTATATTAGTCCATTGGTTTTAAATCATTTTTTTGAAATAACAATTTTTAATAGTATAGCTTATAGATATATTTTCCCCAAATATAGACATTGGAAATTCCGTCCCCTCCCCCGATGTGAATCCCAGGCTACGCCCTTGCCCGGCACTATCAAAAATTTAGAGTAAAGAATACAATTTATGTAAAACAACGTAACTATTACTGATGAATATGAATTACATGTTATTTTGTGAAACGAATCTGTATGTAAAATTACAATATAATCGTATATATAGTGTTCCGGATCCATAAATACATTCTCTCGACAGAAATGTGTGAATATGCAGCCCCATAAAAATTGAAATCTTTAAATATAATCTAATACGGGTCTTATAACCCTCCGCCATGTTGAAAACGACTAACATTTTCGATCGAAATACCGGAAATCGATCGAAATGAAAGAAAAACAAGTTGCAGAATTGCATTTTTTATTTCGATCGAAATTAAAGACGATCTCGATCGAAACGAGGAGAAAGATAGTTACAGAATCCCAGTGCTGATCTCGTGAATAGCTACCGAACACAGGACACCTCCATTACGGTACCAGCCGGAAGCTGGTTTGGCATCACATTATTGCGGTAGTCCCGCCCTCCGCCGATATCACTGCCTCTACCTCTAGAGGACAAGTTTTGGGGGCCGTGGTGTTGTAGTGGTTTGACTATCCGCCTTCCACCTAGGCGAACCGGGTTCGCTTCCCAGGTTTTCGCATGTGGGAATCGTGCCGGACGATGCCGCTGGTCGGCGGGTTTTCTCGGGGATCTCCCGCTTCCCTAGTCTTTCAGTCCTGTGCTGCATCCATACTCACCTCGCTTCACCCTCATCGGCTCACAAGACCTCGATGTTGTGAGCCGCCTCAATCTCTTCACTCACTCTATATGTGAAAAACATTAAATGGATTTTTTCTTAACTGCTAAGTGCTAATAATTTTATTCACTGCCCCTACGGAATCTCGTTTTTGAAATTCAGAAACTTTTAAACATATTGAATATTTTCTTTATGACTAATTGTTTAATTATAATATCTATAATGTAATTCTTGTTTTTAAATGTTGCTGCAATATGCAGATTCCAAAATAGTCAATTATAAAATAATTAAAAAAATAATATGTTAATATCACTGTCAATATTAAAAGTCTGCCAATTGGTCGAAAACCTCTCTTAAGTTTAATAATTTAGGGGGGACCTGAACAAAACCGGGTGGTCGGTTAAAACATGGTATAGGCTGTTCACGATAACGTGAGCACTTTTTAAGGCCCTCCCAACAGGGATTAACCACAAATAAATATATCTTATTGCAGCCTCGGGCATTAAATTTTGACGGTGGTGAAACGTGCCTATACACTGTGTTTATTGATCACATTGCAATGTTTATATGAAAAAGCAGCAGGAAGATTGAAATTGGATGAAAGGAAAAGTTTATAAGGGCCTTAAAAAGTGCTCACTTTACCGTGAACAGCCTATACCGCAGATATTTCCTCTAGACAGTGCTGCCACCTACCTCTACTCGTATCAGTTAGTACCTTGCACAGTTACATCTAGTTATCAGGAGATAGCGCGGTAATTTGCAACGTCGGGCTTTGTCGTTTGAAAAATATGTTTTTTCTGACTGCTGAGATGTAATTTTTGACTTCTGTTATATCCAACTGTGCCCTATTTTATCAAGTCTTCT
Source organism: Dryococelus australis (assembly GCA_029891345.1). NCBI lineage: Eukaryota > Metazoa > Arthropoda > Insecta > Phasmatodea > Phasmatidae > Dryococelus > Dryococelus australis. Next base: position 105,834,244 of record CM056996.1, read on the forward strand.
CGTTATTGTAGCATTAAGGTCAACAAGTAGGGTATTCATAATTGTTACAGATTCGTTACAAACCATACTTTATTTGGTTTCAGGCACTGAGCAGTGAATTTTGTGTTTGATCTTTTTGTATTTTTCATAGAGTGCATCATCATGCCTTACGTTCGCAAAGCCGCCAGGCAGTCTTGATCTCAAGAGACTATTCAAAATGCATTTGCTGAGGTTTTTGCTGAAGTTCGGTAATCTGAAAGAGGTTTCGAGAAATGCCCCCTTAATGCAGTTATTAATTGCCAACTCATTATAGTTTTCAAAATATAACACTCGAAGTCCGTCACAAGAGTGTTATAGGCAGGTTCAAAGTGTTGAATTAGAGTCTGCGTTTGTGTTACAAGCTAGGAAAGGGACAAAAATAACTTTTCCTCCACAGTTTATGGTTCAAGCTATTTATTAAATTAAAGTTAACAGTTTCGCTCGAATGAACAAAAATATATTTACGACAAGTCTGACACCTATTTTCAACTAAATTCAGAGTGCCAATATCGTTCACGTGTTTATAAATCGCACTCATACTAAATCAGTATTTTTTGCACACCATACAGACTACATTACATGAAATTTGGTTGGAAAAAATATCTAGGAACAATGCTTACTTAGTATGCTGCAGAATTCGGAAAATCGAGACTTTGGAGTGTCACATTTTGAAAACTATAATGATTTGACAACTCATAACTGGATTAAGGGGACACTTTTGGAAACCTCTTTCAGACAACCAAACAAAATTTTTTTTTTTATATATTCCAATGCTTCTAAAACGTTCGGCGCCTACACAATCAACTCTTGAAGGGAGGGGGAAGGAAGCAAGACCTGGCTTATCGATTGACAATGCTACTAAGAAAGGCATATATTTCGAAATGATTAGATCTTATTAAATACAAAAAAAAACCCGTGGCTTCCTTTTTAAAACATTTATTAACATAGTAATGACATTTTATTATTATATTTAGTATTTGTTATCAAAAAATTTACAGAATTATATTTAAAACCTTTTTTTTTTTTAAGATAGGGTCGCCAAACAGCCAAAAGAAAAATAAACTATCTGTATAAATTCAGGATGATTCACACACTTCTGATGAGGAGACAAATTCACCATGTATCTTCTGTAAAGATTTATATTCAAACTCCATATCAGAAGAAGGGTGTATTAAGTGTGTTGTGTGCGATGGATGGGCACATGAACAATGTGCAGGAATGGACACTGATGACGTTGGATATTACACATGTGATTATTGCAAATCATAAGTTAATGTAAACTTAATGGTACACAGGTAGGCTGCAAACAGTTTAGATGATATTTGCAATTTAAGCGTGCTATATAACTTGCATTGCCACTCAAAATGTGTAATTCCAGGTATTTTCTCCAGTAAAATGCACAGAAACTGACTATGATGGCAATGGATTTCATAAAAGTTCTGTGTGCATATGTATTAAGGTAAAATATGATAAACATATATGTCATAAATAATACATAATGATATTGTAAACACGGTTTGATTATAAGGCTTCTATCATATCCAAAAACCTGCATTAACATATTCGATATTAGTGTAATGTTTGCTACGTTACCGTTTCAATGACTTCATCATTACGCCGTTAATGTTTAAATCGTTTTTGTAAAGATTTTATCGGGTTGTAACTTTGATGGGTCCCAAACGACTGCCTCCCGCCGTAAATGTTTAAAATGATTTTAATATTACTTTATTTGAAATTGAGGCTTTGATGGGTAATTCTTGCTGCCCTCCTTTCTGTAGTATTTTAAAGTTAAATGGATGTTCTGAATAATTCTAAGCCAAGAAAGGATAGTAATTTTTAGCTGTTGTGTTGGCGAAGTAAAGTTCGGATCATTGAAAATTAAATTCTTTTTGTAATGGAGCCGAAATGCATTATATATGTATACATTGTAAATCATTTCTTTTTGTGCTCCGAAACTAGCGATGCGTTTTAATGAATTACTAATGATACGTTACTCATTGTGATGACTATATCAACGTCTGGTTTTTATATATACATTTAAATTTTATTGGTCTTTCATGGGGTATTTGCCATTCAGCATTCTTATAATTTTTCTTAAAATAAAAAGTGTTCAAACTTGTATGTAGTTATTTGTGAACTGTCACAAAGAAATAAACTAATATTATACTTAATTACCTTGGATCTCTGATAATACTCAAAGAGTTTTTGTACAGCAAGGCTCGCATGGGTCCCATCCAGTGCCCTTTTTTAGGTTTGACATTTTGTCGCTCTGAACAGACCTGTAAGTGAAGACAAATATTTCATAATATATATTTCGTTAGTTTAATTAAATATATGTACATAACACTAGATATCGGAAAATTGAATTTTTTTCCCCAATTTATATTTTGCTTAACAAACATTTTGTATTTAATTATACGGAATAAAAACAAAGCTGTATCAAAAAAATTATGCTGATACAAAAACTGTACCTTTTTCTGGTCAGGTACTAATGTCTTCGGATATTCTTCTGATGTGACAGAGTGTGAATTTTCACGATTTACATTTTTATTTTCTCCTCGTCTTAATATCGTCTGTAATAAAATAAACAACACTTCACTATTAACGTTACAACTGAATAGAAAACAACAATATTGAACATAGCTTGTAAATGTACCATCCGTGCAGGGTACTAAAATCGGTAAAATTAAAATCACCAGATACGTATTAATACGTACAGTAAATCCGTACTATATCCCAGCCTTCAAGCCAGGTCCAAAACATTTATGACAGGAGACAGACGCTAAATGAAGGGGGTGTCCCTGCCCAAGGGGGAGGCCTGTCATTCTGGCCAACCAGAATGATGGATAAGTGAAGAGTGAAGAGATTTGGACTACTCGTAACAACAAATATTGAGAACCATTGAGGATGATTGAAGTGAATATGGAGCAGCGCCGGAATGAAGGGGCGTGGGATACGGGATATCCCCGGCCGGAGATTGAACCCGTTCACCTTGGTGGGAGGCGAGCAGAATGATGGATAAGATGAAAAGAGATAGGGTGTACCAACGACGGAGTGAGGAAAAGAAGACAGAGAAAGGAGCTGGCGTACAGCTAGGGTCCCAAACCACAGCACTGCCCGACGCACTTCCCACATGAGAATGCCGTACCGAATCTCCCTCCACCGAAACGTAGAAACTAACCAGAATAAATAAAAACTTGAGTTATTTTTGCAAATGCATAAAAAACATTTATTAAAGCGGCTCTTGACATCGAGGTCTCGAGAGCATATGAAAGTGAAACGAAGTGAATATGAAGCAGCGTCAGAATGAAAGGCAGGGGGGAACGGGAGATCGCCGAGAAAACCCGCCGACCAGCGGCGTCGTGCGGCACGATTCCCGCACACGTAAATCTGGGATGGACTCCGCCAGGGATCAGATCCGGTTCGCCTAGTTGGGAGGCGAATAGTCTAGCTACTACACCACCGCGGCCCCACTGTAAGCTTGCAATGATGTAGGCACTTGATAGTAATTAAATTGTAAGCAACTTGAATGATGATAGTCTAGACGCAACAGTGAGATTGAAATAACTTGATAGTTGTCAATTTCTCGAAATGAGAAGCAATTAAAATTCGAGAGACAATTAAAGTGAAAAAAATTGCGCATTTAAAACTGTGCCTGTGATAACACGATTGTAAGTACACCAACCCATTAGTCACTTGGGTGAACGAATTTTATCGTCTTACTATCAAATTCTTTAATGACCTCAGTAATTTGCCATTTCTGTAAATATAAATTTCGTTAGGGAAATGAAGATGTTAACGTCAATTAGCAATGGGTAACTCAACTTCTTACATTATACATTAAAAAATTGGAAAAACGTTATACCTCAAAATGAGTTTTTAATTCAAAAGTAAGACATATTTCTACGTGTGCCAATTTAAAATAAGAGAATTATCATTGCATGTAAAATACGAAAACTGTGAATCATCCACTACTGTACAGACAAGTCATTGAGGAGGTTAAATGTTACGTTACCCGGGTTCACACAAAATCTGTATTTGAAAGCCGTGATAAGTTCAGTCAATGAAAGATACATTTCATTCTGTCAGATGTGTAAGATTTCTGTTATAACTGGATCTGTAAATCGATCAACCTTTTACTCAATTGCGGAAATGAGGAAACTTCACTTTTAACATGCGTGCCAATAAATAGCTTCAATAAATGTAGCTTAAATTATGATATTAATATTTTTATTTGAGTTTGACTAAACAAAAGTTCCATTTTCAGATAGATGAAATACAAGCTGTACTGTAATTAGTTTCTTTGCTGTAAAACTTTAATAAGCAAATGTTAAACAGTAATCACTACTGTCGAAAATATAAAGAAAAATTTGGAATTACTAAAATACGATAAATTCCATCTATTCTTCTATTGGCTACGGTAAAGTGAGCACTTTCGAAAGCCCTCTCATTTTGAACAACAGTCAGTAAACATATTTTATTTTACCATTAGACATCAATTTCAGAGTACGGTGGGATCTACACGCTGTGTTTATTACATATATGACAATATTTATTTAAAAAGTTGGTTAAAGGATAAAAATGCCTGAAAAAAAAGTAACTACGGCCTCAAAAGTTCTCACTTTACCGTGAACAGCCTGTAACGAAACGTATTTGACAACTTATTATAGCTATAGCCAGTAATTTATCGTCATTTTGGATATAATTAAATGCCCCGTGTATAATATAACTAGGTCAATATATTGAGCATGTTAGGCAAACCACATGGAAAAAAAAAGCTTCTAAATTTACCAAGCTGCCAGTTCGTTTTTCCTGCTCTTCGCTTAAGAAAAGGAACACTTGCTCCAAATTATCACACGAATATTTCTCCAAAAGTGTGTTCGGTGATGCTTCCTCTAGTAAGTATCCATTCCGCATAAGACCAATCTGTAACCATTAAAATAAAAATATAGACCAAACATGCCATAATATTACAAGTGTACTAGAATAAACAAACAAACCAAATTGTGACAAGAAACTCCAAAATTTAAACCAATATCCCTTTAATTCTAAAACACACACTTGTGTGTGTCTAATATATATATATATATATATATATATATATATATATATATATATATATATATATAGAGAGAGAGATAGAGAGTGATAAAGAGAGAGCGGAAGAAGGGGGGAGTGCAAGAGCAGCATTAAGCAGTTTGTTAAAAACCGAGAACAAAATTTTCTCTTTGTACTTCAAAGCAACAATAATTTTACATTATTAAATTGTGTAAAACGCCAATGACTCGGAAAATTGTAATAGATAGTATAACGGTATCCTAGTGTGTGCTTTATGACTCGTGAGAGTTTTTTAAATAATTTAGGCAACAGTTCAGTTTTGTTAAGTATAATTACTTACCACATAACATTGGCTCTCTGTACTATGATATTCATGACAAAGATAAATCAATACAGTATCGACAGAAATGAACTCTAATAAGCGAAAGATTTCTGAAATGATTCGTCGCAACATATGGTACTTTTGCGCATTTATGCAGTGTTATTAAAGATAATGTATGGCAACAAGATGGAGCGGGCTGACAAAACTTTCCGTTAGGTGATAGTTCCGCGTTCGCTCCAAGTCGTTTTCCAGTACATACATTCGAACTGCTGCTTCGTTCAGTCGCAGTATTTGGTGGTATGAACTAACTGCGTGGGATCCTTCAGATGTCTTTTGATTATGTACTGTACAGTCGAAATTAAACGTGTCAGCAAACACTTGGAAGTTCAAGTTTTGAGATAGTTATCATTTTTAGCTCGTGATATCTATCGATTTCATGAGTAATCCCTTACTGTGTCAAATAATTCATTTCTGAAGAATTAATAATGATGTTGGCAGCATAATGAATATGCAGATACGGTGTTGGAACAAACCAGTATGTGACGTTACACCGCGTTGTTCGGGTATTAAGTCAAAATCCACACTGTCTGCATTTAACCCTCCCTGCCTATTGTACAGGACTGATGAAGGAGTGAATAGTACCCAACAAAGATAACAATAACAGGTGTTGCTGAGCTCTTTGTAACTTGTTAGAAGGGCATTATTTACAGGCCATTTTGTTTAATGAGTTCAAACTGCAACATATATTACGTCAGTGCAAACTTATTGTAATGTGATGAGCACATGGGGTTTACACCCCATGTGCTCATCATGCATCTTCAGAATGGATAGTCCGCAGCTGGTTTAAAAATTTTTGTGATGGAGGTAATAAACTCCAAAATTATTAATGTGGGTAACAATGTTGTAAAAGCACGTGAGGGGGGAAATCCACGCACCGCCATCAGGAACTTGCTCGAGAAATTAATATTTCCAGTCCAACCATTTCCTACCATCTACAAAAAATAGAAGAAGTGGAAAAAAATACGCATGAATTGACGGAAGAAGGAGTGGACAACTGAAATAACCTCTTATTTCATCAACACAATGAGCCAATACTCCATAATTCCATGACAGGTGATGAGAGACGGATCCCGTACGATAATCGTAAGCAAAGTAAGAAGTAATTGGAATTCGAAGAAATACTCTAAGACTTTCCGAAACCAAGGATGACTCCACACAGCATTTTGCGGTTAGTATGATTACCGCAGTCTTGTACAGTACAGAAATGTACGAATTGCATTGGCATTTGTATGCACATCAGCCATAGTTGATCATTAGGAAGGTAACTCTGCTTTTGGCATAAAATGCAAAGTCCCATGTGATAAAACTTACGAAACAGTAGCTGAATGGCATGACATATGAAGAAATCCCACAATTTTCACATAACCACGACTTAGTACCATCAAACTACCACATTTATACGCATCTAAGTCACTTCCCAATGGACAGTGTGTTTAAAATCAGAAATAGGGCACATAAAGTGTCTTTAAGGAATTCCTTGTCCACAAGAACCAAGTTATTTTTCAAGGACTGAATTTGAAGCCTTTTTAATCACTAACAGAGATGGTTACAGCAGACGAAGACTTTTGAATGAAGATATTTTTCTTCATTAAAAAATTCAACCGTTTTTCACGTAGTTAAATGGCCATTTTATTTCAGAACAACTAGGTGTATGAAATATTTTGTACCTATAAGCATCCAAGATAAATTATAGAATAAAAATTGACAATCTCCAGGAACTTAAAATATGAGCTGCACAAAAAGCTTGTTTTTGGCTTTTCATTCGGTTTTAAAGTAAAGTTACTATATCAGAGTACATTGTTCTGCAAAGCCTAGACATTCAGGCCAAATTATTACATAAGCCAACATGGTGACACATGAGTAATTTTGTCTGCTATACGATATAAGGTTGAATTAAACATTTGTACTTTTTATTAAACGTATTTTCTACAGTCCCCCTTATCCATAACTAATTCGATACTGTAACATATTTGCACAGTTGCAGGAATATATGTAAAATATTAAAATTAGTAAAGGGGACATAATTCCGAGGGAAAAAGACCAGATTGTACGATTATTCATATAAACAATTCATAAATTAATACACGTGAGTAACTACAGAAAGTCGACTATATATCTGCATAGTCTGCTACATTTCGCAGATGCAAAGCTCCTAACTTAGACTTGTTGAGAGTGAAACCATATACGAGGCCGGAAGTGTTTAATTTGTAAAATAGATATTAAGTAGCATTCAAATGACGGCTGCGCAGAACCTAATTGCTAAGTCCTAACAATGGTAAACTAGTTTGGCAACATCACTGTCTAAACCATATTGTGTTAACTCTTGATTAGCATAACTTTTTGGATAATGCACTGAAAACTGGCAGTTCGTGAGCCAGCGCTGGCAACATGCACATTAGATAAAAATGTAATTAGGTAAGGTTTAACACCTAGTCTACAGCGACATCATTGCTCGGAAAATCGGTCGCGAGGACGTAATTGGCCATGTTATATTTTGAAAAACATGTCGGCATTCGCCTGGAGAGACTTCGAGAAACCATGGAAAAACAAAATCATGATGACTGGACTGGGAATCGAACCCTGGACATCCCGAGCGAGTTTAGCGAGTTCACCAACTTTTTTTAGTCGGGAGACAAAACAATTATGCCACATCTTAAGCATTAAATATAAAAAATACCACAGAAGGAGCCAAGTCATTATTAGCATTTTTGGAACTAGCTTGCGGCCCTACACAAAGTAGGACAGTAATCGTCACTGTGTGTTCACAAAACCATTGTTCGGGCAGTGAATACCGAACGCCACTGCTCCTTCTGCAAGAGTCAAACATTTGCGTCACTGCAATCTGCCAGGATTGAAAAGAGGGAAGGGGAGAGTTATGCTTGATTATGGAGCAATGACCAGGAAATAGTCACAAAAAAAGCAAAATGGGTACGGTACTCTTTCATAACATCGACAATTAAAGTTCCGAAATGATAAGTGTGACGTAGAAGTCTTTATAACAAAAAACAATACTTAAGCAAGAAAAAAAAAGAGATAAACAAAATACAGTAATTCGAATTTTCTAAATCCCATTCACAAGAGTATACTACAGATAATAGTACATTTTACTATGCCACCTCACATTGTTGTAACATACACAACAGGTTGCAGATAACTTATTAAAAGCAAATATGCGCAACTCTGCTTCCCGGAGCACGAGCGAAAAGAGTGCGGAGAGCTGTACCAATTTACATTATTCATTATGGAGGTGGTAAAATCTTGTAAGGGTATAGTATTCCTTCATTCTTGGGTTTATTTCTATGTAGTCATAGCGTCTTAATTTTCAGAGAAAACACGTATTTTATAACGAGGGTTGTCAAAACATAGGTCAAGTTGTAACATATATATTTAAGTTCATAATATTTTGCCCAGGCTGTTTTATTGCATCTGTAAATTTAACAAAGATTAACCCATCGTATATTATTTTCCACTCCCACATTAAACAATACAGTTCGACTTGATTCTATTCTGGTTTCAGGAACTCCATCAATTAATTCTGTATGTAACACTTTGCTTTGAATTTTAATATTAAATCTTAACAATAAGTTATAATAGTATATAAATTAACAGACTATGGCAAGGATGCTACCAACAATTCATAGATTAAAAAGAAGTAAAAGTTCAGTTTAGTAAAAAAAAAAAAAAAAAGATAATTTTATGTTAGTGTAAGTATAAAACACTTGAGATACATTATGCGTTCAGGAAGCAACCACACACACCAAACAAGGGGTAATTTTTCTAACGTTTGATTAAAAAAGTGTGAAGATACTTTGAATATGCTACAAAATGGATGTCCCTAGTGTAGAGGGGGGCCTCGGTGGTTCAACTGATAGGGCGTTCATCTCCCACCAAGGCGAACCGGGCTCTATTCCCGGCGAGATCGCTTCCGGATTTTCACACGTGGGTATCATGGCGGAAGATGCCGCTGGTCAGCAGTTTTTCTTGGGGATCTCCCATTTCCCCCACCATTGCATTCCGTAGCTGCTCCAAACTCGCCTCCCCTCACCATTATGTCCCAAGAGCTTGCCGTTGAGAGTGAGTGAAGATGGTTAGGCGGCTTTCAACAACGAGGTCTTGAAAGCAGGTGAGGATGAAGCAAGATGAGCATGGAGTAGCGGCGGAATAAAAGAACGGGGGTAAACCGAAGATCACCGAGAAAAACCCGCCGACCAGCGGCATCGTCCGTCACGATCCCCACACGCAAAAATCTGGGAGCGACACCGCCGGGAAGTGAACCTGGCGCTACACCACCGCGGCCCCTCTCGCTAATGAAAGGCACTCGATGTCCCTATGGTAGAGGTGGAACGCACCGTGTCGGCCTGCCTCGCCTCCTCGATGTAGTGCGTGGTGACGATGACAGTCTTGCCGCCGCGGCTGACGATGTGCAGCAGGTGGTCCCAGATGACCTGCCGTAGCAGCGGGTCCACGCCGACAGTCGGCTCGTCCAAGATCACCACCTCGGGGTCATGTAGCAGAGCCATGGCCAGCGACAGTCTCCTCTGCTGGCCCCCGCTGTCCGACAACACAGTACCCACTTTCACGCGCGCCCGCCCAACATTTCAAGAAACCTCGGCCGCCAAGACATTTCTTACCACGCAATTTTTTAACATTTATACATCGTCAGTGATTACTCTTTCCACTCAAAAACACATGTCAAAATCACTATTTCACTGTTTTAATAATGTACTAATTATGAAAACGTACTGACATACAGAAATGGGATGATTCACGTTGAAATAAGATGTCAACAGCTACCTCAAGACGTCTGTAAAATCGTACAAAGAAATGTTTTCGCAACTTTAAAAAAATTGCCGAAGAAAGAAATTCGTGATAAAGTGAGCACTTTTGAAAGCCCTGCTTAAAATATCTACTTTAATGCACGTTGTGTATTCTTGCGTCTCATGTAATATTAACGTTGCCACGGGCCTTATCACTTTATTCTTGAGTCGGCTAAGTGAAACCCAGAAATTTTCAGAAAAGTAAATATTTTACCAATCTGCTCATTTTTACACATCAATGCATTAAATAAACCAGACAGCGAAATGAGTAATTTAAGTTATCAGAAATGGTTACCTAACATATTTTCTCTGACGTTAAGTTATGGAACTACTCCCCATCCATCGTTACCAACTTTACTGGGCGCATGTGTCTCAGTGCGCCCGTTAAAATATGTGCAGTTAGGAGCAGTGACTTTTTTATGAGGTTGATTTCAAAAGTGCTCACTTTATCGTGAACAACATTTAATAAAAGAAATATACCACATTTTTGGGGTCACGGCAGTCACTCCATTAAATTTACTTTGACAAAACTGGTGTGTATTTTTGTTGAGGCATATGCCAGCTATTTATTGTGACTGTTTCAAGAAACGTATATTTTTTTGGACATCCTGGAATTTTTTTAAGTTAATATCCCAAGATCACACAAATATATGTGTATGTTAAAGAAAACTGCAAATCCAAAATGTACCTGAGCTTTGTAGGAAGAAAGTATTTCAATTAAATGGAATAACGTTTTGATCGATTTGAAATCCTCTCCCCCTTATATTTCTTGTATGCCATACAACGCACTCAATACACAAATCTCTGCTGCAAAGCTTACTGAATTTTTCCGACTTAGGGCCAAACGTTGGGAGTTGACCTTGATGTTGAGGGCTCTCGGTGATTGCTGCTGGTGACAGCGTAGTCTGCGGCACTACCAGAGGTCGCCACAATCTTAAAGCATAACTAGATACTTGTTTGCTGTCCATCTTACACTCTCCAAGAAATGGGAGTTTTGGAAAAATTCATTATCGTGGCGCACAAGAAAATAATTTTCTGCTCATTAATAAACTGCAGCAACATTTAAAAAATGCATTTGTAGAAATAATGCAGATGTCATTACAAAAAAATCATGTACGGCTAATTAAATTTAGTTAGATGTGCCAATGTAAAGTAGCAGTTATTTTCGCTTCTTGCCAATTTTTACCGAAGCAGTACATCATTTCAAAGATTTAAAATGTTTTAACATCTTGAACCTTGATCATCGTTTTGTTATTATGTCACCAAAATTTAAAAATTACGTTAACAAATGTAAAACAGAGAAAAACTGCAAAGGCATTGAACACATTTAATACGGAGTGTACCTTTCTCTGAAGGTAATAAAGGCGGCCATTCGATGTGGCATGGAGTCGTATGGGGCCCAAATACTGTCCTTCAATGTATTCTACCATTCTTCCACGAAGTGCCGACAGTTTTCTTCAAGCGTTTGGGTAGGTCATGGAAGCTGAAGGAGACGGTGCCCCGGCTAGTCCCGTGATTTATCAGCTGGCGATATGTCCGGCGATATTGCAGGCCAATGTGCGGTGTCTGTAGCTCATATAGCGAGTTGCATGATGACATCGATATGTGCACGCGCATTTTCACACTTCAAAACGCCGTCAGTGGCACTACGTGTAAGTGGTGGACAATGGGAACACGCGACCATTGTAACATATTGGTTGACTGACAATTTACCCTGCACAAACAGCATAAACTGTATCTCCAGTGCCGGTATTCCAGAGCGTTCAGTTTGGCATTAGACATGTGCTACCATCTCGGGCGACAGAAAAGCCATGACTAATCCTTAACTCGCGGAATGTATTTCTGAACGTGTCTTATCTATGCCCTGAGATAGTAACGGATGTGCCGCGGTTTATTATTCGCCGCCTCGTGCGAGGATATAAACAAATGAAAGCGACACAGAAGTGTATTGTTTATTAACAGTATCTTTTGCGAAAATAAATGCCTGCACGGTTTATTTATTACGTTATCTGTAGCGCTGGCAGTTATTACAAACTAGAAATAACAATGGATAAAGTAATAAAAACTAATTAGTATTACTATTTTCTGACATGATATATTTATTTCGTTCTTTATCGCGTGAAAACTTCTGGAACATTGTATGGTAGGCCAATGTTTCGTGTTTGCGATGGAAAAATTATATACGTATATTTTTAATAGTGGACATGCATTTTAGCAGGAAAATTGTAACTTTATATTTACCTGTTTATGCTAATAAATAAATCTACGATATTTTACGGTCCTGCAAATCAGATCTGTATTGTATTCAATTATATTGGTGAAGCAGGAGTCAAGGGATAAAATAGCACGTCGACGAAGCCCATAACACTAATGCGAAAATACTGAACAATAGCCTTTAGTTTGTACTGTACGTAGCATGGGAACGGAATACATAAACATTTATTTCAGGTCCTGGTAATAAGAATCTGTTACCCGCCTCTGTGATTCACGATAGTGTATCTACTGATATTTGTGCAGTAGTAAATATCCCCAGAAATACACATTTCAAACACTTTGTACTGCATACGTCAGTTTTATTGAAGTATTGTTTCATGAGCTTTACTGGCTGGAATTCAGCATTTTTGCAAATTGTTGAGCCGTGGAAAATGTTTAAATCACAGGTAATTCAAGGAAAATTAATTCGTTGTGGTTCAAACCTGCACAGATATGTTACAAAGTTGTGATATACACATACATACGTGACCTTTAAATAATTACTACAGTCGAAACAGCTGCTCACGGATGTAAACGTTGTTACTGCTGTTTCGCTGTCACGTATGAAACCAAAGGCTGCTCCATGGGTCAACGCCATTTCGTACGCTCACACATCACTTTTGCAATCGACACGACACACACTGAACTTAGCTTTCGCTGAAACATTGAAACGTTACATACACATTTTTGTAAATCATGCAAATAGTTTAAAACACAATGTTTTCTATATTTATAACATAATTTTGAGTTCCACACGGGGTAAAATGTACTCCAACAGCCAGTGTCAACAGTCAACAAGCCGTGTCGTCAGTCGTGCCACCGTAACGTCCTAATTCATCCCGCCACTGAGGCGTAGCTCACAAAAAATTTGCACACACCTTATACTATTTTATTTTGCCTTGTGGGGGCTTCAAATAAAAAGAGAGACACGTAAAATGCCTCTCGAACGTGACTAGGTGTTTGTTGAGTAAGTTCTGAGAGATAAAATTATTATCAATAACAAAAGCTGCATTGTCAAATAATTGCAGTTACATGATACTGTTAATAATACATAGTAAAGTATTGTAAAAATTATCACGTTTATTAAAATAAATATACTTTATTCTACGTAATACCTGTGAAACTATGAGATTTCTAATACATTTTAAAAACTTAAAGAAATTCACACCGACCGAGATTCGAATCCGAAATTCCCACTTTTAAGCCGGACACGCTATCAGTTGCACTAACACGACACACTCTAAAGTCGGCACAATAAACGGTATATTGTTTCTAATGTCGGCACAATAAATGTTATATTGTTTCTAATGGTGGACATTTTTTAAAAAATGTCGTACATATTACACAGTATTCTTGCCGACTTTATATTTTATTTGCAAAATAACTTTAGAATGTGCGTTGCCTTATTTTTTGATAAATAATTAAATCATAGCGTATAAAGACCTGTACGCGTTACATAGTTTATGAACGTTCGTCATGCTATCGGCTCCGGCAAAATGATAAGCGTTGCGCATGCGTAGGTTTGGTTTGCGCCAAGGATTGATCAGCGATATCGGAGCCCTAGGATTAAGGCTTCGACTGTGGCTTATCCAGGCCCTTAACTGGCAATATAACGTTCTGGAATACTGATAAGGCCTGGGTAGGACTTCAGCTGTACCAAAACCCTTATGAAAACGTTCTGGAATACCAACCCTAGAGTGAAGTGCAGTTAGCCAAAATGTCGCCAATTCTTTCGTCAGCTCTTGACCTTCACGCGATATTGTGGAATTGGAGTCAGTCTACGCAAAGAAGCCGTGAGTGAAGTCTACACTCTAATAAATTATTCAGATATTTACCATACCAGTGTATATGCTTAGTGAGAAAGCGGGAAATGGTAATATTTTCCCCGATACACTCATTGCAGCTTTCCTACATGTGCTGAAGAAACTGTCAAATGCGTAGGGAAGTTCCCAACTTTGTATAGTAGCGACGATAAACATTCCTGTATCTATAGCTTGATGTGTGGTATTATTTACATACAGTGTATAGGTTAATAACTTTAATTACAGTTTAGGAAGTTTACCAGAAGACTTTTTACAGTGTACCCTCGCCCAGTCGCTAGCGGATATACACCGGGGACACTGCATATTGTAGCGTAGACCTCACAGTTGCCAGAATCTGTAGACAAGTTGAGGTTGGGTGAGCTACTGCACTTTTTTCGGATACGACCGAGCGAGGTGGCGTAGTGGTAACTCACTGGACTCGCATTCAGGAGGACCCGGGTTCAATTCTCGGTCCGGCCATTCTGATTTCGGTTTTCCATGGTTTCCAGAAATCACTCCAGGTGAATGCTGCGATAGGTACCTAACAACGGCCATGGGTGATTCCTCCCCCAATACCTCTTCCGCGTGCATCTTGCATCGTCTCTAATGACCTCGCTGTCGACGAGACGTAAAGCCCAATTAACTACCTTCTTCGAATACGCCACGTTCTGTAGTTCGAAGTATCAAACCCGAACCTTGCCTACGCGATGTGCGGCCTTCGTTTAGCACCCCCGAATGTAACGTCGTACAGTGTTTAGAGCAGGGCCCATACAAGAGGATCTTCCTCAAAGCGCCCAACCAGCGTGGCGTCTGCAGTCCTGCTATTCGACCTCGTCCATGTGCCACTAGCTGCTCGCTTTTGTCGTCTCGACTTACTGCAATTTTGGATGTACTCGATACCATCGGCAAATGTGCCCTCACTTCCTCTTCCGAGTACTCTTATGTACAGGCTGTTCATGGTAAAATGAGCACGTTTGAAAGCTCTGCTTAATATCTACTTGTATGCACATTGCGTGTCCTTCCACCTTATGTAAAGTTAACACTGCCACGGGCCTCATCACTTTATTAATGTGTCGGTCAAGTGAAGCCGTGAAATTATTAGAAAAGTAAATATTTTTAAAATCTGCTAATTTTTACATTTCGATGCATAAAAAAACCAGTAAGCGAAAATAAATAACTGAAGTTATTACAATTGGTCACCTAACACTTTTTAATCGACATTAAGATATGGAACTACTTTCCCTCCATCGTTACCAACATTACTGAGTGTATGTCACTCATTGCGCCCGTTAAAATATACGCAGGTAGGAGCAGTGACTTTTTCAACGGTTGATTTCAAAAGTTCTCACTTTAACGTGAACAGCCTTTACGTAGGTGCGACAAATAACGCCCTCTGTATCACTTCTCGGTGATGCAATGCACATATTACCATCCGCACACCTCATTACGTAGTACCTGTACAAAACAGGTCGCCCAGTTTAACCAATATATTTTTTAGATATTTCGTTTACTCTGTAGGTTTTTATATGTTTGCAAATTTTAACTCAAAAACTTAAATTATCCAATTTTTGTTCCGAACTAATGTACAACTTATACTCTTATAAGAATTAACGAATTTATCGGAAGATTATCCTTTTTATAAGTTTTATATCTATAACGTAGCTAAAATATGGTAAATGTTAATGCCAACTGACAAGGTAGTTTAGGTTGAATAAAAACCTGTGTATGAGCAACATGCGGATTAATTTGTCTTTAACCGTATTTTTTTCTCTTTGTGATGCTGTATTTACTTTGTATTGTATATTATTTTCGACAACTGAGTTATCTATATTGCGATATTTAGTCTACTATTTGTAAATAAAGGATTTTTTCGGCTTTCATTTGAATTTTGTAATTTTTAAAGTGGCAACCTTTGTTTCTGTAAGTAAGTTTTCGCTTTTATGGTTAATTTTTTCATGCAAATTTCCCACCTTAGTTTGCAATCAACCGAATGTAATATTGTAATAAATCTATGGCAACAGCATACAAATTTTTCTGTTCAAGTTTGTCAACTATAGCTTTTTATGACTTCACTAATATCCATGATTACAATGGAACAACTTAAAGAAGGTGAAGATTATGATAATTTTTTATGTTACGTAAATTCACTTGTACTATTTGTGCGATCAAACATTGTCATTTTTCCGAGAAATATAAGATTTCCCTCGGAATTGTATCTGTTCATGACACATACCATTTCATAACTGTTATAAATTGTTTTAAAAATTAAATTTTAATGTGAATTTGACATTCCAGTTAAACAACTTTCGTGTGAAACATATTTAAAATTTATGCACTTTTGTAGCGTTTCATCATCACCGAGGTACTGCCTCGGCTTCTGTACAGAATGTGCTAGCCATATCAGTTACCACCATAGCCAAATGATATACTGTTACATATATTAGCGGTTTTCTCAGGTCCATTTTCTGGTTTAGCTATTTCTTTCGCAACCATTCCCCATCATTACTTCTGGACACTCACTGTGCTATCCTGTGGTATGTGAATTAGCACCCATTCCCTTTCGTCTGTGTTCCGGAACTTACTATGATATTACCCGTAAATATCTAATTAAGGCTCTCCGTACTTAGTCTCTAGCTTTGATTTACATCACTCAGGAAAGATGAAAACTGGATACAGAGTGCAGAGGTGAGATTGTGCAGTATTCTTCAAGGCATTAAAAACTGCATTTTAGTATTGGTCATAAAGCAGAAATAAATACCTCATATTCTTGACTATCTTGTCGCGGTGCGGCAAATCGAGTAGTTTCGTGAGGAAATCCAATCTTTCTTCTATTTCTGATGTCGGCACATTTAATATCCAGCCGAAGTATAACACAGTATTTTTTACAGTGAAGTTCGGGTACAGTGCAATATCCTAGAAAAATAAGTAAGTTTTGTTTATTATGAAAGTATATCATTGCATTCCCAGAAAGCATTTAAATAAAAATATTAATGCATTTTTAATGAAATTTTTAAATTAATAACGAATAATTTTTAAAACTTATTTTCTAGTTTCATTAGTAATCAAACTTGCAAGCATTTCTGTAGATATTTGTACTCAAAAAAAGTATGTTTATAATAGGAAAGGTTTGAGCAAATCAGTCAATGAAATACATTTTTATTTTACAACTAAGTATATGAGACAAGTTATTCCTACATTCGAAAAACTGTCCGATCATTGTTTACTTTGAGTATACAGACTTGGTTAATTTCTTGTGCAAACCATCCATTGACAGTTTACTGGTAAATATGAAGCTTATGTAGAATAATTAATAAGAATAAACAAACTTTCTAATCTGAAAGAGATAAATTAATTCGTGTGATACAGTGGTCTTTATAGTTAAAACTATTGTAGATTACAGCCGGCCGGTCACATGACATTTAAACGAGATTGCAATACTTCGACAGAAATAGTTGGTTGTGGGCCAACATTTCTTCATGATGCAGTGGCTTTGGCAGAAAAACTACAATTTAACTTTCAGCAGACTATCTGTCGAGGTAGAGTAACTAGTGGTACATCGTGGTCATGAAACACATTCGAAATAGCTTAATATTGTTATATTTATTTTCGTAGTTGATTTTAAGTCTTATTTTTACGAACAATTCAGATGTGCGCCCGAAAATAAAATACTCGTCTGGTTTTAAAATACTGCAAGCTATAAAGCTATCACGATGACGCACACTGGGGCAAACGGCAACAAAACCTGGCAGAAAATGGAAAAACCAAAATGGGCCAGGGTCGGAATGTTTGTCTATTCTGAGTGAAGGGGAATCTGAACCAACCTGTTGCAGCATGTCGTGCTGTTCAGGATTTCCGGCTGTCTGGCAGAGGCTTGTGGTACCGTCGGGTAACCCATGTATAGAGATTAGCAAAAGTGGGAAACTCCCGGGCGTTCCCTATGCCACGTTTACTAAAAGGGCTAACTGTCACCTATGATAAGCTTGAATCATGGGCAAACATGATGATGGTTCATGGTGGTGGGACGGTCGACTCCTTTACGGTCAGAGGGGCCCAAAAGCTGAGTCTCAGTGTGAAGAAATTCAAACAATGGAAATGGACCATCTTCGAGTCGGTGTAGTAGCCCACCGAGGTTGAGATCCCTTGAGAAAAGGAAGGAGGAACACGGGCTGACCTTGCTTTCCCCGTAGAGGTTTCCTTAGCTAGAGGGGGTGGGAGGAGCCGTCCTGAAGAAAGGGACTGTTTCCCTGGACCAAATTCACTCCTTCTGGTGCCCTGAGATCATATTGAGGAAGGACTCGTGCTGGCAGTGGCGAGTGCCCGGGCAATATGCCCAGGTATCCGTGATGGTAGTAGATAGATCTCCCGAACACAGGAGAAACTGTAGGCCAGGTGACAGATGGCCATCACTGAGAATGTTCTGAGGGGTGTAAGGGAGCGTGGGACGCCGACGAGGACCTTGGTCCGAGGGGGACCTTGATCCGAGGGGGACCACGTTCCTGGAAGTCCCAAAATGAGAATCCAAACACCCCGGAATGGCCTCAGGCTAAGAGGGGTTAAATGTTCAACATATAATATTATATGTCTGGCAGAGGAATCCCTCAGTTAAGCGCAAGTCTGCTGGTGTGTACATGCGCGTGTCATCAGTTGAAATGAAACGTCTGTTTGTGGTGTTTTCTAGTCGGTGTACGTAAAGAGAAGCAAAGATTTAGCGCTGGACCCGTTTATCTCAGGTATGTAATGCTATTTTGCTAATAAGAAAAAACGTTTCAGATGCCGAAGAGAGATATTTTAAGACTCCAAAGAAAGCACGTGCAAATGTAACATTTGCACGTGCGATCTAGTTGAAAACGTAACATTTTACTTATGTTTCAAGCGAGATCAAGCATGTCACACAATCGTTCCAAAATACTGAGCACTTGTTTTTTTAATACAATCTGCTACTCCCTTCGCTAGGATGACTGTTTTGATTACGATATGAAAACTAAACAAAATTAAATCAGATTGTATTGGCATGTGTTTATTGCAAGTATGAATTCGAAAACTGTTTCTATCACGAGGAGAGAACACCTAGATATAATGAGACGTTCTGCGGGTGGCAACCTTAGATACAAAATGTAATTACTTGAAGAGAAAAGAGCTCACGAAAAGAACCAAGTGCACGTCAGAAAACCTTGATGACTTGAAGCAACAACTGTTTCACTTAAAGTCGCAACATGAGTCTCTTTGGAAGAAAGCGTACATAATAAAAGAGTGAAGAGTGAGTGAAGAAATTTGGACGGCTCTGAACAGCGAGGTCTTGAGAGCCGATGAGGGTGATTGAAGTGAATATAGAGTGGTGCCGGAATGAAGGGGCGGGGGAGATGGGAGATCCCCGAGAAGACCCGCCAACCAACGGCTTCGTTAGGCACGATTCCCACTTGCGAAAGTCCGGTGACCCGACCGGGGATTGAGCCCGGTTCGCCTTGGTTGTGGGGGAGCATGCTAATCGCTCAGCCACCGCCCCCAAAGTAAAAGAAACATTTGAGAAACGTAATAAGGAATGGCTTGACTCTTCATTTTCATTTTGTCAGTGTACAGGGTATTAACATGGTCGACCAGTAAATTCATTTGAAGCGAGTTGTGAGCGCACAAACTACCTGTGTATTTTCATATGACAAACTGCTGCTAATTTTTTTCTAATACACTTCTACTGTCATAAAAATGATCTTGGCGACCAGTTTTCAAGAATATTTCGTGTAAGTACAGAAACGTTTACTGCACCGCACGGCGAAGACAAGCACTGACAGCTTCAGAAGCTCGACTCTTTCAGTAATTGTGGCTGCAAGAGAAGGGACCCATTTACTTCCAGAATTTACCAACAGTAGTGCTTCTGAGAAACGCCACTTAGTAGCTGCGTGTGGCGGGGCCCTCACGGCGAGAAACAATATAATTATCTGTTATTTTTTCATGGTTAATAAGGAACTTTTAAAGTTCAGCATGGGACCTACTTTTCTCTTCATTTTGTATTTTCCCGCCATATGCGAAATTCGCATCGCCATTAGCCTAACCACTTTATGCCTATTCATTATCCAGATAAACATAAACGCGAAATTTTCACGAGTCTAACTGTAGTACTATTATGTCAATTCTACTCTCCTGTGTATGAAACAAAAAAATACCAACTCAATTTGCTATATATTTAAGGAATACGCTCATTATAACACGTCAAGTCACTATTTTACTTAATTCACTGCCAATTTAACTGTGAGGGTGCATGCTAGTGTGCACTGTAGCAAATACACGTAGTTGTGGGCAGTGATTTTTTTTTTCGAAGGTTGATTTCAAAAGTGCTTACTTCACCGTGAACGGCCTATAGTATGAAGCAGTGCTACAATAGTGTGCAGGGCACGCGCGTATAGTGCACTTTTTGACAACGTTGTGATATAGGTTGTTCACGGTAAAATGAGCACTTTTTGAAAGCCCTGCTTAAGATCTACTTGTACGCACGTTGTGTATTCCTCCGCCTTGTGTAAAATGAACATTGTCATGGGCCTCATCACTTTATTAATTCGTCGGTCATGCGAAAATGTGGGATTATTAGAAAAGCAAATGTTTCACAAATCTGTTGATTTTTCCCCTTCGAAGCGTTAAAGAAAACAGAAAGTGAAATATATAATTTAAGTTATCTAAAATTGTTACATAACACTTTTTATTCGATGTTAAGATGTGGAACTACTTTCCAGCCATCGTTACCAACTTTACTGGGTGCATGCCACTTAGTGCGCCCATTAAAATATATGCAGGTAGGAGCAGTGACTTATTTATAATGTTGATTCAAAAGTGCTCACTTTATCGTGAACAGCATTTTCAGTTATTTCTAAGGGAAAATATTTTCTGTTGGCGGTCAGCTGGGCGCGTTTACGTGAACATCAGATGTATCGAGAGAAGAGCTGTGTCAAAGAAGTGAACTTGTTGATCGAGACCATAGACTGAAGATGAGGTAGACCGATCTCGCTGGCTGCACAAAATCAATCTCCGTGCCCCAACATTGAAATGCTTCTCTGCCTACACGTCTAGCAAAAATGGCGTGAATTAGGTTTGAGGTTAGAACACTCTTTAGTAAACAAGTGCTTTTGAGATGTTTTTATACTTCCTCTAATCAATTTGTAATGCTTTTTGATTACATTAAAACTGGTAAAAGTATTTTATTAATATAATAGTGCTCGTCATTTAAGAATTAAGATGTAAAGAAGCACGTTTATCACTGTTGACCATGTGACTTTGACAGTTGTGTAGGATTGGGGTAGGTTAATGTTGGGTACATTCGCAGAAGACGGATAAATGGTCTACCTCATCTTTAGTCTATGGACGAAACAGCTACAGTGGACCTCTCGGTCTTGTATTTTGTATTTTAACGCAGTGCTCTTAGTCTTGCGGCCTTACCAGAAAAGGGGGGGGGGGGCGTCGGCCACACTCCATTCCATGCCTTTGTACTTATATACACACTGAAGTACTCACATAGGGCCCCAACGGCCTGAGTGCTGAGTGATCCAACTACCCGCCAAGTGGTCGAACCTAGGTACCATCTATCGGTCCAACCATCACGGCAGATACCCCTCGCCAGCCACGAGGACTCTGGCAACCCATAGGGAACGGGCGGCGTTGCCCAATTTGTTAAGCGACTAACATGGGTGGCCCGGGAAGCCTTGGGTCGCCTTGAGTGGAGAGAGGCTATAAGAGAAGCTTCATCCACCCTGTGCAGGTTGTGTGCGGTGCATACCTAGCTCGGCATACTATAGCATGGTACTGCCACACCGCCTTTCTTGCCCGGGACCTTCCTCCTGTCTACTACACCCCTGGGATATCAAATACCGAAGAAATGTCTCACCCAGGAGTCACACAACACCCCTATGGCCGAGACAGACTGCGGCAGTCAGTTTCCTCACCTGGGGCATGTAGCCTATCTTGGTGCCGGGTACTCCGCCGCTCCTGTGTCCTGGTGTGACGCCCGCCACGCGGATCTCTCCCGCGTCCAGTACTTGCTGCCCCACGACGCACGTCAGCAGAGTCGTCTTGCCCGCTCCGCTCGATCCCAGCAGCCCGTAGCTACCAACAACAACAATCATACGCTATATAGTCCATTCACGGTTACTTCGGCATTTTCGAATCAAACATGTGAAAAATCTCCCCCTTTATGACGTGTTTAGTTATTTCCTAAACATGCCATGTATCACAAGCGTTTTATATTTGTGAACATAAAAGTTAGCTTTCTCCCTGTTAAATTGAAATGATAATATTTTATCTATAAATTATAATGCATAATTTATAAATAAATATAATTAAAAAGTGAGAAAATAGGTATGTTGGTAACGCCTAGTAATAAATAGTCCTTATACAAAATACTGTTACATTTAGTGCGCACGAATGCAGTGCGTTGTACCTCTGATGTAATTCTCCAGGCTAAGTTAAGCTTAGTATGCACGAGGCGGAGGAATATCCTGGAAGTAGTAGGAGGACTTCAGAAAAGGCTGAAGTAACCGTGAATGGATTATAATATAAGTCATTCAATCGAGATCCGAAAGAATGAAAATCAGGCGCAATTAGTACAATGTCGGCGTGATATTGTACTAATTCCGCCTTCTGTAGTAATGAAATTATTTTTTGTTTTGAATTTTTCAATTTTTACAGAGCTTACTGTGCTCCTCACAACGGGAAGCCAGCTAAATAATCCATTCTCAGTTACTTCAACCTTTTCTGAAAACACTGCTAAAGTTCTACTTCCAGGATATTCCTCCACCTCGTACAAGCTAAGCTTAACTAAGCCTGGAAAAATACACTAGATGACAACGCACCGCATTCGTGCGCACTAGGACCGTGCGAGCACGTGCGGACATTATCCGCACGTGTGCACGCGGCGAGTAACAGTATTTTTATAAGCACTATTTCTTACTAGGCGTTATCAACATACCTATTTTCTCTCTGTTTTTATAGAAATTATTTATAAATGAAGCATTATAATTTGTAGATAAAGTATGAATAACATTTCAATTTAACCGGAAAAAAAAATAACTTTTATGATCACAAATATAAAACGCTTGTGATACATGGTATGTTTAGGAAATAACTAAATACGTCATACATGGGAAGATTTTTCAAAGGTTTGAGGCCGAAGAAACCGTGAATGGTATACAGCGAATATACACTTCATATACGTATGAAGTGTATATTCGCTGTAACACGTATTTTTAAATGAAACCTTTGAAATATCACCCCTTGTATGAAGTATTTGGTTGTTTCCTAAATGTCATATAGGTACCATACGCGTTTAATACTTCTGTTCACATAGAAGTAACTTATTTTTGGTTAAATTGAACTTCGGGTCATATATTTTTCTATAAATTATATTAATTCTTTGAAAAAATTAATATGAATAAAGATAGAAAGAAAATAGGTGTGTTGGTAATGCCTAGTATGAAATAGTTCTCATGCAAAATATCATTAAACTGAGTGCACGCGAGTACAGAACGTTTTCCCTTTGGTGTAATTTTCTAGACTTAGTTAAGCTTTGTTTGCATGCGGCGGGGAATAGACTGGAAGCAGAACTTCAGCAGGGCTTCAGAAAAGTTGAAAGTAACCATGAATGGAGTATAAAGCCAGCCACAATGAACAATAACAATTGTGCGTTATCAACATGAGAATATACATACATAGAAATGAATAAACACAACTAAGCAATTTATAACAGTCTTATGACAGTAATTTGCAAATATGACAGAAACTAGAGACATACAAATAAATTACAATGAATGTGAAAAACGGGAAAAATACAAACTGCAAATTCTGCTAGAGAGTTTCTCTTTGAACCGTCGTAGTAACACCCCCCCTCCCCCCACGGCTATTATCGGGCCGGGGGGGGGGGGGCTGGAACTATAGGCGTTGAGTTGTGTCCAACTAAAATCAAATTATTCTCGTAGAGACGTAATAATCGTGCAAAGGGAATTTACTGGCAAGTGACATTACAAGAATGGTCGTACAATTTGTAGTAAATTCACGTCAAAATTGTTAAAAATTTTTATACTAACGTTAGCACATCAAAGACAATGTAACATGCAGTTAAGAAACAATTAATACGTTTGAGAAAGGAAATATTTAAGAAATGCAGTGACATGTCATTCAGAGCATTTTTACTTCGTTTGAGAGCAACCATTTAGTAAAGTCCGAGATATTCTGCAGTCCACTATATTACAGCTCTAGAAATGTCCAATACCAGTGTCAGGAGGAATTTTCACAACGATTTGAACTTCCATCTTTTCAAAATTCCGTTCTCACATGAACTAAATTAAATGGAAACAATCACGTAAAATGTGCCAAATTATGTCGGTGAATATCGCAATAATCTAGAAGAAAAACAGCTGTATGATGGGGGTCGCTCTAGTGTCACGTTCATGTGGAGATATGACCGAATCAATGACAGTCCGTGTCTTATCACTGGTATGACTCAAACATTTATGAGCACCAAATTAATGCCTCACGTAGTTCACAACTTAATTGGGAGATCTCGTAGTATTTTTGTGCATGATAGTGTGGCTTTGAAACCAAAAATTTAGCTTAGAACCCATCCATAACACGCGGATGAAATACGAAACCCATCTCGACGTACCATGATATCCTAATGCAATAGAAATGTGTCGGTGTGATAATTACCCCTAAAGAAATCCACCTGGAAACATACATCGCTCATAAGTGACAATGAGTTCAGAAATTTAAATTTATGTAGTTGATATCCTATTTCTTTGAAAACGAATCCACTTCGTAACCATGCCATCGTAGAGCTACGTTAAAATCCTAGAGATCATTGCGACTCCGCAATGGGATTATTGAGAAGATACGGCTTTAGCAAGTCGTATAAAAAACTGGGCGGCAAGAATAGCCATCCACGGAAACTTTTAACTGTTAGTTGTCAAGCACATTAGCTGGAGAAACGAGAATTCGTCATGGTCTGTAAGATTACTAGAACTCATCACATAAGAAGTTAACGGTATGTGATTTTGGTACCGATTTGAACAGAATAATACCAGCTGTAGATGTTAACAAAAACCTTCACGAATTATATAGATAATCGAATTCTTAATGTAATCGATAGGGAAATGGAAAAGCTAAATGTAAGAAAACGTACTGGAATTTCCTTGGGGGAAAGCAGAACAGCCATTAGACGGAAGGAGCTATCTCCATCCCAAACGTCGAGATATAAGTAGAGGTATCTTACGTGTGAGTCAAATCTCTTTGACAAATTAAAAACTCACTCAATCTTTAGAAGCAAAGCGGGGTGTTTTTTTTAGCAGATTTATCAATTATAAAGAACCGCGACTGATTTATAATTGTTTTCATTGAATTGTATAGCCCCAGTTATAGGTTGTGTAGCACATTGCATGCGACAGTATAATCAATCCCAAAGGCAACAATCACCGAAATAGCCATATTTCAAGCATACATGAAAAGTTTATTTTCCTTTTCAAAGATGGCAACGTTAACTTTTAACTCTGACTCACTACGTTCCCCCAAATTTCTTCCGTCTGCCTGCAGTCATGGCTAGTTCGTGATTAAGCTCTTTTGAAACCTGCGTTAGATAAAAATATCTGGTCCCGAATCTGAGTAGCTTGGGACTTAAGAATAATATATGGATTTAATAACAGTATATACATTAATACCGGTAGCGAAATTTGGAAAAATTGGGCCGAGTCTCAGCTATCATTTAAAGTGCGTGTGTGGCGTGGCATTTGGAACAAATAAACAGTATTAATGATTTTTTTCTGATATTAAAATTTTTTATTTGAATGTCATTGCTACTAATATTTGGATACGTATGAAGTGCTTGCATGAATTAGCATACGTATTTTCTGGCATTTATTAAGTACTATATCCAGGAACAACACGTATACAAATATAGATATTATGCATTTTACTGATTGGGAGATTTAATTTCCTAACAATTTACAGAAACTTCCTACACAAGCAATCACGAAATTGGGTTTAAGTACTATAGGCTGTTCACGGTAAAATGAGCACCTTCGAAAGCCCTGCTTAAGATCCACTTGAATACACGTTGTGTGTTCCCCCGTCTTATGTAAAATTAACATTGCCATGGGCCTCGTAATTTTATTAATGCGTTGGTCAAATTAAACTCTGAAATTTTAAGAAAGTAAATACTTTACAAATCTGCTAAGTTCCACACTTTGATGCATAAAAAAAACCACAAAACGAAAGAAATAATTTTAAGTTATAATTGGTTACCTAAAACTTTTTTATTCGACGTTAGGATATGGAACTACTTCTCATCTATAGGATTCCAACTTTACTGGGCGAGTGTCAGTCAATGTGCCCATCAAAATATATGCATGCAGGGGCAGTGACTTTTTTATAAGGTTCATTTATAAAGTGCTCACTTTATCGTGAACAGACTTTACTTCAGTATAATAGCAAATGAGAACCTCGAAGATTTTTAGTTTCGTCAGATAAAAATGGCAATTGCCGAATATGATGAAATTTATATATATTACCATTATTAAAGCTTAATAATTAACCTTAACCAAACTCCTTGTCAAGGATCTCCGGCTCTTGGAAAATTTAGTATAATCTCAGGTATCCTCTGGGCAGTAAAAGAAAAATCAGTGCAGTTTACTTTAAATATTAAATTACCATTACTCTGGGGCCTGGTTCTCAACACACAAGGTAAGGTTGGATTTTATATTTAATATCAAATTCATCCTTACCCATATATCCTCCACATGAGAGATTTCTTGAGGTAAAAGTAGACAAAAAAAATACTATATCCTTATAGAACATCAAATTCTTCTTCATTACATCATAATTCTTATTCCATGTGTTACACATTCTAATACTAATATCATTTTTTCAAAAATTGAATCGAATATTCATAATATTCAATCATAAAACTCCAGTTCTCGCAACTAGTGTGTTTTTAAAATCACACAATATATATAATTATTTTCCTTATAAAAAAATTTCATACAGAACAAACAATCACACCGAGCATTCCAAACATTAAAAGAAACACAGAAAATATTTCGCTCTTAGCACAAACATAGATAAAAGAAAATAAATCACTAATACGCATAAATTTGAAATGTAGGTTTGCATTTCACTCTGTATCGTTATGTACAATAAAATAATATGTTATTACCTCTTTTACTTTACATATCAACTTAACTAATTTGAATAGCGAATTTCTCATGTTACTTTGCACACGGGAACGTATACAACTTTTAATATGGGCAGGGGTCTGTAATCTTACTTCACTTATTAAAAGTGTAATGTTTATTTTTGTGGCAGCTGAAATATATTTATTTTTGTTATATATGAAATGAAAATTCTAATTACATATTAGTAATGCATTTGTGTATCTTGTCACCCCTCAGTCGATCCATGGTTTCTTGTCGTTAGGTCTGTAGCAACGTTAATTATACATGTGGCGCATAACAGTCGTAGCCGCGGGCTACTACGTATGCGCGTCTTCCAACGAGATAATTATTCATCAAATATGCTAGGTTAGTTAAAACTGCAAAAACACTTATGTAAACTAGTATTGTAGGTTGGTTTGGGTTAGGTTGGATTTAACTATACAGAAAACATGCATTAGCACACTATGGTCTATTCGGGGTTCCGTCACACTTTTCGAATCAAACCCATGAAAAATCACCGCATGTATGGTGTGATTGGTTGTTTCCTATATAGTGACTTATATAACAAGAGTTTTATATTTGTGTTAAACATAAAAGTACCTTATTTTTTAAATAAATAGAACTTTTATGGGCTGTTTACGTTAAAGTGAGCACTTTTTAAGGCCCTTCTAAATTTTTTCCTTTCATCCAATTTCCATCTTCCTGCTGCTTTTTAATATAAATATTCCAATGTGACCAATAAACACAGTGTATACATTTTACCACCCTCAAAACTTAATGCCTGATATTGCAATAAGATATATTTATTAGTGGTTAGTGACTGCTGGGAGGGCCTTAAAAAGTGCTCACTTTAATGCGAACAGCCGATACTTAATTTTATCTATAAATTATAATATTTAATTTATAATTAAGACGAATAAAAACACTGAGGAAATATGTGTGTTGGTAATACCTGGTAAGAAAAGGTTCTTATGCAAAATTATATCGAATTGATTGCGCACGAATACGGTGCATTTTCCCTTTGGTGTAATTATATATACTCAGTTAGGCCTACTCTTTGTTTTCATAAGGCAGAGGAGTTTTCTGGAAGTAGAACTTCAGCAGGGCTTCAGAAAAGTTCGAAGAAACTGTAACTGAACTATACCCCAGACTGAAACACGATAACCTGTTAGATTGGGACACTAAGTGTTCAAAATAAATAAAAGATTGATGGAAACGTAGATGCGCAGTTATGACGGCTTCCTACAAACGCATGCACATTACTGCGGTAGGAAGACCTTCGTTGTGGCTGAGAGATATAGTCTACAATGTGCTGAAAAGAACCGAATAGGGCTACGAAAATGCCACGAACTACTCATATCAGTTTAATTCAATAATAA
The DNA here is from genome assembly GCA_029891345.1 of Dryococelus australis. Lineage (NCBI taxonomy): Eukaryota > Metazoa > Arthropoda > Insecta > Phasmatodea > Phasmatidae > Dryococelus > Dryococelus australis. The sequence continues at coordinate 105,863,131 of CM056996.1, forward strand.
TGTTGCAAGGCGAGGGAAACTCGCATCAGCGGGGAATTATTCACATTAAAAAGTTTCGTTGATATTTCAATATAATTTTTACAAATAATAACTCACATTGATCCTTGTTTGACAGTCATGTTCAGAGTACTGAGAACATTGTGGTTGCCATATTGCTTGTACGCACGCCTCACGTACACTGCTGATCGGCTGTCGAATCTTGTAGATACTTGGTTGAGATCCATCTCTATTTGACCACCTTCCATCTGTTAAACACAGCAAAAATATAGTCCATTTCATGTCATAACACCTAAAAAAGAAAAGTATATTACATACCGTTTTATGATACCTGAAGCTACAGTAACTTGTATGCTACAATATAAATATTATAGGCTTTTATGTAACACTTTTGTCATGAAATGAAATCCATTTTATAGAACTTATCACTTATGTTAAAAAGTAACATTTAAAATATCGAATTTTACTATATTACTTTTCACTCAAGCATACTTTTCTTTACGTAGCCTATGCTTTTACGTGAGTCTACTTATTATTTTTATTACAAATAAAGGTCTGTAAAAAGACAATTCCCCCCCCCCCCTCACTCACTCACACAAAGTCTGATAAACGGGCAGACCAAATAGCAGGAACTATAAACATAACATTTTAGATGTAACTTCACCCCGAAAAACAAAGAGGTTCATCGATAAAAAAAATTGCTTGTACCAGTTTCGTGTAGTACACGCTGATAAAGCCGTGAGGGAAAGCTAGTAATCTTACTTCGTAAACGAAATGTTATATTAATAAGAACTAAACACTAAAATACACTGGTTTTTTTAGCTAATTTTGCTTTATGTCTTTGTACGCCACGTTCGATAAGTGTATCCTAAGGAGTGATGATAGAGGCAGAATTTTTATTGCTAGTAGGTTTAATCTTTTAATAATGAGTGTTTTAAAGTCATGGCGAAACAATGGAGTGTGTTGGCTATGCTAAGATTTATATACAGTTTAAAAAAATAATAATATTCAAAACACAAGCTTTGAAATTATCCTGAAAAAACATGTCTTTATAAAACTTTCCAGACAAATTACATATTGTAAATGTACGAAAATTTACAACAGTCACATTGGTCCTTTGTTTTAGATTAGCCATAAACATGCTACAATCAAAATAATAAAAAAAAAACTACTTGCTTACTTTACAACACACACACAGAATCACGCTAAAAGAGAAAAAGTGTGGAAATCACAGAAAACTAAATTCAATGTGACAACAAGCATTTTATAACTTCTTTCCAGAAGTTCTTATTGGGATAGCACAAAACTGACACTGAAACTATTGCATGTGCCAAACGTATAAAAATAAAACTAGGGCAGACGACTGTTTTGAGATCTGCTTCAGATTTGCTACTAAGACTACTTCAGGGCCACAGGGCCGCAGTAGCTCGCAATGTGCAACGAAAGCATAGCACTCCCGTTAACTGAGTTGTTATTGGAGACGACACCGCGCGGTATGCGCCAACTATTGCCGGCGCTACCGTTCTAACATGGCCCAATGAAAATGCATACTTGCTTGATGAGCGGTTCGAATTCGTCGCGTTATACGCACGTCACTCCATGCCCGTACTAGTGAGAAAATGGCAGACAATAAAATGGCGTTCTGTGCGGGCATAATGATGAAAATACTTCAAAGTTATTAAAATAATACAGCATGTCTTGTGTGGCTTGCCCAATTACAATAGGAAAACTACCTAATACGACCAAAAAATAAATATTAAGAAAATTAACGCTTCTATACATACAACGAGGTTTAAAATCGTTTTATTTGCAGCACATAAAGTGTATTTATTATTATCATTGCCTACGTTGTTCGACAAACTGCAAGACTTATTACGTAAAAAATAGAGCACCTTAGTGATTTACTTTGTTCTCTCAAAAATCATGTTTGTTTATACGAGCCGATAACATGTATAACCTCGTCGGAGATTTCCACCGTGTTAGAAGTAATTGTACGGGGGCTTTATTAACATTTGTCTTGTTTCCACAGCTATTATGAATAAATGTATCGCAGAACCAACAAAGTTAGTCACTTCTATCGACAAATTATCAACCCTTGCCGGAAACACACATAACTTAATTGGCAACGAGAATGTAAATCATCCTGGTAGATTATCCATCTGTTACTTAATGGCTAGCTTAATTCTTAACGCGAGTTGTACGGTACGCAAATATTTATCCACCAAATGCATTGTTTTTTTAAATACTTAACAAGCAAAGGTACATAAAATTGTTATGTACATGTCTAGCATTTTATTTATTAGTTATTGAGGTTTCACACACTGTTTACCACTTCTCCCAACCCAGCGACTGATTTTCAACTTTATAACGAAAAATTGAATAATTGGATTTCTTTATGTAGTTATCTTTAAAGCAGAAAGTGTTATAAAATTTCAAAATTACTATTTATATTAGTCATAAATACTTGTATATATAATAAAATTATATTAAAATGTATGTACATAAATACCAAATAAAACATGCACGTTCATTCATTCTATGAACAACAAGCAAGCCAGATTTTACCATGTGAGTTATTCGTACTTCACTGGATGGGCGCATGTAAATTTCGATTCCTGTAACTTCACCCTAATAGCACAAAGCACTTAATTGTGATTTTTATTTGGATCATAACTTGCGGACCTTCCAATGTAAATGTGGCAATCTTCAGTTTTACTAGCTGTTTAAGTGTAACTTATATGCATACAGTGATGTAATTATCAAGTGCACTACAGTACATACACACAAGTGATACGCCTTTCCATTACCTAACTCAATCTGTCTACAATTCTCATGCAGTAATCGTTCTTGTAGCAAGTTACTGCGGATCATCAGGCGACAAAGAACTACCCAACTCGAAAAGATACAGGCAAGTGTTTTTGATGGGGAAGACTACACCAACACTCATATTCATGTTTATATCACAAACTGCATTACACATGTATTTAATTAAAGTATACCTTTTTTTTTTTTTTTTTTCTCAAAAATAAATTTTTTAACTTGTTACATAATATTTAAAAACAATAAATAGAACAGTTCGATTGACTAAAAACACACATTCCAACAGATATGCTTCGAAAAGCATATTGGTCTTATTGTTATATATTTAAGAAAAATTGTTTTTAACATAATTTCCAATACATTTACCAATCAGACAAGAATTTCAGAAATTCCCATTAAGGATAACTATGATTTTAAACCTTTCTTCATCTCCCAACGAGACTACGTTTTTGTATTAGATTAGTACATGCTTCAAAAACAAACAAAGTTAAAATATATTCACTGATATATTCCTAATTCAACCCTAACAATGCTGTTTACATTTATACTGTCACATCCTGTGCTTCCGACGAGGGTGAACATGCATATACCGTTTTACTAAATGCATATTAATTTTAATTTAATATAGTTTAAATAACGTCGATCTCATTATATAGCTCTTAAAAAAGTTTCTCATAAACATTTTTACATACATGAAATAAACAAAGTTACTATCTACTATATTTATGCCGTATTTGGAAGGATGTGGGTTCCAATACCCTCCAAAACATTCAGAATTCTTTCTTTTTCCCCAATGGTTTCCCAATTTACTCCATGAAATGCTGTGATGTGTACATACTACACACACCATACAATATTTCCTTAGCAGAGCAAATATAGTTAACCCCTCCCATCTCGTAGAGGGATATGATAATATGATAGAATGCTAACCCCACAACATATGCCTATTTGCTTTTTTAAAAAATAGTTATCAACATCAAAACCCTCGCAAACATTTCCACATAATTTTTTCGTAAAATGAGAAGTACAAATATCCATACATACACAGTGCATCCATGCGTATTAGTTAAGTATGAAATCCAATTAAGAAGATATCATACTAACTTCTCGTTCCATCATTCCCAATCTATATCATCGCACAGACAACATAACATCTAACTTTCTGATGCAGCAGCGATCGAACAACACGCCCCTGACCAAAAAACACAATATTACTCAATCCATCAAATCAATGTTCCATTTGTTTATCACTCACATTAACACAATCATCTAATGTTAGTTCACACTAACATGTTTCACTTTCTGTATAAAAGCGTATCTTTGTATCCATATGTTAGTTAATCACAAAATATGCCATATATATATATACACACACACAACACACACACACACACACATGTTGACAATGTTTGTTCATCAGAAAGAGAATGCATGTACTGCATTAATCAAGTAGAGCAAACACGTATATTTATATAGTTAAAAGCCTTATATCACCACAGCTCAAATTGAAGTATATATAAAAATAATAATAATTGCAAATACCTATAGTCCATGTGTGTTCATCACAAATACTTACAGTCTACCAAACATTTATAAATACATACCAGTAGAATATTCTTAGGCATTATGAATTTAAAAAAAAATAAAACATCAGTTTGTTTTGTTTCTAATGTTTACATTTATTCATACTACTAATCAATTCACACGCATACAAAATATGTCATTCAATAAAACCTCTAACACTGAGTTCATAAATATTCGGATTTATCTCTTCTTTAACAGAAATATAACCTCTTCTTTGCAATAGAACCAACAAACACACTCTATTAAGCAAATCATTGGGGTCTTCAGAAAATAAGTAGCTGGATTTCACGGAACTCTTCGCAGAAGGTTCACAATACATATCTACATGTATGTTATTTCACATTGAAGGGGATGTGAGATACCTCTGAAACAGAGTACTAGAATCGAATTGATGTTTCTTCTCTCCCAACTTCAAGTATCCCTTAATGCCACATACACTTGAATGCTTTTCCTTTACAGATCTCGATAAATCATTAGTAGAATAAGCATATATCTCAGCATTACCATAAGTTTGAGAACTCGCATTTCCATTCTCACCCCCCTGAGTAGTTGTAACATCTTAATTTTTCACTTTAGATGTTAGTGGTGCATGTATGTTGTCTACAACTTCTGAAGCCACACTTAACTAGCGCTTTCCATACTGCATGTCTGCATTACTCATATTCCCTTCATCACACACTGTTTTCGAACATAATGCAAGGCAGGGCGATGTTATGGGTGTTCGAACTATCTTTAGTGCAGGTCGAATCAGCAGGAAGGTTAGCCATAACCTTACCTTGTGACAATCCATGCTGACTCATGTTAAGCAAAGGAGCATTACCTTTACATGTACCAGTGTGTCTCTTGAAATTATCACATCTGCCAAATGATGCACCCCACATACCACATATTAGTATTCTGGAGGTCGGTATCTTATAACAATCGCCCTGTTCATGACGACGAGCATTACAACTTTTACTAAAAGTTTTACCACACTAACCACATTGTTTTCCATGTAAATGTCAAACACTCGACGAAGCTATGCATGTACTCGTACATGAATACTTAGGTATCGTTACTAAATAAGGAAAAGGAAAACATTATTAAGTCAGAGAAAGCATATGACTAAACTCTTATTAATACTCCGAATGTTTAATTGCATACCGATAGCTATTCCTGAAGATCAAAATTATGTTTTTAAGTTACTCCAGAGACAATAATTGAAAAGTAGGAAATGGAACGAATGTGTAGACCGTTAATGGAATGTTTCGTGTATGCAGTGTGTGGGACTAGACCCGACTTGTGTCAGTGATATGTTTAATGCCCTTAAAAGGGCATTGTGTTACGTATAATGCATTTTGAGTGTGAATATTGGAGCATGACAATACAGTCAAATTTTCAAGGCAATATGAACGCAAAAAAACTGGGGAAGTTTTGTGAGAGACAGGGAATCTATTTCAGAATATGTTTTTAAGATATTTGCTTGTATAATAACTTGGTGTAGCAAAAAGTAGACGTGTGTCTCTTTGTCCTTAACACAGACTGAACACACAGCTTTAACTGTAGCAATTGCAGAATTGTTTTGGTTGAAAAATATGCTTTATGATTTTGATGTAATTACCCATGAAGCGATTAGAAGAAAATCAGTCAGTAATATAGTTAGCTTATAGTAATGAAAGCAACAAAGCTTTAAACATTCGGACACAAGGTTTCACTTCATAGGTGACAAAGTAGGAAATAGTCGTTTAATGTGTTTAGAGTATGTAAGCCATGGAAATAATATCGCAAATATGTTCACAAAATCATTGGTAAAATTTATTATTTCAGAAGTTCGTAAGTATTAACTTATTCTGAAATCAAATTTTATTGTTTGGTGTTAAAACACAGGGATGTTAAAAAATATATATGTGCCAAAAAAAGTTGCTTAATTTCTTATAAGAAAATATAAATTTGTTTTTCTTGTTACAAAAAAGTATATTTATTGAGGCGGGGGGGGGGGGGGGGGGAGCTGACGAGATGAATCGTTCCCAGGTAAACGCTGTTCACGACAAAGTGAGCACTTTGGGATTGAACCTTCGGAAAAGGTCACTGTCCCTGCATGTATATATTTTAATGGGCGCACTGAGTGACATCCGCCCAGTAAAGTTGGTAACGATGGATGGAACGTAGTTCCATATCTTAACGTCAAATAGAAATTGATAGATAATCATTTGTGATAACTTAAAAAAAAAATTTCTTTCTCGTACTGTTTTTTTTAATACATCGAAGTGTAAAAATAAGCAGATTTGAAAAGTATTTACTTTCTTAATAATTTAACAGTTTCATTTGACCAACGCATGAATGAAGTGGCGATGCCCATGACAATGTTAATTTTACATAAAGCGGAAGAATACACAACTTTTATACAAGTAGATCTTAAGCAGGGCTTTCAAAAATGCTCATTTTACCGCAAACAGCCTATAATGACGCACAATGCCTGACGAGATAAATCGTTCTTCCCAGGTACAAATTGTAACTACGTAGCTTGATGACTACTCCAGAGAAGTACTGGATGCAAAACAATGCCACAGACAACGAAGTTCAACTGACTGTAAAAACCCGTAGGTTTTCGGTTTAGCACACAGTTTCGCGTCGCCCTTGGTGTTCTTAATTTCGAATCGGGCACAGATTGTAGATACACAATGCTGCAGTTTGTTTTTGAACCTATCAGCTAGTACATACATCCGTCGCCATACATCAGGCACTCTGCTAGAAAACGCGAATCCCAGAAAGACTCTAGTTTACTAAAATTAAGTTCCCCCTCCCCTTCCCGTAGCAAAATTTTTAATTCACACACTGATCACAACAGTGAGGACGTGGGGCATTTTTGAAATATTGATTGCGGAAGTGCTTATTTAACCGCGAATATAAACAGTGGTTTACCCTAGTTTCTCGAAACACGACCATTAGCCATGGTTTACCGTTGCCTTCTGCAGTACTTGTCTCGCCTTGTATAATCATACTAAATTTCGTATAATTTCAGGTTCCAGGTAGTGGAGTGGACTGGAGAGATTTGGGTGGCTCTCAACATCGAGGTCTTCAGAGTCGTTGAGGGTGAAGGGAGGTGAGTATGAATCAGTGCCGGAATGCAAGGGCGGAGGAAACGGGAGATTCCCGAGAAAAAATTAGGTTTGGCTGTGTCGGGGACACGGCCGTTTGTTGTACGTGAATACGTCTACGTTGACGCGCTCGGACGCCTTGATGTTTATTTTACGTTCCCGGCACCGCTTCACTCAATTATGTGGGGTTTTATGGGTATCATTGGATTACTTTTGAGATGCTCTTTCCAACCGTATACGATTTCTGTATTTAGACGATATTTGAAGAGTATAGACCGAAATTTTGTTAAGTTTTCTCAATTTTTTTACGTTAAACTCATACAATTTCACCATAGCCATGCCACACAAATGCTTTATACACACAATCGATTGATTCTGACGAGTGATGTCGATTGAAACCTAAACGAGCGTCGTAGCTTCTCCTAGTCAAAAGTTATACTACGCGGAAGTTATGAGACGCGGCTAAACGAAGTCAAATTTGTGGCGCCCCGATGCTTCGCAGTCCTCACTCAACGTAACATATTCTTTGATCCTTTGGCAATAGATGTTGAAATTGAATTTTGATTTTAGACGATAGATTCGGAGCTGAAATGCCGAACTGTATCCCCCGATTTTGATATAATCGGATTTTCTGGATTGCCTCCCACTAACGTCGCAAATTTAAAGACGTATCCACATCAAAAATCGCCAACCAGTAGCGTAGTTTTGGCACGACTCGCACATACGGAAATCCGGGAGCGACGCCGCCGGGAATACAAACCACCTACATGCGGCAATGTTAACTACACATACATGAGGCAATGTTCGTCTAGGTGGGAGGAGAGCAGTCTAACCACTACACCACAGCGGTCACAGGTTCCAGGCTGTGCAATCTAAAATGAATATATGGCAGCCTTGGGGTGCGGTCGAAGCGAGGTGTACACGTACCTGTGTGCTCGAACAGGAGACGCCGCTCAAGTGGACTGATGACCAGCTGTGCTCGTAGTGCAAGCTGCGAACTTTCCCTGCGCGGTGCAGCAGGCCCGGTAGAGGTCGTACAACATTCCCTCCCCTCTCTCTCCACACACGAAGCAGACAGAGTATGACACTTCGCTGGGGGACGACGACAGTGGTGCGTCTTGCCTTCGAATTGCAGACGACTCGCGCGCGGTGCTACCGACGCTGGCTCATTCGCCGCCAGCGGTAGGTTCACGATCAATAAACACAGGCACAGAGCATACGACATGACAGTAGAACATCACACGACCTGAGCTCTTGTGTGAAGTTTATTCATAATCTAATACTTACGTGTTATTTCTAATCAATGGAATTTCGCTGCTAGTCTGACATCAGTTGTGTTTAGAAAAAAAATGTTTTAAAATGTTGATTGGTTTTACAAATATAAAATGTATTGTTACAAGACGCCTGAGGAGCGTATCCGAGTTCAGGACACACGGAGGTTCTAATAAAAATGAAAGAACTAAATTTGATTTTAACTTATTCACACAGTTATTACTTACAGCATCAATCAATCTATTTATCTCCACTATTATGGGCTGTTTACGATAAAGTGAGCACTTTCAAAATCAACATAAGAAAAACGTCACTATCCCTACTTGCATACATTTTAATGGGCGAACTGAGGGACATGCGTCCAGTAAGTTGGTAACGATCAATGGAAAGTAGTTCCGTATCTTAACGTCGAATAAAAAGTGTCAGGTAACAATTTTTAATAACTTTAATCATTTCTTTAATTCTTTTAAATCCATAGATGTGTAAAAATTAGCATATGTGCAAAATATTTTCTTTTGAAATAATTCCACAGTTGCACTTGACCGACGCATGAATAAAGTGACGAGACCCATGGCAATGCTAATTTTACGGAAGACGGAAGAAGACAATGTGCATACAAGTAGATCTTAAGCAGGACTTTCAAAAGTGTTCATTTTACCGTGAACGGATAATACTCTTTTATTACTCATTGAGCGCAGTATTTAATGTCTATCTTAATCCTAATTAAAATCCTTCTCAAGGTAATTTAACCCTCATTCATCATTAACACATGCTCAGTCTATATGTTGCCGTCATTTGTAATGCCTTTCACTCGCTCATCCAGTCCAATAGCCCCGCCTGCCAATAGCACTCTTTACTACTCCGATGCTCGTAGTCGCAGATTTTCCTCCTGCTGGTCACTTCTCTCGCCAATCGTTTCCCTTCTCGCTCTTCGTCTATCGCTCAAGGTCGCACAATCTCCCAAACTTCAGACATTCGTCAATCCCGGCTCGGATGCCCGACGCGCTTCTATAGTCCCTGGTCTTGACCTGGAAGGTTCACCGTACCTCGAGTCATGCTGAGAGAAACTAGGGCAGTAAACCACTAGAAAATTCTTCAGGTAACAGCAGAATTTCGATCTGCCGAATGTTAGGAGCGCGTGAGCCACCGAAGGGTTTATCATGGTGCCATGTGGAAGCATGTGAGGCGGCACGTCTTTATAGCTTCAAATAATGATAGGATTACGACTTGCCAGTCATTCAAACTTTCCTTTATGACTCACCGCCCGATATCATATCACTACTCAGTCCTCCACGCACTCTTCGCTCGCTCGGGCGAAACACAGCAACGACACGTAACAATATTTTAGTGACAAGACAGTAATTTAAGATAATTACATTTGTTTTTCGTTGAAATTTTTTTACGACTGTTAAAACATATGTGGATGATCTTAAAAATTTCTGCTGGTACACTGTCGCCTATTCTTTATTGTATATTAATATTTTGCGACATTCCTTTGTTTCTGCAGCATAACTGTTCTTCCATTTAAATAATCAGCTTCGTTGAAAATTGAATGCCCTGTTCTGATTGGCTCTTGCTCTATGTGCCTGCACAAGAAATTAAATATAACAATTCCCTTTATGTACTATGCCAGGACATCACATTGTCATTCACATTACCTTTTATGGTCATTTGTAAATCATTAGGTTTGAAAACATGGCGTTAAAATCTTGTGCACACGACCTATATTCTGTGGTTACTGTTATGCTTTGAATTGTGAACCAAGCTCAAGGCCGTGTTCCAATTTTCACTTTCGTTGTGTAGTTATTAGTCATTCAGAATGGTTCAATTTGTTCAATTTGAACGCTGTTGGTATTCACTTGTTACCGCGATGGTGCTGTCTGTCGAGCAAAGTTGTAGTCTGCAACTCTGCGTTGCATAACACATACTTTAAATCATGCAATTTTTGCGAGACTGTTATCATAGACTAATGAGAAAATAAATAAAAATCCATATAAAACGGATTTATACAATATCATTTGTTTACATTTACGTTCAAATATATCACATTTCATAACATGTCATTGGAATTAAATTGGTGCAAACAGCTATTACTTCCATATATATGTATTAATGTACGTGAATTCATAGTAAAAAAATTGTACATAACATATTGAGACAATGTCGTCATTTTTATTTGCCACTTTAGGTTAAAACAAACAGGGAGGTTATTTGGAATTTGTAAAATTACCAACTATTTAGAAAATTTCTTCACATAATAAAAACTAAATAATAAACTGCCAAACACGTCGTAATTTTAGTATATTAAATCGGTTCGCGTGACCTTACAGTTACCTAAAAATGCCAACTGGAACATAGCTTAAGGTCTGTGGGATAATCGCCGAAGCCAAGAAAACGCTATTCAAAATTCTCGACCTAACACTTTTGTGTGTGGTACTCTTAGTATTTCAGTGAGACAAGGAAAAATATAAATTTGAAGGGAAATTGTAAACATTTATATGTTAAATTTACTAGAGTGATTCAATTCCAAACAGGAATTACTTATTCCGATTATTTGTGTGATGTAGAGTATAAAGTGTCTAAAAAATTTCTGTTATTCATAATTTTTATTGTTTAAATATTTTTTCTCTGTCACATACGTTCTCCTCCCCAAATTTCATATTTGACCCCATGCTGAACATCCATAAAAATTTCCTGATTACGTGCTCACAAGCGAATGTTATTTACGTGCTGCATCTACAGGCATTTACGAAGAATTATGTGCAATTCAATGAGTGAAGGTATTTTATCTCTCTAAATAGGAGATAGACCATTTCAGCTTCAGTCTGTTGACGAAAATTCGTTTCCCACTCATTTCATTGCTTGGGGAAATGATCGAAAACAATATTGTTTAAGAGCAGCTTCTAAAGAGGAAAAAAATTAATCAACGACTGCATGACCAGCAGTTCTGTTAGGCCGCGGTTACTCGGGATGCAGAACTACATTACTAAAAAAAGTTCAGCTATTGAAGAGGGAACATTGCCTTCTAACGAATTCCGATCGTAGTTGTTTCTCGTTCAAAGTGAACAGTTTTCAGAAGTAGTTTCGAACGACTTCTCTTCTCTGTTGCGCTCCTATTGGTTGCTCCGAAGTAAACGAGCAGTGTAATAAATATTTCAGAATTTGGCGGGAATTCCTGCACTTGTTGAATCAACTTAAGTTTAAGGTTGAATGTACCCACCCATTATGCAATTACAGTGAAAGTATAGGTTCCATGACAATTAAAAAGATCAATAGTGATAAATGTTGGAGACTATTATAATTAAATATCATACATTTTAAGTTCCATGATTGTTGAGGTTAGAATTTACATTGATTTCATTATGCTTTGGGTGCATGACCGCGAAAACACGTCCAGTTTTTAAACTTGTTCAGACATGGCTACCGAATGTATTTAGCTGAATGTGTTTGACAGCACTCCTGTAAAACACGGCCTTAGTCTCTGTATTCCCATTTACAAACTGTCTATTGGTTCACACAAAGCCTAAAACGGGTACTATACTAAACGACGTTCATCACTGGCCAGCTCTCCGCCAATACTATGCTGAGTAGAAAGTGCCCCAATCAAATATTAATTCCTACGTAGAATAACATAAAATCCGCCCTGTTCATTTGAGTAATTTACGCCTTGAGTGTAGCGGACGTAATACTATTACGTTGCAGGAAACCTTGTGGAAACTGCTGACGAAGTAATATTTATTCGGCCGTGTCTTCAAAGAATGTGGATGTCATAATTTTACTAGAAGCTCCAGACAATTCGGGTAAATTCAGGCCATTCTGTTACGCCGACAGCTCTCAAAAATATCAATCGATTCTGATTCAGTGCTCACAACTGTGCGTACATAACGTGTATGAAGGAATTTTACTAAATCTATACTGCACGCTGCGAAGCTCAGTGGCCAATGATATTACCTGTGGTAAGGTTAATTTTACTCATGTTGGGAACAAAACGTGATCTCTTCTGGGAGAGTTTGGGATAGGGAACATTTTCGTCGCTAGGAGCGCAGTGTCATAAAATGTGGCTTTTAATAAAAAATTTAGCTACGTGAATTACACAAGAGAAAGATTGTACTTAGTTACGAAGTAATTTTATATTTGATTTACTATTATTACAGTTGCTAATATTTTGTCATCAATCGAAGGAATGCATTATTTACCGCGCGTGTGTATATCTCCCTCTCTTTCTCCCTCCCACTCTCTCTCTCTCTCTGTCACTCTCATTTTTCTCGCTGCATGGAATAAATAGTATACACTAACACGGCCAAGGTCGTTAACGGTATTGGTGTCTTAGGTCCAAGGTTCAACAGAGGGGAAAACATTGTTTACATAACAAGTAATTTACTAGAAGTCATGTTAAGTTAGTGCGATAGTCTTCAAACCAGAAATAAAAACATTTAACCCTTGACCAGAGTAGTGGGGTCTCACTGTCCTCAGTAAAACATCCCCTCGTTGCCACCAATGGCATGTGGTGAACTGTTGCAAGGTAAGCTGGTGCTTACTCACTACTGTACATTCTCGGTGCACACAGCAGGAGCCAATAACCACCGTGCAGCCTAGGGAAACTGAATGTATTCCGACCACTCACAAGCGAGCAGCAAGGGACCCATTACACACGTCCTGTGGCGTCATCTGCCGAGTTACGTTTCAGTGGGGGAAGTGTGAACTAGCAAGCAACAAGGTACAGCACAGAGCTAACGCCAGCTTACTTTGAAACGGTTCACCATACACTACTCGTTGCCACCTACGTATAGTTCAAAGACATTTCTGAAGGTTTATCTCACCTATCAGTGTCAGGTTTTGTTAGTACAACCATATGGGCCATCGGGGAACCAAGTCATCGGATATTTTAAACATTTGCATGTCACCGGCTAAGGGTTAAAATAAAAAAACAGTGTTTTAAAAGTCACGTCTGTTTACAAGAAATATATAATAATTACCTTCTCGTCAATGAACAGTCTGGGCACCTTGCCGACACTAGCGCTTACCTAGTTGCGAGAATTTTCCCTCTGCCAAACTTTTAACGTTGATCTTTCCAAACTGTAGTGGAAGTAACCCTGCCTGTGGACAACTGATACATAAACCGTGTTACTGGTTTAGGATATGATTGGCTCAGATCACTGAACCCGAATACAAAGCCCACAGCCCGTTGGCTGTGACAACGAAATAAGTTTCGTGTCAACGTATGTGGCAGCAAGCATGATGAGACTCGAAATTTCTTGTTTGCAACACCTGAAACCGTAAGATAGGCGTGAAAATGTTAGAGCTGTTCAAGAGTCCACCCCCCCCCCTCTTTTTTCCTTGTTTGGCTATATTTTAAGGCTCCTTAACTAGGTAGCGGTGATAAAACACCGTATCATTGTAAAAAATGACATTCTTAATGGATTTTTAAAGCATAATTATAACTTTAAATCTTGAATCGTGAAAATTTCAAAAAGTTATTTTGACACAAAGTTTGGTTTCGCGGAAATGTTTATCAAAGTTACAAGAATGGCTGTTGCAATTTGTTGGGGAAAGAGGAATCTTAAGAAATAAATAATTAAATGTCGGGACATAGCATTACAGACATTATGCCAACATATTTCCTAAAAAAATTTAATTGCTTAATGGTTCAGGTTTCTTATTCCAAAGTTTCTTTAAAAGAAAAATTTTCTTTTGTTGGTTGTGCATTGGTTTTTAGTTTAAAAATATACGGTTGTAACTGGTAAGGTTTACATTCAGTTTCAATGTGATTAAATCTAACTTTAAGTATAACAAATTAGTATAATGATTATTTTTATTTGGCGCCATCGGCGTCTGGCGTGGAGCGTTGGAGCTGTTCATGCTCTGTCATTCCGTTCAACCGATGGCCATCTTGTCCACCATGTTGGATATCTGTGACCGTTATTCCGTGACCTTCAACCTTGAAAACCCCAAAAATCGCCCCAAAATGTATAAACAGTATATTTAAAAAGGTACAAAAATATTAAAAATGCATTCTAAAATATATAAAAATATCATTAAAATGTATTAAAATTTTTATTTAAAAACAAATAATAATAAAATTTTGAAAGTTCGTTCCCAGAGGGGACAGGGAGCCGTAGCCGACAGGCTGCCATGTTGTTACATCGTCCTACCAACATGTTGAATGTCGGTGACCTTGACCTTTGATCTTGACTTCATTAGCATGACCTTGTATGACCTTGAACACAAAAATTTGCAAAATTGTTTTAAGAATTCCCAAAAAAATTATAAAGCCCACTAAAAATTATTTTAAAAAATAAAAAATTATTAAACATTTATTTTCAAAGTGTATAAAAATTTAAAGTTTCGAATGTTTCGGCTTAGAGGGGACGAGGACTGAAACCAAGCAACTATCATGTTATTATGTCACCCAACCTCCATGTTGGACCCAGGTAACCTTGACCTTAACCCATGACCTTAAACCTATAACTGTAACCTTGGATGACATTGAAAATAACTCGATAAAAAGTGGTAAAATTGAATAACTTCATAAAAGTCAGCGAGCTTATTACATTACTGACTACTACCGCCATATTGGATCCAGGTGACATTGACTTTTGACCTTAATCCGGTGACCTTTGACTTTGAACGCAAAAATTCGTCAAAAATCCCACAAATCTCTTAACGATATATAAAAACAACTATAAAAAATATTTTAAGAAATAATTTCCTTAAAAATTATTTTTAAAAACTTACACTTATGGAAACCTCCCACAGCACCACGACCAGCAGACGACTGATCCCCCTTCCAATCAATCACATTGTATTAACATTGCCCTCTCCTACCAACTCACTTTTGCTCATTCTGTCGAATGCACTCCACCCGCCATATTGGTTTTTTGTTTGTCATTTGTTTACATTTACAACTCCTAGGTGGCACTGATGGCTCCGACAAACACGTTAGATCTGGATAGCTTTCACCTTGACCTCAAATACGTGACTTTGACACAAGAGTCCATAAACTTGAATATCAAAAAAAATAATAATAATAAATAAATAAAACATTTTTGTTTTTTCATCAGTCTTTCTATCAATCTCGCAATCTTTCAATCAATGAGCACAGCAATCAGCACCACAGTCAGTATCTCAATCAGCACTGCAATCAGCACCGCAACAGCACCACAATCAGCACCACAAGCACCAATCTTTCCATCAGTCTTTCTATCAATCTTTCAATCTTTCCATCAATCTTTCGCAGTCTTTCCGTCAATCTTTCACAATATTTCCATCAAATTTTCGCAATATTTCCGTCGATATTTCAATCTTTTCATTAATCTTCGCAATATTTCACAATCTTTCGCAATATTTCCATAATTTTTTCAGTCTTCCCAGTAAGTTTATGCGTAGCTTGGCAAAGTAGTGACACAAGTTGCTACTGTAGAAAGAACGTCAATTTTTTCATGAATTTGATGCAAGCCAATGATTGTACGAAGTCTACTATAGAGCCTACCTCTATGGATGTATCTCATCTCCCTGCTAGAAAGTTACATGGAAAACAGTGTTACTACTGTGGCAAGATCTTTAGCAAGAGCTGCCATGCTCGGCAACATGAGAGAACCGCCTGTACGAAGAGTCCTTTTCGCTCGAGGAAGCATTACGGAATTGATACCATGCAGTTTATGCAAGACGATACATTGAAGGAACACAGCGAGAGCTGCAAGGGTTCGTCTAATGGGAGCCAGCAAGTGATGTCGCCATACCCCATGCTGCATCGGTGGGTTGCCTACTGATTCGTCAGACTATTATGATAGGACAGTTAATGCTAAAGACGGAATGAGTGCAGTAGATTCTGTTTGTGTGGAATGTACATTTGCAAGAATTTCGCCTGAAGTCGATGAACAAAATAAATGTTTGTCGACTCTAAATACTGATGATGACCATGTGACTCCTACAAAGAAAAGCAAAATTGATATTAAGGATGAAACAGAAGGTGAAGACGATCGTGAAGACAGCATTGATAAAAATGACTATGAATTCTGTTGAAAAAGTATCTCATTAGAAGGACTATGATTCTCTCGACGTTTCCACACACTTCACAAACGAGTTTCCTTCGACAAGTGGTGTGAAGAAGGCAGAAGGTGCCAAGAACGCTCGTTAATTTGCTGCAACGAGCGAAATGGAGAAGTCAGCAGATGCTAATAATACTGACTACATATTTACCAAAGACCCGAATGAACTTCTTGGCGTTCGATCGTTTTTGAGTGTCTGTTTTAAATAAAAATTATTCGAGTGTGTGCAGGAGTAGGGGCCATGGTAGAATCCGAAGTATTATGCCTTACTCGGGCGTGTTAAAATATCGGCTGTGCTCTATAAGGTGAACGAGTGCACTGGGGAAAATTTTTCAGGAATATTTTGCAACTAATTGGTTGGGCTGGTCATTCGTAGAAGGCGGCTCTTTCGAAATTGGTTGTCATCGACTGTTAGTAAAGGTAGGTGGTATGGTGGGTTGATCTTGTCCACTATCCATTTTGCAGGAATTGGTCTTGGCAAGAGCCAGTAGAGTGATGTTTCTTCAGGAACTGGTTGGTGTTTCATTTAGAGAAAGGGGGATGGGCGGAGAATCGTGTGGTTGGCTGATGGCGAGGGTGGTTGGCAAGGGGACGAGCTATGATGAGTTATTGTAGGAGTTTGGGGGGGGGGGCTGGTTCGGGTGGTGGGTTGGTGGCAAACGTTGATGTTTTTGGTGACTGAGCTTTGTTAAGTAAATGGCGAGGGAAAAGGAGTGGCCAATGGTCTACAGACAGGAGGAAGCGGAAGGGGGTATCTATGCTACATAATGGCAATAATTCGCTTTGGGGGTTGTACAATTGTTCGGCTATACAGTCAATGAAATATAGAGGCGGGGGATTCAGACATCTGCTGATCGTCGTACTAGGGAGTGGCTGTGATCTGCCATATTTTAGGGTCACACACATCCAACGTGGTTCTTCGCATTAAGTATGTAATTTTTTTCCTCGATGTTCTTTTAAGATTTTGTAATTTTTCGTGTTTTTTCTTGATTTTCCGAGTTCAAGATCACTTGGGCTAAGTTTATAGTGACCAAAATTTAACATGGTGGTTGGAGTCAGGAACGTTATATGTTCGTCGATTTTAATGAATATTTTTCGAATTTTTACAATTTTGTCTAAATTATTGGCTTTCAATGCCGTTGGGGTTAATATTGTTACAATTTTCTCTTTAAAAGTAAGTGGACTAAACCAAGTTCGTTAAGGGTTGAAGGTCTGAATTAAAAAAAGATTTAATTATAGTTTTAAATTTTATCTACAATAACTATAAACAATATTCTCTCGACTCAACATCTCACAATAAATTGATATCATTTGCTGTTTACAATTAATCACTTCACTCAATAAAATATACAATTATCTCGGAGAAATTTATGTAGTTAAATAACCAGAAATTTGTCCCAAAAGACAGTGTATCAAAACCAATTCAATTGTTTTACTAATTTTATTTCAATATTTGACTATTCTAATACTTACAATAAAGTCCGTATCACATTTTATTCACTCCCACCTCAGTAAAGTGTAGGTCCCATCAGTCGACAATGTTCTACAGTTCTCTGCGCGCCCTCATGCACAGTAGCCTTCACTCGTTGGGTTTCACGCCCTATCGTTCATTCACCCCACGAGCACCTCGTCCGCCATTATCTCGCACTTCGCTCCTGCACTCAGCCAGATTACCTTCAATAGACTCCGGCAGTACCACCGTGGCATGTATTTATAGGGTCGTAGATCATAACCCAGAAATTCAACTAAATACCGCATTGCGCCGAGGGTCCTATTTCCCCAGAATATTCTTGTTCCTCCTCTACATTTGTAGGCTTCTCCAGCAGGGGGGAGGAGGTGCCAGCCAGGTCTCGCCACTGTCAATCATTCCCCGCCTGCCCCGGGGGAACGAGACAGCGAGTGCGTCTGCCTGGAGGAGAGGAGGGCCGAGGTGGATCACCTCCCACACGGGTTGACCACGCATAATGGGAGCTCGCGGGCTTTGCGAGCTGCAGCGTGTTACAATATCAAGGTCATCGGTATAACAAGGGTGTCGGAGTCAGTGATGTAATATGTTCCTAAACTTGCATTTATTTCTGTCTATATTTTTAACTTTTTTTTTCTCGATTTTTAAGTCGTAAGTAATATTCGGTTCAAGGTGAAGGTCACCGACATTCAATATGTTGTTCGGAGTCAGTATTGTAATAGGTTCCTAAACTTTCATTACTATCTGTTTTTATTTTGCGATTTTTCCTGTCTTACCGAAATACTAGATACGTCCTTGGAGTTCAAATTTTGTTCATACGACGTGATCTTACGGTATATCACTTCTGTGGTTACAGCTAGTGAGTATATTAGTTTATATGTTAAACACCGCACCAGGGCGTGCATGTTAAAAACCAAAATTACATTTTAAAAATATTAATTTCAATAATTACAGTAAAGGATAGCACAAAGTACAAAAGGATTCTAGGGATGTGCTATTAAGTGTGACCACCTCGGCTATAGTCTATTTGAGGTTTCTTCACACTTTTTTAATCAAACATTTGAAAAATCACCCCATGTAGGTATAGCGCGTTTAATTATTTCCTAATTATGACATTTACCAAAAGCGTTTTATACCTGTGTTAACATGCAAGAGCCTCATTTTTGTGTATATTGAATTTTGATTTATATTTTATCTATAAGTAATAATAGTTCATTTATAACTATTTTTTTTTTTAGTAAAACCAGCGAGAAAATAGGTGTGTTGGTAAAGCATAGTAAGAAATAGTTCTTATCCTATTATATAATCCTATTAAATAATGGGACGTAAAACCGAATCCCAATCAACCAGTCTTGGCTGCGTCACCACATCCTTCTCTTTGTCTTCTGTTATATAGACTGGCTACACCCTCCTTTATGATTATGGGCTGTTTACAGTAAAGTGAGCACTTTTGAGGGCCTAGTTACTTTTTTTCCTGTCAGCCGTTTTTTAACCTTCCACCACTTTTTAAAATAAGTATTGCCATGTAAGTAATAAGCATATTGTATATATTTCACCAGACTTGAAAGTTAACGTTTAGGGTACAATCAAATATATTTATTGACTATTATTCCAAATTAGAGGGCTTCAAAAAGTGCTCACTTTACCGTGTATGGCCTACACCAGCTCATATAACCGCATCAGAGTATTACTAAACACTAATTGTTTTGTATATAGTCATTAACTTCTGTGGTTTTTACTCTATGGAAGTAACATACAAGAACATATAAGTAAGTGTAACTTAAGAATTTTTCCTCTGAACTTAATGGTTAATAAAATAATACCTTTTTTCACCCTGCCCCCCTTCATTAAATTTTTGCGTTTTTACTGGGACTGCGTGACTGCTAACTGTAGCATTTAAATCTCGTAATGTAAAGGTTAATATATATATATAAATATTAAATAACAAATAGAGTTTATTTTTCATATTGTGGTTTGTTATATTCGCCCTGACTGTACTCATCGATGGACTTAAAAAAAATAGCAATCTTAGAAACACCATTCACAAGTCGCCTGCATAGTGTACCGATGCGTCTACGTGACCTCCCTCTCCCACCTCTCTTAAAAAACAACCATTTCCGTATTGGGTGGGTGCTTTTACGATGCTCCTTGTTCGCATGTGCAAGGACAAACGCCTTCGGCTTCATAAAATTACAACTTTAGATTCAATCATGTCCGTATCCTCCTCCCACCCCCTCCCAATTTTCACCATCGCCAACATACCGGCTGACGGAAGTCACGTAAGCACTCGTGCTGTGCTGACACCGACGCACGCTCATGTATTCCACATGCAGCACGGGTATCATTAGAGCTATTCTCCGAAATATATAATTTTTCTTATTTCTTAAGCGCCCCGTCTACTTCGGGCTATTATCCGTGCCTGAGACCGAGAGACGCGGGAGCAGTGGCGTGTTGAGAAGTGTTGCAAGGTAAGCTAGCGCTTGCTCAGTACTGTACACACTCGACGCACGCAGCAGGAACCTGTAACCAGAGCGGAGCCGGGAGAAACTGGATGTACTTCGGCCACTCACGAGAGAGCAGAGAGGCACCCATTACACACGTGCTGTGACGTCAAATGCACTACTACGTAACTGTTGTGTGAACTAGCATACGTTTAGGTATAGCGTAGAGCAAAACACAACTTACCTTGCAACAGTTCACTACACGATGCTGCTCGGGAGCGATAAGGGTTACACTAATACGCGCATCAAGTGCATCATCGTCACTATGGGACTTCAAACGGCGACCTTATCATTTTATTGGTGGAAAGTTTGTAGTAAGGTTCAACATATCTAGTCCGTATGGTTTTTAATACAGCCCTTTGTAAAAAAAAAAAAACCGTTCTAAGCTATTCTGAAGTGCTCTGCAATTGCGTTTCTGATGTGTGTATAGGCTATTCACGGTGAAATGAGCACTTTTGGAAGCCCTGCTTAAGATCTACTTGTATGCTCGTTATGTATCCTTCCACCTTATGTAAAATTATCATTTCCATGGGCCTCATCACTTTATTCATGCGTCGGTCAGGTGAAACTGTGAAATTATTAGAAAAGTAAATACTTTACAAATCTGCTCGTTTTTACACTTCGATGTATTAAAAATAACAGGAAGCAAAAGAAATAATTTAAGTTATCATAAATGGTTACCTAACACACATATATGACGTTAGTAGCAGTGGATTTGGGGGGGGGGGGCACAATGTGACCGTGGCGACAGGCGACCGTACGTGAATGTACATACAGCTATTGGCTGCTGTACACTGTTGTCTTTAGCCAACAGGGTGAACGCCTTGCCATTCAAAAGTCTGGCCAGTAAGAACAATTGTGGCTTATAAGATGTCTGTCCCTCTGGATTTCTGACCAATAGTGTTTAAGTATTATAATACGCGACGTATCAGAGCTTCGTGTAAAAACCGCGCATCACTAAATGAAAAAATTGAGATTTTAAACCCCAAAATGCGCCCACGCTTCGAGTGTCCATGCCGCGCCAAGTAGTTGAAGTGTCAAGTGACCGCACAGCTGTAGCTCAGAGGAAGAACGGCCTACTTCAAGCCATCTCTAGCTTTTCACCGCTGCCTGCTCCTAGCTCGTGTACGGAGTGAACCCGTTCTTATTTTACCAACTTCAACTTTGCTGCTAGAAACGTCAATAACGAGGATGATTTTAGGAAATACACTCAAGTTTGGTTTATTCAGTATTGTTTCTAGTATTTACTATTATTCGTAATATAAGCCACATAAAAACGTAATTTAAAGATATTTAGTACGGTAATTTTTAGGATGGAAATCATTTCAGTAAATAACTGCGAAACCATTGTTGAACTAATAAGCGTAGGCTAGTAGTCTATATGTGATTTATTCATACTTTGTGCTTCCATTTCGGAATGGAGGCTACTACTATAAGCGGGGACACAATAGATAAAGTTATTTTTGTTTTGCGCTCGTTTCTTAATCACATTAAAAATATTTTTAGAAGCTATTGGAAACAGTTATATGATGAGAAAATTTTTTATGAAATTGCATTGCAATGATTTGAAAACATTGGTTAGCTTGTTATATAAATTGACATTAAGTGAGTATTTAATAACTCCCAGAGTCCCCAAACTTATTTATATTGAACTGAGCAGTGAGTGACATATCTTACAAATAAACTTCGATTTAGTTTCTTACAAGTAAAGGGAACTATAGCAATATGTCACTTAGAAAAGTGGAGATGGAAGTCAGTTTTAAAAATAAACCTGCTTCAGTTTGTCGTTCGGAAACTATAAGTATTGTTATAATTTAGCTTGGGGCCACGCTGGCTGAGCGATTAGCACGCTCGCCTCCCACAAAGGCGAACCGGGTTCAATTCCCTGCTGGGTCACCGGATTTTCGCAAGTGGGAATCGTGCCGGACGATGCCGTTGGTTGGTGAGTCTTCTCGGGGATCTCCCGTTTCCCCCGCTCCTTCATTTCGACGCCGCTCCACATTCAATTCAATCACCCTCATCGGCTCTCAAGACCTCGCTGTTAAGAGTCGCGCAAATCTCTTCAAAATTTAGCTTACGTAAGTACATACTATATGATAAAGATCGCACCCATAACCCCTCCCCATATTTCCGGGAGAGTATAATTTTACAATTAGAAGTATGTCTGTATTCGCCGCTGAAGCGGATTTAGCTATTCGATCCAACGCATTAAAAATATTAAAAGTGCGATACAATTATTTTCACTAGAAAGCTTTGATATAACTTTTTTACATTTAATGTTTAAAGTCACTTATTACACATATGATATTGGGAAATGGAAGTAGCGGAATTATATTTATAATACGAGTGTTAGTGTCTGCGTTATTTCATCTAATATATTAGCTTAAGAGTGGGATGGACACCTGCATTTTCTGTGAAATAGTTGTTTGCGCGAATACGCGTATTTCGGCAAATAAATGTTCTGCAAATAAGACTTTTTGTCAGAAAAGATTAAAAAACAGTTATCAATGCCCCTATGTTTTTACTTTTGTCATTAGTTTCCTTAGGCGACAAGATAAAAGTACAACTATAAGGGCGTAGTTTAATCTATGGTCTTTCATCGCGTGTAATGAAACCCCGCTGTTACAGATCTAATTTGCACAGTACAGCATTACGACGAAAACACTGCACGCCTTGCGCGTAGGAGCGATGAGGCGCTATGCGTGCGCGCTAGTGTCGCCCGTATAGCTCCCTCGCTTCTTGACCTTGGTCGCGGGGGGTCCATCTCACTCTTAAAAGTAACCAAATTTTAAATTTGATCCTTAATAGAATTATTATTATCAGAAGATGTACCTATGTTAGTTTATTCCAAGAATATTGTGATCTGTTCCCGTCTTCAGGCAATGACACATAAGATCTCAGAACACAAGTGCGGCTGTCTGACGCACTTTACTGCTATAGTCCATTCACGGTTACTTCAGCCTTTTCTGAAACCCTGCTAAAGTTCTACTTCCAGGATATTCCTCCGCCTCGTGCGCACTAAGCTTAACTAAGCCTGGATAATTACACCAGGGGAACAACGCACAGCATTCGTGCACTCTCAGTGTAACAGTATTTTGTATAAGGACTATTTCTCACTAGGCATAACCAACTTACCAATTTTCTCACTGTTGTTTTGTTAAAATGATTTATAAATGAAGCATTATAAACAAAGATAAAATATTAATAACATTTCAATTTCAACAGGAAAAAAAGTAACTTTTATGAACTCAAGTATAAAACACTTGTGATACATGTGTTACAGAGGCTCCGAAGCCAGCGTCTGACCCTAAGTGGGCATAATTAGGAAATAGCTAAATACGTCATACATGGGAAGATTTTCCAAAGGTTCGATTCAAAAAGGCCGTAGAAACCGTACATGGACTATATTGATGTGGGGTCGTATGCACGTGCCAACAGTGATCCAAACGTATTTAAAAATTAAAATTTCGACCGATTGTTGAAATCTCATCAGTTAAATATTCCAAATGCACAACACCTCCCTTATGATAAGACTAGTTCACGTATGTCTTTTGTTATTGTAGGCGTCGAGGCATTTGCATTGACAAACATCATTTTGAGGCCTTGCCCTAACACAAATCTAACAATGAAAGTACGTGTTTACAACTATAGACTATCTCGTACACGAAGAATGGTGGAATGTGCTTTTGGTATTTTGGCCATTAAATTGCGTATTTTACATCACCCTTTGGATGTGCACGAACAATTTGCTGAAAGCATTATAAAAGCATGCAATGCGTTCTACATCATTTCACGCGGAAGAACGATGGTATACGTGTTGACGAGTCACATGACTGTCCTCCGGAAAACTAAAACTAATCTAGCCGGACAGAAGTGTCATGCACCTGGTATTTCAGTACTAGGTATTGACAACATGGCAGGATTTAGGTTCATGTTATTATGGTTATGAAAGATCATGATGTTAGAGATACACATGTAAAACAAGCTTTGGGTTTATCTTACAGTACATGTTAATTCTCCATTTACTTTCGTACTTCATTTCAAATACTAAGTGTATTAGTACAGAAATGACGTTTTCTGTCTTACCCAACACTTATACATAAGTACTTGTTAGTAATGGAGTTTAGCTATGTCATGTAGAGCCATGTAACAAGTGAGAATAGTACCTGGACCCTGGAATAGTGTAAAGGAAAGTAAATGATTTTATATTCTCTGTGAAAGCAACAATGTAAACCTGGTGTATTACTTCATTGGCAAGTATGATGGAAAGCATTTTTGCATGTACATACTAGTCAAACTAGGTTTTGTTATAGTATTGCTTTATGCATTGTTCGGTACAAATCGCTTTGCTACAAATTATGGTTACGTTAATGAATTATAGTTTCAATTGTGTTTTAATGACATTGTAGTTATAAACCACACAGTCCTCGGGTGATCGACTTCAATAAACATAGTAAATCACTGTTACCTTTGTTTTTCTTCTCCATCCCAGATAGTTAGTTCCAATTTTGCAAACGCTTACACATGATTTATCCCACAGTTTTTCTTTGATATTGCGGACATTTTACCGTAATTGTTTGTTATAAAGAGGCGGCCTTCTTTTAATATCTGCTATTACGCTGTTAGTGGCAACAACACTATTTATGATGCCACCATCGCCGTGTGCTGCTTGGTCAGACATGTTTATCGACACCTCACAACAATCTTCAGACAATCTACACACGACATTTGACTGCAGCTAACTTTCTTCTAAACGGTTGCAGGTATGTACATGTCCAAGTGACTCATTCGAGGTATCGATAATCGCGTCGCCACAAAAACAGGCTTTGATTGCAACTTTTTATTCGCTGCGATTGTTTAGTTGCATGTGTACTCACTCGTACTTAAAACCATGCTTTCTATTCTTCCGGCAAAACAATCGCGCTATTAAAAATCGCAAGTGCGTGCCTAGCTTTAGATGGAACTAATTATTTTGCTTCTGAAGGTACCCAGGTAACTGGTAGCATGGCAGATATTCCACTACATTTGGAAGAAGAATTGGTTCAGCATGTATTAGACTTAGAGAAATGTTTGTTTTGTATAACGGCCACAGATTTACGGCATTTGGCTTTCCAAGTTGCGAAAGCAAATTACATTCCTCATAAGTTTGATAAGGACAAACAACCTGCTGGTAAAGAGGGGTAAAGGTTATTCAAGCAGAGACATCTACAACTCAGTATTAGAGAACCTGAATCTATAATTTTGGCACGTGCATCAAGATTCAATAAAGACAGAAAAACCTACGAAGATAATTTCTCAGAAAGGAAATTATCAACTGGGAGCAAAATCCAGCGGGAAGTGAGGAATAAACACAACAGGTGCTGTTGGTTCATACACCTCTCCAATGTTGTTATACAGACGTGGAATGACATGTGACGATTTCAAAGATGCGGAGCTGCGGCTGGTACTGTTTTTTTTAATTCGATACTGAGAACAGTTATATAAACGATCTATTTGTAAATGGTTGCAGCATTCGATTAAACGTGTTAAGCCTAGCGTGCAGGTCAACGTTATTTTGGATGAAAACTTGAAACACATTAAAAAATTCGAAGCTTTGCGCATCGCTCGTGAGAATGAGATTTTAACGTTATCATTATCAGGTCATACCACACACTGCCTCCAGTCTTTGGATGGATGTCGCCTTCTTCAAGCTCTTGAACACCTACTATACAGATGAATTAGAAAAGTGGTTTAAGGCATCACACAGCAAGAGTGGCAATGTTGGTCGGTATTGCATATGAAAGAGATACTGCAGTGGGAATATACATACACACACGTTTTTATGTTAGATGATAGAAGATCAGGAGGGCATGAGGACTAGGAGGGAGAGCTGATGAGAAAAAAATATTAGTGAAGGCTGTAATTTAAATTCGAGGATTTCATTCCAATATCAGTGCGTAAAGAAATTGTTTGCTTTTCTGATGTACTAACCAGGGCTGCTGGATATTCTCTAGAATCGCCTAGACTGACATACAGCTCTCGATGTTTGTGCAATATGCACTGGTTAGTAAGTGCTTATAACTTTTTTTGCATTTTACTTTTTATATATGTTTGCATAGGTGTGTATCAGTGTCGTCTATGTCGCTCCCATACTTCGCGGCTCTGCCATAGTATTTTATTTTAGCCGAATGCAATGTACGATGCTCGATGCTCGCACATTATGCGTTGGTTGGTAGTAGAATTTGCGTGCCTCTGTACTGTAGCATAGCTTGACTGGGAGTGTAATTACCCTCGTTAGGCCAAGCGGAGAAATTCGTTTGCTATTATGCTGTACTAACCAGGACTACCTCGTCAGATTTAGATGCATGGTCTTGCCTAGCATCAACTAATGCGATGTACAGTACTCGGTGCTTGTGCAATACATGTTGGCTGGTAGGTGATTGCTATTTTCCTTTTATATCTGCTTGCATCAGTGTGTAGAAGTGTCTACCTATTCGCTCCCGCGCTTCACAGTGGACATCTTGTTGTGGAAAGGGTTGTGGTATATTATCGCATACCACGTGAAGAAACTGTTATTTCATCATCGAGTGTCGACAAGAAGAGATCATTGCTCTCAGCTTCCTAGACCATAAGAATATAAATCAATACGAATAAGGTATTTGTGGACTCCAGTAACTTTTAAGATGACTAAAATGTATA
The DNA here is from genome assembly GCA_029891345.1 of Dryococelus australis. Taxonomy (NCBI): domain Eukaryota; kingdom Metazoa; phylum Arthropoda; class Insecta; order Phasmatodea; family Phasmatidae; genus Dryococelus; species Dryococelus australis. The sequence continues at coordinate 105,890,573 of CM056996.1, forward strand.
TTACATAATCGACCTTGATGCCAACAGTGGACGTCTCTACTGCTTTAGCGTCGGTATCAAGGAAAACAATGCTACTATTGTGGTAAGAAATTTACTAGAGGTTATTATGCTCGTGAACACGAAAATTGGTGCCTGGCAACCACACATTCTATGCGGTTTTCCTGTGAAAAATGTGGGGCACACTTTACAGGTGAAAAATAATTTGAGAAGGCATGAAAATACCTGCAAAGATGATGCCACAGCCCATAATTCGCTCATGGCTAAGGCGAGTACTGACCTAACATCTGACCACCATTGGTCCTATTTAAGTGCTAATTTCACACTTTTATCATGTAGTGAAACCAGAACGTAATGCTGTGGTGTGCATCTAATTTATTAATTTATTTATCCTTTCACATTATTGGGCGTGTTTCATCTTTCAACATGTGAGCAGATATTTATTCACCCTCCTCGGTAAGTTCTAGTCCAGTTTTTTTTTTTTTTTTGCGTATTCTCGTTCAGAGTCTGTTTTGCCGTACTAATTAATTTCGTTATCCATGCTCTGTGTTGTAGAGAGGGTTTGCTACCATACCTTGCAGTTCTGCTATTCAGTTCTACACTTTAATTCTACGTTTTGGAGAAGTTCGCTGTTCTACATTTTTTGTTCTCCAGTTTTTATTCAACATTTGCAAGTTATGCAGATTGCTACCTCTCTCAACATGCGGTGTACTGGCATAGCTCACCTTGCCCGAGCTTATTTCTTCGTGTCGACGTATCCCGCGTCCTGCTCTTGGTTAAACTTCAGGTCAGCTGAGTCAAGACTTTTCATTTTATAATATCTTATATCTTTATCCACAAATAAAAATATATAAAAAAAATTATGAACACGCTGTGTTTTCACGAACAGGTAAATACTAAACTTTTTGTAGGTAATATTAAATTTACTATAACTATTTTCGTTATACCTCATTAAACTGTAATACATAATTTTTGAATATCTATGTATATATGCGGGGTACCCCTTTCAATCACTTTTTAACTGCTAGCAGTCAATTAGGTTTAAGATATCGTATGACTAAACTTTATTACATTTTACTGTAACAATTCTGTTCTGATCTAAGATATTTTATTAAGGCTACTATGGACTTATTTTAATAATGCACCCAAGTGTGCTGAATTGGATTATTTTTCTTTTATTCATTGAAGTTTAATTATAACGCTGCGGTTCTAACAAAATCTTTCAACTTGATTATGTAAAGTTCTTATCATATTCATGCATTCTATTGTCATGAATTTGCGTATTGTTGTATCTTGCAACTATATTTATTTATTTTTATAATTTCACAACAATATAAACTAAGCAAAAGAATATTTACATGCAATACTACAACTCATGAGTTTTCATTTGATAAGTTCCCTCCGGGCCTATACTGTATTATTTCATTCAATTAAGTCTTGCACACGTCTTTTCACTTTACAGCTCCTTATTGTTCATTGTACTATCACCCAGAATGTGTTACTAATGTACGTGTTATTCTTGCCACTTATTTCATTTATATGTATTTGATTTCTTATTCAGCCCCTTATGATAATTCCAGTAGACACTTTATTGCAAAAGTTGTGGTAATATTATTTTTACTAGGGCTAACTTACTTTTATTATGAAGTGGATTAATATTAGATTATATTTCTACGGTCGTACAATGGTACAAAACACTCCGGATTTGCCATAATTTGCGACATATAAATGCATCTACTGCGGCAAACTTTTTAAATTAAGACAGCTTGATCGAAGACACGAAAATAATATATGTAAGAAGAACCCTGACCGCTTGATGTACTTATGTGATAAATGTGGAAATCAGATGTCGCTAAAATTTAAGTTGGACCGACAATCGTAAGCTATGCTGGTTTGTTACCAACAATGTATCGGTACTGTAATACTGGTTCTGGTGGCAGACAGAATGACTAGTTGTGTCTGTAGATTTTGAAGTGTGATTCAAATGTGTGAAAATAAATAATATGGGAAAAAATTTGATCATGTTGTAAGTGAACAAAATCGATAGTTAAAAAAAACAGATATTGTGAGTTGCATAATTAATGCTAGTGGTGTGAGCATGAGTTATAAATACCCGCTGGTAATATATGATGAGCAGTTAGTATATAAACCTATGAATAGACTGTCCAGCTCAGTTATTATTCAGACTGAGAGAGAACAACATCTCGAGTGAAGATGGGAGATACTCCAGAAAATTATTTGTGTTGCTACTGTAAGAAGAAATTTTCTAAAAGCAGCAATGTCCGACGACATGAGGCCGGTTGTCCTTCTAATATGAAGAGAGCTGTCTTATCGTGTGAAATATGCAAATTACAATTTGGACGATTTGACAACTTAAAAAGACATTTCATTACATGTAAACATGTAAATGTAACGTTTCTCTAACTGCCAATCAATTTTTGATGAACTTACAACCCTCATGCGAGGCCATGATACATTTCTGCAACTACTGCAACAAGATATTTGCACAAGATACTGCAACAAGACATACGAAGTACAAATGCAAGATAAACCACTATCACACAGCGTATCGATGTGATAAGTGCTCTCGATTGTTTGCATGTAGTGACAATTTAAACAGGCATTTGAACGTGTAAATGTCTTTATTCTCTAGTTAATGAGCAACAAACATCGCAAAATTGCAAAGATAAGGTACCTCCTCCCGCATCGAGCAATGGTGCGCTGTCTTCATCGACAATTATGAAACTTCATGTGAACTATGTAGACAATTTGTCAACGATACGTAGGAAACGGTGAAGTTATTGCTACAAGAGCTTTAGTAAAAAGTAGCAATGCATCTCGTCACGAGAGAGTACGACGTTAGTTATACCACTAACAAGAAAAAATATAATAAAATGTGTCATGGAGACTGGCTTAACTAATTTGGCTCTTAATTTTTTTATTGCGGTCATGAGTTCAAACTGAGCTAAGAATAAGTCTGTGAAAAACTGCAAGATTTGCAACTGTACATGTTGTGAATTTATGCTTGTGATGAGATTCGTGTATTAAAAATCAACCTGTAATTGAAATAATTATACCGATTAGTGTGTGTATGTATACAGCTAGAGGTAGAATGCACAGTCCAGTAGTTCAGATAGCGAAGAGTGAAGATCGTCTCGAGTAAAGATGGAACACACTCCAGGAAAATGATTCTGCTTGTTTTCTAAAAGCAGCAATGCCCGACGGCATTAAGACAGTTGCTGTCTCCATAAGAACCAAGCTACCTTATCATGTGAAAAGTGCAAATCACAATTCGGACGGTGCGACAACTTAATAAGACATCTTACTGCATGCAGAGGTCTCCTTCCAGTATCATCTAGACAACAAAGTGTATTGCTGGAACCACAAACTTGTAAATTTCAGATACATTCTTCGTTGGACATTTGTGTGCCACTTATCTCCATAGATAAGTCACCGCGGGCCTCAAGATATTCGTGTTGCTAATGTGGGAAGTCCTTGAACGAAAGTTGTAGGGCACGAGTGCATGAGAGAAATGTGAACTGTTTGAAGAAAACAAGACGGGTTTATTTTACTCATAGCTGTTTCAAGTGTGGCCGAAAGTTCAGCTCTTACGAAATATTAAACGTCAAAATGCGACGTGAGTTATACCACAAACAAGAAAAAATATGCCGTGAGGAATATCATAATCATGTCAAAGCGTGCACGGCTCCATCCCGCCATTAGCCTGTGAGTATGCTAGCCTTAGCGAATGCAAATTAATTCGTGCTGAAATAATCTGCTTTCCGCGGTATTCTGAAGACATATGTTGCGACTATTTTATCACGTGGGGTGAAAGATATTTGCTCATTTCTGACAGGTGAGAAACCAAATTTAGTAAGTTAACTTAAAGAAGATCTGGAAAACCACGGAACTTTAAAATATAATATATGGTTGGTGTGCGGCTACACTAAACCAGAGCCGCACGATGATGAGTATTGTAAAAAAAGGATTAAAAACTTCGTATGTACCTCTGTATAATGAACATGATGTGGAAGATAGCGTCGAACCTAGTATAGCAAAAATATTTAGTGCGAGGAAGTCAGCACATACCTATCGTTAAACGATAGGTATGTGCTGACTTCCTCGCACTACCTATGGAATATGCGTACATAAAAGACTATAACTATAGCTGTACTTTTAAACGGTTTTTTACACTTTAAATATTGAGTATTCGCTATGCAAAAATCGTTTTGAATCAATTAAAATATATAGTAAACAATTAACATACTTGCAATATTTGTTTTAAAAAAGGCAGTAACTGAATTTTGTGCATAGATGTAGGATACCTGATTATTTCAGTGACCATCAACCTTCTGCATTCCCTTTTTGTTAAAACCTGAGTTCGTATCCCTGTCCAAACATCCTGATAAAGGGTTTTTACCATGGTGTCCCTAATACACACTGGGAGAATGCTGAGATGACTCGTTACAACAGGCGATGGACGATTCTTCCACCTACTTGTTTCGCCTAATGGAAACACATGTTAAAATGTAAATTAATTATTATTGTATTTAAGAATCGTGTAACAAAGAAGCTTGATGTAGCATGCTGATATTTACATGGGGAAGGTGTTTACTATTCTGTTGTACTGTCCAGGATGGTCTTGTGTAGAATCATCTAAAGCAACGTACATCACCAGATACATGTGTTATATGTGATTGCAATGGTTGTTAAGTGCTTACAACTATCTATATCAGTTTGAATCAGTGTGTCGCAGTGACATCTCTCTTGCGAATTGGGATATCATATTATTTGAAGCTCTATATTTGCAACTTATTTACCTCAATTAAATAAATCTTAAATAAACACAAGTAAACACGTGTTAATTGTCTGTTATAGAATGGTGAAAAGGAAATATGGTGCCTGGAGTGAATCAGACATGGAAATGGCTCTGGCAGCGTACAGAAATAGGGACGTGGGGTTCAACGAGTGCTGCCGCCAGTACGGCATTCCAAAACCAACGCTAAAGTGCCACTTGGACTGTAAAAACGTAATTGCTAACGACGGTACGAAGGAACTTGGTCGGATTACTACCTTGCCATTTGAAATAGAAAATCAACTTGTAGAACATATTTTAAAATTGGAAGAACTACTTTTTGGAGTCACGATTAACGATGTATTCAATCTGGCATATCAGATAGCAGAGCACAACACATTCCACATAACTTTAATCAAGATACTCAAATGGCGTGTAAAAAGTGGTTTATCGCTTTCCGAGCTCGTCATAAAGAGTTGACATTACGTGAACCAGAAGCAACATTCATCGCTCGAGCGAGAGGGTTCAATAAGGAACATGTTGGCAAATTTTTCGACGTATTAAAAAAAGTCATTAATGAAAACAAGATCGATGCGACCCGCCTATTTGATGTGAATGAAATAGGCGTTAGTACTGTTCAAAACAAATGTCAAAAGGTTTTAGCTAAGAAAGCAAAACGCCAGGTGGGTTCAGTCTCTAGTGGAGAAAGAGGTGTAAACACGACAGTGATGTGTTGCACAAGTGCGTCAGGGTCAAGCGTTCAGCCGAGTATCTAAAGCAAACAGATGATCCTACACCAGTCAATGAAGATGCTGATCTGTGTGCATCTTCAAGGCCCACTGAAGATGCCACTAATGAGTCACCTAACTCAGATGAAAACAATGTCCTTTTGATTGCAAAACCAAGTGATGCAACTGGCCCTAATGTAACATAAACCACTTCTTGTAATATTTTGACAAGCAGTCCACACAAAAACGATTTGGAGTTGGTGAAGGCGTTGCAAGTGGCACAGGCAAAAGTAAAAGATTAAAAATGAAAATCGCAAAGGATATGCCATATGATCTACAGTATTAAAAAGAGAAAGACTAACGGATCTAGGCCTACAACGAAGAAACATTCTACATCTGCAATGGTTTAGTTTTTAGTGTGCGCATCCTGGGTTCATGAGAGTTGTGCGGGTGTTAAGTCAGAACTGAAACATTTTGTTTGTGTAGCCTGTAAATAATTGAATATGTCTTGCATTTGCTGTAGAAAAATAAACGAACTTTATTAGCAGTTAAATACTACAATAATCCGGTGTGTTATTACATGCTGTCTTGTTTGTTTGTTCTCTCATTTGGTTTAATTTATAAAGTTGTGGTACAATTTGGGACACTAGTTTCTTATATCGTACCAGTTGCAGCCTGTTACGAAAAGTTCTTTATTTCTTCCCCGATGCTACATTTTGAAATGTAACCCACACAAATGTACCATAAATAGTCATACTTTTTGATACAAATTCAAGAAACATTGTATTTTTTCAATTTAGACAGATAAAATTACAAATGTAAAAAGTATTACGATATAGGCAACTCTCCCCTAATCACGAAAAAAAACATGCTAAAAGTTAACACACAGTCTCAAAAAAGACATCATGCCATTAACAGCTAGCTAACATCTTGCATATTCAAAACACTTTCCAAAAGTTTGTCGGCCAAAAGACATCATATGTATATTTATTGTGATAAAGAGCCTTGTCTTGGAAACGTTACCGGGCCGGAATAAATAAGATAATGACCAGCTTATTGAAAATACAAAGATGCTGTGTGCGAATGGGCCCAGAAACATTTTTAAGATACTTGCATCATGTTTGCTCTGCGATATCATGCCGACATATTTTCGGTGATATCCATCTTTTATCCTAAAAAAAAATACAGCGGGCCATTGTTTTTTTTTTCTAACGGCAAACATTCTGTCTCAAAAAAGACATCACAGCGTTGTCAGATGGCTATCTTCTGGCATTGAAACGACAGTTGCCAACAGTACAGGTATCGGGCCGACAATTTGCCGACACTTTGCCGGCAGGTTGTGTTTGCTGAGTGTGGTGGTGAAAACAATTTTACACCAGTTTTACAAATTTATGAAACATTCATGTTGCTGTGCTTTCCAACAGTAAATATATTCGTTACGATGAGTATGCATGCAATGTTGAATTGTGAGGGCCTATTAAATAATTTTCGGTACATAATATGACCATGTCTATCAGTCTGTGCTACTGTACCAGGCCATGTCGACTAAAAGGATGTACAGTGCAATTTCTGCCCCAGCCAGCGACAATCCACTTCAAAAAGAGATGGGGATATAGTGACGATTGTTGTGGAGTTTAAATTACACAAAAAACTATGTTTTGCTATTCCACCTTATTTATGGGAAGAATTGTTACATACCATTTAGCATTGCCAGAAAACATAAATGTGATTATCTCGGATACTATGCAAACTAGCTAAATGCATTATGAAACGCTTTGTTTTGTTTGTTCATGTTTCAGCATTTGTACTAATTGCATGAAATAGAATACTAGCAACACCTACTCTTTGTAGGATGGGGGCGAGTAACACATTCAATATCTTGATATTCTTTATGATCAAAATTTCTTATATTACATTACACAAGTCCCTTTATTAAATAATATTCATATCGTCTGATATAAAGGCCTTATTTACCTCCGCTTTTAACACTGTCAGTTTGAAAATTATATAACCTTCGGCTATCTGGATTTCCACACCTGGAGCCTTGTGCAGAAAGGTACAAATTACAGAACAGAAGGACATACAGTTTTGCAGTGATCAATTTTTTTTTTTTCAAATAATTTCTCACCAATTGACATGTTTCGTCATTCAAAACATATTCAGGTACGAAATTTCTCTTTCAAAACAATCGCATTGAGATAGGTATCCAATTCATTAAACAAAATTTCACTTTTAAAACCTCAATATAAAACCTGGACTGGTATGTATAAGTTCACAGCTATTAACTTTAGAATACGATTGCCACACAATGGCTAAAACGTACCAGCTCTTTATAAAGGACAAGACTAATAAATAATTGCGTAATATCACAAAGACTTTGAGTATAAGTTTGACAGAATTCATAAGAAAAATAGCAAGTAATACAATATGAAGCACTTCTCTGCTAAGTGGTACAAAACGTACCGTACTCAATGGTACGTGAGTGACACTTCCAAAATTTCATAGTTAATTGACCACAACGCATCAGATTATTCAAACTGTCTCTGAAACAGGATACCTATTGTAATGGGTTCTAAACCACTTCGGTACCGAGTAGGTGCTCAGATTTAGCCTAAGGCATACCGGAGGGTAGGCGGGAACTAACACGGCCCAGTCTCACCAATTAAGTAATAGAGCTGTGAAATATTGAATTAATAAATACAAAAGTAAACATAGAGTAACCTATAAAACCATATTGCTGCGGCTGGCCACAGTAAGGGTTGCCAAACAGCGAGATGATGCGAGGCGAAGGGCGACCTCGGCCAGCCGAGCCGTTGTTGTGGAAAACAAATTCCGGGAGAATGAGCGCGAGGTCGGGGAGGCGGTATATAAGCCCGGGGCAATAGCGGCTCTGGGCGCCATCTTGCCAACGATGCCGAAGGCCCTGCCCGAGGACCGCCTGCCGAGAGGAACACCTGCCGTGGTCCTGCCTCAACGCCCGACGAACCTGTTGTCGAGAGAGCCTCATCGTTGACGTCGCCGCAATAAGGGTGAATATACTCCCTGGTAGGACGACAACGAGAGACTTCGGGACAAGCGAAGGCTAGAATAACCTCCCTCAGAGTAGAATATTTACCTCTTTGCGTGATTAATTGTATTAATAAGAAGTGGCGTCAACGCCTCCTAGTTTGAATATCTGAGTTTGACCTCTGTGTTCCGATTGACGATTGCTGATCGCTGTTAGACAGCGGACTATGTATTGCTGTTAGATCAATAAGAGTAGTGTTTTGTAATTGAGTGCTCTTTCCATCTAGCTACCTTAATCCCCCTAATTAATGCGCGTCCTGCTCCCCTCAGGGCAGGCCACAGCAATATACAATATCCAGAAAAGTTTCATTATTTTTACGATCTTTTAACTAACTTGACTTGTTTGTATGTACAGTGTATGTCCGACCTCATTTATACCTGCATGCACTGAAATGGCATGCAGTCTACCTGCAGCGAATTACTGTTCGTCAGGTGTGGAAGGGGCCGCCAGTATTTTACTTCCTTTTTTAGTTTTTTTCAGTCCCACCAATTTTTTTTGCATCACTGTTCATTAGTTTGCAGCCCAAAGTTCGGAAGGGGCCGCCAGTGTTTAACTGCACATTTTTAGTCTATTTAGTCTCACGAATGTATAAATGAACGTATAAATAGTCTATGTATATAATAATAACAAAAAAAATTGTTGAGACTAAAAATCGAAAAATAATTTTGCACCTGTTTGGGTGCAAATGTGTGTACCAGAAGTAAACAGAGATAATTGAACAATCTTAAAATTACAAATAATGTTACACAAGACACAAAAGATTTCTGAAAATTCTATATAATCTTATATTTTATCATCGAACTTTAAACAACTTTTTGACAGCAGGTGAATGCACTGGCTCGTTTACCATTCAGTGATCATGAGCGCAATAGAAAAAATTTACATAAAAAGTACATAAGTATAAGTTACCATAAAATGTACACACACACACACAGTACATGACTTTCATTAAATTTAAACGGTATACAGCTGCCGTTTCAAACAGATTCATGTAAGCAAAATAGTGGCTCAAGATAAAGATAATGAAAAATATTTTACGTACCAGATGTTATTAGCACCAATGAAAATTACTACAGCTTCCAACCTTGCACATACTGGCAAACAAAGCCGTAATCATCAAGACAAATCCAATTATTACCTTTCCAGGCCGCAATAAGGGCTCGTTCAAAACAGCAACAATTTATCAATATTTAAAAGCCTTGAACTGAAACAATTATTTCAATCTTACATGTGATTAACTTTACGTGACGCAAAATGCATGTTAACTTTGGTTATCCATAAAAAAATATTTTGAAAATACAAAGCACATCATCATATGAACGTAGCATTAGTCTTAACGTGTCGTGAGAATCGTTAAAAATGGGCAGACGACAAAGTTAGCTACCGCGCCAATGCTGATTATTTCACTGAAAAAGCTCGAACTATCAACAAAAAAAC